>CM049816.1:40432286-41130537 GCA_027422435.1 Schizopygopsis pylzovi
AGCCAGTGTAACATATTCCACAAAATACAGGAAGCAGACTGATGAAGTCTACAGCATACAACATTTCCAGTAAATATATGTATACATCCTTACAACAAGATCAGTTTACTTGCAAAAAAGCTAGTTACAGACCAAATTAAGACTTGTTTGGATTTTTGCTTAAAGCCAGAAACATATTTGCCAATAAAGAAAGTAAAACAGGCTTCAAGTTAAACTCTTTGTTTCTGACGTTTTGTGGTGGCGTGAGATGCAGCATGCTCTTGTGAAATCAGTCTTGTGTCATCTGGGTTATGGGACACGGGGAAGATCGGAGACCTTGACAGTGTAGGGAAACTTGAACTAGAGCCTCCAGAATGAGGTAAACAACATAGATTCATGCAGAGTACTATTACTAGAGTATTATTACTGTCAGATAACAGATATCTGTACATGCTATTCTTGTGCTGTGTTATTCGTTCATTTAACTTATACCACAACATGACTGAATGCTAGTTGTTATTGTTGTTAAAAACATATTAATAAAATAATATGAATTATGAATGATGAATTAGGGCCTTATGTTGTAACAGGCTCTCAGGCCACGGCTGATAATTATGACCTGTAACTGGAACATTTAAAATCAAGTTGCTTGTATATGTTTTGTTAGATTAAAAAAGGTATTATAAGATAAGGTTGTGATGCTGCATTCATGCCATGGTGTAATTACTTTAATTATAACCCATACTTTCTATGTGGAGCTGTTCACATCCTTGGACTTAGTGTAGGACTAATTTATTAGAAGAACACAAAAAGTACACTAGTTTTTTTGGTTTGGGAGTCCCTAACAACTGGTTGACATGCATGCAAGGTAAAAAAACACTTTTATTTTCTTATAACATGCATTTATTTTTACCTTATTTGCTCAACGACTCCCATAGGATTAGCTCAACGATTCATTTTTCCAAACCTCCTTTGTGTGACGTTAATCTGCGCTGATTGGTCCGATTGGTCGATTTTATTTAAAGCGGTGTTTATGAGCGCAGTGCTGCTTTGTGTACAGCGTTACCGGGGAAACAGCTATTTTTACCTCTCCAAAAGCGGCCCCTAGTGGCAAAGAATGAATTTGCGTTTTCATTCAGACCAACAAGCCGGCGGCAATATGCTAATATTTCATGTTGACGTCAACATGAAGCAGCTTGGGGTTTGTTTTAAAAACGACTCGTTTTAATGATTCAGAGTCGACTCGTTCTTTTGAGAGACAATAACTTTATACATGGTGCACTTTCAGATTTAAATCTTTGCAGGATGTTTTCATTCGCTTAGTGCTGTGTTACACACTGCATGAAAGATCATTTTCAAAAATCTATCATAGGGACACTTTAAATATTCTGCTCAACCAAAATACCAATAATAACTAGGAAAAATAGGTGTATAGAGAAGGAGACTATTACTTATAAGTAAGCCTGAAATACACTGGAACTCCTGTCTGGAGAAATGTCGCTTTACTATTCATAGCTTTCAGTCACGTGACCGGCTCGAAGACCTGGAGGTCAAAACCATAGAACTGCAGCACAAGACTGTTTCCATCTGTTTCACAGCCGCAAATATTTAGATCACCTCTCAAAAGAATAAAACAAAGGTATTTCTGAACAAAATGGCCATTTGCAATCCATATTAAGCCCCCGCGGCAATATTTCAGTCATTAAACAGTGTGACAAAACGTTGTAAAAACACTTAAGTGCCTTAATATATTTAAAACAGTAATATTAAAATATCAAATGTAGTAATCTCTATAGTTAATTATGCATAATTTACATAGACAAAACAGATGAGGCCGGAATATAAACACAATTCGCTTGATGGTTCAGTGTTTTCTTTATAATGTTTTTCTCCTGGTCGGCGTTTCTTTAAAGTGTGACTTCATGTGAAAACTATCAATAGCTGGCTGCTCATTTAAACAGATGAGGAAGATAAAATATACACTCTTACAGCCATCTACAACATATGGCAATATAAAAGGCAAGGTGTAAACATTGTCATAATTCATCAACAGCCAATCATAAACAATCTATTGGGTACATTCTTTCTTCTGTTGAACATAAGAGATGATATTTTGAAAAATGTTGGTAAACAAACAGTTTCCGGTAACCAATGACTTCCACAGTATGAGAAAAATGCTGTTTGGTTACCAACATTTTTCTAAATCTTTTCTTTTGTGTTCAACAGAAGAAAGAATTGACCCAATAGATTGTTTATGATCGACTGTTGATGAATTATGACAATGTTTAAGAGAAAATGATTAAAATGATGAATTTACATTTATTTCATTTCAACTATCCCTTTAAGATAAAAGCTATTATTGAGCAGTTCAGTCTCTGCTTCGGTTTATCATCAATGTAATGGGAGAAACTCTGCAAGATTTAGACAGAACGATTATTGAAATAAATGCTTATTTATTTCTGACGATAAATGCTTACCAAAACGAATTGAATATCATAATGTTTTAAAACACTCAGTAGCAGACGCTTAAAATAATTGATGACAAATCAATGAATCATCGCAAAGAGCTGCTGTAAATCAGATAAAACCTCTGGAGAGCTGCGTTCACCCAAAATGTTTCCTCCTCGTCACCTTATTCTGTGAAGCGTGAATGTGTCAGTGTTTCCAGCAGAGCTGATAAATGTTGAGTGTTGAGTGAGTGAAGACAAATACAGAGGAGAGTGGATTGAGTCGCGGCAGTATAAATGCAGTGTGAACAGAAGAGCACTCACTAACCGGAGTAAAGAAGAGCTGTGGTAAATGACACGAGCCCAGAGGTAGGACTTCAGTCTGTTCATTTATAGACTTCAGAGCTGAGATTTACAGATTAGCGTAACAAAGAAATGTTTGTATTTGCTTCTGAACAAATATTGTGCCCGTTTCCATTAGAGATGCTAAAAGCTAAACAGTTTGATGTAACTTTTCGATTTTCTCGGGCTCCAAGGTTTGTTCTTAGGCTGATGATACATGCAGCAACTTTTTGTGCTTGGGCACTTTCCCACTGAGAATGGGTATCAAATTTCTAGCTGATACTTTATATTGGTCGTGGGCCCTGTGTCTCACGTTGAGAGCAACGTTAACTTAAGTTGCCTGGCAACCAGTGTTGGGGAAAGTTACTTTTAAAAGTAAAGCATTACAATATTGCATTACTCCCTAAAAATGTAACTAATTACGTTACTTAGTTACTTTTTATGGAAAGTAATGCGCTACGTTACTTTTGCATTACTTTCGCATTACTTTTTAAATATGAGCAGGGCTTGATTGTTTGATTTTAATACAATACGTTTTTGTATTTATAGCAAATGTAAAAGTCCTTTCACACCAAAAAGTGTAATGAATAAACCTCAGGCTGAAGGAAGAGTAAATCACGTCTGTACAGTAGAATGCAGGAGAAGTTCAACACTCTTCAGCAATAAAAAAACAATGTTAGTTTATCTAAAGTCATTTTTGCTTATTAGTATGGTTGAACTGGATCATCAAGGGTCAGCAGCAAACACATCGGTTAATAAAATGGGATTAGATACATTTTTGTTGTTTAACATATTTAATTATTGCAGGTTTGCGTCATATTCTGAGTTTGCATAATTAAGTTTTAATTATTTTTGATGAATACTGAATCTGTTTTTAGCGAGTGGGATGAATTAATACACATTCAGATTTAGTCTAGAACTACAGTAAGATCATGTTCACACAGCGCACTGTCATCAATAAATGGGAAAAAAGTAACTCAGATATTTTCTTGTAAATGAAAAGTAAAGCGTTACTTTACTAGTTACTTGAAAAAAGTTATATTATTACTTGCATTACTTGTAATGCGTCACCTCCCCTCCAACACTACAGGCAACATTGCTCAAAAAGTTGCCCTTTGTATCCTCAGCCTTACAGTACATCTTACAGCATTGCCTAAACAGTAGCGTGTCGCTAACACAACTGCATAGGGCCCCGCAGTCCAGGGGGAATGCTTGCTTAGGGCCCCCAAGTCTCTAAACGCGCCTCTGATTTCAATTTCATGCTATTTTTAAAGCTTTGCAAATGTCCTGAAGATTTGCAGTACTTATAGACCAACAGTTTGAGTCAGTCTGAGATGATTGCATTGATTCTGTAATTATTCCAGCTTACTCAGTCCTAAAGAAGTTAGACCTACTTGCTCCTAATTTATTTTTTATTTTTTTCTAAATCTGTTGATAACAAACAGATTTCAGTTTGTAATTGTATTGTGAATTGTGAATAAATATTGTGTAAAATAAAGTAAAACTAAGTAAGTTTTATTCTGATTTAATATCATTAAAGGGGTCATCGGATGTCCATTGGATGCCCATCGTTCTGTGTGCTTAAGAAGAGTTTGCAGTGCAGGGTTTAACAAACTCAAACATACTGAATAAATGACATTGTGTCTAACTGATAGTCGTTGTCGCTCTATTGTGCGTGATAGATATGTTAAACGCTAAACGTGTCAAAAGCGGAAACAAAATAGCGTTACTCGGGCCACACTGAACTTTTATCCACTCGCGTCAAAAGAAAACGTCTCGGGTTACTCGCGTAACCATTGTTCCCTGAATAGGGAACGAGACACTGCGTTGACCGCTTCGGGAACTCGGTCACGCGGAGGCGTTCCCGAAGCGGTCAACGCAGTGTAGAGTTACCTATGAAAGAGAACAGTGCAGCGTGAGCTTAGAGCGTATGCGTGTATTACAGTGACCAGTCGAGATCACACACTAAACAATGCTGTGAAACCCAGTAAGAATCACTTGAGTTCAGCGCAGAGTACAGTACAAATCACGTCTCTTTAAACTAGTTTACAACCAAATAAATCAGAGCTGTTATTCTCTATACACTGATGCAGAAACAGTGCAACAACGATCCAGCTAGAAGACCTTTCAATCCACAAATCACCCACATTTACCATAGTTTTACTCTAGTAACAGTGGTACGGTAGGATAAGTAGGATATTCATAATGAGTATTATTATATTATTAATATACTAAATATGTTAAAGGTGTAATGGAATATAATTATATTATTTTGTTAATTATTCTATCAGTTGATGTGGATTTGTAATTGAAACAGGCTACTGTTTTTCAATGCAAAAACCATTGAAACATAGAGTTAGGCTACTTTTTTTAGGTACTGAGGTGCTGTACTTTTGGTTATGTATAAAAGATCAGGCTGTCAGTTTTCACAAAGGTACTGTCAAATGTACATCTGCATCCCAACTCAAGCTCCTGCTCTTATGTGCATTTCTAAGAGACTAAACTTGTGCATTTCTAAGAGACTTATCACATGTTCGGTGCCGCCACTGCTCTCCAATGTTCATCTGGAGCCCTGATGATATAAACTGTACTGTAAATGTTACTGTAATTAAACATTTTGTCTGTTTCATTGTAAATGAAATGTATAGCTTTAGTAGACAATTTTTTATTTTGGTTTTAACATTATTAAACTTTATATACATGCATATATATATAAAACATTATTTTACCATGCATCATTTTACCTTTTTTGTTTAAAGAAGAAACCAAACCAATGTATATTTGACATTTGAGGCTCAATGCTATAGAAAAGCAATACAAGTTCAGGGAGAGTGTTTTCAGCCTTTATTTAAATATATATTTTATATTAAAAAAAATATGGTATGCAGCTTCAAACAATGGCATAAATCTGTTCAAAATAATCATTATTAATAATCGCAATTACAATCTCAAGGGAATAATCAACAATTATGATGAACCGTGCGCCCCTGCTATGCATTTAATAATAGTGCCATCAAATAAAATGCTGATGGTTTTATTGTGAGCAGTTCATCTGAGCACATTATTCCAATAAAAAAATAATATTTTAATATATAATCAAAATATAATAACTTGCTTCACTTCTGAAACAACTTTTCAGCCAAGTCTCATTGGCAAAATCAAGTCCTGTCTGTTTTATTTTCAGTTTAAACATTAAGTTGTATTGCACACATTTTGTATTATACTTAATGGCATATAGTGGTGATCTAATTTTAGATATCAGCAGTTAAAAAAATCATACAGATCAACCAGTACTTGCTGAATATACTGGCCTTTGTTTTAGTTTTAACATAGCACACTTGCATTTGTCACCATTGAACACAAGAGTATGAGGATGAATATGAGATCTAAAGTGTATTCCAGTACTGTCCAGGATCATGGTTGTGTTTGTTGTTACATGTTTTCTCAGTGTGTGTGTTGTCTAGGCCTCAGTTGAGCCTGAACTGAAAGACAGAGTTTAAGCCCAAGTGAGGAGAGAATGAATACAACTTAATTATGGAAATGAGAGGCAACAAATCGAATGAAGTGCTCCCCACCCGTCCCGTAAATATTACAACAAAGAGCCCCACTATGTGTCAGCTGTGATGGCAGACTGTTATCATTACAGAAAAGAGCTCCTTCCTCTTTAATGTTTCTTCTCTAGTTAACATACAGCAAAGCCACTTGACCTTTTCACAGAAAATACTTTTGTTTGGAAAAGATTCATTTTAGTCATTCTCATACACAGCACTTCTGAGAAACAAAGCGATGTCTGGAATGGCGTTCTAGCACACTGCTTACATACAGGAACTATTTCAGTATCACTGATGTACTATTTACATTTACATTTAGTCATTTTGCAGACGCTTTTATCCAAAGCAACTTACAATTGGGGAATACATAAAGCGATTAATCTTGAAGAGGCAAACAAACAGAGGAAGTGCCCCTAACACCAAGTCGTAGGCATTGTTCAAATAAATACAAGCTAGCAAGGGAAGGAGAAAAAGAGAAAGATGAAGATATAGAATTTTTTTTTTTTTTTTTTTTTTTTTTTTTAATGAATCATTTTTTATGATGAAGTCAAGTAGTGTCGAAAGAGATGAGTTTTCAGTTGTTGCTTGAAGATTGACAGGGATCCAGCGTTCCGGATGGGGGTGGGAAGATCATTCCACCAGCCAGGAATTGTGAAAGAGAATGTTCTGGAGAGTGATTTTGAGCCTCTCTGTGATGTACCACGAGGCGTCGCTCACTAGCAGATCTCAGACTTCTGGAGGGGATGTAAGTTCGTAATAGTGAGTGGAAGTAGGTGGGTGCTGAGCATGTGGTTGTTCTATATGCAAGCATCAGTGTCTTGAACTGGATGCGAGCTGCAACTGGTAGCCAGTGCAAGGACACAAAGAGAGGTGTAACATGGGCTCTTTTGGGCTCGTTGAAGACCAGTCGTGCCACTGCATATACTATTATATACTATTACTATTATAGTCTTTGATAATATTTTGAATTAGCTTTTATTTTATTTATTTTTTCTGTTTTCAGTTTAATTTTGGTTCAGTTAATTTGTTTGTAATTTGTGTGTTTTTGTCATTTGTATTAGTTTTTAAGATGTGTCTATATAGTTTACATTTTTAGTTTTAGTCAATTTAATACCTCAACTTAAATTAGACAAAATAATGTAAATGTTTCTCTGACATTTCATTTATTTTATATAATAAGCCTGATTATATAATAAGCAAAAAAAAAAAAATGTGTTGCACATATAAACTTAAGCAACATTACCCTGAGTATCATCACACAAAAATGTCCCACGTGGCATTATGTACTAAAATATTTTTGTAAAAAAATGTGTGGGTGAAAGTGTTATGAATAGAATAGACTCAAATAAATACGTGTGTGTGTGTGTGTGTGTGTGCGTGTGTGCGTGTGTGCTTGTGTGTGTGTGTGTGTGTGCGTGCGTGTGTGCGAGTGCGTGCTTGTGTGTGTGTATGCGCCTATGTGTGTGTGTGTGCATTGCATATATGTGAAAATTAGGAAATATTAATCTGCCTTTTGGAAAAAATGTATTTCACTACACTTTAAATTATTCTATTAGACATTCTGAGCATACATTCAACAATGATGATTTGTTGAAATAATGTTTTTTACCCCTTTTCAGAGGAAACCCATAAACAGTGTGCTGGTATTGCATTCTGAATCCAAAATCTTGTTCACGTCTTTACACTCTGTGTGTTTGTGCGTGCGTGCGTGTGTGTGTGTGTGTGTGTGTGTGGTAAAGGCCTGTCGAGCTGTGAAAGGAAAGTATGCTCTCTAACATGCTTAGTTATAATTAACACACCACTGTTTGCCAGGCGGGTTTGCAAACGTGTGAATTTGCAGAGAGTTGGCAGCTGCACCTGTCCTGCTCCACCTGTAATGACCGCGTCTCTCACAGAAGGTGACTGTGAAGGTGAAACATGACAGAGAAAGCGCCCTCTAGTGTACGTGTTCTCAAAGCACTACACTGTCGTGTGTATAAACATCTGATGCATTGCTTTGTTAGACATTTGACAGTCGTAATGTTATTAGTCGATATAAAGACTAAGTAATTCAAATCATGATTTCATTTTATATTTAGTAATGAATCTCATAAAAACATGTCCCTTTTTGTCAGTATTTGACCCCACAACCAAAATATACACAAACACATTGCATAAATGTATACATTGCGTAAAGTAAATAAAGTATGTTCTGTTATATGGTTAACATTATTATTTCCTGTTATTTTCATAAAATGTCCAATACATCACAAATCAAAACATTTTATACACTCCTGTAACACAGTGAAACATTTACAAATAACAATCAATGGCATTTAGTACAGTCAAAATATAAATTAAAAGAAAATTAAATTAAGTAAAACATACTATTAAAGTGATATTAATGTATTGCAGTATAAATCATTTATCATAAATATATATTTATTTATTATAATTATTTACTATAAATGATTGAAATTGTATTAAAAAAACTTTAATAAAAAAAAATCTGAAGTGAATATGCAAAGTAAAATATGCAACCATGATGGGACATCATTATTTTAATGACAGTTCCATTTTAATTTAATTTTTAAAGGTGATTTTCCTGATATTGGCATATAACATAAGAATAATTTAAGTCATTTAATACACTCATATAATACAGTAAAATATGAAATAATACATAAAATAGAGTAAAACTCACTATTATAGACATATTAATGTATTATAATATAAATGATTTATTATACTTAGAATTATTTATTATAAATTATTGATAATTTACATTTTAATAAAAAACGTTTAAAAATTTATTTTTTTAAATATGACAAATGTAAAACACAAACCATAATGTATGAATATTTTATTATTTAAATGACTGTACATTTACTGTAATATTAAATAATTACTGTACAATGTAATGTATTGTATTGTAAGACAATGATTTATATCATAATTCAAATCAGCATACATCAAAGGCTTCAATAAAACATACATTTACAAAAGTAAATAAAACCACATACATATTTTATCATTTGAATTACATTCAATTAAAGGTTCAGTAAGCGATTTTGCCAAACGATGTTGATATTTGAAAGCAGCTAAACAAACACGCCCATAGCCCAACAGGACCTCGCCCCTATTTTGATATCTCCGCCCTACACGTACCTACACAACCATGGCAACGACAATCGCAGAAACAAGGGAAGATGACACACAAGCAAAAACCAACACACAGATAAGTTGTGTGAAGCGACACAAAATCAATGTTACTCACCTATCAAAAAACAACTACGCAACCTTGGCGTCCAATTCAAGCCCTTCCCGCTCCTTGAGGAAAGCTGCTCCGATATTTACTCGGGTCCTCTTGCTTGGTCGTAACCCTTATTTGTAATGTTTTGTTTCTTCACTATTTTCCTCTTTTTTTATCTGCCATGTCTCTCTATCTATAGTCGATCTGCTAATATCCGTCTTGTGCACTCACACTGTATCATTACAAGACACGCCCCTTACTGCTGATTGGCTGCAGGTGTGTTTTCAGACTCGGTCTGACACTGCGGTCAAAAGCGTTTTTAGTGCACCTTTGATCAAATATCATATGAAGTAAAGATCTGTTTGCATTTTAATAATAATAATGTGAAGGGAAAAGTGCATGGAAATGCAATGTCAGTGCAAGAAACTCCTACTGGTCTGGACATAGAGAGTTTCCATGAGATCGATTCCTCACATGTGCAGCGGAGCGGCGTGTTCAGCGCTGTGGGCTCGTGTGTGACGAGTGCTGCGTCTCCTCTGTGTACGGATTGGCTGTTGGTGCCTCCCCTTTTGACACGCTTCCATGCAGCACAGCCGGAGCAGCGTGACTCTCAGAGCTGTCCAAGGGCGCGCAGTGCACCTTCAGCACACCAAATAAAGATGGAGGCTCTGGGCGTCCAAGTGCAAAGACCCTGCGCTTTTCCCTGTAGCCGCTTGTGAGTACCTGTGGAGGAACCGTGCTGGCGTGTGTGTGTTCAGTTTGAGTGTGTTTGGGAGGGACGCCGTGTTTGTTTGGGTGCGTTATAGATAGAAAAGACCTTGCGTGACTATAAATATCTTGTAACTTAAGGACAGAATCTAAATCAACAAGAGAGCAGTGATATGCAAGTGCTATGACAAGTGTCAGTTAGCTTAACGCAGTACACGTAGCAAGTTTGTAAAACAAGAATTGTATTATATAATAAAAAGAAAACAGATAGAATAGAATAAGAATAGAGCAAGCTAGTGTTAGAGGCATTTTTGCTTGTTAATTGTATAATAAATAAAAAGAAAACAAATAGATAGACTACAAAATAATAGAGAAGCTAGTGTTAATTTCTTTTTAAGAAAACAATCAGTTAGTAAATGAATAGAGTGCAAGTTTAAAAGGGAGATTTTTTTTAAGAATAGAGAGTGCTAGAGTTGGATGGTCAAATAATCAGTATGAGGTTCCCTTGATGCTGATTTAATGTAAAATAGATTTTGTCATTGAGTATTTAGCAGTTGGGAGTATGATATCTTGATTTTCCCTGAATGCAATGTTGTTGCCGCTCTACGTAAATCTCCTTTTTGACATGTATTGTTTTCATATGTTATCATGGGACTGGTCTCAGACGTAGTAGTGCTCTAACAGTACATGGCAGTGCTCTGAGGTCAGCCTTGATTGGCTACTGCAGTGTCCGGGTCTGGGGGTGTGGCCACAAAGGACTGTGTACTCATTGTTTTTCCTGACACACACATACACACATCTACTCGTGCCGCAGGCACACCAAAATGGAAAATTACCCCGAGCTTTGCAAACACGTGTGCACGCACACACACACACACACACACACACACACACACACACACACACACACACACACACACACACACACACACACACACACACACACACACACACACTCTCTTTTTTATAATGACAGCAGAAAATGTGGCCAGTTGAGCGGCAGAGATTTACTTGTCATGATAAGAGACATGGACATACTGTAGTTTTTCTTGTATATAAATATTGAAAACATATGCTTAATATTATATCCATATTAAAAACTAAAGCCTGTATAACTGAAATTGTAAATAATGGTATAAGTAATTCTATATCATGTTATGTTTCTATGGTGCCCCTTAAGAGGTTAATACATTATGAGATGGAGGAAAATTTGTAATTTTTGCCTCGCTAAATTTTATCTCTCTCTCTTACATTTTTTGTGTTCCCTTGAAAAATTTGCATTCACTTGTAAAACTCACTTGTAAAACACTTGTAAAACTTTGCATTTGCTCACAAAATTAATCTAAAATGTTTGATGTTTCCATCACAAAAATGTTGAATACTCAAACTGTATTTACGTACAAAGTGTTTATCTTGTGTTTTTAAAAAGTTTTATGTATACATGACAACGTTTTCAAAACGATTTGCGTTTACACATATACGATAAAATGGCCAAATACGCTGTATTACGTAGTTGGTGCTGTCACCTTGTTAGTAAACAGTACCTGTAGGGAAGTGACAATTATATGATTATATGATGCGTCTCCGCTGTTGGTTGTAATATTGGTGAAGTAAATCCACACTTTGCTGAAGAAGCGTTAGTAAACTATTGAGCAGCAACAAGTACCGTATACTCCGCCATTGTTGTGTGTTTGTTCACGCTTGCCTTTAAAATCGGCACGTACTGCGTATGTCTACATACCTAACACGTACTACGCACGCGCATGACGTCACCGTTTTCAAAGATTCAGGTTTTGGCTGTTTACACAGAAACGATAACGGTGGCGTTTTAAAAAACTTTCACTTTGAAACCCATTTTGAAATGTATGAGTTTTTAGTCCCCAAATCGCCGTTGTCGTGTAAACGAACATGCAAAACGCATAAAAAGTTTCCCGTTTTTGTCTTAAAACTTTGTCGTGTAAATGGCCCCTTCGTGTGCTCCCTAACAATTTGGCATTTGCTTGCAAAATTTAGTTGTCTAGCAAAAGTTTAGCTCACCCAACAAAGTTTGCATTTACTCCAAAACTTTTGCGTTGTCTCTGACAAACTTCTGATTTGTAAAACTCTTGAACTGTCTGGGCGGATAGCCTCGTGGCCAGCGTCCCGTCATATAGCGCTGTTTCACTTCAGACTTCCTGAGTTTGAGTCCTGGCTCATGGATCATTCCCAACCATGTTGCAATGGCTCAACAATTTTTTATTTTGCTCATTTTGTGTTCACCCAACCAACTTTGCTTTCACGTGCAAAACTTCCCCCATTACATTTTTGGTATTTACTCATAAAACATTTGCTCTTTTGCAAATTCATGAAACAATTGAATGTTTTCATGAATTTGGCTTTAGCAAAGCAAACAAGCTCTTTTCTTATAATCAAAGAAACAGATACAGTTAGTGAATATCAAAGCCCCGTCAGTGTAGGGTGTCAAAAGTGCTCTGAAGTGGTTTTAGTCCTGTGTGAGTCACTCAATGACTGCTTTGATTCATTTGTGCCAGACGAGCCATGATCAGTTTTTAAACTGAGGAACTATGATGCATCAAAAACACGCGTGTTACACACCGCTGACCCAGAATCAATCTTCCTGTATTTCTTCTTTCTCTCCTTTCTTCTTATTTTTCTTCCCCCATTTGTGCAACTGTTTCGTAAGTTTGATTGTGTAAAGATTTGATGTATTTGACTCGAATGAAATCGAAGCAGTGAGGGACAGAACATTGAGCAAAAAGTCATAAAAACGTCCGGATTTTCCATACAAGGTCATAAATTACATTTAGCCACGTCTTAAATTTATATACTTGTTCATTCATTGGTTCTATCATCGCCTTTTCCCCACCGAAAATGCGTTGGCGGCGGCATTTATTAGTTTCGCCTGTTGTAGTTCTGTCTGAGGAATCTGGGTGGTATCACAGCGTTCCAGAACTACAAGGTCCATGTGGCAGTGCAGCAAACAGACTTGTCGGAAGGACTTTCACAGAAACCCGCGCGAACTCCCAAGCTTCACTGCCAATGTTCTAATGTAAGCCTAGGCCTACAGTCTATGTTCGCAAGAGGTACTGTCTCCTCAGCTCATCTCTCAGCTTATTACTGTATGTCGTTGAGTCACTGCTTAGTTTAACTAAAATCTTCCGGTCTATCACAATGGCAAAGTGTACATTTAACGGGCTATGACTTGAAGACGGTGCGTTTAGTAGTTGGCTCAAGCCCGTCGCAAACAATTGGTATCAAGCCTATTGCACACTGTGTAAGAAGGTGTTGGAGCTGTCTAGTTTAGGCATAAAATCCTTACAGTCACATGTAAAGTCAGAAAAGCATAAAGTTGCTGTAAAAGGTCTGCAGTGGGTGCAGGCGATCAATCAGTTTTGTTCGGCTCCATCACTAACGTTACCCGGTCCAAGTACAGCGCGGGATTCCGTTTGTCTCGCATCCAGTGCCCCACACAGTGGTTTCAGATCAACCTCCACACTGAAAGCGGAGATCCTGTGGGTGTTGAATACCGTGACCAAACACCAGTCGTACAAGGGGAACAAAGATTTTGCCAAACTTTTCCGAGCAATGTTCCCAGACTCTGAAATAGCCAAGACCTTTACGTGCGGGAAAGATAAGACCTCATACATCACCCGGTTTTGCTTGGCAGAATATATTAAAAAAGACCTCGTCTCCAAGGTCTCGGGGCCTTACGTTCTCATG
The DNA here is from genome assembly GCA_027422435.1 of Schizopygopsis pylzovi. NCBI lineage: Eukaryota > Metazoa > Chordata > Actinopteri > Cypriniformes > Cyprinidae > Schizopygopsis > Schizopygopsis pylzovi. The sequence goes on from CM049816.1 coordinate 40,446,266, forward strand.
TTTGATGAAACAATTTACAATTGTTAAGTGTTGTTCTGTGTTTTTGATACTTAAGAAAAGGGAGCCTTCAGTTTGTTACCCTTAAGAAAATGGAACCTTTAAATAATAAAACTTGTTACCTTCAATGAAAGTCAATAAAAAAAAAGACTTTTGAAAGGAATTTTAATGACTGAAGGTATTTTTCGTAATTCGTGTAGGTCATAAATTTAAATCATAACGGTCATAAAAAGGTCTTAAAAAGTCTTAAATTTGACTGACTAAACCCTGCAGAAACCCTGATGAAGACATCAAATGAAAACGTCTTGCCAGAAAATTTCCAGTTGGCAAAAGTAGGTCATTAGACATCTATCCTGACCCAGAACCATTAGTTTGCTATAAACAAAGGGCTAAACTATTAATTGAAAATATACAGAGATCGTGATTATGGCTTAGGGCTATTATCAAATTACAAAAGCTGTGATTTAATTAAATAATTACACGTGTTGTTTTGGCACTGTGTTCATTTACATGTGAGCACATAATTATCCTCCAGTGTTTGTATTTTGAGTTTGGGATGCTTTAACATGCATTTGGGAACCCAACATGCTTCAGCCATCTGGCCATACTTTCCATAGTAATTATTATTATTATTATCAATGTATTTATTTGATCCATATTAATGATCACAACATTTTTGCCAAATTGTGTATCCCTACATAGAAGTACAGCAAACCTGGCTAATTTTAATCACAATATGATTTTTTTGCACAAATCAGTGTTAATTTTGACAGCAAATTTAGATTTAGTTTAGTTTTAGTCATATTTTAGTCATCTGAATTGTTTTAGTTGACTAAAATCTAAATGGTTTAGTTAAATTGTAATGCATTATTATTTTTTCTGTTTTGGATATTTTAGCGCAGCAGGTTAAGCCAAAGCTTATAAACTAAATGCAATTTTTTTTTTGTATTTTAGATATTAACTCTTTTTTTTTATAAATTTGTTTTATAATTTCAGTTAGCATTTATTTTATGTTAATTAATGAAGAACATTTTTATGGTTTTAGTTTTAACTATAAAAACCTGATACTAGTAAAATGTATTTATTAAATAATATTTTAAATACCGTTCTTAGTCTGTCCATCATGTGATGGGGAATCCCAGATAGAAGACACAATAGTTGTTAATTAAATGGAAATTAAATGAAATAAAACTAAATACAGTTTATGTTCCCAAAATATCAATAATGACCAGGAAAAAAGCTTGAAATACACAGTGACTCTTATTTTGAAATGTCTGCGCTGTTGACTGTACAGCTGCAGGCCGCTCATTCAAGTTCAGATCAGGGAAATAAAATATGCATTCTTACAACCATCTAAAACATATTACCATATAAATATTGCATAGTAAACATTGTAATAATTCATCAACACTAGTTCATAAGCATACGTTTTGCATAAATGTGTGCCTATTCATTGATTACAACCTGAAACTGAAGCAGAACAAATCTAAAAAATCTCTCTCTCTCTCTCTCTCTCTCTCTCGCTCTAAAATTGTTGGTGCTACTCGAGGTGTCGCTCTGATGAGCAATGGCCTCTTAATATGTCTGTCAGAAACAGAAATGTAAAGTGGTAGTCGATGAGATTACACGTGTTTAAACCACAATGCTAAGCAAGTGCTGTAGATTAGCGTTTGACAGGGCGAGACAGGCTAATTAGAGCGATTACTGCACAGCTGGATTGGCTGGCTGCTCGGTGGAGGGCGCATCAAAAGGATCAGCGGCTAGTGAGGGCCTCATCTCGACACATCGTCTGCGTTTCTGGTCGGAAAAAACGCGCTGCGTTTGGAGCAAGCAGTTCCTCTATTGAATGATGAAGAGAACTGAAAGTGCATGAGGGAGCGTTGTGTTGTGTTAGTTCCTCGATGTTTGCGGTGCTGTAGAAGAAACGGATGGCGAAAGAGTGGGAGGAAAACTGTGGGAGAAAGAAAAACATAAAGCAGCTGCAAAACTCAAAATATCAGCTGATGTAGAGGAAGCCGGGTTTGTTTTCACCTTCAGATATATCTTTTCAGGGAAGAAAGATAGTCATATAAGGCTGAGATTTGCTTGAACCGTTGTTACGATTCGTCACATTGAATCAGCATCAGGAAGGTCCGGCCCGGTTCTGTGATTATTACACATCAGCCACACACCGCGCATTAACAAAGACAGGCAAAACATCTGTATTAAAGAAAAAAGCGGTTATCATGCTTGCTTCCAACCTGTGGCACAAATTTGAAGCCACTTTGCATCATTTCTCAATTCCATGTCCTCCTCTTTTCTCGTCTAATTCTTGTACTCTCTACCACGGATAGAAGGAAAACATTTTTTATAATTTTCTGAAGAAAACATCAGTCATGTTTGCCTGTAAAATATATGCTGACATGATTCTATAGGATGCCATGGGTGGTTGCTAAAAATAAGTGTGCTTAATTTTATTGAATGTGCACTTGTTAGTGAACTTCAAATATTGTACTTGCAAATTATTAATTAAAAGGCCACTTAAGTGTACTTAAAGAAAGTTCATTTTCGTAACACACCTTTAGTACACTTTTAAAAAGTGCACTTTGTAGTAAATTCAAATGAAAAGTTTTACTGTAAAGTGCATTTTAAACCGTTATGTTTTAACAATATTTTCTCATGTTTTAAAGAAGTACACCTATGTGTTGACTAACATACAAATAAATGTTGCTAATATGCTAAAAATAAGTGTGCTTCATTTTATTGAACGTGCGCTTGGAGTGAACTTCAAATCTTAGAAGTACATTATTGAAAATATTGTACTTGCAAATTATTAATTAAAAGGCCATTTAAGGGTATTTAAATAAATGTTCCTTTTTCGTAACACACTTTTGTATACTTTTAAAAAGTGCACTTTGTAATAAATTCAAGTTAAAAGTTTTATTGTAAAGTACGCTTTAAACCATTATGTTTTAAAGTACACCTATATTAATGTGTTGACTAACATACACATGTTAAGTATGGGATTGTAATTTTAATTGTAGTGTTATTCAATATTACACTTACAGATAATACAACGCTTTACTTAACGCATTTATGTATAATGCATTATAAAGGTTTATTAAAGGGTATAATGCATTATACCTATTCATAATGTTATTTGTAATACATTATATCTTGTCGTAAATAGTTGCAACAATTTTAAATGCACAGTGTAACAATGAATTGATAATTGTAATGTATTAACTGTGGTTACAATTATTCATGAGACTGTACAATACTTAATAAGGTGCATTGCAGGGCATAATTAATACATTAAAAGTACTTGCATTATATATAAAGGCGTGTGGTAAAATGCAACTTCATTACAAATGTGCAATAAAAATATATTTAAATACATGACAAATGAGTAGAAATGACATTAAAGTATATTTTAGTTTACAATGGTTGATTGTCAGTGCAATCAGCAGTACATTAAAAGTACAATAATTGTAATTACGAAATTTCATATAAAGATACTTAAGTTCAACTAATTGCATTTAATACGAATTCACACACTGTAATACATTTTCATATAATGGCAGCTAACATGCAATTAAGTGTCCGAAAACATTACATTCAGTTGCACTTATGTGTTATTTTTTTTTTTTAAAGTATGCTAAAGTATTTATGATTGTGTGTGTCCTGTATTTATTGTGTTCTTGCTAAGATTGTGTCGTAAATGACTTGCTTGGTGATTGCTTACTAGTGTAAGTCTGAGGGATTTTCCTCACTTATAATATATCATCTAAAAGGTAAAGATTTTAATCACTTATATAAGAGTAACACCTGTCCTCAACAAGTCGCACAATTTTCATATCACTCATGTCCATATATCCAACATTTGTGGTTATGCACTGAAGTTTAATACTGTAAGGTTTGTTCAAGTTCCTTACTGTATACTTGTCTTAGCTTAGCGTTGCTTCAGTTTGTCCCAGTCCCATGTTTCCAATCCAACTCTATCCCTGTGGTCAAACTCATTATGCTTTCTAATGAACCACTACTAGGATCTCAAAATAATTCAATTATCCAGTGTACCAATCACAGAGCCCCACTTTCCTCTCGGAGTAAACTATCTCTCTCTGTGTCTTTGGGTCTGACTGCAGTAATCCATCTGAGCACCAGCATGGCTCCTCTAAGCCCCCGCTGGGCTCGTCGGCCGTGACCTCTCGTATCCTGCTCCGCCAGCAGCTGATGCGCGAGCAGCTCCAAGAGCAGGAGCGGAGAGAGCAGCAGAGACGGCAGAGCTCAGTGTATGCACAGCCCTCCGTCACCCAGAGCCCCGCCATCAACGTCAGCGCACCCGCCGGCCTGCCCAGCGCCACCCAGGTGCCCATGGAAGTGCTGAAGGTAACGCAGGCCAGAAACATCCTCTTGGGATCTAATGGCAGCGCTTTTACAATTTAATGCATGTTGCCTTTATGCCATAGTTACTTCACTTTCTAAGCGTATTAGCATGAATGTCACAAATTGCAACTGAACTTATGACGTTTTAAAGTCTGCATTGAGTGTGATGCAATGAAAAGTTAATGTACAGCAAAATAACACACTGAAAAAACTATCTCAAATTTATGGTAAAAAAAAATAAGCAGCATGATTTTTAGGATGTTGATGACATTTGTTTGACTGAACTTAAATTAACTAGAAATAATGTTAACACAAAAATAGTAAAATACTCATCACATGTCTTTTCCACAAGCTAAGGGAAGTACTAATCTACAGAAGGTTTTTATCAGAGCATTTTTATAGTCTTTTACATTAAAATCACAATCATGTTATACAATAAAAATGTATTTTTGTTAAGTTGTCCTCACAGGCTGCATGCAAAAACAAACATACAGCGTGACCGGTGTTGTCCGATGCATGAACAAGAGACTCGTTCATCAACAAATTACTCATTTGAGCCAGTTCTTCTTAATGAATCAAAAAAAATTACAGCATGGCCTGTGCTTCCCAATTTCCAAAATCAATTTCTCTTATGAGGCTTTATTTTATTTTTATGAAAAGCTCAACAAAACAATTAGCTGCATCTCTATCATGGCCCTATATTGTGCACCATTACAGAAAATAATTTATTTCATATTCAAGCAAAATTGCCGAACTTTATAACTGAAATATGTGATTTTTTTAGTGAATCAAAAACATACAGCGTGACAAGCATAGCATAATTATAATTGAAACATTTAAAGTAGTAATCAAATTAAATGTGAATCAAGATCTTGACTGAATTTTAATCTGATCCAGCATCACAAAATTGGGCAAATTGAACAAAATCAAGATCTTATAACTCAAAATAAAATTGAACGCAATCTTATTCAGATTTATTAATTTAAAATTTTCCATTTAATTATTGTATATTGATTGTTCCACTTCAGTTCAGTTTTTTATCTAAGTTTTTTTTTCCTTAGATGTATTTTATAAGTTAATCCTAATGTTATATTCATTGTAATATCATCAGTTTAATTGTTATATATTTTGCCACTTTAAAGCTTTATTTTAACTATGAATTTAGCCTAATTTTAAATTGATTTCTAATATTATCAGTCTAATTAAAATATATATATATATATATTGCAGCTTCAAACCTTCCTTTTTTAATCATAAATGTTTTTCTTAGGTGTGTTTCATAAATGACCCTAATTTGAAATATAATTCTAATTTTCTGGCTAAACTTTATAAACTAATTTAAAATAAAACACTTTTTAGTAGAAATTAAAGTCATACATTTTCTCATAGGGAAATGTGGCTCTATACTCAGGTGTGATGTTAATTAACTTGTTCTTTGCCGTTTCTATTTTGCTCATATCGTGTTGAAACACCTTAGGGATATTTATGAAGCAATTAATGATCCCATATTTTTATTCTCACACAACAGTTTTTGTTCGACATGTGAAATGTACTATATTTATGTGTGAGGCTCCCCTGTCAGCAGAAGCTGATCACACAAATTAAGACCCCCTAGCATGCTACTGTAGCTTTCCGATCCAAATACTATATCATTAATTAAAATGAAAGAAAAGTGCATGATATTTTGATATTTTATGCTGGCCTTCTAACGGAATTCAAGATTTTTTGTAAACACTAATTTCTAAATTCCAGTGTACATCAACTGAGCAATAAGATGGAATATAAATGTTTAATAAAATGTGAAATATTTTATGGCTTATACAGATAAAATATGCAGTTGAAACCTCGCTGAATCACCTTAGTTGTGTTTGAAAACAACTGATACATGAGTGTCTGATTTTGTGTGGGTTATATCAAAGGATAAAAAGGCCATGACATGTACTCCATAACCTTAACGTAGTATTTATGTTCAGTCAGTCATTACTTATGCTAAGCTGATGATGTGCTGGTCATTCAACCCATCGATCCAGCATCACAAAATTGGGCAAATTGAACAAAATCAAGATCTTATAACTCAAAATAAAATTGAACGCAATCTTATTCAGCATCACAAAATAATAACTGCATGGTTACTGCTCAAAACAAATTGTAAAATAACACTACTGTTTCACTCGAATAAATGGACAAATATAATGGTACTAAACATGTGAAATTATGGCAAATTCGGTTGGATGCCAAATGGTTGGATGGGTGCATTGACCTGTTTAAAGGTCCGCTCATACTACACGTATTAGTTACATTGACTTCCATTTATACGCATAATACGAATGCAGAAGATCAGAGAAGCATGCGACTATTCCGAAATTCACGTTTGGTGAACTTAATTTTTGAATTCGTATCATTGAACACATCTGACCAATAGAAGTGGCTTCTTAACTGCATTAAAGGAACATGCACGAATCTGCTGGATTGCAGTGTTGCAGTAAAGTGAAGTAGACTACGTTTACATAACTCAACATATAATACATCCAAAATGTTATGTTTTATAACAAGCGCCCCTTGTTGCGAGAATGCAACACATACGTGCATTGTGTTATGAATTCAGACACACATTGATTTGTAACCGCGTGAGAAATTGAATAACTGAAGACGATTTCACAGCAAAGCCTCAGTTGAACATGTTTTCTACACTGACATTCTCCACAATTTTCCATGCTTTGGCTATGCATATAGCATATAATACATTTGTTCTTCGGCTTGAACTTGGGTCTTTATCAGCTCAAGCGTGTCTGATTATGATACTGTCTGTGAGGGAGGGAGGGAGCGGGGTGGGCAGGGGACAGTGAAGTGTGTTAAAACGCATATGGGGATTATCTTTCCTCAGAGAATTCCTCTTTAATGCATGCTGTGCTCCAGCCTCTTGGAATTAGCCATCTTTAATCCTATTTGCTCAACTACATTCAAAATCTTTTCATAGCTTTGATTCCTTGTTAGTCTGAGGAACTATAGACTGTAACTGATTTCTGTGCTATTGTGCACAGACTGCGATAATTACAACTAAATCTGCTGCATCCCAAAGGACTCGGGCTGCTAATGTCAGTCGGTAAGAGCCGTTATGTTAAATTTGGTCATTTATCGGGGAAAAGTAAGTGTCTTGCTATCAGCTGTATCATGGGAAACAGCCGTGTGCGTTGATTGTGGTGTTATTCTGGTGCTAGAATATTCAGCTATATTGATTGTTCAAATATGCATCGATAATAGTGACAGTGCATGACTAAGACTCATATTTGTAGTATTTGTCTAGTTTGTGTTTGGTCTTTTTACCTATGTTAAGGTCTCAGCTAACGAACATGCTCTGGTTAATTTGTACGTTTCTTACAGTCCTATTCAAGTCATTGTTATTGTGTCTTTTAGGATTTTTCTGTTTGCTGTAATATTTTCCATTATAATTATTGTATATTGATTGTTCCACTTCAGTTCAGTTTTTTATCTATGTTTTTTTTCCTTAGGTGTATTTTATAAGTTAATCCTAATTTTAAATTAATTGTAATATCATCAGTTTAATTGTTATATATTTTGCCACTTTAAAGCTTTATTTTAACTATGAATTTTTTTCTTAGGAGTGTTTTTATAAATTAAGCCTTTGATTTCTAATATTATCAGTCTAATTAATATATATATATATTGCAGCTTCAAACCTTCCTTTTTTAATCATTACATTTTTTCTTAGGTGGGTTTCATAAATTAACCTAATTTGAAATGTAACTCTAGTTTTCTGGTTAAACTAATTTAAAATAAAACACTTTTAGTAGAAATTAAATGCATCCATTTTCTCATAAGAAAACGTGGCTCTATACTCAGGTGTGATGTTAATTAACTTGTTCTTTGCTATTTCTATTTTGCTCATATCGTGTTGAAACACCTTAGGGATATTTATGAAGCAATTAATGATCCCATATTTTTATTCTCACACAACAGTTTTTGTTCGACATGTGAAATGTACTATATTTATGTGTGACGCTCCTCTGTCAGCAGGAGCTGATCACAAATTAAGACCCCCCAGCATGCTACTGTAGCTTTCCGATTCAAATAATATATCATTAATTAAAATGAAAGAAAAGTGCATGATACTTTTGATATTTTATGCTGGCGTTCTAACGGAATTCAAGATTTTTTGTAAACACTAATTTCTAAATTCCAGTGTACATCAACTGAGCAATGTGAAATATTTTATGGCTTATAGAGATAAAATATGCTGTTGAAACCTCGCTGAATCACCTTAGCTGTGTTTGAAAACAACTGATACATGAGTGTCTGATTTTGTGTGGGTTATATCAAAGGATAAAAAGGCCATGACATGTACTCCATAACCTTAACGTAGTATTTATGTTCAGTCAGTCATTACTTATGCTAAGCTGATGATGTGCTGGTCATTCAACCCGTCGAACAGCTGTCAACGATTATAACACACTGCCTCCAATCGAACACATGCTTTCATCTTACCACAAACAATGTCTTACCACTGCATTTTGGTTTTAGCAACAATATATACTATACAAACAGAACGAAATAGAGTATAATGCGTATTTGAGTTATTCACTGTACCTATTAAAGCAGGGGTCTCCAACCCTGCTCCTGAAGAGCTACCATCCTGTAGACTTCAGTTCCAACCCTGCTCCAACACACCTGTCTGAAATTATCAAGTAGCCCTGGACACCTTAATCAGCTTCAGGTGTGGTTGAGCTGAAATCTGTGGGACGGTAGATCTCCAGGAGCAGGGTTGGAGACCTCTGTATTAAAGTATGTGACGGCATAATATCATAGTTCGTAACTTTGTAGCCAAAAAATACTTTCCTTTTGATTTCTGTTCATTCATATATGAGTAGAGGAGACAGTTTAAGAAATTAAAGGGATTGAATTCCTTTGCCAGTTTAGTTTGGATATTTGGCCCTAATCCTGAAAACTGTAGTTTATATTTTATCCATATTATATTTTATTTTACTTTTACATTTAATTGTAATCAAGTCATGATAGGTTCACAGACATTCAATTAAAGATGGACATCAAATACTTAAATATAGATTAAAAAAATTATATAAAGGCTCAGATAATGAGAACAAGAAATAGTAAACAGAAACTTAGAAATATAGTACAAGTATTTAGAAAAGTATAGAACGAGTGAGTATAGAAACTTTAGAAAGTATAGTAAAAATATTAAGGAAAGTGTAGAAAATTTAGAAGAAACTTAGAAATATAGTAAAAATATTAATGAAAGTGTAGAACATTTTGAAGAAACTTAGAAATATAGTAAAAATATTAAGGAAAGTGTAGAGAAATTAGAAGAATCTTAGAAATATAGTAAAATTATTAAGGAAAGTGTAGAACAATTAGAAGAAACTTAGAAATATAGTAAAAATATTAAGGAAAGTGTAGAACAAATAGAAGAACCTTAGAAATATAGTAAAAAATATTAAGAAAAGTGTAGAAAAATTTGAAGAAACTTAGAAATATAGTACAAATATTAAGGAAAGTGTAGACAAATTTGAAGAATCTTAGAAATATAGTTAAAATATTAAAGAAAGTGTGGAAAAATGAGAAGAAACTTAGAAATATAGTAAAAATATCAAGGAAAGTGTAGAAAAATTAGAAGAAACTTTGAAATATAGTAAAAGTATTTAGAAAAGTGTAGAACAATAAGAAGAAACTTAGAAATATAGTAAAAGTATTTAGAAAAGTATAGAAAAATAAGAAGAAAGTTAAAAGTATAGTACACGTATTTAGAAAAGTATAGGAAGAGTGAGTATAGAAACTTTCAAAATTTATAGTAAAAATATTAGAAAAAATAGAGAGTGCAATTGATGATACAAGACCTTTGAAACCTTTCAACCTTTTAAATGGTTTCTCACTGAAATCTACAAATGACAGATTTGACGTTTTACAGGTTCCTGTTATACAAGAGGAGATGAAAGCTTTTCCTCTCGTTTTTATGAGAATAAAACAGCAAACGATCAAAAGAAAGCTTTGAGTCTGGCCGTCTCTGACTAGCTTAGTCGCTCCCTTCCCAAAGCGATGCAAAATTAGCTTAGATGTACCAGGCAGAGCCGCTGGACTTGAAAAGTGAAAACATTAAGCTCAGATGAGTTTGTCTGAGACTGATCGGCCCCTAATTAGCCAAGTGACCTTTGATCTTTTCAGAAATAAGTACAGGATCAGGTTTGGGAGCGAGACAAAGGCAAGAGCAGTCTTACCACACACCGAACGCTAATTCAGCAAAGAATGCCTGTAATTAGGAGCACTCGTTTCATTCCAGCGCATATTTAACGCTGGGAAGAGGGAAAATAAGCTGGAGAAGTGGGATGTAGGCTCATAACCGAGGGATAAATTTCACCATCATCTATTCACAATATTTCAAAGAAAATACACAAGAAATATGTTTAGCGACACAGCTTATGATTTTGACATTTGGCACAAACTGCTTGACTATTTGGCATACTGTTTCAGTAAAAAGGAGGTCTTAAACATATAGTTTGTACAAGTATGTGAAACCGTTGCCATTGTATTGTAATCCAAATCTACTTCTAATAATATCATCATCAGTAGTGTTTGAGGAAAAGTGTGAAGCTGTGGCAGAGAGTAAGATTTTCAGTGAATGGTGACTATTTCTTGATCTCTTCACACCACTTTTGCATGTTTTTAGAAAACGTAGAGAATATTATTAGCACACAAGTCAGTGTGGATAATTTTATGGTACATTAGTGGTAATTATTGCAATTGTTTGGAGCCCAATAGTCTCCATTTATTTGTAGTGTATGGATAATGGAAGCCTGGGCATTCTGCTAAACATGTTACTTTGTGTTCTCTGTCTAAAAACCAATATGGTTTTGGAATGACATCACGGTGAGGTAATGTTCACAGAATCTTAATTTTTAAGCCTAGCCTCAAACTTCTCCATATTTAGGCCTTTTTTCATGCGCATTTGTGAACTCCATGAGATTGTAGACTCCTAAAGTGTCCATATTGGTACCTTAAACGTACATAAGAGTATCTAACATGTGTGTATTAGTACCTAAAAGGTACAAAAGTGTACATTTTGAAAAGGTACTGCCCCAGTGACAGCTTCAGTACCTTTTTTTCCGAGAGTAGGGGGTGTCATTTTTTATTTCAGAAGTGTGTCCATGTGCTCCTTTTTTTTGCAGATGGCATAGAGTCTGACTATCCAAAACTAAAAACACAGAGAAATTGAACTATTTTTGAAACTCATTTAACACATTTCAGAGAACTGAATCAGTGTTTTTATCCATGGATGTGTTCATTTTTCTTTTCCATAGTAAAGGTCCTTGCACACCGAGTCCGAAAATTTTGTTTTTTTCGCATTCCTCACCCTTTCCTATCAAAATGCTTGCTACGGATGCTAAAACGCAGAAAATCGAACCCGATCCGAATTATTTAATGATGGACTAAAGTTTCAGAGGCAGTGTGTAAACGTGATCGATACAACGTGAGGTCGTATTTATTTTTCAACATGCAAAAATGTTGGACTCGGTGTGCAATGACCTTTAATCTTGAACGTTTGGGGTCAGTACGATTTTAACAATACTTTTGAAACAAATCTTTCATGCACACCAAGGCTTGCTTGCTTGCTAGCTGTATTCATTTATTTATTTCACACAATCCTTCAGAAATCATTATAATGTACTAATTTGGTTCTCAAATATAATTTTGTATTACAATGTATTAGTACATTCCTGCCTAATGTATTATTATCTACAATTTAATATTAAAACGATTAATGATGCTCAGTTATGTTCTTATTATTATCAATGTTTTGGTGCTTAATATTTTTTGTGGAAACTGTGATACTTTTTTCAGAACTCTGATGAATAGAAAGTTCAAAAGAACAGCATTTATTTTAAATGGAAATTGTATTACGTCATGCATGTCTTGGCTGTCACTCTTGATCAGTCCTTTTTAAAATAAAAGTGTAGTAATCTTAATATAATTTTGTTTTATCTCACTTTTTAACCAATCAGTGTATCACACAGTTTCCACAAAAATATGATGCAGCACAGCTGTTTTCAACATGGATAATATTCAGAAATGTTTCTTGAGTAAGAAATTAGCATATTCAATTGATTTCTGAAGGACCATGTGACACTGAAGACTGGAGTAATGATGCTGATCAATTATGATGCATCACAGGAATAAACTACATTTTAAATCCTAACAATATTTTTGATCAAATAAGAATTATTCCAAACTTTTGACTGCTAGTATGATTTTGACTTCTATCATCTATCGGCACCAATATCCGTCGAGCACTAGTAAGAGCCCCTAGAGCTCCCGAGTGAATCAATGAGAGTCTTGTCCATGTAAAGCAAAAACATTTGTATACGCATGTGACATGATAGTTCAGTGCTGCACTAGTGCATCTTCTAAACCCCCGACAGTGTGTCTCATTCTTGCAGTCTTAGTACTGAGGAGGACGTTCTTGTGACAGTATCTAGCCGGCGGAAAAGACCAGAACACAAGACAAGCGAAGAAGGCCACGCTTTGTTGTTTGCCTTTTGCCCTATCTAGTGTCCTTTACCAAAAGCATGCTTGAGAATCTTTCAGCCGCAGGAAACGGTTTGTTACTGAACTTTAGATTTGGGACTTCAGTAGGCACATAATCCAACGCGACTGACTTGAATATAGTTCTCGCAAACAGAAAATACATCATTTACTCAGCTTCATACATAACTTAACATAGACTAATGTAGCAGAGGTTTTAGCAGAGTATCTGAGCTGCTATTTTCTGTACATTGAATGTGATCTGTAAAGCACTTTTTTTATTTTATTTGCAAACAATTAAATACGGCATATTCAGATGTGTCGCTCCAGGCTTGACGTCAATCACGAGATAACCATGTGTGAGCTATTGTCATCAAACCTGACAAGACACCTCTCCATGCATTTTTGCAAAGTTGGATATATGCAGACAAGTCAAATTTGCTGCTTGTGTAGTAAGTAAATGATAACAGACTTTTCCTTTGCTAAAGGACTGATTTTAAATTTGATAAAGACCATTGAAACCATTTTACTTTATAAGTACGCTTTATTAGCTGCACTACACAGAGCATTCAGTAAGCTGTGGTTAATGGAGGGATGTGTTGAGTTGCATTGGCTCTACCAAAGCTGTAAATGGCCATTTCTACAAGTCATTCATAAAGTCTCATGATTGTTTATGGATGCCATTCAGAAGTATGCATATATAGCACACCACATGCTTTAAATGTGCTCTGCTTCATTGTTGCCTTGGGGTAGAATTGTTGCAGCTTTATGGTTGACGCTTTGGCTTCCTCGACCTCTGACTCCAGTCATCCCTTCAGGCCATGCTGAGAACAAACCACTCTTATTTCAAGAGAAAAGATGCCAGAAGAAATCTCTTGTGTGCACCAATGCTACATTTATTTGAAAAAAAATTATATTGTGAAATATTATTACAATTTAAAACAACTGTTTTCTATGTGAATAAATTACATTTTATAATTCACAGTTTCATGTTACTTGATAAATGTGACCCTGGACCACAAAACCAGTCTTAAGTGTCATTTTTTTTATTGAGATTTATATATTATCTGAAAGCTGAATAAATAAGTTTTGTTATGATAGGACAATATTTGGTTGAGATACAACTATTTGAAAATCTGGAATCTGAGGGTGCAAAAAAATATTGAGAAAATCGCCTTTAAAATTGTCCAAATTAAGTTCTTAGCAATGCATATTACTAATCAAATATTTTTTTGATATATTTATGATAGGAAATTGACCAAATATATTTATGGAACATAATCATTACTATATCCTAATGATTTTTGGCATACATTTTTTTGATAATTTTGACCCATACAATGTATTGTTGGCAATGTGACAATGTATACAATAGGGTCACAAATGACTATATTTGAATTGTGATGACACTTTAAGGACAAAAGCTCTATTAACTAGCATGCATATTACTAGCATATTTGCTGTTTATTAGTACTTATAAAACACATTTCAATGCCTTATTCTTAGTGACCATATTGTACATCCCTTAAAGGGGTCATATGATGCTTTTAAAGATCACTATTTTGTGTATTTGGTGTAACAGAATATGTTGGCATGCTTTAATGTTCAAAAAACATTATTTTTTCAAATATTGTACATTATTGTAGGTCCTCTATGCCCCGTCTCTCTCAAACGTTTTGCTTTCTACAAAGCTCCTCCTTCCGACAAGCACAGTCTGCTCTGATTGGCCAACTTGCCCAGTGCATTGTGATTGGCCGAACACCACAAGCCATTTCGGAAATGTTTACCCCTTTCCAAAATCGCGAGCTTCAGCTTTCAAAATGAATGTAAAGACTTAATAATGTCCTTAGTTTTTCCATCAGTTCAAGCCTGAGAGGGGAACAGAGTCGCGTGACAGACACAGTGATGAAGCTCGTATGTGTTTGCAAACAAGCCGCGGTTAAGATGGGCTGTACACTCCGCTGTGATGTGACCCTCTCTCTCACACACACGCGCGCCCACGCACACACGTGCAATAGTCAATAGCAAATACTTAAACTAATAATAAAACATACAGTTGCTGATTCAGAAGTGCCAGATTGTCATAGCAAAGTGCAAAGTCAGAATTAACTCATCTCCTAGGTTCACGAAACTGTTGTCCATAAAATGCGTTGCTGTTCACAGCTTCTCCCTGACACGGCTGCATCAACACTACTGCGGTTACTGAAACCACACCTTATGCAAACATTCCCAATTCGCGCTATTAAAGCTGCAGTCCTTAACTTTTTAAAACTTCAAAATGTATAAAATGTATATGAGCAAGTTCACCATGAATACATTTTCCAAACTGTGTTTTTGGCTTATCCCGAATCAATACCTACGGTACACCTATGATAAGTGTTTATATTCAGACTATTTTAGACTGGTTCTGGTAGGTACCGCTGCGGAGTAACCCGGTACCTGCGTGATTCGTCATAGACATAAACAGAGAGGTGTGTGTGTGTGTGTGTGTGTGTGTGTGTGTGTGTGTGTGTGTGTGTGTGTGTCTGTGTTTGGTACAGTGATAGTCGGTGGTGCCCACACTGAAAGATTTAGAAAAATGAAAAAGATACGAGTAATTTTCTGCCAGTACATTTTGTGTTAAGTTTATAGACATTTCCTTTCACCCATAAACACAAAACAATACAATTAAAAATATTCTAAATGCAGGTAAAACACCTGTGCAAAATCCACACAGAAATTCCTTCATATTAGCACAGACACTGAACGCTGTTTTCAGAGCAGTGTTGATATGAGCTTCACATTCGGTAGTCATGCATACTTTATCGTTCCTCAGAGAACGGCTGGAAATATAAGTGACGGAGCTGTGAAAGATCACACGTGTGTTTCGACAGTCTTTCTCACGTTTGCAGCGCTCAGATCTGAATGAAGCAGGCAGTGCCTCTCTTCTGTTCACAGGACGGAGGTGGGAGATGTATGCTGCTGGGGTCACTATGAGCCGCAGAAAGACTCCATTGTTTCAACCTGACATTGACGTCATAGTTGCTCCATAAAGGCATATTTTGACATAAACCAGCACAAGTTCAGTAGTGTTTAAGCACTGTGTTAATCGTCCAACAGGCTAAACTAATCAGCTAGTCACCCCTTTTTTAGGCACAACCAGCTGCATTCTTTATTTAATAGATACTCGCTTCAGTTGATCAAATAGTTGAGGATTCATTCACAACAGTAAAGTCATCAAACATAATTATAATAATATAAATTGTATAATACCTATACTAAAACTGCAGTCTGTACAAGGGCTTGTCCTGTTTGTCCTGCACACTTGTCAGCTGTGTCAAGTGTGGTTTGAGTCGTGACCTCTGAGTGTATAGGTCATTATGTGTGCATAGCTCATGTGGAGGAGGAACTTGAGGACTCTTAAGAGATGAGTAACTGAGCTAGGAATAGAATGGGAGGCTATTTCGGAAAATGACAGTTATTATTACTGATTTGATGAAGGAACAGTGATTACAGAATTCTTGGAAGTTACATGCGGGATAAAATTATTCAGGTTATTGTCTTTAGTGTTTTAATCATGACTAATAATAATTATTATTATTGGGTTACATTTTATTTTAAGGTGTCCTTGTTGCAGAGAAATTATACATTTAAGTATTGATTAATATTAATCAACTACATGTACTTACTGTATGGTTAGGTTTAGGATTATGGTTTGGCTTATTGTCGCTTGCATGTAATTTTGCATAATTTATTGTTATTATAATAGTAAGCGAATGTAATGTGTAACATGGACACCTTAAAATAAAGTGTTACTTATTGTTGTTGAACATTTTAGACATTGTGGCCTTTGCTGGTTGCTTGTCTGTCATTTTTAGATCTACAAAATAATAATACGAATAATTAATAATCAATCATTAATATTTGTGTGGTTCAGTGTGTCTATTTTATTTCACAAGGGGGTAAAAACAGCCACAATTTACATAACAGCACAAATAGAGAAAATAACCAAAAGAGATAATAAACAAAAATAAAGAAATTTACCTAAAGAAAATAGTCTATTTTTACAAAATTTGACATTAGTTCTAGAAAAGTGCTGATATTAATAAGTGGATCTTAGATTAAAAAAAATACTAATAAAAAAAGTTGTGTGGTTTAGTGTCTATTTTATTTCACAAATATAAAAACAATATAAAAAAAAGCAGCAACAGTTTACATAGCAGGAAAATAAAGACAAATCTAACTTTTAGAGGAGTTAACTAAAAACAAATGAATTAAACTCTTAAATGTGTTACATGGCTCTTCCTCATCATGTGTGATTATTTCCTGTCTGTGACTCTCTGTCTGTCTGAAGGTTCAAACGCATCTTGAAAACCCCACAAAGTATCACATCCAGCAGTCTCAGAGGCAGCAGGTGAAGGCGTATCTGTCCACCACTCTGGGAGGAACGCTCGGCTCGCAGGCCGTGAGCTTGCCGTGCCCCAGCCAGGCCCCTGACCACGGGGGAATGCCTCCGGGGCCGGGCAACAGCGCCCCCAACAGTCCCATGGCCTTACTGACCCTCAACTCCAACTGCGAGAAAGAGGTAATGACAAAACCCTGTCATTTTCCTCCATTTATTTATATCTAATATTTAAAAATTGTATTTATATGAATTCATGATTTTGAATCATATATATGGAGGGTTCTACTTTATTTTGTGTCCTTGTTAACTCCATTAATTCCTGAGTAATTTTATTAACAGCATGCAATATACTATAACATTATTGGATAGGGGTTTGGTTTAAGGTCAGTTGCTTATAATTATCCATAATTTTATGTTGTTACTATATGTATAAGTCATTCTATTTAGGGTACACATCAGGAAAGGTGTAAAAACGTATGGTTTCTGAATAAAACAACTGTTGGTTTTAGTTTATGTATTTTATCAGAACATAGTTTTACAGTTCCCTATCAGTCGATCACTCTCGACGTCACGTCAGAGGACCGACAATTTGGGATCTCGCTTAGAGAGACCAATCCACTTCGAGTGTAAACTAAACAAGCCAATGCACATTGGCATGTGATTAATGCATCCAGCTGCCGCTGATCACAGCGTGAGCATAAGTAGGCAGCAGGTGCAGCGCATATTCAGCTTTTCGCTTCGGAGCCGAGCGGTTACATCGTTCTGCTCCTGACTTCTGCTGACGAGTGAATTCAACGAGTTGAGGACGCTCTTCGGAAGACTCTCGTGCTGGTGGACGGCTCTACAGCGGTGGTGGTTCTTCCCGTGTCGAGTGGACTGCACACATCAGGCTGCACTACCCCCTGTTTGTGTTGCAGATGACCATCTCCCCTGTGCGCTTCAGCACGCTAAAATAGTTTTTTCCCTAAAAGAGCATTCACGGGTGCGTCTTTTTAAAGACGACGTTGCATCTGGCAAACTTGACGTTGCGTCTTTATAAAGACGAGTTGGGTCTTGCTTCAGACAACGTGTCACCCGTGCGTTTCTGGATGCGGTCGTTGCCTGGCGCTGGGTGATGGTCACGATCGCTGCCTCACGTGCCTGGGCAGTAAGCACGCTGAGGTGGCGTTCGTGGATGAGTCATCTTCTCACTGTGGATGCTCATCTCGGAGTTGCGGCCAGGCTCCATTATCTCGACAAAGGGGCGGAGCTGTTGCCTCCATCTCCATTAGATTTTTGCTTCGGAGCCGAGTGGATGAGAAGAGTGCTGATCTCCACAAAGCCGTTCATCTTTGTTTTGTTCCCGGTTGGCGTAACGGTGCGACCTCAGCGGAGTCCATCTCATCTTGCGCTTCGCACCTGGTGCAGCTTCCAACTGAGAGAGCATAAGTCTCTAAAAGAGCGTACCAATACCTTGGCACTGAGACCAGATGTCCGTGTCCTTCTGGTTGCGGTCGTTTTCTGTCTGCGGATGACGGACACGATCGTTGTCTTCAGTGTCTGGGCCGCCGTAGCACGCTGACGCTGCGTTCGTGGATGACTCATGCGTCTCGACTGTGGAGCGTATCGAGCATCGAGGTTCGCTGCGATCTCGCAGTTTCAGCTTTATGACAAGGATTCGTCAGCGCCTCTGCCGCCGACCCGTGCTGATCTCTCTGGCATCGTGCATGAGGATCGCTTACAGGCTGCACGCTCTGGTCCGACAGATCTGAGGGTTACTGTAAGAGCCTCTCTGCCGGGCACGCCCGCCACGGACCTCTTACTCCTCACGCAGCGAACATCCCGGTCCGATTCCCGGGTGATTTCGCTGGTCTGTCCCACGGGGCGCCCAGCTTGTCATTCGAGTGCGCCATCTGTAGATAGGATGTCCGATCGCCAGCATCGGGGGATGGGTTCACGTCCTCTGAGGATGAAGGTGCGGTGGGGCTGCCCCCTCGGGTGTTGTCGCCGACCGAGACCGGCACCGGACCCAGAGCTGGCACGGCCATGCATTGCCCCGGGCTCAGCCGTGAGCATCGGGCTGGAGGTCAACAGACCGCCCAGTCACCGATGCCCTCGCGGCTGGACGATTGGTTTCTCGGAGCGGGGCGCCGGAAGCCCCTTCCTCACGGTCCAGGAAGCCGCTCGTCACGCCTCCTTCCGTCCTCACTACCCTCGATGGCGGAGTTGGTCCATGGCGGGTACGCGGGCATGCTCCCCAGGTGGAGAGAGCCGGTTCGCGGTGCACTTGTGCCCACGAAACGCTCGCCACTTGAAGTGAACCGTCCGCGTCTCCCGTCCAGAGGTCCTGTAAGCTGACAGCCGCTCATCGCGGCCAGAAGCTTACAGTGCTGCGGGCCAGGCAGCCTCCGCCCTGCACGCCATGGCTATCCTGCAGGTTCACCAAGCCAAGGCGCTCAAACAGTCTCCGTCCTCACTACCCTCGATGGCGGAGTGGCCAGGGGGTACGCGGGCATTCCCCAGGTGGAGAGAGCGGTCGCGGTGCACTTGTGCCCACGAAACGCCGCCACTTGGAGGAACCGTCCGCGTCTCCCATCCAAGGCCTGTAAGCTGACAGCCGCTCTCGCGGCCAAAGCTTACAGTGCTGCGGGCCAGGCAGCCTCCGCCCTGCACGCCATGGCTATCCTGCAGGTTCACCAAGCCAAGGCGCTCAAAGGTGACGAGGGTAGTACCGACCCGGGGTTGATGCAGGAGCTGCGCACGGCGACTGACTTCGCTCTACGAGCGACGAAAGTCACGGAGCGGTCCCTCTGGAAGGCGATGTCCACCATGGTGGTCCAGGAGCGCCATCTCTGGCTCAACCTGGCAGAGATGAAGGACGTCGACAAGGCACGCTTTCTCGACGCCCCCATCTCCCAGGGAGGGCTGTTCGGCGACACCGTCGAGGGCTTCGCCCAGCAGTTCTCGGCGGTACAGCAGCAGACCGAGGCGATCCAGCACATCCTGCCCCGGCGTGATGCACCATCCACCGCTGCCCCCGGGGCCAGGCCTCAGTCTGCCCGTCGCCGTGGGCGCCCTCCTGCTTCCTCCAGAGCTGCTCCGCCCCAGGCCGAATCGACACATAGGCCGGTGCGTCGAGCCTCTCGCAGGAGAGCGGCGCCCCCCGCGTTCCAGCCAGGCCCCAAGTCGTCCAGGAAGTCGACGAAGCGGCCCTGACGCGGGCAACCCGGAGATGTTGGAGTTTGCTCTTTCTCAGGAGACGGCGAGAACAGCGCCGCTCCTTCCCCCGGTGGAGGGCCGGGAGGAGAATCTTCTGTTTCGTTTTGTTTCTGTTCCGCCGCTGGTCCAAGGGCCAGCGGTACCCACCTTCTCAAAGAAAGAGCTGTTTGCCTCCCCCGAGTCCTCCCACTGCCAGCTGTACTTCTCCCTGACCAAGGGCCCCCTCGGCACAGACGCACTGGCACACAGCTGGCCTCGGGCCTTACGCAAGTATGCGTTTCCGCCAGTGAGCCTACTCGCACAGACACTGTGCAAGCTCAGGGAGGACGAGGAGCAGGTCCTGCTGGTTGCGCCCCATTGGCCCACCCGGACCTGGTTTCCCGAACTCATTTCCCTCGCGACAATACCTCCCTGGCGCATTCCTCTGAGGAAGGACCTCCTTTCTCAGGGGCTCGGCACCATATGGCAC
Organism: Schizopygopsis pylzovi; assembly: GCA_027422435.1. NCBI lineage: Eukaryota > Metazoa > Chordata > Actinopteri > Cypriniformes > Cyprinidae > Schizopygopsis > Schizopygopsis pylzovi. The sequence continues at coordinate 40,467,229 of CM049816.1, forward strand.
CCGCGTCCAGATCTATGGAACCTCCATGTGTGGCTCCTGGACGGAACGCGGCAGACTTGAGTGGTCTACCACCGGCGGTGGTAGAGACCATCATTCAGGCTAGGGCTCCTTCAACAAGGCAAACCTACGCACTGAAATGGAGTCTGTTCGCGACCTGGTGTTCTTCTCGCCGAGAAGACCCCCGAAGATGCATGATTGGAGTAGTGCTTTCTTTCCTGCAAGAAATGTTGGAGCGTAGGCTGTCACCCTCCACCTTGAAAGTGTATGTAGCCGCTATTGCGGCTCACCACGATGCAGTGGACGGCCGGTCCCTGGGAAAGCATGATCTCATCGTGAGGTTCCTGAAGGGGGCCAGGAGGATGAATCCCTCCAGGCCTCCCCTTGTGCCCTCTTGGGACCTCTCTATCGTCCTGGCTGGACTTCAGAGGGGCCCCTTTGAACCGCTGGACTCAGTCGAGCTGAAGTTCCTGTCTCTTAAGACAGCGCTCCTGACCGCGCTCACTTCCATCAAACGGGTCGGGGACCTCCAGGCGTTTTCGGTAAGCGAAGAGTGCCTTGTGTTCGGGCCGGTCTACTCTCACGTTGTCTTGAGACCCCGGCCTGGATACGTGCCCAAGGTTCCCACCACGCCCTTCCGCGATCAGGTGGTGAACCTGCAAGCACTGCCCTCGGAGGAGGCAGATCCAGCCTTAGCGTTGCTGTGTCCCGTAAGAGCATTGCGCATATATGTGACCCGCACCCGGAGCATCAGAAGCTCCGAGCAGCTCTTTGTCTGCCACGGAGGGCAGTAGAAAGGGAAGGCTGTCTCCAAACAGAGGTTGGCCCACTGGATAGTGGAGTACCAGTCGCAAGGCGAGCCGTGCCCCCTGGGGGTGAGGGCTCACTCCACCAGGAGTGTTGCCTCCTCCCATGCGTTGGCGCACGGTGCCTCTTTGGCAGACATCTGCAGAGCTGCGGGCTGGGCGACACCGAACACCTTCGCAAGATTCTACAATCTTCGCGTTGAGCCAGTTTCTTCCCGTGTATTGGGTAAGTAATGGGCGAGAAGAACTGGCCGGTGTCACGCTTGCTGCGCCATTCCCCCTCACCCGGGGATACGAGCGCCTTTTTCTCCCCCAGTTCAGTTCCCCGGACGGTGAACCCTGGTGGAATCCTCCAAGCACCCCTGGCAGTCAGACTGGGCGGAGCAGTCTGACGCCAGGCCCAGTACTGGTGCTAGCTCGCCCGGGTCTCCGGTCAGCCCCTGTACTGGGCTAGGTGTCCGTATGGCCTGATTCCCCTTCGGGTAATCCCATATGTGTATTCTTCCATGGTAAGGTTTCCCTCATGGTAAACCCGTGTCTTCCCTGTGACAGAGCTTCTGTCAGGTTCTGCTGGCAGCCCTCCTCCCTACTCCTAGGTAGGATCTGCCCCAGAGTCCAGTCGTATGTAGTACTGCCCCAAGCCTGGGCCAGTCCATATCAGTGTCTCCACATGTTACCTCCCTTCGGGCAGGATGTGGCCTCCGTAGCGCCCTTCTATGGAAGGCTCGCTTCCCTGCCGTTACGACAAGCTGTAACAACAAATAGGAAAGACCTGAAGCTGTCTTTCACTGAAGGTCGAAATCCCTTCTGATTCCGTGGGGAAAGGAACAGCGGCTTGGCTATCTCCAGCAGCGATGTTACTCAGTGGTCCCGGTGGGCACCAAGGTTAGCGAATTTGCACTGGAGCGGTAGGAAGGTTGCAACCTCTTGCATGGCATTTGTCTGTCACGCACTCGCTTGTCAACATCTGCATGCCACAAGGTTGTGACGGGGTTCAGCTTGTGGCGCTTTCCATAGGACCCCTATGTCGTCACGACATAACTCGTAGTGACCGACAGATAGGGAACGTCTAGGTTACGTACGTAACCCCCGTTCCCTGATGGAGGGAACGGATACGTTATGTCCCCATGCCACAATCTTGAACCATCACTGGTTGCCAGGGACTCGTCTCGGCTCCTCAGCGTAAAACCTAATGAGTGGATGCACCTGTCGCCCTTTTATACCCGTATGCACGGGGAGTGGCTCAGGTATGCAAAATACACTAGCCAATTTCATTGGCGTTTTCTCTTAGTCAGAGATGTTCGGGGCTTCCAGGTAAATCCCCTATGTCGTCACGACATAACGTCTCCGTTCCCTCCATCAGGGAGCGGGGGTTACGTACGTAACCTAGACGTTACATACGTAACCGAGACGTTTCATCATTATGACTCATAATTTCTGTGGCAGGCCTTGTCTGGCCAACCGAATGTTGTTTTCTTGATCAGGTTAACCACAAATGTTCATCTTTATTTGAATTTAAGTCATAAAAATATCACACAAAACTGGGCATAAGCTGTTGGGTTTGTTGCTATGGTTTATACCACCTGAAGTATAGCAAGACTGACTAATGGGACTGAGAAGACAAACCAGGCCAGGACAAAACACACAAGGAGAATATAAAGGGGAGGAAATGAGGAGGCTAAAATTGAGCCAAGATGTAATACTGAGCACATGACAAATGAACAAAGCATAAAGCATGTGCTCAACACAAAGACAAGAACAAAACAAGACTAGACAGAGGCGACAGGATCCTGACAGGTTTGCCAAGAGCACAGCAAACATATTTCCCACAAATCCAGCGGCATCAGTAAATGATGCATAAATAGGTAGAGACATTATGAAGATGTCATTTTAGAGCTCATTACCTGCTAATCAATAAAAGCAACTTCAGCCTCACGGTTTGCGTCTCTGTGAACGTCTCGCTGAAGCAGCTGGCGTGGATTGCGTCACAGCTCACAGTGAGAGTGAGAGTGAGAGGAGAGAGAGGGAGGAGAGAGAGAGAGAGAGAGAGAGAGAGAAATGCTGAAACAAGTGTTAATAGATTAGAAAGAGTCTGGCATTGGCACGCTGAGAGGAAACACACAGCTCTTCAGGATGTGCATCAGATTAAGCAGTGATTTTCATCATAGTTATGGGATGATTTAACCAGGGTTAATTGACTTCACTATGCGTTATGCTGTAGCTGAGCGGATGAGCTCTGGCAGCTGATGATATTTATTGCTTTTGATTTGTCTCAGATGGACGATGTCCTTGACGACATCATTAGCTTGGAATCCAGTTACAATGATGATATCATGGGACTGTCGTTGGACCCCGGATTTCAGATGGCCAACACGGTATATACACTGTTATACTTTCTTCTATTACCTCACTTATTCATTTTTACATTTTCAGCTGTTAATAATAATATGAGTATTTGGAAGGAGACATATTTTCATACTGTATGTGTATGCTGTGTGATAGGGCTGACTGACTGAAGTCACTAGAAGCACAGTTCCAAACTAATGACTACCATTGAAAAATATATCATGCTATTTCATACTTTTAAGAGCTCTATATAGTTATATAATTACATTATTTATTTTGTATTACTTCTTTATTTATTTGTTTGCAAAAAGAAAAGAAAAACGGTGTAACAGTATAATACATTTTTCTTGCAAAACATTTAATGTAATATACCATTTTATTATATAATTTAGTGTATAATAAAAATGCATTATATAATATTATATTTTTATCCTTTATTTCGCAAATAAATTTAATAATATAATAAAATATATATTTAATTTTGCTTACAAAAAACAAGTAATAAAATTAAATATTATTTTATTATATTTGATTGTTTGCTTGCTAAAAGCAAAAACATTGCTAATATAATGTTATATGTATTTATATAATTTTGCTGGCAAAAAAACAATTAATATAATGATATTGTTACGTGGCTGAAGATAATCCAAACAGATACACTATATTGCCAAAAGTATTGGGTTCAAAATGAAAGGTTTGACTAATTTTCATGAGTACAAATCTTAATGTTTAAGCATATAATGATATTCTAGGGAATTGTGTGCTTCTAATTTTATAGCAACAGCTTTTGACAGGAACCTTTTCTATTCTAACATGACAGTGTCTGAAACATGAAAATATCAAGGATCAAAGAGAAATGATGATTCAGTCAGTGTGGAAGAACTTGTCTGGTCTGCAGAAAGACAAGTCCTTATCCCAGCTGAACACCTCTGCTGTGACTTTGAATGCAGACCTTGAGCCAGAAATTCATCATCAAACGCCAATGACTTGTACATATGGGTACAGTCATTTATAAACTTCAAAACTGTTCCAACAGTACATTTTTAAATACATGAATTTTGTTTCTATCTTCGTTGCCACAGTTTGGAAGTGCCTTTTTTTCTCTTCTAAAGAAGGGGGTGTCCCAATACTTTTGTTCATATAGTGTATGTACAAGTGATTGGTGTTTGGTGATGTTTTTGGCTCAAAGTCTGCATTTAAAGTCACACCAGAGGTGTTCAGCTGGGATTAGGACTTGGACCATTTAAGTTCTTCCACACTGACTGAATCAACCATTTAATTTTGAACCTTGCTGGAGGTTTTCATTTTTCAAAACACAGAGACACTGTCATGTTAAAATAGAAAAGGGTCCTGTCCAAACTGTTGCTTCCCTAGAATATCATTATATGCTTAAACAGTCAGATTCTGACAGCTCTCCATGTTGAGAGAAACTTTGCATAAGTGCAGAGGCAGACACACTTCCTTCAGCCCAAGGCTTATTCATTTTACTTTTGGTGTGAAAGGGCCTTTACAGTTGCCAAAAATACAACTTTTTGTTATTAAAAAACAAACAAGCAAGCCCAGCCCAGGTGACAAAGAGTACAGCAAAAGTAACATAGTGCATTACTTTCCATAAAAATTTACGGAGTAATGCAATTAGTTACTTTTTATGGAGTAACGCAATGTTGCAATGCATTACTTAAAAAAAAAAAAAAAAAATTCCCTAACATTGTCTACAAGTTTCAAGAACTACAGTGACTCGAGTGTATTTTTATATTAGCAGTGAACTTGGTGAGACTTTCTGTCATCTCACACATTCAGAGCTGTGGCTGGTGTCAGTATAGCAGAAAGCTGTGGGATCCAGCTGTCAACACCTGATCTAATGTCTGTCTGTCTGCAGAGGAATAGTTTATAGTCTTCATTTACTCACTCTCATGTAGTAGGCAGAACACACATGCTGCTCTTTTCCACAAAGTGAGCTCCAAATAGGAGAAAAAGGGACAATAATATACATGTTTTTGTGTTTCTAGATCCCCGTGTCAGCAAACCTCTTGGACATGTATATTAACCCAGGCATGCCGCCTCCGGGAATCTCTATCAGTAACTCGTGCCCTGCTAACCTACCCAACATTAAAAGGGAATTCTCTGGTAAGTGTCCTAAGACCCTCCAGGCCCATTGCCGATGTACTGAAATGTGTTTCACCTTTTAAAGTCAGTAGAAATGTCATGTGAATGATGATATGAGTGAGAGATTGAAAACATATGCTCATATGCTACATAGTTGCTCCATCTCCAGCCATGATGCACATGATGGACAAGCCCAGCTCCTGCAGCAAGTTTGAGAGCTATCAAAGGCCCGAAGGGTTTCCTGTGGGTATGTTTGAAGATGTTTCTCCTTGTCTGGTTACAAAATAGAAACATAATTAGTTTATGGATTAAAATTGTTTTATAGATTAGATTTACCCATACACACATTGGGTGTGTTAAGTTTATATATACGTTTTTTTTACACACTTAAGTGTCACATGATCCTTCAGAAATCATTCTAATATGCTGATTTGCTGCTCAAGAAACATTTCTGATTATTATTATTATTTGCGAATATCAATGTTGATTTTTCTTCTCGACTTTATATAATCATCATTTGTACTTTTTTCATAATTCTGAGAAAAAAAAGTCAGAATTTCAAGATACAAATTCAGAATTGTGAGATGTAAATTCAGAATTGGGAGATGTAAATTCGGAATTGTGAAATGTAAATTCAGAATTGTGAGTTATAAATTCTAAGGGGGAAAAATTAGCTCACGATTCTGACTTACAATTGCAAACTTGTATCACACAAATCTAAATTTATAACACGCATTTGTGAGTTTATGTCTTGCAGTTCTGACTAATTCTCTGACTACGTTTATATCATGTAAATCTTTATATATATAATAAACGTTCTTAGTTTCATGATTGTTTGTTCCTCATTCTTAAATTATTTTTAGTTTTGTATATTTAAACTTCGTGTACGTTATTTGTAATTTTATATTAGGCATATAGCATGGTGTATTTTTATTCGTTTTGTTAATAAAAGTTTGATGTTCTACATTGTGTTTTGTTGTTGCTTGAATTGAATTTCTTCAAAGTTAACGTAAAACGCACACAGTGCTTTTACAAGATATTTAACCTCCTGGCCCCCCTAAGAAGCCTAACGACCAGATCGTGCTTCCCTACCGATTTTCCCTCTATGGGGTCATGGTGGGTGCAATAGCAGCCACGTAAACCTTTAAGGGTGGAGGGGGCAGCCAACGCACCAACCTTTGCTGCAGGAAGAAAATCACGGCTCTGATCGAACATCTCCGGTGGTCCCCACGGTGAAAGGAACACAATTCGATGAACGGCTTTCACTTCAGCAAATAGGTCTGTCTTGTGGACAGTGCTGGTGGTGAAGTGATAGTGAGAGCTACTTCCTGGGATAGGTCTCCTAAAACCTCTGCATCCGGTCCAGGGCACGGGTGCCAGAGGGTGCCCTGTCTCTGAGAAAGCAGATCCTTCCTCAGAGGAATCAACCAGGGAGGGGCTGTCACGAGGAGCATGAGTTCCCGGGAACCAGGGTCCTCCCGGATCTTGCACAGTGTTTGTGCTAGTAGGCTCACTGGGGGAATGCATATTTGCACAGGCCCGGGGGCCAGCTGTGTGCCAGTGCTACCGTGCCTCGGATAGGGAGTATAACTACTGGCAATGGGTGGTTTCTGGAGATGCAAACAGGTCTACCTGAGCCACTCCGAACCGACTCCAATCAGCTGGACTGCCTGGAGATGGAGTCTCCACTCCCCAGGAAGTGTTGCTCGAAACAGCTCGTTGGCCTCCTGATTGAACACTCCTGGATTGTGGATGGCAGGAAGCGACCTCATATGCTTCTGACTCCAGAGGAGGTGACAGGCAAGTTGCGACATGCGATGGGAGCGTAACCGTTTTGCCGGTTAAGATAAGGTCGTCGTGCTCAGAGCGCCTCAGGGCCAGGAGTACTGCTAGTAACTCGAGGCAATTGGTAAGCCAACGCAGTTGGGGACCCGTCTATACCCCTGACACTGCGTGCCCATTGTACGTGGCTCCCAAGCCGGTGGCCGAGGCATCCTTGAGTAACACAGCATGCCTGGATACCTGCTCCAGGGGCACTCCTGCCCGAAGGAACGAGGGATCTGTCCACGGGCTGAAGGTTCTGCGGTAGGCCAGTGTAATATGAACCCGGTGAGTACCGCGTTGCCATGCCAACCTCGGACTCAGCAATAGAGCCAGTGCCGAGGCGGTCTCATATGGAGCAGCCAAGCAGAACTATCACCGCTGTTGCAGCAACATGCCCCAGGAGCCTCTGAAAGAGTTTCAGTAGGACCGCCATCCGGCCTGATAAAGTATTGAGGCAGTTCAGCACCGACTGAGCATGTTCCTGGATTAGGCGTGCTTTTCAGCTGACCGAATCTAACTCCATGCCGAGAAAAGAGATCCTCTGCATTGGCACGAGTTTGCTCTTTCCCCGGAGGAGGGAGAGGTGACTCACCATCTCTGACGAGCAGTTTTCTTAATCTCTAGGTCGTCCGTCTCAGGACCTCTTGCACCTGCGTTTACCGCCAGGTTTGGCGGGGGCTTGGATGGGCTGGGCGTCCTGCCTGCGACCGGCTCTATGATGCTGCCTGGTGGAAGGCTGCTCGTGACCACCCTCGTGCAGGTCTTTCAGAGCTTTGGCCTTGTGGACCTGCAGTAATGCCATGGCGTGAAGGGCAGAAGCCGCCTCCCCACAGGCTCTATAAGCACTGCCAGTTTGACCTGATGAGTACAAACAGGCCCGTGAGAGGAGACACGGATCACCCCGCAGAGTGGTAGCGGTTGTTGGACACAGTTGCATGGCCACAAATCGCTCCACCGAGGGGATGCCCGTGTACCCCAAAGTGGATCCACCATCGAGGGTAGTGAGGAGGGAGGAACTCCAAGATTTGTTTTGGGCAGTGAAATGTGCCTTCCACAATCTTGTAAGCTCCTCATGCACTTCCAGGAGAATGGCACTGGAGGGGGCGCTGAGAACTAGCGTGACCTCCACCGGGAAACCGAGGATTTCACACAAACCCGACATTCTCGTCTGCCCGGGAAAGCATAGCAGTCATCTCTGGGTCTGGCTCAGACAACGCTACCACACCCGAAGGGGGCAACACAGCCGAGTCATCATCCCCCGAGAGAAAGAGCTCGCCCTCCGATGCAGCGATCAACATCTGGTTGTCAGGGGGAGTACCGAAGGAAACCGGTGGTGTGCTCCACTCTGCAGAGGTCCCAGCCCGATCCAACGGCACCCCCGCCGGCTGTGGAGTGCTTGAGAGGTGAGGAACTCCACTTGGGGAAGCCCTCACCGTAATCTACAAATCACCTCTGTCTTTCTTTTTTTCACCGGACGCAACGTCGCCAGCGGGTGCCGGGACGAACACCAGATTGTGGCAGTGGCAGAGGCAGAGGGACCCCGCCATGTTTGACATCGCGGAGTCTATTATGCAACTTCGAGATGGTCATGTCTCCTTTTTACAAGAAGAACATGAACCATCCACGAAAGCTTCCTCAGCGTGCTGAATGCCCAGGATTGTGAGGCAGCAATCGTGACCGTCCTGAGCGCCAGATAACGACCACATCCAGAAACGCATGGGTGATAAGACATCCTTAAAAGTTGTGATCACCCGTGTTGCTCTTAGAGAAATGCTCTTTTAGTGCTGAAGCAAGCAGGGGAGCTGGCCACCGCACACTCCTGGTGTGGCTGTCAGCAGGAAGATTATTTTTTCTCTCCCGTGTGACCGTGACCACCGCTGCTGCGCCATAACGCCCGCACTCGTTTTCCAGAACACTCTTCTGTGGAAAGGAGAGCAGTAGCTTTAATCACTACCGCTTGGCTCCGAAGCGAAAGGATGAATTAATGCGGTGCGCCTGCTGCCTCTTATACTCATGCTGTGATCAGCGGCAGCGAGTGTAACTCGTTTAGTTACACTCAAAGTGGATAAGTCTCTCTGGCAAGATCCCAATTCGTCGGTCATCCGACATGACTCGGAGTGACCGACTGATAGGGAACAGTAGGTATTATTCCACAATAAACATTTCATTTTACATTGTCATGGAACCTCATGGAAAAGTTTTATGTAAGTGGCAACCATCATCTTGGAAATAAATAAATAGTTAATTTACATTTTAGTTAGCAAAAAAGGGGCATGCCTAGCACATTGCATTGTGGGATACAGTATTCCATGCAGTGATTTATTGCATATGTAACCGGTTGTCTAGGTACTTTATGCATAAAAAACTGTTGGTCATAATCTATACAGGAAAAGATTTTGTGTTTTTTGGTGAGGGCAAATATGCTATAAAAGATGACTGCAGTGACATTTCAAGGGTGCCAAAACATATGGCTGATAAACGCCCTGCTTTCAGTTTCTCTTCTCACACTCCTTTATCTTTTTCAGAGGCAGAAGTTCGCGCTCTCGTAAAGGAAAGGCAAAAAAAGAACAACCATAACCTAAGTGAGTTTGCTTTTGTATGTAGAGTAGCATCCAGAAACACTGTTCCAGTTTTACATCAGAAAACCTTTTTCATTCGTCCCTCAGTTTGTAAAAATTGCATAATTAAGTTATATTCTTTGTCCCATAAAGTTTGGTTGTAAGTGAATTACTGTAAATGTGATTTTGTTTGAGTTTATAAATAATAGTGTGTAATATAACATGCATTTTTCATCTGTTTCAGTTGAGAGGCGACGGAGATTCAACATTAACGATCGAATCAAAGAACTGGGGACTATGATTCCTAAATCTAATGACCCGTAAGCACCGCAGTGTTCAGTAGATACACACTTACACATGAAGCAGATGAATACATGCTATTAGTGCTGTTAACAGAGAGTCTATCAGATGTGCCGGTGTCAGCTGATTGTGTGTATTGCTCAGGGACATGCGCTGGAACAAGGGCACTATTCTGAAGGCCTCTGTGGATTACATCAGGAAACTTCAGAGAGAGCAGCAGCGTGCCAAAGAGCTGGAAAATCGTCAGAAGAAGCTGGAACATGCCAACCGCCACCTGATGCTCAGGATACAGGTCAGTTCAGACTAGGGGTTGCACAGACTAGTCGACTTCAGTGCTCTGCCATGACGCTTAAAGTTGACTAGTTGCTGGTCCTATAGAGCGTAATACGATAATAAATCCACACTTACGCTCCGTTTCCAAACAGTTAAAATTACAAACTAATTCATACTCTGAATGCGCTCCACAAGACATGTGTGATTATATTACTGGATGCTGGAAAATTAAACGGCAGAATGCAGGTTTTAAACAGCTTATTGTACAGGTAAGTTAATCACGTTCTAATCTAATGCACTGCTGCACTGAAACACACACACATAGGCTACAGACAGTAGCGCGTACAATGCAGATCGCGCACAGAATCATTCAGCGCTGAAATGTATTGTCAAAACTGTTCTGTGATTTCTCTGTAAAATAGCTTAGAAACTGAAAAGTTCATGCATATATTTCTTAATAACTAAATCCCACAGCTTCACTACTAGTAGAGAGACGCTGCCAGGTAGAATTAATTCATACACGCAACCGCTCTCACTAATGCATTCATTCATATGAATGTAATCTTTACTGTACTACTTATCTGTATCTGATTTAGAACGAGCAGGAATCTGTGAGAAATATAACGACCCAAAGACTAAAGAACTGATAAAAATAAGCTGTTATAGGTGAAATAGTCATGTGGGCAGCGCTGTGTCATATTTCATAGCTGTGCACAAGGTGTTTGTCACAGGTCCAGACTTATTTGTTTATTAATGACGTCATCAGCGACTAGTAGACTTCGACTTGACTTTCATCAGATAAAAGTCGACTTTAAAAAAATCAGAAGTCGTTCCCCTAGTTCAGACACATCCCAGATCCCTGGACAACAGTCAATATGCACCTATAAAATACAACTATAGCATGCAGTGGAATGGCATGCGGAAATAGTACACTGACCAAAATGACCCTATTAAATAATACACTTTAACCTCTGGGCCTCTTCATTTTTGGGTTACACTTCAAACAGTGACCGAAGCCATGAAAAGTAAAAAAAAAATTCCCCCAGGAGAATTGTTGTTCCGAACCTGTACGCGTTTCTCTCAGCTGTTGGACACAAAATAAGATATTTTTAAGAATGTTGGTAACCATGTTTGGTTACCAACATTCTTCAACATATCTACTTTTGTGTTCAACGTGAGAAAGAAATTCAGTGTACTTAAGTCGCCAGTTACTTTATTAATACACTACAAGTGCACATTCAGTACAGTTAAGTGTGTTTCTTTTTTCACTAAGGTACATTTCGATGACTAGAACTAAATGTTGTAGAAAATAAATGTTTAAACAAGCTTTTTTTTTAGTAATTATGATTTTTAAAAATATGTTTAAAACACTTGAAAAAAGTCTTCTTGATTTTTTTTGTATTTGTTATTAATGATTTGTCTTTTCAATGCATTATTTAAAAAGGTACAAGGGTTATTAGCCAATTTGTATTAGCCGTCAATATTAGACATTTTTGTATTATTCCATGGTCTGTCTGAATACTGGATTCTGATTGGCTTGCAGATATGATCTTAAGGTACCATTTAATGCACAGGTTGTTCCAAGTCAGTTTAATCACTGTTCCAAATGAATGCGCTGCTTTAATTGATGCACTCTAACCAACATGCATCACTCGCTCACACACACACACACACACACATACGTGGAGAGGGGGAGAGAGAGAGATCACAGAATGCGCTGCACACACACATAAACTTCCAACACTTCCCCGCAATTTTTTTGATAAAATAAAAGATAGATACTAGATTGCTACATTATATTCCCCAGCAACGAGGTGATAATATCGCTGTTTTTGAAGTAATTTTTTTTATAGAGAGAGACGCGTAGATGCAGCAAGCAGGTACACACAACTGTCCTCTCTCTCTCTCTCTCTCAATCGATAATTAATTGAATTAATTAAAAGATTTTAATGCATGGCTATCCGTTGATTATCCCTTACATGTTTCAGTTAATACTTTGTTGTCTATCTGTTGAATGCTAATCCAGGAGCTGGAAATCCAGGCTCGTGCTCACGGATTGGCCACCGTCTCGTCTACGCTCTGCTCATCAGAGCTAGCAGCCCGGCACGTCAAACAGGAGCAGGTCCTGGGCAACTGCACCCAGGACATGTACCCTCACACACACCCGTCATGCCCCGACATGGGCCGCTCCAGCACCCTAGACCTGAACGATGGCACAATCACCTTTAACGACTCTAGCACTTCCACTGATGCTTATGGTCTTGTCCCAAAGGCGCATGGCACTAAATTCGACGACATCCTGATGGACGACACATTGTCATCTGTAGCAACAAGCGACCCACTCCTCACCTCTGCCTCGTCCGGAGCCTCAAACGAAAGCAGCTGTAAGGACAGCGTGAACATGGAAGAAATCGACCATGTTTGTTAGTGCAACGAAACCTTGGTTTGGCTGTTCAGGGCCGCTGGTCAGTCATGTTTTTATGGTAACACCATTGACTGCTATGGAAGAAGCATGGCCTGTTTTGTCAAGTGCAAAATAATATTATTTTTATGTTTACACTTGTTTTATTTTATCGTATTTTAACCTTATCCAGTTTCGTCTACCCAAATTTAGTTGTGTTATAATAATATAAAAATAATCAAGGTCAGTATCATAAAAAGATTGACTTGTGTAACTTCACATAGGTGTATTAGAGTACGATTTAATCAACTTTGGGATTATATAAAGTGCACTTGAAAGGTGATTTCTTTGGTTGTACAATAGCGTGTTTGCGCACAGTTTAGAAGAATATTTCTCTTTTTTTATATATCCTTGTAAAGGAATGACTTGAGCATAATGCTTCCCATTTAACGTGTAGATATTAAGCGATAAACAGTTGATGTTTAAAGGGATAGTTCACCCAAAAATGAAAATGTTGTTAATTTCCTCACCTTCCAAGATGCAGGTGATGTTGTTCTTCAGTAGAACAGTAAAGAAGATTTTTAGCTAAAACCGTGGTACTTGGTAATTCATAAAATGCAAGTCAAGGGCTACCATCACTTTGAAAGTCGAAAAAGCATATCAGGCAACACAAAATGAATACCCGTCTCCTCATGACATATTGAGGTCTTATGAAGCAAAACGATCAGTCTGTGCAAGAAACTGAAAATTATGTACAACATTATTCCCTGTTAATCCAGAGCCTCAGACAAACGGTCCGGAGTGATGTTCGGTTCACGAATGAATTATTCTTTTGAACTGATTCTTTTTAGTTAACTAGTTGAACCAATTCACCAAATCAGACTGAACCGGGTAAAGCAGTGCATGGCTCAAGCAGCACAGATTTACAAGTTACTCACTTTCAAATGTCCGACAGTCACTCCGACTCGAAATGAGCCAAAATAGCGTCGCGTATCTGATCCTATGATGATTGAACGGATTCATCGCTCCAGTTCCTCAGACAGTCAATGAACTGAGGAAACAGTTCAACTGAAGACCGATGAGCCGCTGGTATGAGCATGCGTGAAACAAGCACTTGAATGAAGGGGCCAAACGAAGGTTTTTATGGTTTCTCATTGTAATTTTTTTCATTTTTGGGTGAAATGCTCCCTTAGCATAGCTACATTAATCGTAACTACTTCATAAATGTTGTGAAAATTTCAAATCGTATCTTCAAATTGTATCTTCCAGTTGAAAAGGCACACAACTGATAGCTGGACAAAGTATGTTTGCTATGAGGCTGATCTGAAAAAGCTGACCCTAAATTATTTAATTCTATTATTAATCATTTGCAATATTCTCTCAGTATTAATGTTTCTGGTCCAGGAGAATTTCACGTAGCGCAGCACATTGTGGAATAATCTTTAGACCCAGCGGCTGAAGAAATGCACATGTGGAAGGACAGACGAGCAGATTTTCAGATGTCCTGTGGAATGTGCCAAGCAATATTCAGTTTTAACTGCTGAAAGCCTTCAAAAACTCTTCTTGTGGTTATATGCAGTGCCTATATAGTTATGCAAATGTATTTCACCTCATGCATTTTAGATTCCCAGAGGATGCATTTTAACACAGTGCATCTCGGTGCATAGCTTGAAATAATCAATAAGAATGTGAAATAATTTCTTAACACTTATTTGAAGACTAAAGGAACAGTCATATAATAATTCAAACCTTAAAAATCCAATTTATTACCCTTAAAACATTTTTTTATCTAACATTTTAATTAATTTCTGTTTTAATATGCCATGCATTTTTATTACACTGGCTAAGGTTTTCAGTATCAAAATATGAAAGATATTGATATGGGATTTTTTTTTATATATTGCTGGCAAAAACACTGGAAGAATGATATGTTGAAGATTAAACAAAAAAGAAAAGACTGAGAAAAAATATTTTATATGTTATTCTAACACTTGTTTGGGTTTTTAAATTCTTACATGGTGTAAAATGACTGACTGTTTGTAATAATAAGCTGTACTGTTACTGTATATTTCTACTGTGCTCAACTAAGATGTACTGATGTTTGGCTTTGAGTAGCATCCAATTTGTGCCACTATTTTGATCATGTAGGTGCAACTATTATGTGTTGTTTCATAGAACTATGCAAAGATAACTTTCAGTTGAGAAATCAACCTGTGTGTAATGAAAGATGTTAAGAGTTTAGCGTAGGTGACATAGTCAGACCACTGTAAAGTGCCTTACATTACAAATCTGTCACTTAAAGCAATAGTTCACACAAAACATTGTCATCAGTCACTCGTCCTCATGTCGTTCCAAACATGAATGCCTATTTCTATGGTGGAACACAGAAAGAGATATTTAGCAGAGAATGCATGCTGCTCTTTTCCATACAATGAAAGTGAATGGGGACTGGGACTTATGGATGCCTGTTTCAGCCACCAAATAAAATATAATAATTTAATTAAGTAAAAAATGTCCAACTTAATATCCCACGACCATAACTGTTAGATATAAACTCATAATTTTTTGAAAAATGGTTAGAAATGCAAAATATAAAGTTCTACAGAATTATCGTAATTTGAAGTTTACATCTCGCAATGTGTTTGTTGTTTTTCGCAACAGACAAAAAATAAAAAAGGTAATTGCGAGTTTATATCTCACTATTCTGAGTTTGGGTCTCAGAATAGAAAGTCTGTCTTTCATTTCGGTTTTTGTTCCCAAATAAAAAAATATAAATGGTCATTTACAATTTTTAATCTCATAATTCTGTACAACTTTTATCTTACAATTTGGACATTCGTTCTCAGTTTTGTGAGTTTATATCATGCTATTCTAAGTTTATATCTTGTAATGCAGTTTGTTTGTTTGTGCCGCAAAATTAAAAATTTTAACTTTTTTTTTACTTTTACATTTTTTGTAATTCTGAGGGGGGAAATCTGAATTTTGAGAAAGTCACAGTTACCAATGTATTTATTTTTATTCCATGCTGAAACAGGCTTCCACAGGGACTGCCCATTTCCAAAAAGAACAAAAAAATAAACCCTAAATTTGTAAAAATGTACAGTACATGTGTTTGGAGCGACATGAGAGTAAGAAGAACAAGTTCCTAAATTTCAATTTTGAGTGAACTATCCCTTTAAATGAAATGTTCAATTCTATATTTGTGATTTTAGACTTAGTCTTAGACTGTGGAACCTAATGGGTTCGGTCCTCGGGTGAAGTAGAGGGGACGATCTCTCAGTAGGACCACCAAATCTAGTTAATACTGACCCGCAGGGTTTGATCAAGATTGTATTGTATTCTGGCTTAAAGTCTTGAAGCACTACAAAACTTTCAAGAATAGTGTATTACATAAACTCCTTCCCCTATAGACAGAAACTACTGAAAGTCGTCCTCTGAATGTAATGTTACACAGTGTTGAATACTAAAATGTTGCCAAATTCCAAGTGGAGTCTAAGTATGCAGTGAAAGTGTTATGTATCTCGTTGTGGATTTATAGCATAACTGGCTGTTGCAATTTGTTTCTGGGTAATACTTTAGACAATCAGGTAACAGGTAAAGCACAAGGCTCCTGTATGAATGCATATGTATCGGTGATGTCAATGAAAGGTGCCTTCAAAACAGGCTTCCGTGGAACTTCAACCAAACGTCTTTTAATAACAAACATTCTCTGTCTTTTATAGAAGTGTCTTGGCTAAAGATGGTTTTCGTTTTGTTAATATACTTTTGTATTTTTGAAGCTTAACCAAACATTATTTAAGAAAGGACTTTAGATAGTCTCTGTGTGTTTTTTTTTTTATATATATATAAAGCATTAATTTCCTATGAATTGATTACTGGAAGCCGGCCCACTTTAAACCTGTTGGGAAAGTCACCTTTCACTCAAACCGTGAAGCTTCCGCTGGGAAGCTTTGAGGAAAGCAGCATTTCGTTGTTGGGTTTTAAAGCTTGTCAAGTGTATTGGGAATGAAAATGTTACAGACATTGAAATAAAACTGAGTGGTTTTCACAATTTCTGGAGGTTTTCATTTATCATTTGGTGTTTTTCATTTTGCAGCACAGCTGTTTTTCTTGGTTCAGACTCAACATTGCCAGTGCTGTGTTATTCTGGTTTCACGCTGTTCATCACACCATTTCTTGAATGCCTGGCACACAATGCTCATTTCTGTGTCATTGAAGATTCCTGCAGGGTATGAAAAAGACAGACTGCAGGAAATGAAACAAACTACAGTATGTCACAGTCTTATGGTCTTTGATAAAATGTGCGCTGAGCACTTCAATTTGGATTAAACTCTAAAGGCTCTTTATTGGCATCTTTAGTTCCATGAAGAACCTTTAACATCTACGGAATCTCTCCATTCCACAAAAAGATATTTATAGTGGAAAAGGGTCTTTAGATTATTTAAATGTTGTTTCTTTTAATAACTGTACACTGAAATGTTCTTTGGGGAACCAAAAATGGTTCATCTAGCTATGGCATCTCCGTTAAACCCCCCTGAATAATATGTCAGCATCCCCACTCATCTAAATGCAAGTTGTATCAAATTATCGGACCCACGTTATATTAGGTGGCCTTAACTATTGTGTACTTACATTTAAATTAATAATTTGATACAATGCACTTATTGTGTGCATACATTGTACATATATTTGTAAAAACTATATGTAATTGCATCTGTAAATCACTTCTGTAATTAAATGTATAATTACACTGTTGACCCATCCTTCACACCCCACCGTCAAACCTACCCATACCACAAACCTGTCCCTAACCTTACCAAAAGTGTTTTGAAATACAATATGACCACAATAAGGAAATTGTACTTATATTTTTGATGTAAGTACATAGTAGTTAAGGTCACTTAATATAAAGTGTGACCAAATAATCTAATAATTATTGATTGATAAAAAATAAATGTCGATAAGTGAATAGACCTTCATGGCAACTTTCCAATGTGTTGCAGAACGGTGTATTATTAGTGTTTTTGAAACACGGCTTCACGAAGCTTCAAAATATTTACAAATCTTTAGTTTCCAGTCAGTAGTTCAGAGCTTGATTCAAACTCGCAGTGATTTCAGCAAAGGAGGGATTGTTACGTCTTTTCTACTTTGAACCTTGGCAAATTTTGGATGAATAAATCAAAGGTAGGTTAGTACACTTAATCAAATTGTGATATGGACTAGTGCAGGGATAGGCAACTTCGGTCCTGGAGGGGCTAAACTGGCAGTGATGTATAATCAGTGGGCGGGACTAAACAGGTAGTGATCTAGAATTTGTGGGCGGGGCTAAACAGGCAGTGATGTATACTCGGTGGGCGGGACTAAACAGGAAGCGATGTAGAATTGGTGGGCGGGACTAAACAGGCAGTGATGTAGAATCTGTGGGCGGGGCTAAACAGGCAGTGATGTCGAAGCAGGCATTGATCTTCTTCTGTGGAGGCAGTGCTTATCCACACTATTACATCACAGAGTCATAAATTCCACAAGCTGTTGTTTTGGCAGACTGTCTTCAATATAAACTGTTTTTAGACTAACGACAAAGATTTGATTTCTGAAACTTACATGATGTTTTTATAGCACAATGACCTCAGTTATCAGTTCATGACCCCTTTAAATCTTTTCAACGTGTGTATGACGTACCAATGTTTACTCTAATTGTTTAGTCCCTGTCAGTCTTTTGTCTTCAGAAATACAAGCACTGATTCTCCCGTTGTCTCTGCTGGTAATAAGCGTGTTTCTTTGTCTAAACTTTGTGCTTCACATCATTAAACACTTTTTATAGAAAACTATTATGAGTACAGTCTTAATTTCATTATACACCATTCAGATGACTCTTTACAAAAATTAAACAAAAATATTTCCTAATGTGTAAAGATGTTTGAATTTGCATCAAACTACTGAATACACATGTAATGTTTGAGGGCAAAAGCATAGTTCTTCTACATACTTGCTTTTCCCAGCGCTGTGGGTAGAGGCATTCTCAGAAGTCCTCCTGAGTGCTTGAGTCGTTCAGTAAGGGACTTCTGTACTAGATCCAGAGTGCAGTCTGAATGCCACACAGGAAGATCTAGACTCCGCATACACACAATGATACGCCTTTTCTCCTCTTCTGTCAGAAAGCCCCTTTCGTGAGCCACATAGACCATGAAAGCCATGTCAATGTTCACCGCCTCTCCATGCAGAAGCGCAGGAAGTATTTTCTGTATCAAAGAAAAGAGTGACTCCGGTTAGAGTAATCCAAGACTGACACACACTGTGCAGTTTTAGTTTGAGTCCTAATATACAGAACCATTTCAAGCTCTGGACTGATGATATGGCCAAAGTCCACCAGCCGGTCCAGATCGTCCTCCCACAGGTTTGGGGCAAGTTCCTCCAGCATGGTTTCAATGGCCAGTCTCGTGGAAACACTCGCTGCGTCCGTATGCATATTTTCTGGGATTTTCGCCAATGGTTGGAAACTGGAGTCCAACAAATGTCTGCCATCCTTCTCCAAAAGTTCAAAAAGTCTGCTGTGCTTCATCAGCGCCATCTGTAGGGAATCACTAGTATTGGTGACACAAGGCCTCAATTAGACTTCACAATGATGCTCAAAAGTCTGGGTTTGGTAAGAATTGTACATTTTTTTCAAATAAGTCTGCAGGGGTTATTTGAAAAACAAATACAGTGCAAACAGCAATATTGTGAAATATTACAATTCGATGCTGATGCAAAGCTGAATTGTCAGCATCATTATTCCAGTCTTCAGTGCCACATGATCTTCAGAAGTTGGTTTGCTAAGATGTTAGTTTGTTAATGCGGAAAAAAGTTTTTCCAGTTTATTTCCTGCTTGTGCAAACTTTTTTTAGGACTTTTTGGTGAGTAGAAAGTTCAAACTAACAGCAATTACATGAAATAGAAATCTTTCACTAAATCTCTCACTTTCACAAATTTATATTTCACTATAAATGTCTTTATGGTCACTGCTAATAAACTTAATCCATCCATGCTAAATAAAATTATTATTTATTTAAAATGTCTTTTTAACTTCTTTTAATATTTTAAAATCCAATGTATTTATTGTTTGTTTATTTATTTATATATATATATATATATATATATTTATTTAAGAATTATATGGCAGTAAATGTGTGCCAAAAGTATTGAATATAACAAAAAGTCTACATTTAGAGAAAATAAAAACACTTTAAAAGAGAAAAAATACTTTAAAGTCAATATTTTAGCTTTCAGGGTATAGTCACCTTCAGCTGCTGGTCCGCATTGACTTCCATAGTATGGGAACAAAAACACTGCAAGACAATCGAGACCAACTGAAGGTGAACTATCCCTTTAATCTTAACTACTAGTGCTGCCAAACGATTAATCACATCCAAAATAAGTGTTTGTTTACATAATATAGGAGTGTGTATTGTCTATATTTATTATGTATATATATATATATATATATATATATATATATTCAAAGACATGCATGTAAATATTATTATATAAATAAATATATATGTTTGTATATTAAATATATTTATATTTGATATAAAATATAATAATATAAATTATGTATTATTATTATTTTCAAAATATATACTGTATGTGTGTGTATTTATATATACACATTATAAATAAACGGAGTACACATACATATATGCAAACAAAAACTTTTATTTTGGATGCGATTAATCGTTTGACAGCACTAATCTTAACAAATAAACATATTTTAATATATATATCATTTTTTTTAATATGTACTTCTAAGACTTTAAGTACACTACTAGAGCACTACTAGACTATACAGTGCATGAAACATAAGATGCAATGTAAGTTGCTTTAGATGTGTAAAACGCGAACATCTTTTGAGAAACTGTCCACTATTGTATTATTATTCATGCAGTAGATGTACCTTCAGCATTTCAGCCATTCCATTAGAAATATGGCGGCGTGGCAGAGTGCAGAGGAAACTCCTGTCCAGGAACGCTGCCACGGGGGGGATGTATGACCCTAGCTTATTTTTCCCATTGGCAAAATTGACCCCAGTCTTTGCGCCCACACTGGCATCAATGTAAGCCAGCAGAGTAGTAGGGACACGGATATACGGAGTACGTCTGCGATACAGTGAAGCAGCGAGACCCGTGATATCCAGACAAACACCGCCACCGATAGCGATAATGGGCTCCGTACGGCGGTCAATCCCAAACTTATGGACCTCCTCCAAGATTCTGGTCACAAGGGTCATGGACTTGTTCTCCTCAGTTGTGGGTAAGGGAAGGATCCTGTAGGTCACCCCTCTCGCTTCGAAATAAGCTGCCACCTGGGAGCCGTATAGATCATTAACAGTCTCATCAATCACAAT
This sequence comes from Schizopygopsis pylzovi, assembly GCA_027422435.1. Classification (NCBI taxonomy): domain Eukaryota; kingdom Metazoa; phylum Chordata; class Actinopteri; order Cypriniformes; family Cyprinidae; genus Schizopygopsis; species Schizopygopsis pylzovi. The sequence continues at coordinate 40,488,223 of CM049816.1, forward strand.
GAATCGCTTCATTACTTTACAGTTGTTCTTAAAGGCCTGGCGCTCCGTAGGGCTGGAGATATGGCCAAACAGTAAGGTGTCATTGCTTGCATCCAGAAGACTCTCACACTGAATGACTCGATAGGTGAAGACGATAGGACTGACCACTGTCCATGTGACTCCATCTTCTGATGAAGACTCATAGCTGTGGGAACACATTATCAATACTTGATTCAGTATTTCAGAAGCTGAATATCCACTATTGTAATATCATCCCTTGTGAAGTACATTTCTACGGAAGTTCTAAGCGGCCATGCTTTATTATAATATTTCTGTCTTGTTTTCTCGTGATAACGAAAGTTGTGGATCTCAACGTAAAAACCGTTTTCTCACGACGTTTCTTAGCTATCGCGAGAAAATCCCGCACCTTGTGAATGTTTCTGGCGAATATTATGGTGTACGCGCTAGCGGCTGATATCTCCATCATAAAGTTACTAATTTCCTGCAGCAAATATGGACTTTATCTCACCGCAGTAAAGATAGTTTGCAGTTCGATATTCAGATTTCTTTTGGCTATAAATACGCAGTGCGCTGTCAGAGACATGCAAATAATACTGAATGACATTCTCCATGATTTGTGAATTCATATGACGTAGTTGACTGGTAATGAAATTGACTACACGTTCAGGGTCGCTATATTGTCTTCGACGATACAGTTGCAGACCCGACAGCCTCCTTCTCAAGTGTCGCACACTTATGTGTAAGTCGTCAATCACTGACAGACACAGAGCTATTTCAGTTTGAGTGAGTCCCTGATCAAAATAAAAGCGAATACGATCATCCATGATGCTGCGATGATGCTGCTTCTATAGCATTTTCTCATGCCGAATACACAGAGAAAATTAAGTCGTGATAACGACAAAACAACTTTCGTTATGTCGAGATCACGAGAAAATTATGTCGTGATCACGAGAAAACAAGACAGAAAAATTATAATAATGCATGGCCGCTTAGAACTTCCGTAGCATGGCCGCTTAGAACTTCCGTACATTTCAGCAAAAACCATATGGAAATAATAGTTAGATACTAGATGTAGATACTTTGTACTTATGATATTAATTAAAATAACTGGGTAATAAATTGGTACTACCCCCCCCTGTATAGTTACCTTAGCCAGTACTTTATTAGGTATGTATACTGTAAATGCTCAAACATTTCAGTTGCATTTTATTATACAGTATATGTCAAATATATTTTTAATTACACATTTGTTATAATGAAGTTGCAAAATATATTAACTTTAAATGTAATATCACACAACACACAAAGTATTAATAAAATATTCAAATTATTAATTAATTTTAGATGTGCATGTAATTCACATGTGCTTTAGAATGTTAGTCAACACATTAAAATAAGCATACTTCGACAAAAGATAAAAAAGTGATGATTTGAAAAACAAAAACCTTTAATTTCATATTAATACAAAATGCACTTTTTAACAGTGCACTGAAGTGTGTTAAGAAACTCTTTTTAAGTACATTTAAGTGGCTTTTTATTTCATTAATATTATATTATCTGCAAGTATAGTTGTTTTAAATATACTTTTAAGATTTGAAGTACACGACAAGTGCACATTAAGCACACTCCTTTTTTACAAGCAATGTTTTTTGTATACATAATTTATTGTAATATGATAAATTTGCTAAAATCACATTTAATTTTTTTATGTACCATTTCTGACATTTCCAAAATGACTGGCAAAACAATGGTTACCGTAGTAATACCATGTTCTATGAAAAAGTACCATTATTTTTGTAATACCCTGAAATATCCTGTAAATATATGTTATCTGAATATGGTAATTGTAGAGTATAGTCTATATTATTGTACCATGTCAGTACCATGTTTGTAAGATCAGTGAATGGTGTCTATTAAAGACTGCAGACACTACCCCCCACTTACCCAAAATACACACACTGTGAACTTGACCTCATGTTTTCCAACTGTAAGGTTAGTTCTTAAATTAGAAAAGCAACATGAAGTAAACAACTCACTCATGATTTTAAGGTTAACTGATTACAGAATGATACAAGTGATTAAACATGTTTTTATTCTATTTTATTGACAGCATTTTGTAATGCAAAAAATTCAAAAGTTTCCTTCAGCCGACTTTTATCCCAGTGTGTCCAGCCTGAAGCAGTAACAAAGCCCCCTCTATGATGTCAGAGTCGTGTCAGAGTGGCAAATCTTGGTTATATACTCACATCCTGGCATCTGACAGTCGTCCCTCGCCGCGCTCATTGTCTGCAGTCTGTCTGCTCCACGTACAGTCTGCATGCACTAATCTGAATTCAGTCACATGATCACAGGCTCCGTCACTGATTTCTGAAGCATGATACATATTGAAGTTGAAATGCGAAAGATGGCCACTTGCCGACTCGTGCCAAGCATATAACAGTAACTGAAGCCACTGCTGAGGTGACGGTGGAGGGTGGAACTGTAGGGAAACTATAAATAGATTTACAGTATGGAGGATGCATGTGATTGCTTCGTGGGGAGCATAAGTTGAGTCCCTGGTTTGAGTCCAGGGGACCTTTCGAAGTTTGGCATGTTCTCCAGGTGTTGGTGTGGTGCCTGGTTTCCTCTGAAGGTTGGGCCAATGAATGGATCCATTGGACTGGACAAGATGTCTCTGGGACGTTGTGATAGGTGCATCATCCCCATGACCCTACAGTACATAGGGCAAGTGTATTGGAGAATAGATGGATCTGTATATACAGTGGCATTTGAAAGTTAGGGAGCCCCTTGCAGAATCTGAACAAATTTGAATAATTTCATCAAAATAAAAGAGATCACACAAAATGCATGTTATTTTTTAATTAGTACTGTCCTGAGTAAGATATTTTACATAAAATATGTTTACATTTAGTCCACAAGACAAAAAAAATTGTTGAAATTATTAAAATAACCCCCTTCAAACGTTTGTGTACACTTGGTTCTTAATACTGTGCTTGGTTTCCATGGATGATCTACGACAGTTTTTTTTTTTTTTTTTTTGATGCTTGTTCATGAGTCCCTTGTTTGTTCTGAACAGTTAAACTGAGCACTGTTCTTCAGAATAATCCTCCAGGTCTTGCAGATTCTTCAGTTTCCAGCATCTTTTGCATATTTGAACCCTTCCCAGCAGTGACTGTATGATTTTGAGATCCATCTTTTCACACGGAGGACAACTGAGGGACTCAAACTATTAAAAAAGTTTCAAACATTCACTGCTGCCCCAGAAGGAAACGCGATGTATTAAGAGCCGGGGGGTGAAAACTTTTTGAATTTGAAGATCAAGGTAAATTTAACTTAATTTGTCTTCCGGGGAACATGCAGGTATCTTCTGTTGCTTCTGAAGGTCAGGTATAAATGTAAAAAAATATATATTTAAACAAAATAAGAAACATTTGGATGTTTCTTACATCTTCATACTGTGAAGATATACAGTGGGGCAAAAAAGTATTTAGTCAGCCACCAATTGTGCAAGTTCTCCCACTTAAAAAGATGAGAGAGGCCTGTCATTTTCATCATAGGTATACCTCAACTATGAGAGACAAAATAAGAAAAATAATCCAGAAAATCACATTGTAGGATTTTTAAAGAATTTATTTGCAAATTATGGTGGAAAATAAGTATTTGGTCAATAACAAAATTTCATCTCAATACTTTGTTATATACCCTTTGTTGGCAGTGACAGAGGTCAAACGTTTTCTGTAAGTCTTCACAAGGTTTTCACACACTGTTGCTGGTATTTTGGCCCATTCCTCCATGCAGATCTCCTCTAGAGCAGTGATGTTTTGGGGCTGTCGCTGGGCAACACGGACTTTCAACTCCCTCCAAAGATTTTCTTTGGGGTTGAGATCTGGAGACTGGCTAGGCCACTCCAGGACCTTGAAATGCTTCTTACGAAGCCACTCCTTCGTTGCCCGGGCGGTGTGTTTGGGATCATTGTCATGCTGAAAGACCCAGCCACGTTTCATCTTCAATGCCCTTGCTGATGGAAGGAGGTTTTCACTCAAAATCTCACGATACATGGCCCCATTCATTCTTTCCTTTACACAGGTCAGTCGTTCTGGTCCCTTTGCAGAAAAACAGCCCCAAAGCATGATGTTTCCACCCCCATGCTTCACAGTAGGTATGGTGTTCTTTGGATGCAACTCAGCATTCTTTCTCCTCCAAACACGACAAGTTGAGTTTTTACCAAAAAGTTATATTTTGGTTTTATCTGACCATATGACATTCTCCCAATCCTCTTCTGGATCATCCAAATGCTCTCTAGCAAACTTCAGACGGGCCTGGACATGTACTGGCTTAAGCAGGGGGACACGTCTGGCACTGCAGGATTTGAGTCCCTGGCGGCGCAGTGTGTTACTGATGGTAGCCTTTGTTACTTTGGTCCCAGCTCTCTGCAGGTCATTCACTAGGTCCCCCCGTGTGGTTCTGGGATTTTTGCTCACAGTTCTTGTGATCATTTTGACCCCACGGGGTGAGATCTTGCGTGGAGCCCCAGATCGAGGGAGATTATCAGTGGTCTTGTATGTCTTCCATTTTCTAATAATTGCTCCCACAGTTGATTTCTTCACACCAAGCTGCTTACCTATTGCAGATTCAGTCTTCACAGCCTGGTGCAGGTCTACAATTTTGTTTCTGGTGTCCTTTGACAGCTCTTTGGTCTTGGCCATAGTGGAGTTTGGAGTGTGACTGTTTGAGGTTGTGGACAGGTGTCTTTTATACTGATAACGAGTTCAAACAGATGCCATTAATACAGGTAATGAGTGGAGGACAGAGGAGCCTCTTAAAGAAGAAGTTACAGGTCTATGAGAGCCAGCAATCTTGCTTGTTTGTAGGTGACCAAATACTTATTTTCCACCATAATTTGCAAATAAATTCTTTAAAAATCCTACAATGTGATTTTTCTGGATTTTTTTTTCTCATTTTGTCTTTCATAGTTGAGGTATACCTATGATGAAAATTACAGGCCTCTCTCATCTTTTTAAGTGGGAGAACTTGCACAATTGGTGGCTGACTAAATACTTTTTTGCCCCACTGTACATGCTTAATGCATCGCGTTTCCTTCAGGAGCATCTTTTTTTTTGTCTTGTGGACTAAACATCTTTTATGTAAAATATCTTACTCAGGAAAGTAATGTTTCCACATTTGAGGTTTATTAAGTGCTACACGTATTGCCCTCCAGAGGGCATCAGTAAACTTTAAGCTGACATTTCAGGGATGTCTTGTTTTTGTGTAACAACCCAGAAGGTCTGGTGCCCTTGACAAAAGCCAATAGGATTTTCAGCTTTTGGCTAATTGCAGAAAATAAGCTTTGTGAATGAAAAAAGGTAACAGAAAAATTGGATGAGTGGTAACTGAATACTGTTCCTTCATTATTTAATAACTACATGGTAACAAATGAGTAATGCAATATTAACATTCTAGTAACTACTATTAAGAAACTGATTAACATAGTAATCCGCACAGATGAATGTGGTAGTTCACTGTTGGTTAATCAGCAACCACTATTTTTATCATGAACTACTAAGAAATGATATACAGTTTCATAATTAATGTGAAACTAATGCTGTTCAGATTAACATTTTAACCACTTTCATAATCAATAGGTAATAATTTTAATTAGTTTCATTAATAACTTTTGTAAGAATGATGGTAACCCAGTAGTAACAACTCAAGCTTTACTACATCCTTCTAAAGAACTTACTAGCTATTTGGAACAGTATTCTAAACAAAGTGAAGAACATGTTGTAACGTATATTGGCAGGAATTCAACTCTACAAGTCACCAGAAGGGGGGGGGCAGCTAAAGAATCAGCGTCTCTCTAAAACCCCTCCCCCTTTGCATCAGCGCAAAAGCGCGCGATTTCGTCCGGTCACAGAACAAAGAGAAATGGCCACTAGAAGATTTCCAAGAGACACATTCATTTCATGATAATAATTCATCTACACAAGGAACATGTGGATATTAATTGTTGTACTCTTTCTCTCATATGCTTGTGGAATGTGAATTATTAGGAAAACGTGGGCTGATTTCTAATCGTGCTTTAACCTGGAATGTGTAGGCTGCAGTGTTTAGACTTTTATGAATGGTTGCAAAATTTTATGAATCAGTACGATAACGAATGTGGTGATATTATAAATGTGTAAACCTGATAAGAGTTTGAATACAGGGGTACAAACAAGTTATCTTTCCTCACATGAAAGGGGCTTTGAAAAAAACCAGCCGTGCAGGCGGGGCTCCGCCCCGTACCGACGCTCTGATTGGACCAGCCGCCTTTGGGGATGTCCAAAAAACGGACTGTTTAAAACGACGCGCGAGCGACGCGCCCTCTCTCTTTTCTCTCTTGACTCTCTTGAACTGTGGAACTCGTCGAAGCTACGCTTCCCGTTTTCGCGGCTACGCCCTCCAACGCGCGCCGGTCCGCTGGACGCTCACCTCGGAACCAACCATCGGAGGGGGTCTAAGACTGTGCCAAAGCCGTAACGGAGCCACGAATTCGACGATTGCAGAGGAGAGCTTTCCCGGTGACGTCACGCAGCCGTCTCAAGTCTCCACACGAGAGCAACCGAAGGAGCCCGAACCACCCACGTGGCCTCCGAGGACAAAGAACTGAACTCACGCGGGAAAACGAAACCAAAAAGCAACAGCCTGCTTCAACAACAGACAGCAAGTATAACAAACAAAGCGTTTTTATCCTGACTAAACTGGTAAATTCGATCTGAATGCAGTAACAAAGCAAAGATTTGTTCGTGATCTTTTCCTGGTTAGTTAAGCTATGAGATAGAAAGAATGGTATTCTTTCATACAGTTAACCTCAAAACTCTCGTATGTGTGTGTATGTCTATGCTTTATTAGGTAATCCATTTATGTTAGAATAGCAATATCACGAATAAACCTTTTCCATTTTATAAACAAGTGTCTCTGGAATGTGATTTTAAGTATTTTCATCCTTATTTTGCCCAACGATAACGCAACCTAGCTCGAACATGATTAATTATTAATCTCGTTTTATTGTTACCGGGGCCACGGGAACACAAGCGAGATTTTAATAGAGATATACTGATGTAGTTCGCTGGCCGAGCACTCAAAGTATAAATCGTAAGTTAAATATTAATAGGGCTTTAATCGAGCATATTAAATATTTAATAACTAATTCCCGGAGCTGAAACAATAGCTCCATATTAAACTGTATTTCTTTACAAGAATGGTGGAGAATGCGGGCAATTAAAGATTTAAATCTGATAAATCAAACCAGAGACAATATAAATATTTCTCACTTTTATCCGGAAGAATTGAGTAAATATAGAGAAACAAACGGTTATTTGTGGTATTGCATTCTTGTTTGTGAAACACAGTGAGTTTGAATGAAAGAGAGTGTAACTGTTAACTCGAGTTCGAGAAGAAATTAAACTGCAGTAAATAATTAATAAAAAGTCGCTCTAAAGCGCATGAGAGGCGAACGAGCGTGTTCCTGGTTGCCCCTCTCTTAAGGCCTTCGTGGTAATGCTTTTGTTAGTGCGTGTTCCACTGCAAACCCAGCCACGTGACTCCCGGCTGTAGGATATTAAAGTAGCTATTTAAGTAATTCTCAGCCAATTTTTGATTTCACGAGTGAATTCAAACGCACGGCGCTCAAAGGAGTGACCAGTCGTTTTGAGAAAGGGAGACATTTTGCAATCGATTTAATTGTTTGTTTTTTATGTGTGCTGTCTGAACAGACAAATATTCGCATAATAGCCCGCTGAGGCTTTGTTGGTTTATAAGTAACCCGTAGATAAATTTATCTCGCCCTAAACGAGTGAGATTATGTGTTGTAAAGATTCAAAGCTGACCAATGCTTGGTTAATCTGAAGGTTTAATCTGGAGCACATTGTCCCTTTTTCCTATAGGCACGGAGTCGCCATAGCGACCAGTTTAGCCACGTGGAGATTTAGCCACGTGTAAATGAATAGCACTAGCGCATACAAGCTAACTGAAACAAAGAAGTTTTAGCAGCGTAGCAAATGCAATGCGGTTTGCCTTACGGCTAGTGATTAGCACATAGCATTTAAAGCTTGGATGAGGTGAATGCAGTGGGTGTGTGTGAAAAAGCCACTCACGTTTTCCCTTTCTCTCTCTCTCTCTCTCTCTCTCCCATTTAAAAGACTAACGTACGTTTTAAGTTGGCTGTGTTAATGTTTCCCAATCATCAGTGTTAACAATTTCACAGGTTGGTTTAATATAACAGCTGATTAAAGTCTTTTTACCTTTTGTGGGACCAGCTTAATAACTGGTGGGTTATTAGAAGATAATTTAGTATTACCTCATTATCTTGATAATATGGTGATTTGATTGCATTCAATTATAATGGCTTTTATGATTTTGAAAACACATCAATGGATAAGCGCTGTTGTTAGGAATTTTTAATTGTCAATTGAATGTCACAATTGATTACAAATTAATTTTGGATTAATTTCATTTAATAGAATTTTCAATTCCTGCTTCCAGCAACAACAGCATCCATTTATGAACCATAAACGCTCTTATAATTTGACCACTACAATAAAGCCTTAAGTTATCAAGAGGGCCAGAAATTTTTAATTTCATTTACAAGTAGGATACAGATTAATTATTGTTTTTTTTTTTTTTTTTTTTGATGTTAATGACAATGAGGAATGCTTAAGTTTGGAAATTATTTTAATTACTATTATGGGAATCCAAAGCTAGTGATTTAGAAGCTGTAAATTAATTTAATAATTAATTATGAATTCGAAAATTCTAATTACATTTAATAATTAATTACACTTCCTGTTTACATTTTGCAACAATATTGGTTTGTCAACTCAATTGCAGATCGCATTTGTAAATTCTAATCCTAGGTGAGCCTATTAATTTTAATTATAATAACATCATACATTTTAATTAGAAACCACAAAGTCTAATTTTAATTATAATTTCAGACTTACCACAAGTCTGGCGCCCCCTGTAGGCCATACTTCATTTCCTTAGGTGATCTGATTAACTCAAATAAAATTAATAATAATTTAATTAAAATAATTTTATTAAATTAAAATTAGTCCTCTTTACTTAGGCCTGAGAGTAGATAGTGCTCCCCCTAGTGTTGTGTTGGAGAAGTGACAGTGACACCATACAGTCAAAGTCACTTCTCACCAATCTGGAGCATAAAACGTAACCTTAGCATAGCGACTCAACAGCACCACCTTGTGCCAACGTATTAGTTTTAAATCTTGGGAATAAATCTTAATTTCTCTTTTCTTTTCTCCCTGTTACTAACTTCTAATTTGACTTGTTTGCTTAAGACTTGGCCAGGGGAAGATCACGAATAGAGCGAAATGTCACAATTGAACAGATGTTGATGAAACTTGAGAACCACATTCAAACTGTTTATCATTTACCCTCTATTGTGAAATCCTACCCCTCCCAGTTAAAGCAGGTGCAATGAGAAGATAGACATCGGCAAAATTTTTAAACATGCGCGACACACGCTGACCAGCGTTGCGGTGTAAAATCCTGCCATTAAGGGACAAGCACTGTCATTGCTGTTATTTTCCTCCATCAAGGAGAAAATTGAAATAGCAATAACAGTCTTATTACAAAAGAGAAAACTCGCCTACAATCCTCTGATTAGAAGCGTCCTTCTAAATCAGACTTAAAGCGAAAAGAAGAAAATCTGCTATTAAAAGAGAGATCTGTTTAGTTTTATGGTCCTTCACCTTCGTATTTAGATTGACCTCCTGCCTAAAAGGGAAAGGAGGCTTTCTCGTACAGGAAAAGGTGAAGCACAAAATTGTTATCCCTGTGTACTCATTCTGTTAGTGTGCTTTTCTTTCTGTTTCTCAGCTGTGCCGCCTCTACGTGTGCTCAATTTCTACGCAGAAGCTGCAAATTACACGCACCCCACCACAGAGGACCACAGAAACAGAATCACACCCAACACTAGCATACACTACACTGTGCACATTTACACCCCTGTTGTTTTGTTTGTGTTTTTGTTTTGCTTTGTTTCCCATCCAAGGTTTGTGTCAGTTCGGTCCAAGATCCCCATCACCCGCCAGAACATGTCTCACAAAACAGAACATGTCGGTCACTGGGAAGGACTGGAAATGTGGCTAAGTGCTACAACAAACAGCATCCTCCCTAAAGCTGCTGAAGCGCTCCAACATCAGACACAGGACCAACTAGATGACAACATCACAAGCATCATGAGACAAGACCCAAGTCAAAACTACAATCACAAAGAATTAGCCAAGATCACCTCAAGCTTAAGTCACACACTCATCGCCACCCTCAAACTGAGCGACAAGCACGCCGCACAACGCCAGCAGGAGCTGACAAGCGCACAACGACGCATAGAGCAGCTGGAACGTGAACGACAGGAAGGGACCGATGAGGAGGAGATCAACAGGCTAAAAGAGATTCTAGCAGCTACCAGCCACGAAATGCAGCAACTCAAAGAGGACTTCGCTGATTGTGCAGACAAGCTACAGTATGCAGAGAAGCTACTAGAGAAGGCAAAGACTGACTTCAGGGACAAAAACAGCAGAATCAAGGCCCTCGAAGCTCATTTGGCTGAATCAAGAAACGAGATCAGCCGCCTAACACAACAGCTCGACTACGTCACAGAGGAGTCTGAAAGTTTCCAAGAGGAACTCAAGCACGCTTACGAACTACGCCAGGAGCCGTCAAGGACAGGACGTGCACCAACCGCACCCCTGCCAAGCAGGACCAAGTCACCTGTGCCTGGACTGACACGTGAACATAAGACAGAGGGGGTGGTGTTAAAACAGTCACCAGCGCCGTCTGAAGAACTTTATATCACGACAGAACCAGAAGAATCTGCTGCAGCCAGCCGCAGATCGTCGCACAGCTTGGACCTAAAAGACCTTGACAAGCTCGCCCGAAACGTTGGCAAATTCAACCCCAGCGTGCCAAACAGCCAAAAGGTCCAAGCGTATCTGCAAGATATTGATTTCCATCTGGAAATGCGACCTAACGTTACGGACAAAGATAAACTCTATTTACTCCGAACGACATCCAGTCCTGAAGTACGCAGCTTCCTGGACCGGCAGCCTGTTAACACAAAGACTGATTATCAACGGCTGCGAAAAGCCCTTATTAAAGAGTTCGCCGACCCTGAGTCCGATCAAGGCTTAGTGGCTGCCCTGGAGACGAGACAAGGACGTCACGACACTCCTCAAGCTTACTACAGTCGACTCAGACAAGCATATTTTGGAACTCGCAATGATTCTGACATGGAAGATGAACTGAACTTTAAAACTCTCTTCCTCAGGAATCTTCATCCTGGCATAAGCCACCATCTTGGCGTTCTCGCATGTCCACGAACGATGAACACTCAGCAGTTGCGAGACTTGGTGCAAAAGGCCTACTACAAACAAAAGATGGCCTCAGAAAAGAGCACAAAAACCCCAGCAGTTCTTGATTTCAACACGCAACACCATGAACTGGCTCTAGAGGGCACCCAACGCCAAGACAATGCTAAGCCACCACACAGAGAATGGAATGCACTCCCGTCCAACAGAGAACGAGACTCACACGCTGACACTCGACCTGAACAGAGGTATGACCGATGGGATGAACCGCGTGGACGTCAACGCTCACCTGGACGACACTGGGAGAAGTCATGGGACCAAGCAAGGCCTCATGAGAATCAGTGGGAAAAGGAAGAGGAACCAGATTCAGCCTGACTAGCTGTCAGACGAAAAGGCAGTGACAAGCTGAACAAATCAGCCGTAGAAAACAGCACTGTTTCACCCCACTCTCAGAGAACAGTAAACACCCTGACTTCAGATGGACATGAAACCCCACCTGAAAACCCAGCAACAGAGTTAAACACTAACTCAACACCCAATACTCCAAGTCACAGCAGCATCCAACAAACACCTGCTGATGAAACTCCTCAAGTTCCTGAAAGTGCTGTCTCAGTCACCTGCCATTCCTCCGGAGAACACCAGATCAGGTCTGACATCCTAAACGTTTCCTCCCAAACTCCAGCCCCTCAAATGACCAAAACGATGCCCTCACCACAGCAGGTGCATCACATGAAGAGTCCTGGACCTTTCATGCCCTCCCACCCAACCCTACAGTGGCAGCAGTAACCCGCCGCCAGCACGCCACTGGCGAGCACACCCCTGCCCTCCTGCATTACCATACCACCTCAGTTCGCTGCTGACGATCTCCTCACCCTCACATGCGGATTCGTCACTACGAACCATGACAGCTCACATGTCAAAACCATGTAACACATCCTCCGAGCTCCGCAAGCTCCACTCTGTCGACTACATGCTGCATCTGCAAGACGGTGTCCACACGTATGTCCCTGAGCCACTCACTGCGCCACAGCTCGTAGTACCTCACGGCCAGAGGGGGAGTACGCTGACACACGCACACGATGCACCATGATGGGTTGCCAATGCCAACCGGCAAATCCAAACCACCGACAGGAAAAGGGGGAAGATCCGACCCACTGACACAGACCGACAACCATATGCACCACACAAGCATAATTATTGTCATTTTAGGAAAACATATAGCAACCATGCTTAGACACAACCCATATTCTCTCCTCCGCAGCACTGCTAGGACCAATCTAGTAGAGAGGAGTTACTCTCAATTTTTTTTTATTATTATATAATTTTTATTATTAAAATTTTTTTTTTAATTTTTTTTTTAGTTTTAAAATTTTTTTTTTTTTTTTTAATTTACTTTATCGTTTGGTTTCTTTATCGCGTGTCTCACTTTGTGTTTCCTTTCCTCTCTTTCACTTTGAACCCCTTAACCAAACCTTGAATCCAGGTCCTGAAATTGAGATCGACTTCCGTCAGTAAAGTCGCTGTAACTCGCTGTGAGAACCGCTGTCGACCGATCGAGGCCACCCGCCAAAATCATGAACGACATGATACACGATGTAAGTTCCTCGATTGACAACGTAGCCATGAATAGGATTCCGTGCTACACGATACCTCTTAGCCTTGTTCAAACGTTGTAACTTCGGCCACTGCGGGCCCCGCTAGTCTCATCCAAACCCATCTCGCCCCTTTCCCGGTAGCGCTATTCCCATATACGCAAACCCGGAAACAGGTGATTTAGTTGTTCTTAGTTTGCCCATTATCGACGTTAATAATGTTTACCGGCTCAAAGACGTTGTGAATGTGGGATTACGGCAAGGGAAAACCTATGTCAAAATCCATGCTCCTAAAGTCGCTGCGTATTAAGATAACAACGAACAGTTGTATCCGGCCCCAAACTTAAAGATGGGCACGCTCACTTAGGACATTCACTCCCCCCTACCCGAGTAAACTCTGCGTACGCGATAATACCAGGGGCATCCGTGGTTTAGAATCCATTAAACCCGACACTACTGCCCCGCCGAAACAACACCACGTTCTCAAGTTGAGGTAACGCAAGCCGAAATCATCAGAAACCGATGGCTGGTCAGTACCCCAGCACGAACAGCCACCCTCACATGCGATTAACACGACGCCACGCGCATTAATTTGCCCAACCAAATGTTATGGATCACTGTCCCGAAGGGCGTGATCCTCCATATTGACGAGTTAGCATTGTATCACCTCACCGACGATGAATATCAGGTTGAAATCGAAATCTCTTATTAAATTGACACCGGCTGACAGCGCTAGAAGCTATCGCTCGCCTTCTGCCCGCCGGCGCGCCAATTATTCGGTCCTGGTCTGCCGCTGACACGGCGCTTTGTATCTCTACTATCGTAGGATATGTTATGAATTTGACACTGGCCTTCCTCCTACACAAGCGAGTGAACGTCGTCCAAGAGTCTCTCAACAAATGCACGTCAGGCGTCCCTCGCCTTTTTCGATGTGGTAATCCCGACCGAGAACCCGAACCCGAGAATTTGAACAACCTGACTGAGATCATGCCTATACCGCCTCGTCGAGCCCCTGACAATTAAAACAGTCAAAAATGACCCAATTGTCAATAATGATAAACAATGCATCCCTATGTCTTCTCAAGTTTCTAACCTGTTCCTTCCCAAATTACCTTGCACCAGGCTTTAGTCAGTGATAGGAATGATGTTTGTGTCTTGTATGTGCCTGTTCTTCCTGCCTCTTGTTCCAGGGCCTTGACGAGGTTCCATCAGGGAACATCACCAAGCCCGAGGGGGATATGTAACGTATATTGGCAGGAATTCAACTCTACAAGTCACCAGAAGGGGGGGGGCAGCTAAAGAATCAGCGTCTCTCTAAAACCCCTCCCCCTTTGCATCAGCGCAAAAGCGCGCGATTTCGTCCGGTCACAGAACAAAGAGAAATGGCCACTAGAAGATTTCCAAGAGACACATTCATTTCATGATAATAATTCATCTACACAAGGAACATGTGGATATTAATTGTTGTACTCTTTCTCTCATATGCTTGTGGAATGTGAATTATTAGGAAAACGTGGGCTGATTTCTAATCGTGCTTTAACCTGGAATGTGTAGGCTGCAGTGTTTAGACTTTTATGAATGGTTGCAAAATTTTATGAATCAGTACGATAACGAATGTGGTGATATTATAAATGTGTAAACCTGATAAGAGTTTGAATACAGGGGTACAAACAAGTTATCTTTCCTCACATGAAAGGGGCTTTGAAAAAAACCAGCCGTGCAGGCGGGGCTCCGCCCCGTACCGACGCTCTGATTGGACCAGCCGCCTTTGGGGATGTCCAAAAAACGGACTGTTTAAAACGACGCGCGAGCGACGCGCCCTCTCTCTTTTCTCTCTTGACTCTCTTGAACTGTGGAACTCGTCGAAGCTACGCTTCCCGTTTTCGCGGCTACGCCCTCCAACGCGCGCCGGTCCGCTGGACGCTCACCTCGGAACCAACCATCGGAGGGGGTCTAAGACTGTGCCAAAGCCGTAACGGAGCCACGAATTCGACGATTGCAGAGGAGAGCTTTCCCGGTGACGTCACGCAGCCGTCTCAAGTCTCCACACGAGAGCAACCGAAGGAGCCCGAACCACCCACGTGGCCTCCGAGGACAAAGAACTGAACTCACGCGGGAAAACGAAACCAAAAAGCAACAGCCTGCTTCAACAACAGACAGCAAGTATAACAAACAAAGCGTTTTTATCCTGACTAAACTGGTAAATTCGATCTGAATGCAGTAACAAAGCAAAGATTTGTTCGTGATCTTTTCCTGGTTAGTTAAGCTATGAGATAGAAAGAATGGTATTCTTTCATACAGTTAACCTCAAAACTCTCGTATGTGTGTGTATGTCTATGCTTTATTAGGTAATCCATTTATGTTAGAATAGCAATATCACGAATAAACCTTTTCCATTTTATAAACAAGTGTCTCTGGAATGTGATTTTAAGTATTTTCATCCTTATTTTGCCCAAAGATAACGCAACCTAGCTCGAACATGATTAATTATTAATCTCGTTTTATTGTTACCGGGGCCACGGGAACACAAGCGAGATTTTAATAGAGATATACTGATGTAGTTCGCTGGCCGAGCACTCAAAGTATAAATCGTAAGTTAAATATTAATAGGGCTTTAATCGAGCATATTAAATATTTAATAACTAATTCCCGGAGCTGAAACAATAGCTCCATATTAAACTGTATTTCTTTACAATGTTAACCAGCTAATAATTACTCAAGTGTTACTAAATCCATCAGAAGGAATTCCTATCCAGAACCTTACAATGACTCCAATTATTACAGGATTTATGTACAGTGCTCAGCGTAAATGAGTACACCCCCTTTGAAAAGTAACATTTTAAACAATATCTCAATGAACACAAAAACCATTTCCAAAATGTTGACAAGACTAAGTTTAATATAACATATGTTTAACATATAACATGAAAGTAAGGCTAATAATATAACTTAGATTACACATTTTTCAGTTTTACTCAAATTAGGGTGATGTAAAAATGAGTACACCCCACAACAAAAACTACTAAATCTAGTACTTTGTATGGCCTCCATGATTTTTAATGACAGCACCAAGTCTTCTAGGCATGGAATGAACAAGTTGGCGACATTTTGCCAGGTCTATCTTTTTCCATTCTTCAAGAATGACCTCTTTTAGAGATTGGATGCTGGATGGAGAGTGATGCTCAACTTGTCTCTTCAGAATTCCCCATAGGTGTTCGATTGGGTTCAGATCAGGAGACATACTTGGCCACTGAATCACTTTCACCCTGTTCTTCTTCAGAAATCCAACAGTGGCCTAAGATGTGTGTTTAGGATCATTGTCAGCCCCACATAAGGACACTGCCACCACCATGTTTCACTGTAGGCACCATGCATTTTTCTTTGTATTCCTCACCTTTGCGACGCCATACAGTTTTGAAGCCATCAGTTCCAAAAACATTTATCTTGGTCTCATCACTCCAGAGTATAGAGTCCCAGTAGTCTTCATCTTTGTCAGCATGGGCCCTGGCAAACTCTAGGCAGGCTTTTTTTGTGCCTGGGCTTTAGGAGAGGCTTCTTTCGTGGCACCCATGCATGCCATTCCTCTGCAGTGTGCGCCGTATTGTGTCACGGGAAATAGTCACCCGAGTTTGGCTTTCTACTTCTTTAGATAACTGCAGTGAACTTGCATGTCGATTTTCTTCAACCCTTCTCATCAGAAGACGCTCCTGACGAGGTGTTAACTTCCATGGACGAACTGGACGTCTCTGTGAGATGGTTGCAGTTCCATGTTTTTTAAATGTTTGTACCACTTTTGCTACAGTATTCTGACTGATAAGTAAAGCGTTGCAGATCTTCTTCTAGCCTTCACCTTTCTTGTGTAAAGAAATTTTTTTTTTTCTCAGGTCTTCTTTTTTTCTTTCTTGTGACATTTCTCTTCCATGTGGTGCCATTGCTGACAGCATGAAATGGGAAGGGGTTTTCTTTAAGTAACACCCTTTTATAGACAACTGTCACCTGTGTAATGAATAATTAGACTCACCTGTGGTTGAATTCTTGTTAAATTAGACATTTGTAGTCTAAAATTTAGCGTTGCTCCAGAGACTTTCAGTGGGGTGTACTCATTTTTGCATCACCCTAATTTGAGAAAAACTGAAAATTTTGTTTATTATTAATAATTATAATGATTAAACTAAGTTATATTATTAACCTTACTTTCATGTTATAAGTTAAACAGATGTTATACAAAACTTAGTCTTGTCAACATTTTGGAAAATATTTTTTGTGTTCATTGAGATATTGTTTAAAATGTTACTTTTCAAAGGGGGTGTACTCATTTACGCTGAGCACTGTACATATAAATAATCAGCTATTTCTTCTGTAGAATTTGGTAATGCTTTAGTCATTATTAGTGGGTTACTATGATCTTCATTTTAGAATTATTTATGCATTTTACACATAAGTTATACAACTGTGTAGTAGTTCTCTGGCAGGTATGAAAAAACTGATTAGCTAACACATTCAAGTCAGTTAATAATGTGTTAACTGGAGTTAGTTAATAGTAGCTACAAGAACGTTACTATTGCATTACTAATTTGTCTCGTAGTTGTTAATTACAATGGAACAGTATTCTGAAACGTCACCAGATAATCTTCAGAGCTCCAGAATTATTTATGAATTTCGAAGCATAATTAAGAACAGCAGAAGTAAAAAGCTAAAGTAAGACTATAAATGAACTACACCAACTTCAGCATCACCACCAACTCTTTCAGAGTTTATTTATATTCTACATGTTGATAAGTGTCACAGGCATTTGACCAGAAACCCATTCAAAACTATGGAACTAAATGTACCAACATACTAACTCGTTTCTGGGTTTTAAGACTCGTGTCTGCAGCATATTCAGACCTTGTAATGGTCATAAGCAAATTACAAGTCATCCTATAAGGCAGAAAGATGTTTAAAGGTTTTTACCATGTTACATTCACTTATGTATTATACAGGTGGCCTGTGGCTCATCTTACCCACACTGACCAGTTTTCATGCTTAACACAACAGATAAATCATTCAAAATATTAGTTCAGTTGTCACATGAGAGAACATGAGAGAATCAACTAAGCCGTAATTTGTTTGAAAATTCAACTTTGGATGCAAAATAAATTCTATTGCAAATAGAAAACACCATGTACGTTCCTTAATACAGACACGTGCTTTTTGATGCCTAAACCAAGAAGTGGCATTTACCCTGGTTTCTCCTGCATGAAATCACAAAAGTTTTTAGTGACAATAATAACTGTAACTCTGAGTGATTTAGAAACGCACCCCATATGGAATCGGGACTCAAGCCATCTCCATCCAGGATGATTTGCTCTGATCTCCAGACAGTGGACTATCAGCGGTAACAGACCTCAGATATCTCCATCGCCAGCTCTATCAGCTCGCTGGCCTCTTGACAGGAGTTCATGAAACCACAGTCAAAATCCACGTTGCAGCCGCACCAGTCTTTTCCTTTGGACGGCTCATCCGAGGTGTTGTAATACTTGCTCACAAGCGTCAGGAAGCATGGCCAAGACATCACAGAAGCGGCAGTAAAGGCAAGCCAGCAGGATGGAGGCGCAGTCATCTGGAGAGACGGAAATCAACAAATCAAACATGTTTCAGAGACTCTGAATTCAATTCCAGAAACTGTGAGCCTTGCTTGACTGTGCAGAACTTCAAACCACAAAGCTTGAGTGTTTCGTGTGAATGCTTGCTAGGTGCTTCTGGGTTGCTGAGAAAGTCAGTTGGGTTATTTGTGAAACAGTTGAGGGCCATGCGGTCCCTAGTGAAAAATAAACATACTTAAATGTGTTTGAAATACATTCATTTCATGCTACATACATTTTCATATTTATGTATTTAACAAAATACCCTGCAACTGTACTTCTGGTATAATAAACTGGTATACTTACAGTCTACTAAAGTGGAACAACTAATTTGAATGCACTTTAATTGTGCCGAAGTAGTGCTGAAGTCCGATTAAAGATATACTTTAGTATATTTGATTGTGCTAAAGTGGAACTATTGCAGGTATACTTTAAGTACAGTTTCAATATTTTGCATTTAAAGACCGTTATTATTCAAAGATCATACAATCCTCATCAAAACTGGTATTAAAACACATTTTAGACTTAATATTAAGAAATGTGCATTGTGCACAAGTGATACTCCAAATGAAGTTTAATTATAATTTGTATATCAGTAAGTCTCAAGTTATCTGTCAGCAAATGCTAATAGATTTGAACTACACTTAGTATGAATTAAATGTATTTTAAATATATTACTCTTTTACAGTATGTTGTTACACATGTAACAAAGGCAAGAGACAGGGTGAGGTGGATCAAAACAGAGTCCCTACCAATATAGACATAATATTAAAACTACACAAACACGACAACAGCACTGAAATAAAAGCACACTACAGTAGTTTGTTGACAAATAACCTTTATTTTTTACATTTGGACATCATTACTGAAGTGTTTCACTATTTTTAAATCATCTATCTAGTAATTTACTAGATTTGTTTTGTGGGCCTTGTCTGAAGCCCCCTAAAAGTCTAGAACAGTCTCTGGATGGCAATAATAATGAAATAATGCTTTAGCAAACACCACTAATAATTTATTTGATGGATAAGACCCTAAAAAAGAAGGTACAGAGGCTATAGCATGGCACAATCATACTATCATGTCCAAAATGCATGGTGAGACCATAGTACAGTACTTTTTTGTCATTGATAGGTGCATGAATATTTGTAAAAGAGCATATTCAAGTGGGCACTTAGTTTAAATAAATATTCCATTGCATATTTACTTTCAGCGTGCGATGGAAGGGCTGGTGATTTTTAAGTTCAATGTACATCACTCAGTCATCTTTACCTCAACACTTCTTCTTGCATACATTATTTATTTTTGCAGACATCCGTGTACAGAGTTAAGTGCATGCTGCTCTAACTACACTGAAAATGGCAGCAATCAGCTGTTCCAGACAGGATGAGAGATGGATGGCTGTGATGAGAGATGATTGAACCTCTATGCATCCTTTCATTGGCACATGATTCCTCAGAATAATGATTATGGCACATGTGTGGCCGCACTAGCCACTTTGCAAAGAATCAGACTAATGCCACATGTAAAGCCTTATAGACAGGAAATCTCTATAGGTGTGTAATTATATTAAGGATTGTTGGAGCAGAAACAGAGCAGATAATGCACAGCGGGGAGAAATAAGTGGTCACATGAAGCCATTAATGTAACCATATTCATTCCCCCTGGTGAGCTAACCCAACAGCTAGAGAAAAACCGTGACCAAAATAGAGTTATGCTATATAGGATGTGCACACAATAGTGAGATAATTATATAATATATACAGTGGGGCAAAAAAGTATTTAGTCAGCCACCAATTGTGCAAGTTCTCCAACTTAAAAATATGAGAGAGGCCTGTAATTTTCATCATAGGTATACCTCAACTATGAGAGACAAAATAAGAAAAAAAAAAATCCAGAAAATCACATTGTAGGATTTTTAAAGAATTTATTTGCAAATTATGGTGGAAAATAAGTATTTGGTCAATAACAAAATTTAATCTCAATACTTTGTTATATACCCTTTGTTGGCAATGACAGAGGTCAAACGTTTTCTGTAAGTCTTCACAAGGTTTTCACACACTGTTGCTGGTATTTTGGCCCATTCCTCCATGCAGATCTCCTCTAGAGCAGTGATGTTTTGGGGCTGTCGCTGGGCAACACGGACTTTCAACTCCCTCCAAAGATTTTCTATGGGGTTGAGATCTGGAGACTGGCTAGGCCACTCCAGGACCTTGAAATGCTTCTTACGAAGCCACTCCTTCGTTGCCCGGGCGGTGTGTTTGGGATCATTGTCATGCTGAAAGACCCAGCCACGTTTCATCTTCAATGCCCTTGCTGATGGAAGGAGGTTTTCACTCAAAATCTCACGATACATGGCCCCATTCATTCTTTCCTTTACACAGATCAGTCGTCCTGGTCCCTTTGCAGAAAAACAGCCCCAAAGCATGATGTTTTCACCCCCATGCTTCACAGTAGGTATGGTGTTCTTTGGATGCAACTCAGCATTCTTTCTCCTCCAAACACGACAAGTTGAGTTTTTACCAAAAAGTTATATTTTGGTTTCATCTGACCATATGACATTCTCCCAATCCTCTTCTGGATCATCCAAATGCTCTCTAGCAAACTTCAGACGGGCCTGGACATGTACTGGCTTAAGCAGGGGGACACGTCTGGCGGCGGAGTCCCTGGCGGCGCAGTGTGTTACTGATGGTAGCCTTTGTTACTTTGGTCCCAGCTCTCTGTAGGTCATTCACTAGGTCCCCCTGTGTGGTTCTGGGATTTTTGCTCACAGTTCTTGTGATCATTTTGACCCCACGGGGTGAGATCTTGCGTGGAGCCCCAGATCGAGGGAGATTATCAGTGGTCTTGTATGTCTTCCATTTTCTAATAATTGCTCCCACAGTTGATTTCTTCACACCAAGCTGCTTACCTATTGCAGATTCAGTCTTCCCAGCCTGGTGCAGGGCTACAATTTTGTTTCTGGTGTCCTTTGACAGCTCTTTGGTCTTGGCCATAGTGGAGTTTGGAGTGTGACTGTTTGAGGTTGTGGACAGGTGTCTTTTATACTGATAACGAGTTCAAACAGATGCCATTAATACAGGTAACGAGTGGAGGACAGAGGAGCCTCTTAAAGAAGAAGTTACAGGTCTGTGAGAGCCAGCAATCTTGCTTGTTTGTAGGTGACCAAATACTTATTTTCCACCATAATTTGCAAATAAATTCTTTAAAAATCCTACAATGTGATTTTCTGGATTTTTTTTCTTATTTTGTCTCTCATAGTCGAGGTATACCTATGATGAAAATTACAGGCCTCTCTCATCTTTTTAAGTGGGAGAACTTGCACAATTGATGGCTGACTAAATACTTTTTTGCCCCACTGTATCTCAAAGTACAGGTTTATGGTCATCTATGTTGCATAAGGCTTTTATGAGCTCTGTCACTCCAGGAGTCTTTTAGCATCTGTTGGTGTAAGTGCTCATAAAAGTGCACTTCACTCTGCATAAAAGCTGCAAGCACATCAAATTAACATGTGCACAAGTGTGTCCGGGACAAGAGTGAGTGACCGATACTTCAGCGGGTGTTGAAACAACAGATTTTAACAGTAAAGGACTTTGAACAGCCACCAAAAGCAAGGATAAACAAAAACTGTAAAATGGAACAATGTATAATATGCTTTATAATAACACTGTAGAAAAATACACCGTTTTCAACCTAAAAACCTAGGTTGCTTCCTTAAAGGGCACCTATTATTCAGAATTCACTTTTACATGTTTGAACATAAATGTGTGTTGGCAGTGTGTGTACATAACCACCCTGCTATAATGATACAAATCCACCCGCTCCTTTTTTATCTCTATAAATCATGAACAGTGTCTTAGAGCTTACTGATCACAGGGTGTGACAACTCACTTTACCAGTCCCACCCACGATAGTTGACTGACACGGCCGTATTAACCGTGACCCCGCTCTGAGTGAGCCGCACACACACTATCTGCACGATATACATGATAATCAAAACCAAACAGATGTTTTTTGGCAGAGATCTGAGATACAAGCTAAAATAGCACAGCCCTGTTTTGGGAAAGAGGCAGAGGTCTGTAAGCCTGTCGGGTCCCACCTACGCAATACGCAACGCATATACACACGCATTAGCATACAGGTGACAGTTGACCACGCAGAGCGTCAGGGAGAAATTGGAGCGTGGGGAGTTACTACAAGTTCCCAATGCTTCGGGAAGAGCTGCATTTTGGATCATCCATGCATTTGATGATCGCCATCTCCTCATTGGATGCACCTTTGGAGAGAGAAATGCCTCTTTAGGGATTTTGTAATGGAAGAGTTTTTGTTTTCGATTTGAACTATTTTGTTTTAAAGTAGTAATTCAAAGCTTTCTATAGATATCTTTATCAAGTCAGTGAGGCAAGTATTCGCTGTGTTTCGGTTTATCAGAAGCGCTTCTGCTCAAAACCGAAACTGCAGAAAGCGCATCCTGTTTTTTTCTTTATTTATTTTATAAAAGCACAACTTATTGTTGATATTGTGAGTGCACACAAATAAAAGTAGACCCTTTACAGTTCCAAACAATGTATTACTCTTACCATTATGAGAAAAAATGACGGCGTATTTTCAAATGTTTCCAATGCAAGTGATCTGACTGGATATGCGTCAGTGCACATTTACCTAGGTTAAGCTTTAAACTAACATAGTGAAACTGTTTTATAACTATAGATTTAGTTTTTGACAAGTCCTGATTATTTGAGAAAGCTACATTGATCAAACATAGGCTATGATCAACTCACTGTGTGCCACTGCCGCTTGGTCGTTACTTAAAAAAAAAAAAAACTTACATTTAACGAATAAAAAAATGCTCCAAATGTTTTTCTGAATTAATTTAAAATTACGAAACAAAAAATAATCACTTTGCCATTTCATACAAAACGGAACTATTTTAATAGCTGAAAGAGTAGTTTCAGTTGGGAAGCTGTTTTGGGAGAAGGGGAAAAAAGACCGGCTCAGGCCGAGTCTTCTGATAAGCTGTCGGACACGGGCCGGGCTAGGGCCTGAGCGTCTTGGGCCAAGGCCGGGCTAGGGCCTAGATTTTAGGACCGTGCAGGGCTCTAGAAAGAGGGCGGGGAGCAGCAGCTCATTTGCATTTAAAGAGAAATTGACTAAAACAGCCTGTTTCTGCTTTCACTCAAAATAAGGCATTTTCAAAATTATATAATAAATGATCTGTGGTGTATTTTGAGCTGAAACTTCAAAAACACATTCTAGGGACATCTAAGATTCATAATACATCACCGTAAAAAGGGGCATAATATGTGTCCTTTAAATTATAAGTATAATGGTAACTCTTTATTTTAGGGTCTCTTAACTAGTTGCTTATTAGCGTGCATATTAATATATTATATTAATATTATACATATTAGCCTTTTATTAGTAGTAATTAAGCACATATTAATGCCTTATTCTACATCCCTAATCCTAGCCAATACCTAAACTTAACAACTACCTTACTAACTATTATTAAGCAGCAAATTAGGAATTTATTGAGGGAAAAGTCATAGTTAATAGTGAATAAGTGTTCCCTGTTCTAAATGTTACCAGTATAATCAAATTGATTGTTCAAGTAATTTCTTAAAAATATATTTTTTATAAATCAATTTGAATCTCAGATAACTTTGATGCAAAAAGTTGAAATGCATTAATTCAAAGTTGAAATGCATTAATTCATCTTATTTTGATGAGAATAAGTAATGTAAAAACATAAGTTACCATATCATGACTTACTGATCATATTTTATTCAGTGAATATATAAAAGCACTCTTCTTTTTAAACACAGAAATGTCAGTGGACCATTTTAACTTATACTGCATGTATTTGATCAACATGCAGTAAATACAGTAATACAATATAATATTATTGCAATTTAAAAGAACTGTTTACTATTGCATTCATTTTTTAAACCATTTATTTCTGCAATGCAAATCAGAATTTTCGGCAGCCATTATTTCAGTCTTCAGTGTCACATCTAGCTCAAAGATTTATTATTATTTTCTTATAATCTTTTATAAAAAAATGCAGTTGTCTTTATGATCCTTGCTGAATACAATGATTAATTTCTTCTAAATTAATGGGGAAAAAAAATCTTACTGACCCAAACTATTGAATAGTGTGTAGATTAAACTTTATACATTACATATACATACATGTAACTGGTCTATTTGTGCTAAACAATTAATAATAATTGAAATAATAATACAAATAATCATCACACTTTATTTTAAGCTCCAATTCTTGCTATTAACAAACCATTAACTACAACTTTTGCCTCAATAAATTCCTACTTTGCTGCTTATTAATAGTTAGTAAGGTAGTCGTTAAGTTTAGGTATTGGGTTAGGGATGTAGAATGTGTTTTATAAGCACTAATAAACAGCCAATATGTTAATAATTAAGGACACTGTCCCAGATCAGAATCTTTAGCAGCCAGGACAACTTCTACATGCTGGACACACCATTAACATGAAACAGAGAAGTGCTGAAGAAGATGTACCTGCAGCGTCAGGCTGATATGACTCAAAGGAGGTGAAGGTGCTGCTCTGGACGCTGGGTTTTCCACACGAGCAGAGCGAAGCACTGGATCCTGCCCACTCGCTGTCCCCTGAAGACACGGGCTCCACTTCAGCGTCCACGTCCTGCTCCGAGATGGTGCTCAACCTTCTCACCCCACTAACCACAGCTTCACTCATTCTGCACGCACAACGCAATCATAGAGGCAAATGTTACAGCAAACGGACTTACTAAAGAAAAACATTGAGGGAAACAAAATCACACTATACCTTGAGCGATTCCAGCAGCCCTGTCTCCTGATATGAGCCTGCCAAGAACAAATGAGCTAAATACATCTATCGGATCTGAGCTTAACACGTGCCAGAGTCAACCAATAGTTTGTCTGTTAGATCTAAGACTATGCCAGAACAAGATGTAAATGCTGCGCAGATGAATCTGCATGGTATAAAGAGCACCGGACACAATAATGCGTCTGACTTAGACTGATATCTATAGAATAACCTGTGCTGAATAAATTATTAAACCCCATCCATGTGCAAAGAGTCTCTGGAGAGTTTCCAGCGTGGCTGCAGTTTTGTGAAATGGATTTCATCAGGGCTTTTGTTGCTGCATCATTTCAGGGATAGTTCTTTGGTTTTAATGCTATTAAATTACATTACAGTTGACAAAAAAAGAGAGAAGTCAGGCAGTTTGTAAAGCTTTGTCCTACTGAAGTGAAACTGATGGTTTATATTCAAAATGCTGAATATGGCATGTGGTAATTGTAAAAATGGTGGCTACGCAAAAATACAAACAAATTGACAAAAAAAGTTTATTTTTTTATTTGCAAACTCACTGCTTTAAGCAACATCATCATCATGAACAACAATCAAATATCAAGGCACGATCAGGAGATTAAATATAAAAATAGAAATAAATTATCCAAATGTGCAACATCAGGTAGAAACAAATGCCCTTCTTAAACATCTACTCTATCAAAAAAGAAAAGAAAAAGGTACAAATGCTGTCAGTGGGGTGGTATTTTTTTTCCAAAAAAGTATACACCTTTGCACCTATTTACATGTAAACATGCATATTAGTACTTTAAAGTTATATATTAGCACATGCACATATTAGTCCCTATATTAGTACGAACCCAAGAATAGCTTTTGTACCTTTTTTTCAGAGACTAAACGAGTAAGCTGATTCTCATGGCTTTCCACAGTCTAACACATTGGTCTAAACACTTGGTGAAAGCCCTAATGTTGGAGCGAGAACAACACATCCTGCTGTTGTACATCTCATTTCCTCAATCTCAGTTTTCATGGCATCACATGAGTAGTGACTCTTAATTGATTATTTTGTAACAGCTCCCTTATTCTCAGTATCTGAACACTTTTCACTTAAATCAAACCCTATAAGAACATACACACATGCTGTTTTCATTTGTTCTGATACTTAGTCTTTGTGACTGATTGGTGGATGGATTTGAGTTGACTGATATTGCTGAATGTGTCACTTCAAAACCCATCGTTTGGAGAAATGCCTTGAAATCTTTGGCATTGCAGAGACAATTAGAGACATTTGCATAAGACTTAATCAAGAATGCATAAAAGATTTCACAGAACAGCTCATTCATCAATACAAAGTATTTTAAAGTGCACCTCATCATTGACAATCCATTAATTAAATATCCCTTTTATCAATTACTGCAAAATTATACATCACCCGTATTAGACTAATTAGATTAACACTACAGCTCTTAAGGTGGCACAGACTTTTAAAAGCTCTGTTTTTCATTTAGTTATCACACATCAATATCTGTGCTGAGGGATCAATTCAAGCAATATCTTACAGCACAGCTGCTCTGTTCAATGGGTTCAGTTTCAGTGCAGCACAAAATGGATGAAACGGAGCTGCCATGGAGAATCAAACCGTCTGATGAGAAGCGTCCGCCGGCTGATGCTTCACCTGAGCAGTTTCCCGTTCTGAGGGAAGTGAGGTTTAGACCAAACCAATCCTGACAAATGGTGGATGGTGGAGTTAGCGCCACAGTCGATGTAGCGATAAGCTTCCAGTGTGTTCTGTGCTGCCCGCACCATGTAGGAGGTTTTCACAGAGGTCCTGGGGTGTGTAAGAGAAGCGGTCAGGACCATTTCATGAAGAACTTAGAATAACACTATACATATACAAAAAAAAAAGATGTTTATCGGAGGCAAAACTGTTCACATTTAGTGGTGCTCGACAACATTTCACAGGGAAAATCCATTTATTTTGTTTGTGTTCAAGCTGATCACACAAATACGTGGCGTCATCCTTTTCTTGCCTGTGAACTTTCAGTAATGTGACTGCACCTTAATGCTTTGCTTCACCTCCAACTTTCAAATTTAGAACAACAGCAGAAGGCAAAAAATGATGTGAAAACAGTGATAAAAACTTACTGCATAAACACCAAAATGTTGTGGACCTTGATGCTTGCCATGGTGCAAAAGGCACTGAGAAAACAGAGTGAAAATAATTCAAAAACAGAAGATCAGATACACAAATTCACGGGTATCAGCTTGTTCAGAACGGATGTGATACTCACTAAACGTACGAGAGACTTCCTCCAATCTCCATACTGACAGTGAAGTTGACCTGCATTAAAAAGCAACAGCACAACTATTACCCGACTTTTAACAATCCATGTGTGTCATTTCTCCCACTTAATGATTGTCTATAGTGGTCAAAAGTCTGGGTTCAGTAGGATTTTTTACTTTTTTTTTTGAAAGTGAGAAATTATTTATTTACTCAGCAAAGACATTAAATCAGAAGTGAAAGTACAGATGTGTATGTTATAAAAGATGTGGTCCTTTTTGAAATGCAAAGCTGAAATGTATTCACCCTCAGGCTATCCATGATGTAGATGAGTTTGTTTCTTTGTAGAAACAGTTTTGTAGAAATTTAGCATTACATGCTCACCAATGGATGCTCTTCAGTGAATGGGTGCCGTAAGAACGAGAGTCCAAACAGCTATATAATAATCCACACCACTCCAGTCCATCAGTTAACATCTGGTTAATAAAAAGCACAAGATCTTAACTGATGGATTGGAATGGTGTGGATTACGGTGATGTTCCCTATCGATACTCCACTCGTACTGCGTCTTGTAAAGACGCATATGGGAAAATGCCTTTTTTTCTCCTGAACTGAAGTCTTATTTAATCACGCAGTGAAACTGCACGACTATTGGTTCGTGCAGGTGTAGAAAAATGAACCAATGGGTCGGCAGCGGAGCTGCACGAACCTATGGCGACGATACCCGCCAATATTCACGCCGAAACGGGCGGGGCATCTGGCTATATAAGCGGTCGTTTCGCCATAGGATCCTCAGATTTTTTCTCCTTCAGCAACGACGACTACGTCTACACTTATCCGGAAGCTTACTCTCCGTTGACACGCTTCGAAGTAGGACCCAGCGACCTCGATCTGCTCGGCTGATCCGCCTTCAACGCGCCCCAGTATCGCAGCAGTTCCGGTCCCGTTCGCTGCAGCTATCCGGTGATCATATCACGTAAGTCTCTAAAAGAGCAAATCGGCGTTCTAATGCCGCGCCGTTACTGCGGCTCGTGCAGGTCTCCCCTGCACGCCGATGACAGTCACAGCGAGTGTGTTTCCTGCCTGGGGAAATCCCATGCGGATGCCGCGCTCGCTGGTTCTGATTGTTCTCACTGCGAGAGCATCAGTCTCGTCTCTCTGCGCACGCGCATCGCTGTGACGAGTGGGGCGGGGCCGAGAGCCGTGGGAACGGAGCGAGGCCGGTGGAGTAATTGGTAATGAACGTCACCTGCACCACTCACCGGTCTCGAGTCCCACGGAGGAGCTTCGGAAGGGTTAAATGAGGAGTGACGGCAGTGGAAGACGAGAGAGGACCAGGCCTGGATTTTTAGTGTGTGTTTTGTGTGCGGCAGTCGTCCGTGAGGGGCTGCCGCTTTTCATTTGTGTTTGTTTATTTTATTATTAAATGTGTTAAATGTTCGCCGGTTCCCGCCTCCTTCTTCCCGTATCTACTAACTTCATTACATTGGTGCCGAAACCCGGGAGGAAGGAGGGACACGCTGTCAGAGAGCCCTCGCTGCTGAGGGGGATCGCGGTGCTAAGGAGATCGGGCAGCAGGAAGAAGCGGAGACCGCCAGTGGCTGCCCGAAGCGGTGGTGCTGGAGCAATGGAAGAGCAGGTGGGATGGAAGGCTCGCTGCCGTGCTCCTGGGACGAGGAGGGGTGGCTGCCATCCGAGAGGGAGCGGAGGAGTCGGCGCTGTTCGCCAGTGGGCCGGAGCCTGCTGCCATCCGCCAGGTTGGTGGAGGAGCAGGGAACGGGGGACTCGCTGCCGGCTGCCCTCGACCGGAGGAGCCATCGCCGTCCGCCAGGAGGCGGAGGAGCATCGGGCCGTCCACCAAAGAGGTCCAGTACCATCGCATGGCACCGCGAGTGAGCCGCTCAGTTGGTTGAGGACCGAGCGGCAGTGTGTCCGGGAACCGGACCGAGATTTTTTTTTTTTCCTCTCTCTTCTCTGTCACTCCTCATCCTTCCGTCTCCTTTTCTCTCGCCTCGTCTGTCCTTACCCCCAGGTACGCCGCGGCCGCCCTGACGGGCTCCCCCCGGGAGAGGGGGAAGGGGGGGAGTAGAGCGCAGTCTCGGGAGTACCCCCCGGCCTGCGAGGGGCGATGGGGGTAAGTGACGAGTGGGGCGGGGCCGAGAGCCGTGGGAACAGAACGAGGCCGGTGGAGTAATTGGTAATGAACGACACCTGCACCACTCACCGGTCTCGAGTCCCACGGAGGAGCTTTCGGAAGGGTTAAATGAGGAGTGACGACAGTGGAAGACGAGAGAGGACCAGGCCTGGATTTTTAGTGTGTGTTTTGTGTGCGACAGTCGTCCGTGAGGGGCTGCCGCTTTACATTTGTGTTTGTTCCAACCGCACCAAAGGACATCCGGTCACGAAGCAGAGACTCTCTAAGTGGATAGTGGATGCTGTCATGCTGGCATACTCTTCTTTGGGCCTGCAATGCCCCATTGGAGTACGAGCCCATTCGACTAGAGGCATCGCCTCGTCATGGGCGTGGTCTAGCGGTGTATCCATTACAGAGATTTGTACGGCGGCTGGCTGGGCCACTCCGTCCACATTTGCTAGGTTTTATAACCTGGACATACCGGCCTTACAGGCCAGAGTCCTCTCTGCTTAGATGAGCTTGTACACATACGCTGTGGGAACAATCCTGTCAGAGATTTCTTCACCGCAATGCGCTCAGGCTCTCTGATTGGCACCCTGCATACTCCGGTTAACTGAGTATACAGAAGTGGAACGATTATCCAGGCCGAGCGTGACCTCTATGAGTTTAGCTCGCTTTAGCCTGAAGTATACTACTTACTTCCCTATGGGCATTTATGTTTATGGAAGTATATACAGTCGTTCATCTACCCTAGCACGGCGTGATTCAATTCAGTTCCCATATGCGTCTTTACAAGACGCAGTTCGAGTGGAGTATCGATAGATACGGAACGAGTACTGCGTACTTTGCCGTGCCAGGTAGCTGCACGACTCAGTCGTCGCTTCAGTCGAAGTAAACCTGAGGATCCTATGGCGAAACGACGAAAGTGAGAAATTATTTATTTACTCAGCAAAGACATTAAATCAGAAGTGAAAGTACAGATGTGTATGTTATAAAAGATGTGGTCCTTTTTGAAATGCAAAGCTGAAATGTATTCACCCTCAGGCTATCCATGATGTAGATGAGTTTGTTTCTTTGTAGAAACAGTTTTGTAGAAATTTAGCATTACATGCTCACCAATGGATGCTCTTCAGTGAATGGGTGCCGTAAGAACGAGAGTCCAAACAACTATATAATAATCCACACCACTCCAGTCCATCAGTTAACATCTGGTTAATAAAAAGCACAAGATCTTAACTGATGGATTGGAATGGTGTGGATTACGGTGATGTTCCCTATCGATACTCCACTCGTACTGCGTCTTGTAAAGACGCATACGGGAAAATGCCTTTTTTTCTCCTGAACTGAAGTCTTATTTAATCACGCAGTGAAACTGCACGACTATTGGTTCGTGCAGGTGTAGAAAACTGAACCAATGGGGCGGCAGCGGAGCTGCACGAACCTATGGCGACGATACCCGCCAATATTCCCGCCGAAACGGGCGGGGCATCTGGCTATATAAGCGGTCGTTTCGCCATAGGATCCTCAGATTTTTTCTCCTTTAGCGACGACGACTTCATCTACACTGATCCGGAAGCTTACTCGCCGTTGACACGCCTCGAAGTAGGACCCAGCGACCTCGATCTGCTCGACTGATCCGCCTTCAACGCGCCCCAGCATCGCAGCAGTTCCGGTCCCGTTCGCTGCAGCTATCCGGTGATCATATCACGTAAGTCTCTAAAAGAGCAAATCGGCGTTCTAATGCCGCGCCGTTACTGCGGCTCGTGCAGGTCTCCCCTGCACGCCGATGACGGTCACAGCGAGTGTGTTTCCTGCCTGGGGAAATCCCATGCGGATGCCGCGCTCGCTGGCTCTGATTGTTCTCACTGCGAGAGCATCAGTCTCGCCTATCTGCGCACGCGCTTCGCTGTGACGAGTGGGGCGGGGCCGAGAGCCGTGGGAACGGAGCGAGGCCGGTGGAGTAATTGGTAATGAACGACACACCTGCACCACTCACCGGTCTCGAGTCCCACGGAGGAGCTTCGGAAGGGTTAAATGAGGAGTGACAACAGTGGAAGACGAGAGAGGACCAGGCCTGGATTTTTAGTGTGTGTTTTGTGTGCGGCAGTCGTCCGTGAGGGGCTGCCGTTTATCATTTGTGTTTGTTTATTTGATTATTAAATGTGTTAAATGTTCGCCGGTTCCCGCCTCCTTCTTCCCGTATCTACTAACTTCATTACATTGGTGCCGAAACCCGGGAGGAAGGAGGGACATGCTGTCAGAGAGCCCTCGCTGCTGAGGGGGATCGCGGTGCTAAGGAGATCGGGCAGCAGGAAGAAGCGGAGACCGCCAGTGGCTGCCCGAAGCGGTGGTGCTGGAGCAATGGAAGAGCAGGTGGGACGGAAGGCTCGCTGCCGTGCTCCTGGGACGAGGAGGGGTGGCTGCCATCCGAGAGGGAGCGGAGGAGTCGGCGCTGTTCGCCAGTGGGCCGGAGCCTGCTGCCATCCGCCAGGTTGGTGGAGGAGCAGGGAACGGGGGACTCGCTGCCGGCTGCCCTCGACCGGAGGAGCCATCGCCGTCCGCCAGGAGGCGGAGGAGCATCGGGCCGTCCACCAAAGAGGTCCAGTACCATCGCATGGCACCGCGAGTGAGCCGCTCAGTTGGTTGAGGACCGAGCGGCAGTGTGTCCGGGAACCGGACCGAGATTATTTTTTTTTTCTCTCTCCCCTATTTCTTCTCTGTCACTCCTCATCCTTCCGTCTCCTTTTCTCTCGCCTCGTCTGTCCTTACCCCCAGGTACGCCGCGGCCGCCCTGACGGGCTCCCCCCGGGAGAGGGGGGGGGGGGGGAGTAGAGCGCAGTCTCGGGAGCACCCCCCGGCCTGCAAGGGGCGATGGGGGTATGTGACGAGTGGGGCGGGGCTGAGAGCCGTGGGAACGGAGCGAGGCCGGTGGAGTAATTGGTAATGAACAACACCTGCACCACTCACCGGTCTCGAGTCCCACGGAGGAGCTTCGGAAGGGTTAAATGAGGAGTGACAACAGTGGAAGACGAGAGAGGACCAGGCCTGGATTTTTAGTGTGTGTTTTGTGTGCGGCAGTCGTCCGTGAGGGGCTGCCGTTTTTCATTTGTGTTTGTTTATTTGATTATTAAATGTGTTAAATGTTCGCCGGTTCCCGCCTCCTTCTTCCCGTATCTACTAACTTCATTACAATCGCTTTCTTTTCAGAGAGCGATCCCGCCCCTCGCGCCCTCCCGTTTTCTTCCTCCCAAGGACCTCGCGTTCTGCGCTCAGGAGGTGATGACGCTGCTGGAAAAAGGAGCCATAGAAATGGTTTCTCCAGCTTTGAGCGAGTCAGGCTTTTACAGCCGTTACTTCCTCGTCCCCATAAAGGATGGCGGCCTCCGGCCCATCCTCGATCTCAGACGCCTGAATCTTGCCCTCTTGAGACAGCCGTTCAGGATGATCACGCTGAAGCAGATCCTCTCGCAGATTCGCACAGAGGACTGGTTCTGTTCTCTGGACCTGAAAGACGCATACTTTCACATCCAGATAGCCCCCCATCACAGACGATTCTTGAGATTCGCCTTCGAGGGAGTGGCTTACCAGTACATGGTCCTACCCTTTGGGCTGTCTCTGGCCCCCCGTACTTTTACGAAGTGCATGGATGCGGCTCTTTCCCCTCTGAGACAGATGGGAATCCGCATTCTCAACTACCTCGACGACTGGCTCATTCTGGCCCAGTCAGAGGTGGAACTACTTTCACACAGAACCCTCATCCTCAGTCACTTAGAGCACCTGGGGCTCAGGGTCAATTTCGCCAAAAGCGCACTGTCTCCCAGCCAACGAATATCGTTCCTGGGTACAGTTCTGGACTCAGCTCACATGAGAGCGGTGATAACGCCAGAACGCGCTCTGGCCATTCAGAAACTCGCGGCCACCTTCAAGAGCGACACCGCTTGCCCACTCAAAGTGTTTCAGAGAATGCTGGGCCTTATGGCCGCAGCATCGCCAGTGTTACAGCTGGGCCTGCTCCGCATGCACCCCCTTCAACGCTGGTTAAAACCACGGGTTCCACACAACGCATGGCGTCACGGACGCTTGCATATTAGGGTGAATCAGGCCTGTGTAACAGCCCTGACCCCCTGGAAGAACGCACGGTGGATGGAGAAGGGCGTGGCCATGGGGTTGGTCCACACCAGGAAAGTTGTCACGACAGACGCCTCCAACACAGGTTGGGGGGCGCTGTGCGAAGGCAAACCGACCTTTGATCCGCTACAGTCTACGGACCTCCGGTCACTTTCGCTGAAAACTGCTCTGCTACTAGCACTAGCATCGTTTAAGCGAGTTGGAGACCTGCAGGTGCTCTCTACTAGCCCTGCCTGCCTGGAATTCGGGCCTAACGACTCCAAGGTCATCCTGAAACCAAGGCATGGTTACGTACCTAAGGTACTTTCAACCCCGTTCAGAGTTCAGGTCATCACGCTCTCCGCGCTTCCTCCGTCTGAGGAGGACCGGGAGTTATCTTTGTTATGCCTTGTCAGAGCTCTGAGAATCTACTTTGAGCGTTCCGCCCCTTTTAGGCATACGGAACAGCTCTTTGTTAGCTTCGGTAACCGCACCAAAGGACATCCGGTCACGAAGCAGAGACTCTCTAAGTGGATAGTGGATGCTGTCATACTCTTCTTTGGGCCTGCAATGCCCCATTGGAGTACGAGCCCATTCGACTAGAGGCATCGCCTCGTCATGGGCGTGGTCTAGCGGTGTATCCATTACAGAGATTTGTACGGCGGCTGGCTGGGCCACTCCGTCCACATTTGCTAGGTTTTATAACCTGGACATACCGGCCTTACAGGCCAGAGTACTCTCTGCTTAGATGAGCTTGTACACATACGCTGTGGGAACAATCCTGTCAGAGATTTCTTGACCGCAATGCGCTCAGGCTCTCTGATTGGCACCCTGCATACTCCGGTTAACTGAGTATACATAAGTGGAACGATTATCCAGGCCGAGCATGACCTCTATGAGTTTAGCTCGCTTTAGCCTGAAGTATACTACTTACTTCCCTATGGGCATTTATGTTTATGGAAGTATATACAGTCGTTCATCTACCCTAGCACGGCGTGATTAAATTCAGTTCCCATATGCGTCTTTACAAGACGCAGTACGAGTGGAGTATCGATAGGGAACGTACTCGGTTACTATCGTAACCTCGGTTCCCTGAGATACGGAACGAGTACTGCGTACTTTGCCGTGCCAGGTAGCTGCACAACTCAGTCATCGCTTCAGTCGAAGTAAACCTGAGGATCCTATGGCGAAATGACCGCTTATATAGCCAGATGCCCCGCCCGTTTCGGCGGGAATATTGGCGGGTATCGTCGCCATAGGTTCGTGCAGCTCCGCTGCCAACCCATTGGTTCATTTTTCTACACCTGCACGAACCAATAGTCGTGCAGTTTCACTGCGTGATTAAATAAGACTTCAGTTCAGGAGAAAAAAAGCCATTTTCCCATATGCGTCTTTACAAGACGCAGTACTCGTTCCGTATCTCAGGGAATCGAGGTTACGATAGTAACCGAGTACGTTTTTATCAGTTGTTTGGACTCTTATTCTGACGGCACCCATTCACTGCAGAGGATCCATTGCTGAGCAAATTATGTGATGCTACATTTATGCAAATCTGTTCTGATGAAGACAAACTCATCTTGAATGGCATGAGGCTGAGAAAATGTTTAGCTTTTTTTGTTGTTTTGTGTGGACAATTCCTTTACATTTTATATTTAAAAAATCATGAAAAAATGTATTAAAGTTTCCACAAAAATATGAAGCAGCTGTTTTCAGTATTAATAATAATAATAATAAATGTTTTTGAGCAGCAAATCAGCATATTAGAATAATTTTCTGAAGGATAACGTGACACTGGAGTAATGATGCTGAAAATTCAGCTTTGATCACAGGAATAAATTACATTTTAATATATATATATATATATATATATATATATATTCAAATACAAATAATAAAAAATATATAAATTCTATTCTATTATAATAATATAGCTGTTTTGACTGTATTTTTCTTTCTAAAATCTGACCGAGCGTAAACTTTTGAACAGTAGAAAACAGATGCTGGGCTCATCCCTCATCACACCTGTCTCTGGCTGAGAGGATGAATGTGGATGACATTGTCTAGCTGTTGAGATCCGATGACTGTCTTCATGTAGAGCACCTGGCAGCTCACGCTGTCCACCAACACCGTGAAGAAATTAGAGTTGGTGAAGTTCAGAGAGCTCTGTTAAAAAACATCCAGACAGTATTCAGTACAGTTCAAAGCCAGAATTTGTGTTTCTTTAAATTATCTGTCTGACTGGAAGCAAATAATATCAGAGCATAGTTTTATTTGCACATACAATGTTTTGATGTCCAATTTCACAATTCTAGACTGGAGCTGCATTGTGAACTCTACCCCCCCCAGCATATTAAAAGATTCAATACATACAGGTGCTGGTCATATAATTAGAATATCATCAAAAAGTTGATTTATTTCACTAATTCCATTCAAAAAGTGAAACTTGTATAATGTATACATTCATTCCACACAGACTGATATATTTCAAGTGTTTATTTCTTTTAATTTTGATGATTATAACTGACAACTAATGAAAACCCCAAATTCAGTATCTCAGAAAATTAGAATATTGTGAAAAGGTTCAATATTGAAGACACCTGGTGCCACAGTCTAATCAGCTAATTAACTCAAAACACCTGCAAAGGCCTTTAAATGGTCTCTCAGTCTAGTTCTGTAGGCTACACAATCATGGGGAAGACTGCTGACTTGACAGTTGTCCAAAAGACGACCGTTGACACCTTGCACAAGGAGGGCAAGACACAAAAGTTCATTGCAAAAGAGACTGGCTGTTCACAGAGCTCTGTGTCCAAGCACATTAATAGAGAGGCGAAGGGAAGGAAAAGATGTGGTAGAAAAAAGTGTTCAAGCTATAGGGATAACCGCACCCTGGAGAGGATTGTGAAACAAAACCCATTCAAAAATGTGGGGGAGATTCACAAGAGTGGACTGCAGCTGGAGTCAGTGCTTCAAGAACCACTAAGCACAGACGTATGCAAGACATGGGTTTCAGCTGTCGCATTCCTTGTGTCAAGCCACTCTTGAACAACAGACAGCGTCAGAAGCGTCTCGCCTGGGCTAAAGACTAAAAGAACTGGACTGCTGCTGAGTGGTCCAAAGTTATGTTCTCTGATGAAAGTACATTTTGCATTTCCTTTGGAAATCAGGGTCCCAGAGTCTGGAGGAAGAGAGGAGAGGCACAGAATCCACGTTGCTTGAGGTCCAGTGTAAAGTTTCCACAGTCAGTGATGGTTTGGGGTGCCATGTCATCTGCTGGTGTTGGTCCACTGTGTTTTCTGAGGTCCAAGGTCAACACAACCGTTTACCAGGAAGTTTTAGAGCACTTCATGCTTTCTGCTGCTGACCAACTTTATGGAGATGCAGATTTCATTTTCCAACAGGACTTGGCACCTGCACACAGTGCCAAAGCTACCAGTACCTGGTTTAAGGACCATGGTATCCCTGTTCTTAATTGGCCAGCAAACTCGCCTGACCTTAACCCCATAGAAAATCTATGGGGTATTGTGAAGAGGAAGATGCGATATGCCAGACCCAACAATGCAGAAGAGCTGAAGGCCACTATCAGAGCAACCTGGGCTCTCATAACACCTGAGCAGTGCCACAGACTGATCGACTCCATGCCACGCCGCATTGCTGCAGTAATTCAGGCAAAAGGAGTCCCAACTAAGTATTGAGTGCTGTACATGCTCATACTTTTCATGTTCATACTTTTCAGTTGGCCAAGATTTCTAAAAATCCTTTCTTTGTATTGGTCTTAAGTAATATTCAAATTTTCTGAGATACTGAATTTGGGGTTTTCATTAGTTGTCAGTTATAATCATCACAATTAAAAGAAATAAACACTTGAAATATATCAGTCTGTGTGGAATGAATGTATACATTATACAAGTTTCACTTTTTGAATGGAATTAGTGAAATAAATCAACTTTTTGATGATATTCTAATTATATGACCAGCACCTGTAAGTTATTACATATGAATACAATTTTCTGAACAGGGACAATTTTGATTCCATGTTGTTTCCAAACAACAAGGCTTGAGAAGAAAGGCCTCAGGACAATTTAAACCAGCTTTTTATTAATAATTAATCCATAATAAAAAATAAAAAAGGAATCACCGTCATGTTGATGATCACTTTGCTGTTGTTACGGTTAAAATGCACAGTCACAGAGCGAATGCCATCATCAACAACCAGCACAGGACGTGGAAACAGGAAGAACGCCACCAAAAAAGACGCCAGTAGACACAAAATCACTGACAGCACCACATATGACTTCCTGCCAAGAGAAGAACGGCAAAATCATGAGTTGATTTCTGTCTGTTAAGACATTTTTTTTAAAGAAATAGTTCACTCGAAAATGAAAATTCTGTCATCATTTGATCACCCCCCAGGTGTTCCAAACCTGTATGAATTTCTTTCTTCTGTTGAACACACACGATCACAAAATACTTTGAATAATGTGGATAACCAAACACTTTCTGGTCCCCAATGACTTTCATAATATTTTGTTTCCATACTATAGATGTCAATGGCGTTTATCAACTCTTTGATTTCAAAATATCTTCTTTTGTGTTCAACAGAAACTCACATTCTGGTTTGGAACAGCTTGATGGTGCACAAATGATGACGTAATGTGCAGTTTTAGGTCAACTATCCCTATTATAAACATCAAAAAACAACATCAAGACTGTTTCCAATAGAAAATGATCTGTGTGCGATAACTTACGTTCTTCTTGGCTGTAACCTTTGATCGCTGTAGGGGATCAGAGCAACTAACTCATTCACCTGCCCTGAAAGAGAGAGAAAAAAATAAACTGATTCAATAAGAAGTTCAGATAACATGCAGAATCACACTAAAGTACATGTGGTCATCTATACAACCTCATGACCTCAATCAATACAACAGATCATCTGGTGACTGGTTGCTTTTACACAACACCTTATTGTGGATGTGATCATTGTGTAAAATTACTTCAGAATTTAAATGCTAATTAAAGAAAGACTTTAATATTTGGATATCCCTTCACTAAAAGCATTTCTTCAAAAATGAGAATTCATCAAGAATTACCATTGAAATTAATGGGAAATACAACGTAAAATACAACCCAAATTCCAAAAATGTTTGGACGTTTTTTAAATTTGAATAAAATGTAAACTAAAAGACTTTCAAATCACATGAGCCAATATTTTATTCACAATTGAACACAGAGAACATAAATGTTTAAACTGATAAGTTTTATGCACAAAATGAGCTAATTTCAAATTTGATGCCTGCTACAGGTCTAGTTTAAAATATTTGGGACGGGGGCATGTTTACTATGGTGCAGCAGCTCCTCTTCTTTTCAAAATAGTTTGAAGACGTCTGGGCATCGAGATTATGAGTTTCTGGAGTTTTGGTGTTGGAATTTGGTCCCATTCTTGCCTGATACAGGTTTCCAGCTGCTGAAGAGTTTGTGGTCATCTTTGACATTTTTCGATTAATGATGCACCAAATGTTCTCTATAGGTGAAGGATCTGGACTGCAGGCAGCCAATTCGGCACCCGGACTCTTCTACTATGAAGCCATGCTGTTGTAATAGCTGTAGTATGTGGTTTTGCATTGTCCTGCTGAAATACACGTCATCTGGAGGGGAGCATATGTTGCTCTAAAACCTTTATATACGTTTCAGCATTCATAGTGCCTTCCAAAACATGTAAGCTGCCCATTCCGTATGGACTTGTGCACCCCCATACCATCAGAGATTCTGGCTTTTGAACTGAACACTGATGACAAGCTGGAAGGTCATCCTGTTCTTTAGTACGGAGGACACGGCATCCATGATTTCCAACAAGAATGTCACATTTGGACTCGTCTGACCATAGAACACTTTTCCACTTTGAAACAGTCCATTTTAAATGAGCCTTGGCCCACAGGACACAACGGCGCTTCTGGGCCATGTTCGGATTGTTTACCGACAGCGGTTTCTGGAAGCATTCCTGGAAATTTAGTAATTTCAGTAACACAATCATTCCACAATCTTTTTACGCACTCTCTCACAGATTGGAGAGCCTCTGCCCATATTTACTTCTGAGAGACTCTGCCTCTCTAAGACGTCCCTTTTATGTTACAGACCCGACGTCAATTAACTTAATTAGTTGCTAGATGTTCTCCCAGCTGAATTGTTTCAAAATGTCTTGCTTTTTACTCCCTTTGTTGCCTGTGATTATTCACATCTAAAATAAAAATAATTATTTACATAATATATGTTTGTGTACTGTGTATATGTATAAACAAATACACACACAGAGTATATATTTTTTTAATATTTACATTATACATGCATATATTTAATATATAAAAAACAATTCTTAAATATATACATGCATGTGTTTGTATTTATATATACACATAATAAATATACACAGTACACTATGTAAATAAAAACTTATTTTGGATGTGATTAATCACGATTTATCATTTGATAGCACTAATAATAATAATACTAATAATAGAATAAATTGTGCAGATGCATTAATATAATAAGATTTTTTGGGGGAAAATATTGAGTGATTATATTGAAGTGCTTCTAATACTGGGACTTACGTGCATATCAAGTTTAAATTCAACCTGAACATGTTTTCACAAGATCCTTACTTTAACACACAAACGTAAGATGTGCGTTTTTTGACATCCTCACCTGATGGGATGCGTCCAGACCCCTGGCAGGTAGGACAGGTGATGCTGTCTCGGCCTGTGAACTCCACATATGGGAACTGAGCGATGTCCTCCTGTCTGTCCAGATCGTCTAGAGAATCATCCCCACCCATCAGAGACCCCTTGTGACCAGCCCTGCAGTGACGGGACAGTAGCAAGCGGCCGTGCCGGCACACAGATGCACCCATGAGAAGCACACCCCAACTCCAGCCTGACACCAGCGACTACAGACAGATGATCAGGAGTCAGTAAGTGCATATACAAGCAGTGCAGGGGAGTAACTACTTACATGCAACTGCCTACATAATTTAATTACAGTGTAATTATACATTTAAGTACTGAATAATATGAATTAACTACATGTACTTACTATATGTTTAGGATTAGGGGTTAGCTTAGGGTTACTGGCATGTAATTTTACATTATTTATTTTTATTATAATAGTAAGAACATGCAACATGTGTAACAAGGACACCTTAAAATAAATGTTATTCTAATCAGTTACAGTTACTGAGAAAAATAAGTGTAATTAAATCACAGTTACTTCTGAAAATGTTAACGATAAGAAGGGGTTGCATCTGAATTTTTCACACACATACAGATTTAATTGATTTATTTCCAAAATGCACAGAGTGCTCTAAAATATGAGACACCAATGTTTCAGGAGTTCAGGACACAGATTAGGACACATGCTTTTTTGATAACTGTTTTATGTATATATATATATATATATATATATGTATATATATATATATATATATTATATATATATATATATATATATATATACATTCTTTATTTTTTTAAGATTAACTGTTTTGTTTTTTTCCCAAGGCATTGTTAGACACCAGTGTTTCCTGTTATAACTATGCAAAGATTTGATTTCAAAAACAATATAATAGTTATTAAACTAGTTCCTGTTATGTTTTCTTGTTTCTTGGTATGCTGCAAAAGTCTGATTTTGTGGTGGCTGTGCTTTAAAATTTTATTATTATTATAATTTTAATTCAAGTGATGAAGGATTTTGAAAGTCTGACAGTAAGGTTAACCCTGCCTGCTTTAAATGTTAATGTGATTAACAGTTGAAAACATTAGAAATGTATAAAAGTAATCAAATGTAATCAGTTAAATTACTTTAATTAATTGAAATAGTTTATTACATTTTAAATCTTAATCTGTAACCCATTACATTGTCATAGTAACCTTTCCAACACTGTATACCAGGGGTCATCAAACTTGATCCTGGAGGGCCGGTGTCCTGCAGAGTTTAGCTCCAACTTGCCTCGACACACCTGCCTGGAAGTTTCAAGTATACCTTGCAAGACCTTGATTAGCTGCTTCAGGTGTGTTTGATTAGGGTTGGAGCTAAACTCTGCTGGACACCGGCCCTCCAGGACCGAACTTGGTAACCCCTGCAGTATACATTTAATCCTAAAGTAGTCAGAATACATTACCTAAAAAGAGTCATCTAGATTACATTACTGACTAACTTACATTTTTCATCACAAAATTTGTATTCAGTAAAAAACTAAAATTTGAAAGTCAACCACCCAGCACTCTCTCTATTCAATTTAATTTAAATGTCCTTTATTAGTATGACTGTGGAATAGCACAATGTTGCTAAAGCAATAAACAGCGAACAAGTTATACAGGTATATTATAGATAGTTACAAAAAAAATCATGCCCATATTGAACATATAACACACACACACAAACAACAACAATAATAAAACCAAATACAAGGTAATTATTTACAGAGAGCATTGATAAAGAAAAGGGGTTTTAGGCTTTGTCCCTCATAATATGGCAGGAGGATACACACTGCGCTGCTTGGTGGATACACTTCTCTTTCTCTACCAAAATATAACAGCGGGGTTACGTTGGTTTTGTTTTCGATATTCGTGACACATTCAGCGATAAACGGCAATACCTCCAAATCGACTTGCCCAAAGAAAATCTAAACAGTGTGAACGCCAAAAGGGCAAAGCTGATCATGTTTCACAGCCTTCTTTTTCCTAGTTTTCGCTCGATGTAATAAGCACTGACCCGCACAAGCCGTCTCAATGTGCATTCAGTCATCAGATTGTGCTATCAACATCTTGTTCATGTGGTCTGATGCTTCTTTTAATGTCCATACTTACCCGTCCACACCTACCCTTACCCTTAAAAGAATACAACTATATTATTGGTAGCACAATCTGATAG
This sequence comes from Schizopygopsis pylzovi, assembly GCA_027422435.1. Lineage (NCBI taxonomy): Eukaryota > Metazoa > Chordata > Actinopteri > Cypriniformes > Cyprinidae > Schizopygopsis > Schizopygopsis pylzovi. The sequence goes on from CM049816.1 coordinate 40,531,073, forward strand.
GTAACGTTAAGTTAGCATGTTTCGTCGGTACACCGGCATATATTAGGAAACTGTGAGCTTGCGTTAGGAAACGTACATTTTGAATAATTTACTTGTTAGTTTGAGGTCAAGCTCGTGAGACTGAAAAAGCATCGCTTACCTTTAAACTGTACAGATATCAGCGCTGCCGCAGATTGGTTCCTCTCAGTCCGCCGAGGGTCATTTGTTTGTGTTTGTGTCTCTCTCGGTCTCTGCTCAGTCAGGGATCAATAGATTGACTATCTACTGCCTTCTGCCGCTCTGGAGGTCACAGAATAATGTACGATCAGCGTGTCATGATCGCAGGAGTTAAAGCGAAACAAAAATCCCGAGCCTGCACCTTTTCCCGGGTGGGGGTTTGGTTTCGGGGTGGACACATACACAGGGTTTTTTGGCAAAAAAACAACAACATACATTATTTGAATGATTTTCCATGAAACTAACTAAGGCTCAGACTACTGAAATCGTTTTGTTCAAAATAAATACTGGTCAATTAAATTCTAGGAAATTAATATAAAACAGGAAATATACAAAGACAGTTTACTACTGAAAAATACTGTTCAGTTAAATTAATAACAACAAAAACTATCAAATACTCCAAGACCTGGAAACATAAAAGGGTTACAGAATGCAATGACTGTGGCAACTTTAACATTTGAAAGGAATCTATGGCAAAGTTATCACTTTCCTTATTCATTATGATTGACCTGAAGAATGAAAGCTATATCATACACTTGGAAAATTATGAGCTATAATCACTGCTTATCGAGATATTTTAAAGAAAAAAAAAGTGTGTTCATATAATTCACTAAAATGGTAAGGCACACCGATTTGCAGTGTCAAGCACCGACATAAAGTTGGCTTGACGTTCGATATGGATATGGATGTTCGATATTCGTATATTTAGGGACCGTAAGTTACATGCGATGTTGGTATACACTTTTCTAACTTCAATAGCATTTGAGAAGAATAACTTACAGTCATAAAACAACTGTAAACTGTCCATCTAAGTGTCATCTATGATGCACACATTTTACATGTTTGATAATTTATTAAAATCTACTGTAAATCATATGTAAACAAAAATGCTATTTTTTCACTATCGAATGGGCTCAAATGAAAAATATGCCATAATTTAAAGCTCAATAGCATTTGAGGAGAATTACTTACAGTCATAACACAAACTGTAAACTGTTCATCTAGGTGTCAACTGCAATGCACACCTTTTATATTTTTGATATTTATTAAAATGTACTGTAAGTTATATGTAACGATGGCTATCTTTCAGTACCAACTGGGCTCAAATGGAAAATATGCCATCATTTAAAGTTCAATAGCATTTGAGGAGAATTACTTTCTCAGGACCTGAAGTGGGACAATCATATTGACTCCATTGTGAAAAAGGCCCAGCAGAGGTTGTACTTCCTTCACCAGCTGAGGAAGTTCAACCTGCCACAGGAGCTGTTGATACAGTTCTACTCTGCCATCATTGAATCCGTCCTCTGCACGTCAATAACTGTCTGGTTCAGCTCAGCTACCAAATCTGACCTCAGAAGACTATGGAGGGTGGTCCGGACTAGGGGTAAAATAGAATGGAAAATGGAATGGAACGAAAAAAAAAACCTTTCTAAATCTTCATCTTTCTCTTTCTCTCCTTCCCTTTCTAGCTTGTACTTATTTGAACAATGCCTGAGACTGTGTTATGGGCACTTGCTCTGTCTGTTTGCCTCTTCAAGATTAATCACTTTATGTATTCCCCAATTGTAAGTTGCTTTGGATAAAAGCATCTGCAAAATGACTAAACGTAAATGTTAATGTACAAAAAGAATGATAATTGTGTACGTGTAATTCCCTTTGCTACCAGTAGGGGTAATATGGAAGGTTGTGAAATATGTACACTGTCGACTTCTATTGATGGACACTGGTCTCACGTATCTATCTTCCTGCTGACAAACGTTATTACAAGAAGAAGATTAATTTTGGACATGCAATTCCCTAATCAGCCACTAGAGGTAAAATGGAAGGTTGTGAAAGTTGTACACTGTCCCACTCTATGGATGGACACTGGTCTCACGTCTCTATCTTCCTGCTGGCAAATTTAATACAAAAAGGTTAATTTTGGACATGCAATTACCTTTTCTACCAGTAGGGTTAAAATTAAAGTTTGAGAAATATGTACACTGTCCCCTTCTATTGATTGGCACTGGTCTCGTGTCTATGGGCCCTTTAACTAAAATGTTATTACAAAAACACTGCCCACTGAGCTATAGCAAAAAACGAAGAAAACATGCACTTTCCCCACGGTCCCTTACTGAACGCACCGCATAGCGCGATCTCTCCCGGCTGAATGCACATTGCGACGGCTTGTGCGGGCTAGTGCTTATTACATCGAGCGAAAACTATGAAAAAGAAGGATGTGAAACATGACCAGCTTTTCCCTTTTGATGATCACACTGGTTAGATTTTCTTTGGGCAAGTCGTTTTGGAGTTATTGCCGTTTATCGCTGAATGTGTCACGAATATCGAAAACAAAACCAACTTAACCTCGCTTTTTAATGTCCATACTTACCCGTCCACACCTACCCTTACCCTAAAATTACCCTTAAAAGAATACAAATATATTATTGGTAGCACAATCTGATAGGTAACGTTAAGTTAGCATGTTTCGTCGGTACACCGGCATACATACAGGAAACTGTGAGCTTGCGTTAGGAAAAGTACATTTTGATTACTTGTCAGTTTGAGGTCAAGCTCGTGAGAGTGAAAAAGCATCGCTTACCTTTAAACTGTACAGATATCAGCGCTGCCGCAGATTGATTCCTCTCAGTCCGCTGAGGGTCATTTGTTTGTGTTTGTGTCTCTCTCGGTCTCTGCTCTGGAGTCAGGGATCAATAGATTGACTCTCTACTGCCTTCTGCCTCTCTGGAGGTCGACGGAATAATGTACGATCAGCGTGTCATGATCGCAGGAGTTAAAGCGAAACAAAAATCCCGAGCCTGGACTTTTTTCCGATAGGGGGTTTGGTGTCGGGGGTGGACACATACACAGGGTTATTTGGCAAAAAAACAACAAAATACATTATTTGAATGATTTTCCATGAAACTAACTAAGGCTCAGACTACTGAAATCGTTTTGTTCAAAATAAATACTGGTCAATTAAATACTAGGAAATTAATATAAAACAGGAAATATACAAAGACAGTTTACTACTGAAAAATACTGTTCAGTTAAATTAATAACAACAAAAACTATCAAATGCTCCAAGACCTGGAAACATAAAAGGGTTACAGATGCTGCAAAACGAAATTCCAAGACTTTTCAAGCACTACTTTTTGGTTTTCAAGGACTAAAATCAGAGATCTCACTTATCAAACAACATCATTGTTATCTTTCACATTATAATTAATAAACGAATACAACAAAATGGTACAAATAAAGTGCAGCACGTGCAAAGAATGCAATGACTGTGGCAACTTTAACATTTGAAAGGAATCTATGGCAAAGTTATCACTTTCCTTATTCCTTATGATTGACTCGAAGAATGAAAGCTATATCGTACACTTGGAAAATTATGAGCTATAATCACTGCTTATCAACACAATGTACTTAGCTCACGAGATGAGACAAAATACCTGGTTCAAGATATATATATAAAAAAGTATGTTCATATACAGTAATTCACTAAAATGGTAAGGCACACCAATTTGCAGTGTCAAGCACCGACATAAAGTTGACTTGACGTTGGATGTTCGATATTCGCATATTTAGGGACCGTAAGTTACATGCGATGTTGGTATACACTTTTCTAACTTCAATAGCATTTGAGGAGAATTACTTACAGTCATAAAACAACTGTAAACTGTCCATCTAGGTGTCAACTATGATGCACACATTTTACATTTTTTATAATTTATTAAAATCTACTGTAAATCATATGTAAACAAAAATGCCATTTTTTCACTATCGAATGGGCTCAAATGAAAAATATTCCATAATTTAAAGCTCAATAGCATTTGAGGAGAATTACTTACAGTCATAACACAAAATGTAAACTGTTAATCTAGGTGTCAACTGCAATGCACACCTTTTATATTTTTGATATTTATTAAAATATACTGTAAGTTATATGTAACGATGGCTATCTTTCAGTACCAAATGGGCTCAAATGCAAAATATGCCATAATTTAAATCTCAATAGCATTTGAGGAGAATGAATTTCTCAGGACCTGAAGTGGGACAATCACATTGAGTCCATGGTGAAAAAGGCCCAGAAAAGGCTGTACTTCCTTCGTCAGCTGAGGAAGTTCAACCTGACACAGGAGCTGTTGATGCAGTTCTACTCTACCATCATTGAATCCGTCCTCTGCACGTCAATAACTGTCTGGTTCAGCTCAGCTACCAAATCTGACCTCAAAAGACTACAGAGGGTAGTCTGGACTGCTGAGCGAATCATTGGTACAACCCTCCCCACTCTCCAAGAACTAAACTCATCCAGAGTTAACAAAATTACTTTGGACCCTCACATCTAGCACACTCCCTATTTGAACTGTTACCGTCTGGTCGATGCTACAGAGCTCTGAGCACCAGAGTGACCAGACACAGAAACCGTTTATTTCCCCAAGCAATCCATCTCATGAACACTTAACATTAAACGTGGAACACTATTATACAATTATTTATTCACCACACATACTTATTTTTTCATTTTAAATTTGCGCATGTCAGACCTCACACATAATTGTCTGTATTGTATATTGTGTTTTTTCCATTTTATACATTGCCTATTTGTATATTGTTCTTTTGTTGTCTGTGTCCTGTCCTGTCACTGTCATTCTGTTGCACTGTGGAGCTTCTGTCACTATAACAAATTCCTCGTATGTATAAACATACCTGGCCAATAAAGCTCATTCATTCTTCTAAATATCAAAAATATAAAAGGTGTGCATTGTAGTTGACACCTAGATGAACAGTTTACAGTTTGTGTCAGGACTGTAAGTCATTATCCTCAAACATTATCCTTTTTTTTTTTTTTTACATTTGATTTACGGTAGAATTTAATAAATTATCAAAAGGTTGTGCATCATAGTTGACACCTAGATGAACAGTTTACAGTTGTTTTTGTGACTAAGTTATTCTCCTCAAATGCTATTTGAGTTAGAAAAGTGTATACCAAGACCGCATGTAACTTTAGAGACGGTCCCTAAATATGCGAATATCGAACCTCCAACGTCAAGCCAACTTTATGCCAATGTATCATGCAGCAAAACGAGTGGTTTTGTACAGCTAAAAATAGCTAGAAGCAAATGAGACCAGAAGCAAAACCCATAAAATGTACAAATGGCCATGGCCATTTTTACGTGAAGAATAATGTGGATACTCTCTGCTCGTCTTCATATGTATAAACGTAGTAAAACATGGTTTTAAGTAATGTTTTTGTAACAAAGAATAACCAAAAACATTACAGAATCATATCACTTTGAAATCTTTATAGCATCATGCAGAATGTAATAATCTGTGTGCATTCTGTATATATATATATATTAGTGGTGGGCCGTTATCGGCGTTAACGTGCTGCGTTAACGTGAGACTCTTATCGGCGATAAAAAAAATATCGCCGTTAATCTATTCTCAAAGTTGGGTTGGGAGCTGGCTGGGTCTATACTACGCAAGCTATGATGACTTTCACCCTGATATTTTAGCGCGGATGTATACCTAGCCGAATTGCACTGTAGGGGGCGAGAACGAGTCTTCGAACTAGAGGCTCGCAGTCCGTGATGGACAGATTGTTAACGGCTGGTCTATGTGGTAATACAATCGGGCAGGACATCCAAACGCTCACCTATCATTCATCAACCTCAAATATGGCTTTTCATCTGAAAGATGTATGTAGTAGCAACTTTACATGGCCGCTCAATATGATGTTAACCTAGAGAAATGTGCGCTATTGAAGTGTTTGTGTGGAAGCGCGTTTGCTGCAGGACAGGCTCCGGTGCGTTCACTTGCTCTTAAAATCTCCGTCATTCTTGGTCATACAGATAAAAGTAGCCTAATACATCTTTCGAATCTGTAAAGACTCTACGTTTATTTGTGTGCACTCAACGAAACGTTGCGCTTTTAAGCAAACAGGATGCGCTTTAGGTCTCATGTGAACTTGAGCGAGAAACTTCGAAACTCGAATATATCTAAAAATACAGTACATAGAAAAATATATCTATAGAGAGTGAAATGTCAAAAAAAATAAAAATAGAAGACGTGTGTGTTAGCATGGATGATTTACATGAAATTTAATCTGTGCAACACTGTGCATAATAAGATGGCTTTCAGTTCAATATAATAACAAAAAACATTTTGGGTTTTTATTCAACTAATAAGGTGGGCACGCTGTGATCTGTACTATATTTTTACTGTAATTGACAGTTATCGGCAAAAAAAACAACAACACGGGAGTGGGAGGGAATGGGAGTCATTCTTCCGGGAGTGGAACGGGATTTTCCTCCAGTTTTTTCGTGGGATTGGGACGGGAAGAGATTAAAGTTTGTGATGCATTTTGGAAACAGGAGATGAGCCCCTGGTCTAATGCGCCACCTGGCTTGAGAAACCCGTTCTCAAAGACTTACTTTTAGTCATTATTTGGGTAGCACACATATTCTGAATGCCTTCGGCAGAATTCAAATGAGCCATTTTAATCTAGATTAATCTAGATTAATTCCAAGATTAATCTAGATTAATCTAGATAAAAAAAATTAATCTATGCCCACCTCTAATATATATATATATATATATATTATATATATATCTTTCCTGGCATTCTCCCGTGTTTACACAGGGTCTGCAGCTCGGCTCTGTCTCCTCTATCTAGCTCGGTTTGCAGTGGTGGACAAAGTACACAGATCAAGTACTTGAGTAAAAGTACAGATACTTATAATAAAATATTACTCCAGTAAAAGTAAAAGATTTATTTAGCAATTTTATATAGACTACTTTATTTAATTTTATATTAGCACATATTTTTATAATCATACTGCCCAAAATACCTGGGTTTTTCCCAAAATAACCACTATATAGAGTCAAGATATATATTTTGTTGATATGGACTACGTTGATGAGAGTGATGTAGTAATGTTCACTGTGAAGCTTACACTGCCGTGTACCTGAGAGAAAACAGATTTCACCATCTAATCTTCACCAGTAAGAAAAAAGTGTTTTAGAACTTGTTGTTTTGCAGAATGTCAGTTATATATGACATGAGAATTAGGCCTGAAATTACGAAGAACATTTTAAGGAAAATCGAATTATATTTTCATAATAATTTTTTCTGTGGTGTAAAAACACCCCTGGCCCAATGCCCCCAGAGGGCATCACTTCCCACTCTGATAATTACTGTAGTTCCTATGTTCTGAACATCACATCCTTTCTTTTTCCCTCAGATGGAATCTATCTGGTGGCTGAATAAAAATATTTGGACTTTATATCTAAAAATTTCCTCAACTTAGCACCAGCAAGCTTGTTAGCTAGACAGTTAGCATCAGCTAACAATATTTACTTATTTTCAGTATGGTTATGAATAAACATTAATATCTGTCTACTCGGCTAGTTGATCTAAACAATATAAAAATGTATACTGTTGATAAACAATATAAAAACAGACGTCACATAGGTCTAAATGCATAGCATTTTAATAAAACTGCTAACGTTACAGCAGCGGGGAATATGAACGTGCATGAGTTATTTTATTTAATCGGTGTTATTTTAATGTTTTGTTTTTGACCTAAAACATAACGTTAGAGACACTGATGTTGATCTTTCTGCATTCAAGCATTTCAGTGGGCTTAATTAGATCACCCTTTACAGCAGATTTAGTTCACAAACAACTGACAGTTTTGACCTAAATATTATTTTCAGTTACAATAATGAATCCTAAAATTCGACATTAGTAACTTACTTTTCACAGCATCAGTAGCGCGCGCGCGCTCACGAGATCTCCCGGTTCTTGTGAGTTCAGTTCACTGAAGAAGACTCGCTCTAAACGGATCATTTGAATCAGTGAGTCGTCGACTCGAGAACAGCTGCAATCGGATCACTGCAATTCGTGAATGAAACGTTTGTTGCGATTTGCGAACCGATTGAACAGGTTCATTGAAAAGAATGAGTTTGTTCATGAATCAGACACCGTTTCTGCGTCTCGGAGCACGTGATGTATCACGTGAGTAACGATATGTTTTATGAAATGTAGTGAAGTAAAAAGTACGATCTTATGCTTTGGAATGTAGTGAAGTAAAAGTAAAAGTTACTCAAAATAAAACTACTCCAGTAAAGTACAGATACTTGAAAAATGTACTTAAGTACAGTAACGAAGTAGTTGAACTTCGTTACTGACCACCACTGTCGGTTTGTGACATCTTCCGGGGCTAGGCCCACCGCTCTCATGTCCTCCATGACGGAGTCATCCATCGCTTCTTGGGTCTTCCTCACGGCCGGCGGCCTCCAGGGTCGAGACGGAGCGTTGTTCTTGCCACGAAGTCCTCGTCACTGCACATACTTTGGCCATACCATCTTAGGCGGGCTTCCCTTATTTTCTCCGATATTGCGGCTACTCTGACATCCTCATTCCTTATGTGGTCGTGGAGGGTCAGCTCAGGCATCCACCGGAGCATCTTCATTTCGGTGACTGGGCAAACTACGGTCTTGTAGACCTTTGCCTTGAGATATTCTGGCATTTTATCACACAGGACTCCGGTGACCTGTCTCAACTTGAGCCACGCTGCGTTGATTCTCGTGTGTCCGAGATGGTGTCGCCATCTGATGTGACCAGGGACCCGAGTTATTTGAATTGCGCTGTCTTCTTCAACTTGATGTTGAAGCTTGGTGATGTCCCGGCTGGGCATCTGACCATGTTTGAAGTGTAGTGGTACAGTAGTTGGACCTACTTTACGTACTCCTCTGGGACGCCATGTAGCCTCAGCTACAGAGAAATGCTTTCTCCAGGTCCAGGAAGGCCATGTGCACTGTCTTGTACTTCTCTCAAAGCTTCTCCATCAGCAGTCGAGCAGCATGAATGGCGTCAGTGGTGCCACATCCCTTCACAAAACCACATTGGTTTGGCGTGATGTCGACAAGGCTTTGGAGTTTGGAGTTAGTTTGCACACTCACTGACATCCCCCTTGCCCTTTCAGATGGGCACGGTTGTGCTGGTTGTCCAGGCATGGGGAGGCTTGTTCTCGGCCACAATTCGGTTGAACAGGTCAGCGAGGAAGGTTGCTCCACAGTCCCAGAGGGTTTTTCAGACCCCAGTCTGTATATCGTCGGGGCTGGTTGCTTTGCCTCTTTTCATCTTCTCAATGACCAGCTTCACCTCTGCAATCATGATCAAGGGGACTAGGCAAAGTTTGGGTGGAGAGCTTGGAATTGGCGGGTGTGGGAACTCATACTCTGGCGGGTGTCATACTCTGACCATCGATGAAGGATAGATGATGGGTCTCGGAGGACTTGGTTATCAGCTCCCTTGACTTGCATGACATGGCCGATGTCTTGAGTGGAGCGGTGGCAAGACTTGGCAAGGCTGTAGATGTTATTTACTCCTCCTGGTGTGTCCAGTTGGTCATACAAGTCCTGGTAATGGCGACTCTTCGCAGTGGCCACTGCCCATTTCGTTGTCGATTTCAGCGACCGGTATCGTTCCCAGTCGATATCGAGCCACGTGGTTCTCCAGAGCCTTTTGCACTTCTTCATTCCACCACCAGGTTTGCTTGTAGATATATTTTCGGACTGGCCTGGTCTTCCCCAGAGTTCTTGCACCCACTTGATGGATCTGGGCCACGGCCTCATTCCACATGGCTTCCAACGGTTGTTCAGTGTTCACTGTAAACTCTGCCAGCACAGCTGCCAGGTTGCCCCTCTGCTCCTTCATTTTCCCCCATTTAATTCGCTCAGGTCTGGTCACTGGGTTCCTTGTCTAACACAGTGGGTCAAGTCTTATGTCCATTACCTGGAGACGGTGTTGGGGTGCAACGTTATCATACGGGATCACTTTGGTGTTGCTCACCAGCTTTAGGTCTCGCCGCCGGATCATCCAATAGTCGATCTGGGCATGGCCACCACTGGTGTAGGTAGCCAATTGAGTATCCCTCTTCTAGAAGTAAGTGTTGGTCACGGCCAGGTCGTGGGTCTCTGCATAATTGAGTATGCGGCTTCCATCATCGTTCCGCATACCGAGCCCATGTCCTCCATGGCAGCGCGTATACCAGGGGTTCTCAAAGTCTGCATTCAATGGTCCAAATCGGAATTTTCATCAGTGTCAATGGTCCGGACCGGAATAATTGGTTATTACAAAACTTGTTTTTAATAAACATACAGTAGCCTACATAAAATGCATTACAATTAACATTATTAAAAAATAAAAATAAAATAAAGTTCCCTTTGCATTCAAAAAACATTAATAACAAGAGAAAAAGTTGCAAAACAATTCATTTAAGTGTGTGCAATAGAGGTCGACCGACAAGAGTTTTTCTCTGGCCAATGCCGATATATATTTAGAAATCAGGGCAGCTGATGGCCGATATTAGATACTGATTTTTTTGTCTGATACGTTTGGCCAATTTTCTTTTTTTCCTTTATCTCATAAAAGAGAGTTTGAGTAAATGTTTATTGCAGGGCACAAGATGGTAATAGTAGTAGTATTAGTAGCCTAATTCATAGTAATAATACATGGGTCAAAACTTAAGCACCTTCTCAAAACAGTTCTGGAGCATGCTTTTTGTTAATGTTTGCAGACAGACATCAGTGTTCCCCACAGACTTGCAAATGCAAATAAATTCTCTGTCAGCAGGGGGAGCAGAAAATATAGCGGCTTCCTGCTAATGGCTGTAATTAAATTAATGCACTCAAACGCTACTTTATCAGGCATTACAGGAAAAACTAAATGAAAATTACATCGAAGCTTTTCTGAAGATGGTCGTTTCTTTAAAAAAATAAATTCATGTAAAAACACCCGCGCTGTATTTACATTTTGAAACGTGCAGTGCTCCGTTTATTCAACCAAGTATAATCCTTTTCGAAAATCTATTTGTGGCGGTCAGTTTTGATATTGTGATGGGCGCCACAAATAAATCAATGAATGGGAAACACTGGACACTGCTATAAGTCAAATGGCCATAATCTAAGTGATAACAATAATAATAATACATTCATATTTGCAGTGAATGCTCAGTTAGCTGAACGTTTTTGTCATTACCATATTTAAAAAAGTAGCTACTTCAAATGTAATGTACAATATTACTCTGTAGCCCACTTCAGTATTGATGATTTTAATGGCTTTGCAATGGAATTATAGCACAGTACGTATATTACATTAATATGATTATATGTTACAATGCTAGCAGTCAGCAGGATAAAAAGGCATGTGATTGAGTTAGAAACAACGGCCTTATACCAACAAAACACATACATGTTTGTTTACAGATCATTCTTAAATATCACCTTTTTAATAATTATGTTTTTTTTTAGGAATGTGTTGTCTGAAGTGTCATTGTCAATTACATCTGCTGGAGATGTTGGTGGGATCTCAGGAGTCAGTATAATTTCTTGAGCACATATGTTTCCTCTTAGAAGTTCCTGTGCAAAGGAGTCTTGTCATCTTCAGAAAAGAATCTCACTGGGAAATACAAATTTGACAAATCTAAAAGACTGCATATCACCAACACATCGTGTTAGCAATGCCAACTTATAGTGATGAATTTCTTGAAAAGATGATCAAACCATGACAAAACATGGTGGGATTCCTCACACATGAAAAACATTTCATACATTCAGAGTAAATGATCTCTAAATTCTACCGTTAAGGTACAAATCATTGCAAACAGCGTATAAGAAGTCCTCATAAGGATATGCATATATATATGGATGATGTGTGTTTTGTACATACCCTGTCCTGATCGAGATGAAATTTGATCAAGATCAGACTCATTTTCATGAGTGCCCTGGTCTCCCCCAGCGTTCTGCAAGATTAATATCTGTGTTCACAGAGAACACCACTGCTCGTGATGAATTCAACACTGTATACTCAATATTACAAATGCATGTGTACACAAAATACTTTCTTAAACCCATCATTGAAGGGTTATCATTTTCTTATCTAGATAAGAAAGTCTCTTAAAGGAAGACAATTCATACTGGTCACTAAGAAAAAGTGTCTTCAAAATATACATTAGTGCTGCGCAGAAGAAAAGAAGTCATGCAGGTTCAGAAAGATGTATGGGTGAGTAAATTATTTTGATTGTTGAAACTGAATTATTCTTTTCAGCAGTACATTGATTAAATACAGGATACACTTCAGATAAGTGTTTGCTTCTGTGAGTGTGTGTGTGGTTAAACATGTTTTAGTATGTGTTGTTTTGTAGCATTACTGTTGGCTCATAACCTGACACATAACCCACTTCTCCATTGGCTTGCAGCCTCCTCTTCAGCTCGGCATTCTCTCGCTCCAGTACTTTATTCTGAACAGCAGAGGGAGTATTAGACGATTTAGGCATTTAAAAAGACACTCTTCAATCAAAGACAATGTGTTCTAACCAAGTCCAACAGCAACAAACAACCTAATGTCTCTTTTTAAAAAAGAAAACCTTTCCGTTTGTACGATTGGACAAAGCATTAATGGTCAACAGCTTGGGTCATGACTCATGTGCGCCTTGTAGCTTGCTTTGGCAGCCCTGATGCCAATACTTCACTTTTATTGTTTAGTCAGGCCTCACAAATGCCAAATTTTTCTTATGATTTTAAAAATATATATTTTTTAGTTTTCTATGTATTTTCTCTCCAAATATAACTCCTATTAATTTGAATAAACTGTACATTAAAGAGATGTTGTGATTGTGTGCCACTTCATCTTGTCATGTCATGTTCAGGCACATGCAGTAAATGTGTGTGCGTGGAGTTTCGGGTGTTTCTGTCATGTGTTCTGTTTGGTGACGGGTTACCTTGTGTCTCAGGGCCTCCACCACCAGGTCACGGTCGCCTTGTAGACTTTCATCCTGCTTATAAGCCTGAAAGGTGTCACCAATGATAGACACCAGCAGATGGGACTGACAGAGAGAAAGATAAACAACTCTGATTAAATCGAAAAAAAATATTTAGGTAAGATTTAACATTTTACTGACCCCAATCTTTTGAAAAGTAGTGTAGGAACACAAATGGGAGAATATAAGTGGCTTGTGATAGGAAGGTAAGTTTGTCCTGCTTTCTCACAGTTCAAGCAGTAAAGCATGCACAACATGGTTCAATTCCCAGGGAAAGCAAAAACTGATTCAAAATATAATGTGCACCTTGAATGCAATGTAATTTACTTTGGATTTGTCATGGTTTGAGTTAAAAAAACATGACTTTATGGTTCTATTTTTGATGTTTTTATTGCTATTATTAAACTTGGCAATATACAGGTACATCTAAAAAAATATGAAAAAGGTAAATATTTTTGTCACTCATTTCAGAAAGGGAAACCCATATGCTATATAGATTCATTACAAATTGAGTGAAATATTTCAAGCCTTTATTTCATGAAATGTTGATGATTATGGTTTACAGATAATGAAAACCCAAAATTCAGTATCTCAGAAAATGTGAATATTACATAAGATCAATATAAAAAGGATATTTTAAACAGAAATGTCAGGCTTCTGAAAAGTATGTTCATTTCTATGCACTCGATACTTGGTTGGGCCTCCTTTTGCATGAATTACTGCATCAATGCGGCGTGGCATGGAGGCAATCAGCCTGTGGCACTGCTCAGGTGTAATGAAGCCCAAGTTGCTTTGATAGCAGCCTTCAGCTCATCTGCATTGTTGGGTCTGGTGTCTCTCATCATAGTTTCTCTATGGGGTTCAGGTCAGGCGAGTTTTCTGGCCAGTCAAGCACACCAACACCATGGTCATTGAACCAGCTTTTGGTACCTTTGGCAGTGTGGGCAGGTGCCAAGTCCTGCTATAAAATTATATCAGCATCTCCATAAAGCTTGTCAGCAGAAGGAAGCATGAAATGCTCTAAAATGTCCTGGTAGATGGCTGTGTTGACTGTGGACTTCAGATAACACAGTGGACCAACAACAGCAGATGACATGGCAGCCCAAATCATCACTGACTGTGGAAACTTCACACTGGTCTTCAAGCAACATGGATTCTGTTTCTCTCCACTCTTCCTCCAGACTCTGGGACCTTGATTTCCAAATTAAATGCTAAATTTATTTTCATCTGGAAAGAGTACTTTGGACCACTGAGCAACAGTCCAGTTGTTTTTCTCCTTGGCCCAGGTAAGATGCTTCTGACATTGTCTCTGGTTCAGAAGTGGCTTGGTAGCCCTTTTCCTGAAGATGTCTGAGCGTGTTGACTCTTTATACAGTGACTCCAGCTTCAGTTTACTCCTTGTGAAGCTCTCCCAAGTGTTTGAATCGGCTTTGCTTGACAGTATTCTCAAGCTTGCGGTCATCCCTGTTGCTTGTGCACATTTTCCTACACAATTTCTTCCAGTCAACTTTACATTTAATATGCTTTGATACAGCATTCCTTGAACAGCCCCCCCTTTCATTAATGACCCTCTGTGACTTACCCTCTTTGTGGAGGGTGTCAATGATCGTCTTCTGGACCATTGCCAAGTCAGCAGTGTTCCCCATTATTGTAAATTCAGAGAACAAGAGATACACACAATTTATACTGCATGGATGATCATTTATTGAAACACAAATGTAAATATTCTAATATTTTGAGACACTGTATTTTTGACTTTCATAAGCTGTAAGCTCTAATCATCTAAATAAAAATAAAATAAAACAAGTTTGAAGTGTTTTAATTTACATGTAATGAATCTAAAATATATGAAAGTTTCACATTTTGAAATAAGTTACAAGAAAAAATGAACTTTTTCACCATATTAATTTTTTTTTAGATGTACCTGTATAGTCTGTCCCTGTTCAAGGATATGGAGCTGTACTTGTGTGTATATTGCCTACATAGAAAATAGCTGCCCTGCAGCATTACCAAGGCAAGTCATTTCACTCAGTATAGAAATGCCACTCAAGAGAATTGATGGAATTGACCCTTCGCAAAGACTCACCCCCCTTACACTCAAAAAAATGATTTTTGCTCTTTGTTCAATTTCATTAATTAAAATGAGCTCATACAACATAACTCTTGGTAAAAATGGTCCCAACTTAATTTTATTAAATATAAACAATGTAATTTAAAAAAAATTAGGTTTACACGTTTTTTTTTTATTGTGTCAACAAGAATATTTTTCGTTCGATTTTACTTGTGTAACTAGGAAGTGGATTTCCCTTCCCATCATGCTTTGCACAGGGCTGGATAAGGAGAGTAAATCTTGAAATAAAATGTTATTTTAGGCATTTTTTATTTAGATGATAAAATTGGGAGACTTGTTAATGTTTAATGTTCTTTTATGTTTGTCTTTAAAAGAGTTTCTGGTATGTTAGTGTTTTGGGGGGTTACCATTGTGGTAAAGTGTAGAGCATGTGCTTGGGTTGAGGACCAGCTAACATGAAACAAAGTTGTTTTAATAACAAAGAAACAATTATGGGCATGCCATGGATGTAACAATATCATCATATGCTATGCCTAACAAATTGGCTAATGCCTTAAGTTAAGTAAATCCAACAAATAATTTATTTTGAGTGTAGAAACAATTTATTATCCAGTTAAATGTTTTAGCAAGCATAAAAACATCATTTCATCAATTTAATTTAAACTATATTTGATCAAATTGAGTTGGCCCAACTCAATTACAATTCATCCAATGCTGCTGTTGTTTTGTGCACAGGCATGGCATGGCAAAACTTTATCTAGTAGGAATGACCCAATTTTTTTTTGTAGTCTTCACTGAAGGAATTTAAGTTTATACAACAAGATTACAACAACTCATTTCAAACAAATTAGATTTTGGTGGAAAAATGTAATTAAATTTCGTGGAAAAGTTTACTCTAATTTTTTTAAGTTCGTTCAACAACTTTTTTTTTTGAGTGTAGTTATTTTGTCCGACAAGCCATTGTGCTCTCATACCACACATCATGTTCCCACACAATGAAAAAAACATTGTGGAGCAAAGAGGAAACTGACAAAACGCCGACAGAGACAAAACAGAGCAGGTTACTTCTGGTGTGAAACATGGTCTCAGCTTTTAAATTTGGTAATTTTTGTAAGAAATTCAAACAAATAAATACAATTTTGTTGCTCTTTATTGTCATGACAGATCACCCTGTTGAAAAAAACAGCATATGCTGGTTAGCCAGGTTTTGAAGCATGGCTGCTGGTTTAAGCTGGTCATGTGCTGGTCCTAAGCAACTAGTTCCTGCTCAGGACCAGCACATGGCCTGCTTAAACCAGCTTATGGCCAGCTAAGGACCAGTTTAAACCAGCTCAAACCAGCTCTGATTTGTTAGTAGGACAAAATTTGTAGGACAGATTTGGTGTTATGATTGGTCAGATCGGCTGTCAATCAATCTAGGATTTCCAGAACTCACAAACTTCTTGCTCTGGAAGATGTAGCAGTGGTACATGTCCGCCGCTGGGTGTCTGGCCACAAAGCCAAGTATTTTGGGCTTAGTAGGATGAACAGCGCAGAAAGAAACAGAGGGCACAGTGCAGGAGTACAGCATGAACTGAGAAAACGAGAGGGAGATAGTGAATGACGGTTATTCTCCATCGTACACATGTGTTTCACTGTCTGAGCTTGAGTATAGTCCTCAGTCACACCTTTGTTTTATGCTCCAGAATGTCAATAGCACTTCTGGTCAGAAACAGATTTACTTTTGTTTTCTTCATTTTCTCATCCATTTCTAGGTGTGGATCCTAAACGGGAAGTAAAGTGATAATGGGACACAGGACAAAGGATCAAGTTATATAATATCTCTATCTCTAATGACAATAGTACAGTGACATTTATGCGGTTTTATCACCTGTAGGGCTTGTACTGCATCTGTCAGAATCTGCATCCCACCTGGACGGACCACCTGGATACGACCCAAAAACTACACACCATCCACAAACCCCATATGCGAGTGAGTAATCACATTAAGAGCATTATTTAGTAAACGACACAACATTGTTGGCCTTTAGACCATTTAGAAACAATATGCTCTAATTTATACTCACTGTAACTGAGAAATATATTTCGCTATCGTCATCTATGTCACTCATTTTCACCACTATCCTCTCTAGTGTCTGTTTAAAAATGACAAAATACATAGTAGGAGTAGTAAACAAGGCAAGATTACATCCCTGCTAAAAAAAAACATTAGAAGCCCATAGAAACCATCACAAAAATTCCAATGGTTTCCATTAAAATACCATTATGAACCATTAACTTTTTCCAGTGAAACCATTACAAAATTCATTTTTTGTATCGTGTTTTGGGCATTTTTCCAATAGGATTTAACATCCCACCAATAGAATACATCACACACCAGTAGACACCATTATAGTTCCCGATACAATTCCCATTTTAACCATTAAAATGGTTCAATTAGATCACATTTTCTATTGTGTTTTTGGCAGGGTTCTATTGTTTTTTTTTTCAGTGGAAAGAAAAAACTTTCTGGCTTTTCTGGCACACTTTAAAATGTCTTAACATCGCATAAAAAATTAACATGCCACATTAGATTTGCAAACATATGCTACACAAACTTTTCTCAGAACTAACTTACCTTTTATCAGTATATAACACAAATCAGAAAGCACAAAAAATGCTACTTATCCAAAATCGGATCACACACATAAGAAACTGCGATTACGTTTGGACGAGAACTTCGTGTCGCTGAGGTGATGTTCTCTTCCGCGGTCTTTCAGGGTTAAAGTCGTATGATGTTAATGGTTAACTGAAATGTCTTGACTTTATGGCACATCAGGCCTGATAACAAGTCAGGTATTATCATCTGTTGTATTTCCATTGCTATATGTCTTTGAACATGTTATGTAGCCTGACGGACTAGTTAATTAAACACTTACACTAATTATTGTTTCAGTTTAATATTTGAAATATATACTATAAGCAGTTTATATGTGCAAGTGAGGAACTGATCAGTTATACAGATCAAAAACAATTTGGCTGTAACCAATAGATGGTGCTGTTGTAGATAAAATAATGCCATAATGTGTTGACAATTAATAAACAAAAAAAATCGTACAGAATTAATTTACAAGTTATAGACATTTAAGTGATGTAGGTTTGGCAGACCAAATGAGTTTAAATAATCCTGAACATCTTGCAAAGCAATGAATCGCAATAATTCAAGAACCTCAAGTAATCAGCTCATACATTGTATTCTGTACATCCAGTAATGTCTGTGTGACATACCCTCTACTTATATTGAGATTTATTGCCAATGTCCATTAGAAGAAATTCAGAGAGACTTGTTTTTGCGTCATGTCAGACTGATTTGAGTCAAAGCTATTTAAATGATGTGTTATAAGGGAGTGTGAACAAGCATTTCTTGTTTTACACAGGACACGCTGATGTACATTTACTTCTATTTCTGTTCACTGTGAAAGCATTTACTGACAATGGTTTGCACAGATAACTTTGCTGCAGGTGTTTTTGCATATTTAGTCAAACTTAATCTAATCTGCAAAATAGCACATATGCCATTGAAGAATGTTGTTCGATAGCATGCATGTTAATGTTAATGCATGTTAACCTACTCATCATGTGCATGCATAGTTTGCATTATTTTGCTATCGCTTTTACTGGCATTACCATTTGTTCAAGTGAAACTGCAAGCAAACCTCTTATGACATACCTGAAAAGCACTGATAATGTTCATGCTCTGTTTCTTTAAGAATTTGATTGTCTCCCAGAGACAGAAAGATCTGGCCTCTGGATAAATGCACTATGCACAGTGTACTTTCTTCAAAGATTGATCTCAATCAAAGCCAAAGAAACTAGACTTTAAGAACCATTCAGTTTCTTTTATTTTTAGGTGTATGCCAATACTTATAAGTGTTGCGCGAACATTCATAGTTTAAAAAAGTCAATTTGTAATTGTGGTTGCTTTGCTCTGGTATATATGACTGTTCCAGAAGCATCATGCCCATTGAAACTGAGGTGACACATATCGAATTTTCAAGCCATTTCCCATTGTATTAGTAACTACATTTCTTGATTATTGTACACATTGTTGGTATTTATTTACTTAACATGTTAACTGAGGACTTATCACACCAACATTTTTACTAAACATAAAGAACTGCTAAGTTGTTACAAGTTTTTTTCATTAGTAAATAAAATGTGCATGACATTCCTGGACTAAGCCAGGGCATTTCTTTCCAAGTGCAGATGTTTAGGCACAATAATGCATAAAGAATGAGAAAGAGAATGAAGCAAGAGCGAAAATGAAAGCATGCTGTTGTCAGTCAAACTCCACTCAGAAGAGTTATCCATGACTCCTCCGAAGTAGAGTGGATTGCGAACGCAGGATATACCGTGTCTTTGAACACGGCACTAAATGTATAAAGGTGCTGCCTTTGCCCTCCTTGACCTGAGCTGTGGAATGCAATAGTCCCTCCTTCGTAATCCAGGGTCACTTCGACCTTCTTTGGCAGCCAGACCAGCCCTTCACCTATGGCCACATTAGCCGAGTCATAGCACGCTGTCAGCTTCTTGCTTTTCCACTGCAGCCTCCAGGAACTGGTGTTATGCCCCAGCCTGCTGTGGTCACCTTTACGTGGGATGCTTTTATAGCACAGTCCCAGAGACCACATACACCCAGAACCAAGCTCCACGGCCCACATGTGAACTCCTGTGGAGAAACCCTGGGTGCACATGACCTGAGTGGCCGTGGAGAAGCGTTCGCTCTGATCTCCAGCGGTGCTGCTCTTAACTCCGGCACACTGCTTGACTGTTTTGAGATCGCTGGACAGCAGAAGGCTAGGATGGGCCGTGGCTGCATTGAAGGTCAGGTCTAGCGGGTTCATCATGCCGTGGAGGTACTCCAACAGAAGTTTCATCTCGCCATGGAAGGCGTCTGTACGTAGGATCGAGCGCAGCTGCTTGGCATTGGAAGACTCTTGGGAATGTAGAGCAGGAATGGTGACGTTAGCAGCCTGGCGGACCCTTGCTTCGACGTTGAGGTAGTTCTGGATGAAGAGAAACTCTGAGGACTGAGAGAGAACCTCACCGGTGCACTTTTGGGCTTCCTGCAGCTGGTGTAGACAACCCTCCATGTCGCATAGATTGGCCTGCCAGCTTTTGTCCCGCGAATGAAGCTCGTCATTCATCACAGTGCTCATACGATTCTTAAAACATCAAATATAAACAGCGTTAATGTGCTTCACCACAACATGAGTGTATGTCGTCAGCACTGCCCTTACGAAAATTAACCATGGTTTTTATAGCAAAAGTGCAGTAACCATGTTTTTTTGGCTTATTGATTACCATTTGCAAAACCAAAGTTTTACTACAAATACCATGGTTAAACCATGTTTAGTTTAGCAAAACCATGGTTAATTTGTGGTTACCATTTTCGTAAGGGTGGTGTAGATCTGTTGCTCTCGACATAATGGTGACATTTCTTTGGCATCCCTACTAAAACCTACCCTGGCTCATTGGAAATATGTGCCTCTGTCTACATTTATGCAAAAAAAACAAAAACAACCATGCCTATACGTACAAATCGCTGCAGTTTCCAGATGAAATGAACACTAGAGGCAGTATAACTCTGACAACTTTCATTCCTTTACAAGCAAAATATGATATACTGGGCCAGAGTTTCGATTAAGAAAGCCTAATTTCGCACAATTCATCACTATATATTGTGTTATGACTTCAAAACAAGTTTACATGATGTGACATTTGAAAATGTATACTTCTGAACATTAGCGTCACATATATAGCATCATATGTGTGGTTTTTATAATGTAGTTTGCTTAGTAGCTCATACGATACGGTATAGCATTTGCGAGGTGAAGCACTCTGGTACGAATCGCCTGAAAATATGGTTTGACAAAACAGCTCAAACCTGTGTATAAGGAAGTTAAAATAGCATGTTTTTGAATAGTTTTTATATGACTTCTGCATTCGTGAACAATATTATTCAAGTTTAGGGTCGGGTTTGGCACAGGGGGTATGTCTTTTTCCAACACAATAGAGCATTAACTTTTTGCGACACTCACCAGACATTTGAATTCTGAACCGCGCAATACATACCTGAAGCAATGCAGGTACCAACATAATAAAAACATGTCACGATCACATATTGATGGCGCGGTTCAGCTCCACTCACTAGACATTTTACTTTGAAACGGCCGTGAACCATGCAGTGAGGTATCAGTGTTAAAGCGCCCCAATTAAAACTAATCCCAAGCCATTTCATGTTGACCACAACATGAAATATTAGCATATTACCCGCCCACTCCTTGGTCTGAATGAAAATGCAAATTCATTCTTTGCCCTCTAGTTGCTGCTTTTGGATCAGCAAAAATAGCAGTTTCCCCGGTAACGCTGTACACAAAACAGCATTGCGCTCACAAACACTGCTTTATCAGGCATTACAGACAATGAAAATGAGACCAATCGGACCAATCACCGCAGATTAGCGTCACGCAAAGAAGGAGTTTAGAAAAATTAAACGTTGAGCAAGTAAGGCCATGCAGTCATAAGCTGTGCAATTTCCATCAGATTTTGAGCCAAATTCTGACTCGTGTGACTGTTTCTTGAGTCGGGCCGAATTTCAGCTTTGTCGTGCGTTGTTTGTCGTGCAGTGTACAGGGGAAATGAGAAGCGATTAGCCTCTCCCGACAGGCAATCGGATGGTCGGATGAATTTTTGACATGTCAGAAATTTTGGTCGCCCCTCGTGAGGGTATCACACAATTGAAGCAAAGCTACGAAACGACTGCCCTGAACGCAGTGCTTATCCCTCACTGCACCTGTGTGGAAATAATACTGTAACTATTTAAACTTTATTACACCAAGAAAGAAAATGAAAAGAGGGAGATCTTTAGATAAAATTATGTTATTTTCGCGGGAAATGTGAATCATGGTCCATCATTTTGCAATCGGTGATAAAGACAAACACGTCGCAAAATTGTAAATATTTTAAACCATGATGGCGAGCCAGTGTATACATTTACATTTTAGTCATTTAGCAGACACTTTTATCCAAAGGGACTTACAAATGAAGACAATAGTAGCAATAAAAAGCAATAAAAAGCAACAACATGCAAGTGCTATGACAAGTCTCGGTTAGCCTAACACGTTTTTTTTTTTTTTTTTTTAAGGAAACAATTAGAATTGAAATAAAATAGAAATACATAGATAGAATAGAAATAAAGAAACCTAGGCATTTTTTTAAGGAAACAAATAGATAGAATAGAAAAAAGGAAACTAGTTTAGTTAGAGAATAAATATGCATTTGATTTAGGGTCAAGTGTGTGTGTGGAGTTTTTTTATAAAAAGAAGTTAGATAGATAAAATAGAATTAGAATAGAGAGTGCTATAGTTAGAGGGTCCAATATAGATATACATACCACACAAACAGTTTTCAAACAGCATGAGCGTATTGCCCGTGAAGAAGATTTCAAATCCAGTCAATTCATTAGCTACAGAAAGTGAAAGTAAAAACTGACCGAGCTTTCGGCATCTGTCGCTACATTAACTGCATTAATATTCTCTCAGAGTATTTGGTATTGTCTTAATTTATTAAAAAATAAATAATAATTATCTTATGGATGATGTAGTGACACAACAACAACAGAATCAAAGTATTTTTGGGCAGTCGTGGCCTAATGGATAAAACCAAAATATGAACCATTAACTTTCATTAACCATAATAGGGGCACTTTAATGATGATTTTTTTTTATGTCAGCTCAAACACGTATTTCCAATGAGCCTGGGTTGACTAAAACCAAACGAGACTACTTCACATCATGCACATTTTGTCTGACTCTGAACACATCAATCTGAACTAGTAGCATCATTTTACCTCATTCTTACCTTGTATGTACTTATAAGTGAAGTCATGTTGTCCAGCAGTATTTTTGCTCTGGCCACCAGTTTATCTTCGGCCTTGTCCGTAGGACCTTCACTGGCACTTTTCACCAGAGCTTCTGTAATCTGCAGCTTGTCAGACACAGACTTCCCCAGTTCCTCAAGAACTCTCTTCATTTCCTCCTTCGCCACCTCGAACGTCTGCACCTCGTGGTGCTGGTGAGTGCCCTCCATCAAGCACTCGGAGCAGAGGAACAGGCGCTCCTGCGCACACAGGTACTCTGTGACCTTCAAGTGCACTGGGCACCTCTTCCCATCCCGTTCTGCAGGGAGCTCCACTAAGACGTGTATCGAGCGGTGCCGTTCCTCGTGTTTTTTTAGATGTCCGGGGCACAGTGACATTTCACAGCATGTGCAGAATTTCACCGCTGCTACAGGGTTGTCCAGGCACTGGTCACATGGCACCGCAGGGCCTCCTCTCAGTCCGCCGCCTGTCGTGGCCACCAGGAACCCGTCCACTATGCTACTAAGCTTGAAGTTCTTGGGAAGCGTGTCCAGGCTGCTGTATTCTTCCCTGCATTCCGGGCACCGTTTTGGGGACTTGGGATCTTCTGCATTGGCAGCATTTTGTATACAACCCAAGCAATAATTGTGTCCACAAGGAAGGGCCACAGGATCACGGTACAGCTGCAAACAGATCGCACAGCTCAACTCCAAAGCTAGACGCTCATCAGGCTTGCTTTGAGACATGTCTACAGGTACTGAGTGAAAGCACGTCTGCGTGTCGGCTTTGAGAAGCGGTTACTCGTATAGCCTGTTTTGAGCCTGTGCTGCAACATTCCAGGTAAAGACGACATTGCCAAAAAATGCAATTGGTTCTGCCGGCATGGTGAGAATGCTTTGCAGTAACAACATGTTAATGGACAAAACAAGAGTCTTTAATGGAAATTTGGATAAATGAAACACAGTGGGTATCTATGCATACTGATCAGGCTTTTTAAAAAGCACATAATGTTCTACGGTCACAACTCAATGCATGTTGGGCATTCAGATGGTCATTGAAAGAAAAAGGAAACCAGAGGAAATTAATAATAATGAAAGCAACTTTTCACAAAGAACATGTGCTATGCTTCTCCGTGTTTATAGTAAACACTAATTCCTCCGTGTGGGGGATTTCTGTGTGCCACATCTGAAAACCTTGAGAGTGTTTCATCCTGTTGCGCTAACCAGAAAAGTTTGGTACTTTTGTCAAGGAAAGGAAATGATTGTCTGAAAACAGTCACGCTATGGCCCCTTTGAGAGGGGGTCGAAATCCAATGCTTCTGATTTTGTTGAAATATTTATAACATATTTGGTGAAGAAATTTGATTCAGAGGAACATAATGCTTTTATTTCAAAGCTTAATAATACAAGTAAAGTAAATACTTGTGTGTCTATCAGATTGTCTTGTAAAGATAAATAAATACATTTGCTCAGAACTTTATACCACAATCAGTCCTGTCAGAGCAAGGCATAGAAACAATTCAAGTTTGCAAGTGTCGACTAAGTGCATGACAAGTCTAGAGAAAATCTCGAGACTCTTCTATCAATCTCTGAAAAGTGTCTTAAGCTCCCTCAGCTTCCTCTTATGGATGAGGTAACTGAAGCTCCCTCGGGAAAAGCATCCCATCTATTGAATATATCAAATCCACCGGAAGTCTTTTTTATAAGCGGCTATCGTTTGATTTGTGGGAGACGTCCAGGTGTTGTGATCAAAGAGAAAAGGCCTCGCACTGTTGTCTTGTCTCATTCACTAGAATGTGAAGTTGCTGTGGGGAGTCTTTAAGCAAAGCCCTTTAGATACAAACAAAAGCAGAATTATCGTAGCAGTATATCAGTGCAAATCGACCTATGCAAACCAGTGCATCTGGTTTAATTATAGACATCATGCCATTTCCCATTTGACATGCACTCTCAGATCGAAATTAAAATGAAATGTGTTTTTGTGGAATATTTTATTTTTCATCATCAACTCACATTCATACCAATCAAAACTTTTAGTGCTGTGGAATACAAGTTATCAAAATGACAAGCTGTGTTTTAGATAGTTTATTTTTTGGATCTCTCAGAATGTGTATTTGTTTTGATTTGATATTCATTCATTTTACCAAGGTCCTTTATTATTTTAAGAATCTGTTTCATATTTACCATCAGCATTTTGAAATCGGTGTATAGTCCTAGTACATTTTCTTCACAGAATTGGGAGTTAAGGAACAGCTGGGAGTGAAGGCACCAGGCAGAACAGTGTCATGCATGTGTGCCATCTTGTGGTCTAACACATATCTGATGCATTACAACACACTGAAAGAATAACTGTTTCTGTAAAGATATCTCTCCTGCTGTTTTCTGTATGACTACAACTGTTATAGTGGATGACATAATGGCTGAAAGAAATTCTGTATGTGGGGTACAAAAGTTTGAGAACACTATTGAAATGCCTTGCACTCATTTTTAGTTTAATAATAATAATACAGTTCTTACAAAATTATATTATCAATGCAACAATAAGTAAAGCTGAGTTTGGAATTTCAGAATACCTTCATATTTGGTTTGCGTCTCCACTGCTGTAGTGACAGCGGTATTTAACTTGACAATCATGATTTGATAATGATCCAGCGAGCATCTTGTGCTTCAATGGAACCAAGAACATCTGCTCGTCTGTGCACAGAAATTCACATAGGATTTCTAAATATTTCTTCATGTTTGGTTTATTTTCTGGTTTAAAGTAAAACAAAACCTAGTTTTTCAATGGGGACTTCATTATGTGTGTCCAAAGGTTCCCACAAAGTAAAAACTGAAATTTGTGAGCATATTGTGGACCAAAACTATGCACTAAACTACGGACTCTGTTTAGGCATAGGCACTGAATTAGGGTTAGTCAATAATACATATCATTGGCTTAATTTCAAGTCATTTGGAGGTCTTTACTATAATTAAAAAGCAAATGTGCAAAAGTTTTGTTTGAATAAGCCACAGTTATAATAAGGATGGAATTGTAATTCCCATTTAGACCCAGTTGTAACAGAGGTTCAGCATTCAAAGAGTCCTTTCCTTTCCTCAGTGCTTGTTAAAGCATCCGTGGGTTGTGCAGGTAATAGGGGACCCTAACCCAGCAATAACGGCTACTTTGAAGTGGAAACGCTATTAAATCAACTTCTGGCTCCCCTCCTCCCACAGGAACAAACATGAGCCCGGCGGACCATGCCTTTCCCCACAACCTACCACACAGTTATGCCTCTTAATTTTAATTAGGCTGTAATAAAAAAATTGAAACAAAGGTGCACTAGGCAGCAAAACATCCAGGGAAACAATGCTGCGTTAGCCTGTTTGATGGTGTCTTATATGTCAGACTTGGTCATTAGAGGTTTGTAAAGTGGACTTAAAGGTATAGTTCACCCAAAGTCATCATTTACTCAACCCCATGTCTTTCCAAATCCAAAATGACTTACTTTTGCAGAACACAACAGAAGATATTTTGAATTATGTTGGTTACTATTGACTTCCATTGTATGGACAAAAAACACTGAGCCATTTCTAAAATGATCTTCCTTTGTGTTCAAGAGAAAAATGAAAGCAATATAGCTTTGGAACAACACGAGGGCAAATAATACATTATTTTTTTTCCTCTTCTGATGGCTGCAACATTTTTGAGACTAATTGCTGTGATGGTGGGATTCCTCATGATATTTTCAGGGTCAGTTGACATGATTAATTACACTCATTTTAATGTTTGTGCATGTGTTAAATATTATTAATCACTGTATATTAACATTTAATTGACAGCCCTGTTTTGGGGATATCAGATTTGATAGTTGTTGATAGTTATTAAATTAGTGCTGGTTCCATTGCATAATGCACAAGAGAAAATGTGATTTGCAAAATGCCATATTGTTATTATTTTATACAATATTATATCCTAATAAACCCAGGACAACAATAATTGTATTAAAAACATGAATCGTCTTTTAAAGTGACTAAATCTTGTGTTCATCTTCTTGTGCTAGATGTTGTGATTAAGGCACGGTTGTGCTCATCAGCCTCATCGCTAGACGTTTGAAGTGATACATTATTGATGTGAATTAAGAGCAGTAAAGATGAGAGTGGCCATATGGGTTATTGGAAGAATCCTCCGGCCTGGCAGTTATTTTTGTTCAATGGCATTTACATAAGACATGAATGAAAAGAACCCATCTTGAATCAGGCAGAAACCAGATGCCCATGCTGACATTAAAAGGTCCTTTGGAGACGCAGCTTCAAAACGAATTTAAGGAAATTCCGCGTGTGCGGAACAAAAGCCCAAAGCTATTTATGCAATATCCATCAGAATTTACAGTGCTATTTAGATCTTTAAAACTTTCCCTGTGCCATGGGACTTCGTTTTATTTTGATGTTAGATCAGCTAATGAAGATCAAGTGTATGATGCCTTTGGCATTTCGACTAATATTTAAGCTGTTTTTAGAATATATGAGGTCAGAATCAGGGTTAGAGTTAGGATATTTCATAAAGGTCAGTATTTATGTATAATTATGGATTTATGAAGAAATGCTCTATCAACCGCTGATTTAATACACTTATGCAAATTTTTTTTTATAAAAAAAAACCTTTTAAACTAAGGTTGGTTCATGCATATTTTTCTTAGGTGATTTTATTTTGGAGCTTGACAAAAAAAGTCTTCAAAAATAAGAAAAAGCTTCTTCAAACTTTATACAAGACAAAATAACAGCAAACCGGTTTGGAATGACATGAGGGTGAGTAAACAATGATGGGATTTTCATTTTTGGAATTTGCTTTAAAAATAAAACATCCTTTTTTTTGTCTTGCCATGGAGGTCAGGCCTAGATTTCTCATGACCTGGAACTGGATCAGTCTCACCTTTTCGATGATCCCACCATGACCCCTTGCAGAAACACCTCCATGTTAAGCGACTGCCCACAGGAAGTGAGTCCTTTCGGGAGGAAATGGCTCCCAGATGTGTGGAGGTGACCCAGAGCTCTGAAGAGAGGTGAGCGAAGGTCAGTTGTGAGGGAATACGAAAAGAAGGACAACAGAGTGTCACAAACTTAATTTTGGAATTGTGAAAGCAAAACCCATTTGTAACTTTGAGTGAAAACTTAATGCTCCACTTCATCTGCTCTGTATACTCTGTTATGAAAAATAAAAATCAGATGCATTTTATTGCATTTCTGATTGTGCTGGTTTACACTGTTCTCTTAAATTAAACCTTTAATTCTAGCTAAACAGGACACTGCTATGTGATGTTTCTGTAGCACTTTAAGGACCGATTCTTGCTATTAACCTATTATTTACATGCCTGTTACTAGCATATTGGCTGTTTATTAGTACTCATAAAGCACATAGTAATGCCTTATTCTGACCATATTTTAGATCCCTTAATCCACCCCATATCTAAACTTAACAACTTCCTCACTAACTATTAAGAAGAAGTAAATTAGGAGTTTATTACTCACTATTTTAACTTAAATATTCAGAATTGGTCCCCAAAATCCAAAGTTCTGGCACGAAACTCTAGATGGCGCAGTCCGATAGGTCAAACTCAATCTGACATAATGACATCATTATCATATAGTGCAGCTGATTGGTTCTTTTTGTATCAGCAGCCAACGAGCTTGCTGCTAAACATTTAAATACTCTGCTAGTGCTTGCTGCAGCAGTTGCAGCGCTCTTCAGAAACCCTCCACCTTCCCAGCTCCACCCTGTATAGATCTGCTATGGGGTGATTCATGTATGCTAATGGGGGGTTATTTCATAATTTTTTTTTTGTGCAGCAGCAGTATTTCTTACATGCTCACAGCAGCATGTTGTGGATGTATTGGCAGTAGCAAGTCTCGGTATTTGCTCCACCGCAGCAGCAGCGTAGCAGATCTATTCAGCCAAGACCAAACACATTAACATTGTTATTTACAGTACCATGCCTAGTCCCTCTGAGACTTGTCAGTCAAATCTCTCGAAACATTTATGGATTTCTTGGACACCTTCCAAGGTATCTTCAAAAACATCTCTAGTTTTGATACTTTTTCGCAACTTGCAGCTAGGAAATCAATGTTAAAAATGAAAAAAAAAAAAACTCTGAATGCTCTATAATGATAATTTTGAAGCCAATGTAAGTGTTTGGCACTTTCATCTGATCCCATTATGTTCTAATACCAGCGTTAATTTATAGATGCTTAGCAAGGACGTTTGTTATGTCTACATTGCCATTGTAGTAGCAACAAACTCACAAACACAGATTGCAATGGTCTTTCATCTATGACGCTGCTTTTTCCACACGCTAGCAACAGTGAGGTCATCGCAGCCGTATCAAGCAAGCCTCGCAGATGTCCACCTTCAGATATGGAAAGACTCATCCCAGTTCATGTATCGACCACATCTTGCACTCATGTCGCGTTTGATGGTCCTTTCAAAGCCTGGAATGTTTTGCCGCATTGACGGATGTGTTGATAGCGAGGCACAAACTTTTTCATCCCCGAACGTTCGACGGTGAGGTGGCAACAGGGTGAATCAGAGGCACGAGGGATCGAGATGAGGAAAGAGAAGAGCGCTGGAGGAGGAGAGCGAGGGGTCCTGAGTGTTAGTGAAACATTATGTCACGGCCTTGACGAGGAAATGAAATGCGCAGCATCAATCAGGCGTTGGGCCAAGATCAAAGCCAGCCCTACACTCTCCCATATGGTTCTGTTTGACCAGTGCTTTGCTTTTTCCCTCTTTGCTTTTTTTTCTCGGCCTCTCAGTCGCATTTTTCTTCTTTTCTGAGAGCGGGCCTTTTGTTTTTTCCCTTCAGAAATTCCTCCACGTTACTGAGGCAACAACGCGGTAGCACGCAAGGTGAGAGGTCTAAGAAAACCAAACCTGCCACAGATTCTCTGGTTCACACTTATCTCGCCAACATTTCTTCCTTTTTTCCTGCAACTCTCTTTAATGTTTCCTCTTTCCTGGTCCTGTTTGTAGCATCATATATCTCTGTTACAGTATATTCCTTGGTTGATGTGATGTCTTATATGTGTGTGCTGGTAATTCAGGGTTGGCATGCATTTGCGCATGTGAAAGATTGTGCAGAAAAATGCATGAAGGCACATGGTTTGTATATGGGTCAGTGAGAGTGTCCATGTAGAAACCAAGGAAAAGTCGTATAAATCTAGTTTAAAGAATGCAAGTATTGAAAAAGTACTCTTTGTTTGTTTCATATGGTTTTGAAAAACGTTTACATCATTTTCAAAAGAAAAATGAATGTAATGTGGTGTAACCATCAAGTAAAAGTTGACATATTTTCCTTACACCTTGAATACATGTGCACACATCTTAATTATCTATTATTAATATTTATAACAATAAATATTTTCTTTTTTTAACAAGTTTTTTTTAAAACATATATAATTAATTATTAATATATATCATAAATATTACTAATTTTGAGGGACAATTTACTTCCTTAACTGACTTTTTATTTAGTCATAAAAAGGTCAAATGTTCTGATTTATGTATAAAACAAACGTATTAACACTGACAGATCCTCTCTACAATATTATTTCCTGTTTTGTTTTTATTCTATTCTGCATTTTGATCACACCACATGTTTTTTATCAACTTCATGCCTCCCCAAAAAGTTCCAAAATACAAAACCAAATTACACTTTTATCCACTAAATGAGCTCATTTCAAATGTAATGCCTGCTACATATCTAAAAAAAAGTTGGCATGGGGGGCAACAAAGGGCTGAAAAAGCAAGACATTTTGAAAAGATTCAGCTGGGAGAACATCTAGCAACTAATTAAGTTAATTGCCATCAGGTCTGTAACATGATTAGCTATAAAAGGGAGAGGCAGAGTCTCTCAGAAGTAAAGATGGGCAGAGGCTCTCCAATCTGTGAAAGAGTGCATAAAATGATTGTGAAATACTTTAAAAACGTCAAATTGCAAAGGCTTTGTAAATCTCATCATCTACAGTGCATAACATCATCAATAGATTCAGAGAAACTGGATAAATCTCTGCATAAGGGACAAAGGCCGAAGACCTTTGTTGAATACCCGTGGTCTTCAGGCCCTCATACGACATTGCATCACTCATCAGCATGATTATGTCATTGACATTACTAAATGGGCCCAGGAATACTTAATAAATCGTGCCGTGCCATCTTCAGATGCCAACTAAAGCTCTATCATACAAAAAGGAAGCCATATGTGAACATGGTCCAGAAGTGCCGTTGTGCCCTGTGGGCAGAGGCTCATTTAAAATGGACAGTTTCAAAGTGGAAAAGTGCTCTATGGTCAGATGAGACCAAATTTGACATTCTTGTTGGAAATCACAGACGCTGTGTCCTCGGGCTAAAGAGGAGGTAGACCCTTCCTGCATGTTATCAGCGTTCAGTTCAAAAGCTAGAATCTCTGATGGCATGGGGGTGCATAAGTGCATATGGTATGGGCAGCTTGCATGTTTTGGAAGGCACTATGAATGCTGAAAGGTATATAAAGGTTTTAGAGCAACATATGCTCCCCTCCAGATGATGTCTATTTCAGGGAAGGCTTTGTGTATTTCAGCAGGACAATGCAAAACCACATACTGCAGCTATTACAACAGCATGGCTTCATAGTAGAAGAATCCGGGTGCTGAATTGTCTGCCTGCAGTCCAGATCTTTCACCTATAGAGAACATTTGGCGCATCTTTAAACGGAAAATACATCAAAGACGACCACAAACTCTTCAGCTGCTGGAAACCTATATCGGGCAAGAATGAATTCAAATTGCAACTCCAAAACTCCTTAAAATCATAACCTTGATGCTCCGACATCTTCAAACTGTTTTGAAAAGAAGAGGAGATGCTACACCATGGTAAACATGCCCCGTCCCAACTATTTTAAACTAGACCTGTAGCAGGCATCACATTTTTTTTTCCTGAATTCGGGTTGTACATGAATTAATACATTAATTAACCACGCTCATCATAAAAGAGTTGTCATTGTATGTTTGAATTGAATTTTAATTTGATTTTGAACAAATGAATTTATATAGATACATAAAAAATTAAGTGTTGTGCCATGCATTTTACAACACACTCCTTTTGTAGAAACTATAAGTTAATGTGTGTCAGAGTATGACATTACACATATTTTGGCCTATTTAAAAACGTATAAAAAATAATGGTCACACTTTATTTTAAGGTCCAATTCTCGCTATTAACAAACCATTAAATACAACTTTTGCCTCAATAAACTCCTAATTTGCTGCTTATTAATAGTAAGGTAGTCTAGTTTAGATATCGAGTAGGATTAGGGATGTAGAATATGGCCATGCAGAATATGTGCTTTATAAGTACTAATAAACAGCCAATTTGCTAATAATAGGCAAGCTAATGAGCAACTAGTTAATAGTTACAATTGGTCCCAATACTAAAGTGTTGCCAAAATAACACAGCAATAACACAAATAAAGAGTAAACTGTAATCACCAGCTGTAACATTGGATAACGATTTTTAGACATTGTGCCTGAATTGGTCCGCGTGCACCGCGTGCACATTCCTCTATCTGCGCTGGTCTTTATTTTCAGGACAGAGAATTGCTGAGAATCAAGAGGCTTGTGGACCCCAGTACCTCTTTCACCAGGGGATCCTGTGTTACTATCACTGACCCAATTCTAATCCACTCCTGTCCAAATCTCTCGCAGCACACCATTGTTTATGTCAGCCGTCGTATAGTTTCTCCATAACTCCGGTACCCCTAAGCTGTTTATTTCCTGTCAGAGAGTTTCGGTGACGTTGTGGTGTATAAATGTCTTGATCAGATGCAGGTGCGTGGTGTGGGAGGGACATGTGATCAGATTTGCTCCGGAGGCTGATTTTGACGGGGACCACCATGGTGCAAATCTAAACAAGCTAAAATGCCAGTGAAAGTGCCTCCAACTCTTTGTGACAAAATGGAGCAGTGTGGAAAGGGTCACTGTACATGCACATTTAATGATATAAAAAAAAAACATCTATAAATGTGAACACCATTCACAAATAAATGATATTAGAGCCATAACCTAGCAGTTAGAGCACATGCTTTAATACATTAAGACATGTTGCTCATAATAGCAATGTCATTGTCAATAATCGACTTGTGCCATTGCTTTTTCTTATTTCCTGTTTTTCCTTTATATCTTGTCCTCTACTATTGTAATATGAAATTAACTTTCAAATAAGCTAAATAAATAAAACATTTTTTTTATAAATACACTTCTAAACTTTAAAATAAATACATAGAAAGTCTTTCGAACCATGAAAGTAGATTTTTTTACCTTGTTTCCATTTCGTGCTCCACCTAAACATACTGATAGACCAAAGTGTTTCTACATGTTTTAAATTATATTAATCCAATGTGATCTCATAATAGAGTAAAAAGGTACATCAATTTAATCCTAGAATTTTGATCTGGTCTCAAGTCTTACTTTGAATGTTCTTGGTCTTGTCACACATGGGCATGACTTTTTACTTTCTGCTTTAGTACATTTTGACAATTTTGATAATTTTACCCTTTTTTTTGTACTAAAACGTATTTACTCACACACGGGATAACAACCCCCAAAACGTTTTTGATAATGTTTGTATTTTTTGATCTACAAGCCTAGAAAAATTGCTGGTACAGTTATAAAAGTATTTTTTTTTTGTAACTGACTGAGACCTCATTGATCAGAGCAAATGCACCTCAGTTTTTGAGGAAAATTGGCAAAATTGTCTTCAAGTATTTTCCTCAAAAGCTGAGGTGCATAAACTCAGATCAGTGAGGCTATAATCAATCAGTTAAATACAAAACTTGTATTTACTCAAAATACAAAATAAATAAAAATAAATACAAAACTTGTGCTAATTGAAAGAAAACAAGCTGACAAAAAGTTGGACTCCAAGATTTGGTGAAAATATAGCATGATAAGAGATTTACAAGCAATTTTTAAAAGCCTGCCAGTTTTTGACCAGGAAAACCAAATTAGGTAAAGGAGATTCAGCACGGCACAAGGGATAAATATTTGTGACTGAAAATTGTCTCCATTGCATATCTGAAATATACAAGGTGACACTATTGTATGCTGCATAGTATCTCTTAGATGTAACTGTGAATAGCCCTCTAACAATGCACATTTTTTATTTCCCACTTATCGGGCACTTAGTTCATGGGGCCTCTGTTAATGTGCTGATAATGTTGAATCATGTGTGTTAGATATGGAGTACTACAGGACCAGTGCTGAGAAACACTGATCTAACACTCACAGCTCAGCCAAAGCCTGGCTTCTGATCTCTCCTGAAAATGCATGATGTTCTTCTGTTCTGTTCTTTATTGCCAAAAAATTAAATAGCAAGACAATACAAATAGGATACAATTACATGACTAGGTCAGAAATGTCTTGGTCTTCCACTGAACGTTATGTCCCTCTCTCTTTTGAAATGATTGCTGCCCCCCATGGCTACATAACAGATATGGCAGTTTTCTTAATCTGCTAGAGAGACATGAGATGAAAAATGAGGCCCATTGTTTGCATTTAACTGTTGATTAGAGTGCCAATTCTGTTCAGAAATTAATTCATTGTGTTTCTTAATTTCATAGAATGCGCTTTGGTTCTGAAACTAATTTTAAGTTTAGCAGGACACTCGTTATGAGGTTCTGAAATGAAATTAACATCATAATGACAAGATACAATCAAGGCAAGTTTAGTTTCATTTAAATTGACACATTGTATTTAGTCATAAAGGTCAAAATAAAGCTAAAAATATTGATGTGATGTTTTAATTCATGTCCAGATTCACTTTGTGGTCTACACCAGTCCTGACTCCAGCCTTTGTTTTTCCTCAGACTCAAACAAAACACTAGCTAATAGTGTGCTGATATGATGCTTTAACATTTTTTAAGTGAAACAAACTGTTCTACATACAATTTATGTTCATGGTTATTTGAAACTACATGTGCATGTGAGATGGCAACTTTTCCCACTAACCTACGCAAATTCACACACAGATGAATTTGACACCATCAGCAATGTAAAAAAAACTGACTCACTGTCCCACTTTTATATGCAAGGACATTCATGTATGTATGTCTATGTATGTCGCATGTTCATGTTTAGTTTAGTTTTCACGCAGCATGTTCAAAATAAAGTTCAGTTTACCCTTGAAAACCTCACCGTGCCATAAAGTCAACAGAGAGACAGCATTCAAAACAGCAAGCCTGCTTCTCAGCTCCCTCCTATTGTCTATCTCTGGCTGTGCTGGGGGAAAAAAGAGGAGGGGTGGAGGGTGGTGGAGGGGGTGTGTCTGGACTGAAGGCTTGTTTCAGGAGAAATCTGGAACCAATATGCTTCAGACAATTTCAAGAAAACTCTACAGCAGAGTCTTTGCCGCCACCTTAGATCGCGGCCCCTTCCCTCTGGCTCTATCCTCCAATCGCGACGTGTATCGCCTTCCTATTTCCTTTGAGCGGCTCCACCCCTCAACCAATCCACCTCTTAACCAATCGCTGATCAAAGTAGGAAGGGCTTTGGAAGACTTAGGCACTGGCCGTTATAAAAGACCTGACAACCAGATAGTGATTTTGAGGTTTCAAGAACTGACCTAGAGCTACATGACGTACTGAGGAGACTGAGATTTTTGCATACCCAGATGCATGGCTGCATGATCTGGCACCATCTTAAGTTCAGAAAAAGCACCTTCTCGCTTGTTTGCAGTGCTTTGTGTTGCTTTCCTTTAAAATTGTCCAAGGCAAAGAACTGAGCCGCAAGCGAAGAATCGGAATACGATAGAAGCACGGATTGACAAGGACGACCGAGCGTCATGCGAGAGGAACAGTCTTGTGGCGACTTTCCCGAGGGTGGGGTCCTACCCAGTGAAGAGGAGCAAGAACGTCGCTCTAACAAGTGTGCCGTCGTTGTTGCACCATCAACGGGTGCTCGAAAGCGGCTGACAGGTCCCAAGAAAGAGCCTGGTGGACCCCTAACACAGGACGTCAAGACGTCACTGGAGGGCCCGTCTACAATCACTCCCTCCTGCCCCAAGCGGCCCAAGAGGAGTTCTCCTTCTTCCTCATTGACCTCTGCGGCCTCCCTAGTGCCCATCGTGAGCACGGTATCACCTGTGCCCGGCCAACCGTTCGAGGACCTCCACTCGCAACGGGGGATCGCTAATGTCCGGGAACGGCAGCGCACGCAGTCCCTAAACGATGCTTTTGCCTCGCTGCGGAAGATCATCCCCACGTTGCCTTCAGACAAACTGAGCAAGATTCAGATCCTCAAACTGGCTTCGAGATACATCGACTTTCTCTACCAGGTTCTCCAGAGCGATGAAATGGATGCCAAGCTAGCCAGTTGTAACTACCTGGCCCACGAAAGGCTGAGCTACGCCTTCTCTGTATGGAGGATGGAGGGCGCTTGGTCCATGTCCGCCACTCATTAGATGTTCACCCGTTCCTGATCCTACAGCCCTATACGACCCTCCAGACACAACCAGCCTCTGAACTCTGAACCTGCATTCTGCCCCAGAGAAAGTGACTCTGATTATTAAATCTAGCGCTGTCTGTCTACTAGCTGTGGCTTCAAATTCACCAGCAACAGCCATTTGACTCCTGCAGCCATGACTTGACCCTCCCTAAAGCTGACCTCTGACCTTCCAACAACGATCTTTTCACTTTTTCTCAGAGCAACCCTCTACAGGTATGGCAGTGAAATGTTATGGCATATGGTATCTGATATGAGCACATGGATCTGGTTTAGTCCAAGTTGTTGATCTGCAAGTTCAAGCTTCTAAATCAGAAATATGAACAAAATGACTTGCTCAATTGATTTATTTTATAACATAAGGCTACATCATATGAATCAGTGTTTAATGAATTTAGGGGCGATATTTACGTTTCCTCCATTTATGGTGTATGTGGAATTATGGATAATCAACAAATGCACCCAAAACAAGTTGTTGAATTAATTCCACAGAAAATGCAGAGTGCATTTTCTCAGTATGTATATATTATATATATATATATATATATATATATCATAATTTATACAGACAGAGGCTGTACTGTATGCTGTTTTAAATAAGCGCTGATCGTTGAAGCTCTGTGCCTAGTTACAACAAACATCAAGTTAAGATATTACTTTTACTAATATAATAATCTGTAAGGGTATTAACACCTAAAGGGTTTTTTCGGGGGTTTGTTGTTACTGCCTCCTGGCCCTTATTGTGGCTTGGGCAGCATTGGAACAGAACCTGTTTTTGTGGCTGGACCTTTAACCAGCTGGAGTAGCTCTCACTCGCTGAACTGATGCCATTGGTCTAATGAACAGTGAACCTGTTTCAGAATCACATTTACACAGCAAAAAAAGGCACATATATAAACTAAAAGTTTGTTCAATGCTGCGTAATAATTTTCCAAGTATTGTGCTAATTTTGATCTTGACTGTATGATAGATTCAAAATCTGGTTGAAGATCTGCAGGCATTTGAAAGCAAACTGTTTCTATATGTATTTAATTATTGTACAACAGAAAGGTAAAATAAAGACAAAACCAAACAAAAACAGTCAAGACAGCTGTCTGAGGGAGGGTAATTTTATAATGTGTTGGATATTGTCCATTTAATAATTATTTGCAGAATTAATCTGATCTAAATGTTGTAGTCATTTATAACGGCCTAACATGCTGACAATGTCAGATTTGTCCAAATAGGAATAGGTATTCAGCAAGAGGAATTTATACCTTCAAACATATGTCAATTGGTTTAAATGAAAAAAACATAAAACAAAAAAAAAGCATTTCAACCCCAGGTTAATGGTATGAAAATTGAAATCATAAAAATAATTTGTGAGATAATAGCCATTTCAAGAATACAACATGAATGCAAAACTCCTCTTTAATTCCACGATTCTGTAGTTTCCACGCAGAAGAATGGATATTATTCTTATTCCCAATGACAAATTTATTCATGTCATGTGACATGTGTAAACATTTACTTGTCAAGTTTACCTAAATATGACTCCGCACAACTTCCAGCTTGTGATATTCCGCTGTTAAGGTTATCATACGCAGGCCTACTAGTGTAGCCTCTTCTCTTGATCACATAGTATGCATTGCTTTAACCACAAGTACATATTAAACATACGTAAGTATTTATCATAACGTAAGTATCAAATGTAAGTATCTTAAACATTTTTTTTAAGTTATTATCTGCATAATTTTGTGTTGTCATGCATGTATATTTTTCTATATTTATAGCTAAATTTATGTATAACTATTTATTATATGTTAGTACATAGATAATAACTATGTAATTAATACATATTTAACACGAATTAAAACAACATTTTCCACTGTGATCTCAGTCTGAGAACCAGGGGCCATGTGCTGCTGTTAAAGATAACGGGAACAAAGAAAAATCATTAAAGGAAAATGAAAAGTGAGTGAACAGGAAGCAGAGAAAGGTGGAGAGGACTCTCCTTTAGCCCACGGGTGTAAATCGCCCTCCCTCTGCCCTTCACGGGATCTCGTATCCAGTGTCGTGCAATCAGAGGCGACCGGGCCTAGACACGCAGGAACCTAATGATTGGAAACAGTTGTGGGGTGTTACAGAGGTGTGTGTGTGTGTGTGTGTGGAGAGAGAGAGATACACGCAATACAACACACACAAATATGCCCACACTAATTCAGTTTGATGATATATATCAGTTTGATGTTAGCATATATGAAGAGGAAGATTTTAGTGAATGTGTGACTTATCAATGGTATTGATTTCGAGAGTTGGGAAATGTTTAGCTGGCAATCGCGTAGTTTTAGGATGGTGAAATTCCCCTGTAAATGCAACCTGAAACAAAGATATTCTGCAACAGTTAGTCGAGCCCACGTCCAGACTAAATCTCTGCACTGAAGTTTGGCCGAAATTGTACTGTTAGAGTCTCAAGCTGTCATTGTAATCAAATAAACTTAAATACGTAATAAAAGAACAGGCAAGAGATGTGCAGAACGTTCCCTGGCACCAATAGAAATGACAGGTTTGCAGAGTTTTCTGTTTGTCTCTGGAGCAGTTTCTTACATTCTGCATTTAAATGACACAATATTAGCAATAAATTGTACACACTTAAAAAAAAATTATTAGAAAATAAACCTATGTTTTTAGCATAAACAGACCAAAATCACAAATAACAAAAAAACATCTTCAAAGAACATTGAAGTTCAACTTAGGACCACTTTTATTAACCAGTTCTGGCAGTTGTCATAATCCTAATCAATTAAAATTGCATCTTCAGGTATTGTTTTTTTTTTGTCTTGATTGGCTGATTTGTGAAAAAATGTAACTACGGCTCTTTGTCAGGATTTATTTTGGGTTGGGGTTTCCTTGGACTAGTCACATTCACCACATACTGTATTACTTTAGCAATGTTCTTTGTTTATGCGAGATGAGTCAACGTGTTTGCCGGTGCTCATGGGAATGATTCTTTCGCTTTAGGCTGAGATGACATGCAGATGCAAACTGATTGAGCAATTTAAATAAAGCTGTTTATGAAGTAATCCAGATCCAAACACCAAATACTTCCTCTCCTCAATGTTTCATCCAATATGGTTGTCTTTATTCCAAACCTTTACACCTTCACAAGTCCATTTTCAAATGGCATGTGAACAAATGCATTGTTTTAAACTGCGAAATACTCCATGTAGTCTTTAAATTATTTTTTGACCACAAAAGCTATATGTGAACAACCCATGCATATACAAATGAATATATACTGTCCATATAAATATGTTACTTAGTCATTTTGATTATAAAGCACATTTCTGACATGTTCTTCCCTCTTCTGTCCATCTCAACAGTATCCCACTATCCCAGAGGACATCATGCTTCAACTACAAGCCAACACTTTTCCCCTTCTTCTAATGGAGCCAGTACAACAAAATACAAAAATGACCCTCCAGCATCTAAAGGAACTAAGATTGTTCAGATTATCCCACACGACTCTGATTCAAACTCTGATTGATTGAGTGGCTGAGTGCTGATTTAACTGATTAGCTGATTCATTGACTTTGATTATGTATGGACACGCAGAGGCAGACATTGACTGTCATAAGGACTCTACTCTTATAGCTAACCTATACCAGCTAGCCTGATGGAAAAATGCTACGTAGATTCACTATATTCCCTGATATACAGATCTGATCATTTCAGAGTTGTTGCGCTTGTCATTTATGCTGTATATTAGCCAACATTATTGCTTCTGTGACAGTGTAGCAATTGTGTCATGGTATATACCACATTCGTCTAAATGTAAAGGTTGTTACGTTTATAAAAAAAAATAAAGCTGTAAGATTAATTCTGCAAAGTTAATTGGTGATTAGCAAATGCGTTAAAGAGTTAGTTCACTCAAAAATTCTGTCATTAATTATTCTGCCAGAAAGCTCTCGGATTTCATCGAAATAAAATGTAAAAATATGTTTTTCAGAAAATGAACCTTCCGAAGGTCTTGCTTTAGCAACCTTCGGAGGGTTCATCTTCAGAACAATTTTTTTATATTTTTTCGATGAAATCCAATAACTTTCTGACCCTGCATAGACAGCAATGCAACTACCACGTTCAAGACCACGTTCAAAGAAAGGTAGTAAAGACATCGATAAATTAGTCCATGTGACATCAGTGGTTCAACTTTAATTTTATGAAGCTACAAGAATACTTTTTGTGCTCAAAGAAAACAAGTAACGACTTTAAAAATGTTCTTCT
The DNA here is from genome assembly GCA_027422435.1 of Schizopygopsis pylzovi. Lineage (NCBI taxonomy): Eukaryota > Metazoa > Chordata > Actinopteri > Cypriniformes > Cyprinidae > Schizopygopsis > Schizopygopsis pylzovi. The sequence goes on from CM049816.1 coordinate 40,571,837, forward strand.
CTTCCATGTCAGTCTTCAACTCAACGTTCATGAGAGTTCATTGTCTGTATATTCTGGTTCGAATAAGTCATCCTTCTCTGTCGAAATCTTAAGATATGTTTACGAAGACTGTTTAAGGTTTTATGCAGTGTATCCAGGTTCACTGAAAAAAATATTCATTGAATTTCCTCATTTTTCATAAGGAATATGGTTGCAAGCTATTTATTTTAGCTATATTTAAATAAACAAATTTAGCTGACTTCAATGTATTTTTTTGTAATTAAATGTAGCTAAAATAAATTGTTTGCGACCACTTACCTTAATTTTTTTTTTTCAGTGTTCAGCAGCACCACACGCATTACATTATAATTCTCTCGGCAAGACTGACCCGGAAGATAAGAAATCGTTAAATAATGTCATTATTTGAATAAAGTCATTATTTATTATTCTTTGCGGACAAAAAGTATTTTCGTAACTTCGTGGAATTGAGGTTAAACCACTGATGTCACATGGGCTATTTTAATGACGTCTTTACTACCTTTCTGGGCCTTGAACGTGGTAGTTGTGTTGCAGTCTATGCGGGTTCAGACAGCTCTCGGATTTCATCAAAAATAACTTAATTTGTGTTCTGAAGATGAACAAAGGTCTTTCGTGTTTGGAACAACATAAGGGTGAGTTATTAGTGACAAGAATTTTAATTTTTGTAGTGAGGTACTACTTTGTTTATGCCTTTTAGTGTAATAAAAATGTTGGAAAAAAAAAATAAATCATTTAACAAATTTGAAATGTAAAAGACCTAAAAGAATCTAAAAGATTTAAATGATAGATCAAGGTGTTCTTATTCTGCTCGTACAAATTCTTTAGAATCCAGACACCACTAATTAGTTCATTAGAATAAAATGTCAGCTGAACTTGGTCTGCACATAAACTTGGCATTACCCTTTTTAGTTTGAGCTTCAATAAATATATGTCTGGTTGGCAAGAAATAAGACAGACCTCCTCACCACAAGAGTGCCACGTTCTGCTGTTTAGTACGTGTAATTAGGTAAAGCAATTACAAGATGTATGTTTGAAGCAAAGTGCAAAACACATGGGCATAGTGGCCCAAACTAAAGCAGAAGCCTAAACGTTTTAGAAGAAACCAGTGACCAGATGAACCACTGACCAGTATGAGTGATCCAGTGGCTTCAAGCCAGTTATTAATCAAGTATTTCAGATTTTTGATTGTGTGCATGTGCAATATTTAATTGTACTGATTCATTCTTAGATGCTTCAATAGATGCACGAAACACCTTTGAATATGTATCATGGCACCATAACGTTAAACCCAAAATATGGCATCTTTAAACAGTACGAGATGCTATTAGAGTAAGCTTTTTTATTTTGAAGAATTTAGTGGCTTTTTAAAAGTTAGTAATAACAAAAGCAACAGCAGCTGTTTTGATGGGATATGCTGGCATTGTATTCATTTCCAGCAGGGACTATAGTTATCTTATATTTTTCTAACAGCATTGCTATGCTAAAATAAAAAGAGCATGCTGTATTTCTGAGTGAATGTTTCTCAATTAATAGAAAACAAATGGATGTGTGCGAATGGATTTGATTTCTTTCTTTCAGCTCGCTGGTATTTGGTGTTCAGACAATATAAGCAGTAGTACACATAAAAATGACAAAGCCGAATGAAATTCAGGCAAACAAAAAATGCTTTTCTTTTTAATTAGGAAGATAGAAACAGTACAAAATAGACATTCTTTTCTATACACAGAGAAATGAAAGAAATGGGAAATAAGGGAATCGTTAAGTACATGAAGATTCGAAAACATTGTTTCATGTTATGCTTTGTTAAATGGATCCAGTTAGTGGGGTCGACAGGTAAAGTACTTCAAGGCACGTAGGTGAAGTCTTTTGGTCTTAGGAAACTATTTACATTGTCCATACAAGAAGGCAAAAGTGAATAAATGACTTAAGACGAATTAAGACGGCGCTGGTATGCTTTTACACGAGCGATGACGACAGCACACGCTCTCCGTTTTACTTCATAAAGGGTTTCGGAGAGATGAGAGAATACAAGCGCTTTGAGAGGTATATCAAAACAGTACAAATGCACAAAGCTATTGTAAAAATACACCACTAAAACAGAACTGTATGTAAGACGCATATCAGTGTCCAAACTACAACGGAATGTCAAGATCTGTTTGTAGTCACAGTCCCAATGGCCCGGTGAAACTGTCGCTAAGTGCTGTCGGATGTGTCACTAACCAAGTTGCTTTCAATCAGTCTGAAGATGAACAGGCATGTTTTGTTGATGGTGAAATGCAAGTGCACTGTTTGAAGTACTATAAATACGCAGCAAGACCGCTAATAGTTCTGAGCGATTAGCAATGACTTCATTAATGAGTGAACGTCTGCATCTGCTCTATTTTACAACAGTCTTCACGGGGGTCTGATGGGCAAAGGCTACCCAGGGTCTTCATGAAACCGTCACATAACATCGATAACATGGATGGTGCTATTTATATTGAATCTTACAAACGTAGAACTATCCACAGTGGTTTGGTAAAAGGCAAGAATGGGGTGAATTAAAGACTGATTGGTCAGGCAGGTGCTGGGCACTTGTATCTGCAGCATTACAGACAAAATCGCACAAGGAATGCCTCTATTTTTGTTCCACATGTTCGTAATAACAGCAATTTGCCAGGTCACGATTGTTTCTTGTAGTGAACGCAGAAAAGCATGTTAACGTGTGAATTTGGTTGTGTATGAAGAGTTAAAGGATTGTGCAGAGTAGCACAAACTCAAGAAAGATGAGATTTGGTCAATGAATATCGATACAAATCCTAGCGAGCCGTCAGGGGCGTTCATTAAGCCAAAAGCACAACGCAAAAGTCAAACAAGCACCATGAACTGTGCTACTAGTCAAACGTAACGTCCCAACCGTGACCATCCAGAGCATTAACGTTGAGATACCGATACAGCATGTGATACAGCAATATTTCCAGCGCAATAATTTTTGGCGGTTTGGCCCATCAGGATTACGGTTATGTTTTTTTTAAACCAAACATGCTGGTAAGTGGCACAGGTTATTTAAGGGTCTGTCTGTTTTGGTGTGATATTAATTTCGGTTCATTGATGATAGCTTAAATGTGAATCCCAGCGACTGAGAGACATATTTAATATCACTATAAACTTCATCCACACAACTGGTGTGAATTAGACATCTATGTGCAGGCTGTGGAAAACACAACGCCATCCAAAAACAATGCATCCCTCGTAAAACAAAACAAAAACACCAGTAAGTGCACAGCAATGAAAGAAAATCACCAACAGCGCACCAACTTGAGACATGTCTTCTCCACAGGTTTAACAGGCTGGTCATTTCCCTCGTCCAAAACAACAAAGATCAGTGAAAAATACAGACAATTGTGTTATAAAATAATTGTACACACTGCCATTAAAGTGGCCGCGAGAGCCCATTCAAATGTCGTTTTGCGCTTTTGCCTGTGGTCAATCGAGATTAGATTGCGAGTACAGAACAGACAAAATATATGATTGATAGATACACACGCACACACATATAAACAACATCATATTCAAATTAGTTTGGTCTAAAAAGAGACTGAGCTACTTTGTGTTACAGTTAGTCTAGGGAAAGCTTAAGCACTTCCTGTGTCCACGATATTAACTGTACAGTGGTCATAAGGGTGCACAGAAATATGGGCGTATATGTGTGTTTTTGGGTGGGTGTGTGCAATAAACTTGCTCATAGCTGGTTTGTCCCTCTGGCCTTTAAAAACATGAGGCATTAAATCAGATACACAAAATCAGTTCAAATAAGTATCTCGAAGTATTCAAGTTTACAGCCTTCATTGCTGGGAATGCAGGTAGAATGTAACTGAACTTGACAAGAATGCAACTGTTTTGCTTCACTTTAAAAAAAAAGTATGAACGTTAAAGCGTAAAACTAGATAGAGAATTTTATATTTCTTGTCCCAGAGGTTTGGAAAATTTCACGGTTCACATTATGGAATGCACAGTGCAAAAAAAAAAAGACGATTTATAAGACCCACAGTTGTCACGATCGTTTTCTTCTTTAGTGGTTAAATTGGTTAATAGTAATGACATCATAGAGCGAAGCCACTTTGTGGTTGCCAGGTGCAAGGAAACCCCTCATTTTCTCTGAGCACAGTCCTCTTGTCAGGGGTAGTAAAGTGGGCTGCCTTTAAAAAAGGTTAAATAATCCTCAACCGTTCCTGCAAATCTGCTTTCGCATCTCCAGCTAAAGTAAATAGTCTCTTTTGAGGCACCGGAGCTGAATATTTGAACGACTGGAGTCCTTCAGCATTTAACATTAGTGAATGTTAAAAACACACTCAGTGTGTTTGTTTGTGGTATGCGAATGGAGAAGATGACGTGGATCCTAGAGCCCCGGCAGAACTGTAGCTGTGGGTTGTTAGCTTAACCGCATTGTGCTGGTGGTCAGTGTTGAGGTGGTGTCTTGGGGGAGGGGCCATGATGAGGAAGCCACGCCCCCTGAGGCACTGCTGGTCTTGAGGCACGGCTCGTTCACATGGTGTGGAGCGCCATTTGGTACTGGACAGTTTTCAGATGCATAAAGACCTGGTTTAAAGGGACTCTTCATCGTGCTCCATGGGTTCATCAACAAGGCTGTAAAAAAATGAGGTTTATGTTTAGCATCGAACAACCAGCATTTGTTTTTTACGCTCAAGAATGCAATAAAAGCTCTGTAGCCCAGCATAGATTAGAAAAGAAACAAGCACCTGTGAAAACATCAACATGAATTGAATTACAGATTAGCCCCTTTCTGCAAAAACAAATCCTGTAGGAAATTCTGGCTTTACCTAAATTAAACTAAATTCGGTTGTAGAATGCAGCTGTCATATACTCATATTTTAGTATTATTTGTATACTATCATAGTTTTATTAATATTTTGAATTATGAATTAGTCTTTTATCATACTATTAAAGTTTATTTTTATTTTAGTTTTTATTAACAGTTATCATTTTTTATTTAAGCTAAGTTGCAAAGGCACCATTTCTAATTTGTTTAAATCAAATTTTCGATCTAATATTTACATGTTATGTCATCAGTCTGCCATTGTTTTAATGGGGTAGATAAGAATGTCTTAGCGATTGAGGTGTTTAATTGTTGGATGTAATAATGAACATAGCAGTTGTCATTTACTCCTGAAATCTGAGCCACTGAAGACGCAGTGGATCACGTTTGTTTTTGAAGTTTATGTTTGCGCGAATCATTCGTGATCCAGCTTCACCTACAGAAAAAGTTAGTTTTTTTCTGAAGCTTTTTTTTTTTGCTAGTAAAAAAAAATGTATTGCTAGTTTCACGATGAATACGGCTAAAGTTTACAGTCTCAGAGAACGGCTGGTCACCCCACAGAGGAGAGGAGAGGGGCGGGGTGAGCGGAGCTCATTAGCATTTAAAGAGACATGAACCGAAATGGGTCGCTGTGAACACAGCTGTTTTTGACAAGGTGAAAAGGGTGTTGTTTCACACTATCATTGAGAAATTTTAACCACAGTATGTTATAGACTTTTCATTAACACCCTAAAGATTCATATCGACATGTTGAAAATGGGCTTCCAATGACCCCTTTAATAAAAATGTTTTAATAGTTTTAGTTAACAATAATAGCCTTGATCACACTGCAATTTACTGAACAAATTGTGTACAAAACAGAACAGGATTAAGCACTTTAGAGTAGTGGCAAATAGTATTTATTGCATTTAGCACAATTTCTTCATCAGATCTCACCTTCTGTTGGTCAAGACCCCCACGGAGAGGGACGCCATTGCATTCACTGTGTCTGCTTCCTCATAGTCTTTCCTCTGGGCACCCAGAAACGACATCCCCACTGTGCCCATCAACGGCTTCAGTGACGACCAATACTGACCTGAGACAGAAATATCAGAATTAACAGACAGGACTAAAGTGTGACATAATTTACCATTCCTTATGTCATTCCAAACCTGTACGACTTTCTATCTAAAGTTAATAACAAAAATAGATATTTTGCCGAATGTCAAAGCTGCTCATTTCATGAAATGTAAATATAAAAAAGCAACTGCAAAATACTGCATACAACTTGAAGAAAAGACTGAAATTTAAATGGATAGTACTCTCAAAAATGACAATTCTGTCGTTATTTTCTCATATTCATGTCGTTCTAAACCCTAAGATGATTGAAAACACAAACAAAATGTTCTTTAATGAAACCTGAGAGATTTCTGTCCCTCCATTGAAATCCACATAACCAGACCTTTGACGTGTTAAAAAGTTCATAAAGACATTGGAAAAGTAATCCATATGAACCAAGCGATTTAATCCAAGTCTTCTGGAGGTACACTTTCAGATCACTTTATAGAATGAACAGATTTAATTTAGGCTTTTATTCACATAATTGTTCAATGCACACACATAGAGCATATCAAATATGGTAAACAGAAGCTCAAACGAGAGCCAATGAGGTTTCCATGATGTTGAGAACTACAGCAGAAGTAAAGATAATGGGGAATGTTTGGTCAGATATTGTATGACCTCATAAAGACTACATTTAAAATAATAATAATAAAACGTGCTTATTGGACCTCAACTGTATGAATCATTGCACACGTTTGTGGTCAGAAAAAAGTAGCTTGGACATTCTGTATTTATTTTTGTGTTCAACTGAAGAAACAAAGTCATACAGGTTTTAAAATGTGAGTTAGAAGTCAACAACAATGTTGAAAACTAAATAGATGCAGGCAGATAATGTCAGTAGCGCACAGAAAGCATAAGAGAAGTAGTGTATGCCACGTAGTGCATCCCATACCGTTGTTTTTATAGGAATATTTTGGCAGAGCAGGAACCATGTGGTGAAACAACGACGATCATGATTATAATTAATTACAAAGAATTAAAAAAATGTGTGCTACCAGGAAGCCTGTGCATTTCAGGATAATTAGAGGCAGATTGGGACGACACTCACTCTGTATTTGTAGCACTTTCTGGAGTGAAAGCACTCCGTTGGCATTGGGCGTCTGCAGGAGAGTCGACTCAGGAACAGGCTCCTAAGAGAAAACGAGATGAAAAAGGGTGTTTTTGTTTTTCCTTTAAAACAAAGAGCATGTCATTTTTTGAGACTTTGCCAGAAAAGTCATGTTAACACCCTTACATAACAACAGTGCTGATTATTTGTGACCAGCAATGGTATAATACGATTATAATAAATTCATTCTTGTGATGGTGTTTGCTTATGCATGAAATCTGACCTCCAGTCCCAGCAGAGCGCTGACACAGGCCTCAGAAGCATCACATATGGCTGTAAGGTCGTGACCTCCCTCTAATGCTAGAACCACGCGTCCTCCTGCTAACGTCATCAACTGCCGAGTCAAATAGCCGAAACCTGTGGAGAGACCAATGACAACATTACCGTCCCAGTACATATTCTGAGACTGTTTACAAATTTATATAAATTAATTTAAATTTGAAACTGTTTATAAGAATTTATATTTTTCATATGCAATATAATATTTCAAGAAATATCCTACATTTAGCAGTGACTGTGTATCCTCCCAAAGGAGCAGGGTGTCCTTCTGCAGCGTCAAACCCTGAAGAGACCAACACGACGTCTGGGGAAAACTCCTGAGCAATGGGCATCACCACCGTCCTAAACATCAGAACAATGCATAGAAAAACATTTGGTTAATGTTATATTTGTGATAGCTGCACTTATAAGACTGCTTTTTCTTTCAAAATCTTTATGCACAATGTTAAACCATAGTTAAATGGCTGGTTAATAGCTATCATTTCCTCATACTCATGTCATTCAAAACCCAAAATGACCTTCTTTCTTTCATGGAAAAAGGACATTTAGATTATTATTTATAGATGATCTTAACCTGTTAACCACTGCACCTGGATCACTAGTGAGTTGAACTCAAACAATCCAACTCACAAGAATGATTCGTTCTTACTTCTCTCTTGATCTGCCCAACCAAAGCCGAGGCAGATGTCAAGATTGTCAGTTAAAAACGAATTCAATTTTAGTCCATTTCTGGCTTCAGAAGACTCATGGACTGCATTTATGATACTTTATGGTGCTTTGGGGTCTTTTTTGAAGCTTGAAAATTCATTGCAATTACATGAAGAAACAACCAAACTACATTCCCAAAAGCATCTCCTCTTGTGTTCCACAAAATAAGTCATGGGGTACAGTAAATAGATTTTCATTTTCATTGTTTGGTCACATTTTATTTTAAAGTCCGATTCTCACTATTAACAAACCATTAACTATGACATTTGCCTCAATAAACCCATAACTTGCTGCTTATTAATAGTTAGTAAGGTAATTATTAAGTTTAGGTATCGAGTAGGATTAGATATGTAGAATATGGTCATGCAGGATCTGTGTTTTATACTAATAATCAGCCATTATGTTAATAATAGGCATGCTAATGAGCAACTAGTTAATAGTAAATGTACAATACTAAAGTGTTACCAATTTTTCCACAAACTATTATTTTAAGGGGTCTTCTGGGGCATACAAATTTGTATTATGACAAATATTTATTATATTTTTTATGAATGCTGGTATTATAAAATACACTAATAATAAATATGAACATTTTCGATTAATAATACTCGGACAAGACTATTTATCTTTAATTAGTAAATTATTTAAGAAGTTGATTTTGTAAAATTGCTGTTAAATAGTTTCAGATAGATTGTTTTGTCAGCTTAACATCAGTTCTGATCAAAGCCTTTCCAGAAATGTGAAAAACTTAGCCAAAAGAAGAAAAAGTCTAGGGGCTTTCCTCTCATATTTGACTAATTCTACAAAAATTAAGCTGGCCGAAGCACAGCGCGACAATTCCAGTGCTTAAAGTATTTGACCTAGGCTCTGTTAATAACCGTCTTTCACTCTCTCCTCCTTCCTATTTTTCCTCATCTCTCTCTTTCTTGTGCTCGGAGGACGCCAGCCCTGCCAGCGATTTCGCCTCTTGAGCGCATCACCGGCGAGTTCAAAGCAACCGCCGCTGCATCTGGTTCCCATTTGGAGCTTGTCGTTCTCCTCACGTCACTGACAGCCCGCCATCTGGGAGCCATTTGCCTTAATTACCCAGGATCCTCCACAACTCCCCCCTCCTCTCTGCCTACCCTTACCGTTGTAACCAACTCCGCCTCCCCTCTAGACCAATAAAACTACCCACGCTCCCCTGTGTGGAGAGGAACAATTTTAGTTTGGGTGGAGGGAAAGAGAGAGAGTGCAGCATTCGTTAAAGACAAATAAAAGGACGAGAAAGAGTGTACAAGACACAGGAAGTCGAAGAGAGACAGGCTGGTTAGCGGCAGAACATTCCCAAAACGTTCAGTCCTGAAAGATCTTAAAGGTCCTTTTAGACGCCCACCCACTTTTACACAGAGTTCCTGGTTAGCATGTGGTTAGCAATGCCTCCCTGGACCGAAACCAAAATCCTGAAGCAGGCTTCCTTCAAAAAATGCTAAAAACATTTAATAAAACCACCCACCGGCGGCAATTAAGGGGCATGTGGAAGTGGCCAAGCTTGAGTTTGATCCCAACACAATGAAAAAGCTGGGAATCATTTGAAGCCCTGCAAGCGTTTCAGACTACAATAAACACCTTGACTGGTGCAGGTTGGCAGATGGCAAAGGGGGAAGTCCAACTTAAAAGAGTGATCACAATATGATCGGGCATCCAATCCCAAGGTCTCAGTGCAAATACTAGTGCACAAGAACAAAGGAGGGAAACCAATGCAATAATGAAGGACACCCATATGAAGAAGACCAGGTTCTTTGGCGAAACATGATGGAAGGTCAAATGCTTCTTCCTGAACTTTGACCTGGTGATAATCAGGCCATGTAAGGACTTGACAAGACTTTACATATAAAGTGCATTGTGCTGGGGTTGTGGTTAAACATCTGGACCGTGGAAGATCCTTGAATAGAAGAGTTGCTGGGTTTGCCAACACCATTGTGTTCTTGACACAACACTTAACACCAGCTTACTCCCAAGACAGCATTTTCAGTTATGGTTGCATGTGAAAAATACTAGCACGACCACAGACCATAACGATTAATGCTAGATTATTATGTTTAGTAAACCAACAAGACCATAACAGATATGCATATTTTTTTTACTGGAAACACTGAAACCAAAATTAAAGTTTGCATTTAGCCAAAAAAACGAAACTGAAGCTGAAATTAAAGTTTGGGTAGTAAAATTTGAGTAATTGGGTTATTAATCTTGGTATGCTGCTCAAGGCATTATTTCCACAGGTGATAAATCAAACCGATTGCATGAACTGCTTAAACTAGTTAAAGTTTAAAGGGATAGTTCACCTTCATTCGCTGGTCCCCATTTTAGGGAAAACACTATGCAAGTCAATGGGGACCAGCAACTGAAGGTGGCTTTAAAGTTATAGTTTACCCAAAAATGAACCAAACAGTTGTTAGTCCCATTGACTTCCATAGTATGGAAAGAAATTATTTGGAAGTCAATGGGGACCATCAACTGTTTGATTACCAGCGTTGTTCAAAATACATTATTTTGTGTTCAACATAAGAAACTCATACAGGTTTGGAGAGACATGAGGGTAAATGATAACACAATTTTCATTTACATTTACATTTAGTCATTTAGCAGATGCTTTTATCCAAAGCGACTTACAATTGGGGAATACATAAAGTGATTAATCTTGAAGAGGCAAACATACAGAGGAAGTTCCAATAACACCAAGTCTCAGGCATTGTTAAAATAAGTACAAGCTAGCAAGGGAAGGAGAGAAAGATAAAGAGAAAGATGAAAATTTTGAAAAAGTGAAAGTTCAATTATTATTATTTTTTTTTTATTTTAAAAAAATAATTTAGTTCATTTTATTTAGTAATTTTATTTAGTTCATCATTTTTGGGTGAACTATCCCTTTTATAGGCCTGAACATCCCAACAATAATAAGATAACTATTAGTGCACAGACTAAGGCACAATTAACATTCAGTTTATTTTAAGTATGCGCTTGCAGTTTTGTCATTGCCGTTCTAAATGCTTGAGCTGTTTAAAGCAGGACGGATTCTGATTGGCTGTCAATGTTTTCATCATTCATTAGCTGAAAATGTTTTTCTCTGAAAGTGATTCCAAAGATATTTTTCTTCTGTATAATTGTAGTGTGGTCTTGGCTATTCTTTTACATTTAGAACAATTTTATAATAATTCAGAAGAAACTATATTGTTATCGTAAACGCCCTTGGTGTGAATGGGCATTAAGTCCTCTAATTGTTTTCTTTAAGACTTGTCATAATGTTTTTCTGGTAACACTTTATTTCGATAGTCAACTTTAGACATTCTACTAACTTTAAGTAACTTTTTAACTACATGTCAACTAATTCTCATTAAGTTGCAACTACACGTCAACTAACTCTCAGAGTAGACTGTTAGATTAGGTTTAGGGTTAGTAGAATAAGTTGACATATACTTGCTAAGGTTCTCATACTCAGTACGTTGTATGTTGTGGACCCTTCAAGCAGACAGTCTACTAATACTCTAATGACTGCTAGTTGACATGAAGTTGCAAAGTTACTTACTGTTAGTAGAATGTCTAAAGTGGACTATCAAAATAAAGTGTTACCTGTTTTTCTTTTACATCAGTTATATAAAAAAGTAGATTGTGCTAATTTGACACTGCTAGTTTGCTCGACTGGTTCTTAAGGCATAGTCTTGACATGTTCATGTTAAGTATAGTCTAGACATGTTCAGTTGTTGCTATGTTTATGTAACTGGCTCCTGTTGAAATAGTTATTCGGCAATAAGCGATATTTCAGCAGATTGTGTTTTTTTTCTATTTCTAGCATGTAGTTTTGGTCATTGTGAAGAGTGTCCACACTGCTCACATGTTTACTTGTTGTAGCGTATCCATGTTTTGTGCATAAAACAGACACTGACACAATTCAAACTTGCTCATTAAATGCCACAATTTTGTTCAATGGTTTCTGCCCTCAAAAAACTATTTTGACCGAAACCAAAAAATTTTTTTTTGCTGCTTGGCTGAATATTTTTGGTTGCCGCAATTTAGGTGCATCACAGATTTGTATATTATAACTAGACCTTCCCAAACCCTTCAGTCAGTAAATTCAATTTAATTAAATAATCATGGTATCTTCCAATTTATTCACTTATTATGAAACCAAAAGCATATATTTAAGTGAAAATTGATCCATACATTCAGATATGGCACCGTTTATATCAGGGATGTACAGTCCTGCTCCTGGAGAGCCACTGTCCTGTAGAGTTTAGCTCCAACTCTAATAAAACACAGCTGAACCAGCTAATCAAGGTCTTCAGGGTGACTAGAAACTTCCAGACAAGCGTGTTGGAGCTCCCTTCAAGAGCAGCTTTGGACATCCCTGGTTTCCACTCAGTACTGTCCCTGTTGAATTGTTCCCCTCAGTTAGTTTAAATCAGCAAATTAACCAAGTGAATCTAATACCTGAAGGCAGCCAGGTACTCAGCATCGCCCATGGGAGGTTCCAGACCACCGGTCCACGCCACATTAACGTTGAAACCCTCACCGGCACCAGAACCCACCTGGGACAAATCAAACACGGCACTGCTGTTAAACACTGAAAACCTCCTCTTACTGTGATCCTCTTGTGCTAAAGGCCATGATGTATCCAGTTCTGGTTTCGAACACAGTTGCGCAAGTGTGACACATTGAAACCCTTGAGTCAAAGAGTTTTTTTGTGAGCTTATAGTGTTTCACAGCAATAAACAAACCAAGGAGTGTTGTATTTGCTTGTTTGTTTCTCTGCATACTAACCTCCGCAGGTCCACCACTCCCGGGGAAGAAGTTTCCATTATCATAGCGATGGACAGAGATGTAGAGGACGCTGGGGTCATTGTAGAAGATTTCCTGGGTTCCGTTGCCATGATGAACATCCTGAATGATTGATGAAACATTATCAGGTTACATAATCATTTATGTTAAGATGTTTAACATTTGTTAGCTTTTAATGGTATTATTTTGGATGTTGTTCAGTTAACATTAGCATCACCTTTGTTTTTTGGTCTATAAGGACAAAAAACAGATCAAAATCTGGAAGTGATTTGATTCAGTGACTGATAAACTCAATCAATTCAGCTTGTTAACCAATACAGTTTACTAACCCAGATTCAAATCAGTTCAATTGATTCATTAGAACAATATGTTGAAACAGGCTTTACTCAAATATCCCAGAATAATTGAAGCGTTTTTACAGTAATCATTCAGCGTTGATGGCCAACTATACATAGTATACTGGTGATGTAATTGTTATAAGAGAATATTAGTCAATTTTTTATATAATCTACCACTGTTGGATATTTAATTGAAATAAATTGTCCTCTATTGTCATACTGTATGCCACACTATTGTGCTGCATTTGCTAATAAACTCTTGATAGCTGTTTTATTGTTTTACTTTGGATAATAGGGATCGTGTAAATTGAACAGACATAGTATGGGTTTCCAGTATCAGCCATCATATCAGTTATTAGTCACAACATGAAACAAATTAAGTGCTCATTGGTAACATTTCCACCACTAAAGCCCTTTTAAAATTTACAAATGATGTGTTCACATCCTTTGATAAAGGCCAAGCCACAGGTGCCATTTTCATCGATCTTTCAAAGGATTTTGATCTGGTTAATCATTACCTTCTTCTCGATAAATTGTCTTCCATTGGTTTAACTAGGAATGCTCCTCTTTGGTTTAATGCCTACTTGCATAATAGGCATCAGTATGTTGCATACCAAGGTAATCAGTCTGATTACTCGATTGTTGAAAAAGGTGTTCCTCAAGGTTCTACTCTAGGTCCACTACTTTCTTCTGTTTTTATTAAGGATTTATCTGAAATATGTTTAAACTGCTCTGTACATCTCTATGCTGATGACACTGTTATTTATACCACTAATTCTGATCTGTCGCCAAGCCAGAACTCTTTACAATCAGATTTTAATCTGGTTCAAAAATGGTTTCACAACAATATGCTTATGTTGAACAAGCGGAAATCTTGCTGTATGTTATTTAGCACACGTTGGTGCCTTGCTTTTTTTTTATTTGAATATTACTTTTGATGATGGTTTATCTCTTGAGGCTGTTGATTCATTTAAATATCTCGGTCTTTGGATTGACCCTGAACTTACTTTCAAGCCTCATATTGATTATATTGTTAACAGAACATATGGTTGTTTGCGCTTACTTTATCGTTCAATTAATTATTTTACATGTCAAGTTAGGAAAATTATTATTTATCAGGTTATATTACATGTTATTGATTATGCCGATATAGTTGATCAAAATACCTCTGATACTTATTTGAAGCCTCTCAATGTGGTTTATAACTCTCTGTGTAGATTTGTGTTAAGGTGTCCATATCGTACTCATCATTTTCATACGTATGAAATGCTTAATTGGTTACACCCTGAATCAAGAAGACAATTTCATTGGTTTCTGTTTATTTTAAAATGTTTAATATGATTTCCTTGGTATCTGATTCCATATAGATCTTCTTATTCACTTAGACATCTGCAATTTGCTTTTTTTTTGTTCCCAGAATTTTTTGTGAAGCCGGACGCATGTCTTTTCAATATAAAGCTCTTTCCGATTGGAATTCAGATTTCGGATTGATTTTAAAATTCTCATGCTAACCTACAAGGCTTTGCATGGTTTGGCACCATATTATTTGTCTCAACTGTTATCTGTTTATACTCCAAGTCGTGATCTACGTTCCTCTGATTCTGGTCTTTTAGTGATACCCCCTACTCGCCTACGGTCTATGGGTGATCGGGCCTTTTCGTCTTGTGCACCAAAACTCTGGAACTCTCTTCCTTCTGAGATCAGACAGGCTGAATCTTTTAGTGTTTTTAAATCTGTTCTTAAAACATATTTTTTTCAGAATAGCTTTTAAGTGATTTTCTTGTGTCATATGGAAAATGTTTATTTTACTTTTAATTGTTATTATTGTTTTTTCCCAATTTTTTTCTTCTGTGTAAAGCGCTTTGAGATGTACCTTGAAAGGCGCTATAGAAAATAAAGTTTATTATTATTATTATTATTATAATCTTCCCCAAATTTTGAGATCTGTTACTTCCCTTTATTGCTTTAGGTAATTTGTATTTTCTCATTTTAAATTAACTTGTGTATGCTTGTAAGTTTTTTTATGTTGATTTTGGTTATGTATGACTTTGATTGTTTAATAATCCTGCTGTGGGTGTGGGGGATTGGTCGAGTATGTCTTTGAGTTTGTGTATGTGGTTGCGTACATGTTTTGTTTATGTTGTAATATTTTGTTTTTGGACCCCCTTGAAAATGAGATGTCACATCTCAAGGGGCTATCCCAGAGATCCTCAAATCTGTCCCACTCCTGTAGAGTTTAGCTCTAACCCTAATCAAACACACCTGAGCATGTTAATCAGAGTCTTCAGGATCATTAGAAAACCACAGGTAGGTGAGTTTGATCAGGGTTGGAGCTAAACTCTGCAGCAGATTGGACCTCCAGGGAAAGATTTGAGGAACCCTTGGCTATCCTCTCACAAAATTCAAAAATCACAAAATTCAAATCTACAAGAATTAAACTAAACTAAACTCAAATTGGAGTTTAGAGCTCTCACCCAATCAACGATGAGGATTTTACTGGCGCTGAGCTTCTGCTGGAGCTGCTTAGCAGCAATCGCCACCGAGTTGAAAAAACAAAAACCCCTGAGAGAGAGAAATAGATAAAGTAAGACATCCAACCACATTAAATGCCAGAGGATTTGGGAACGGAACAACAAAACTATGTAGTAAGCAAACAAATATTCTCACGAAACTGAACTCAGCGGGTCTGCTGTTAGTATTTTTAACAATAACTTCTTGAGGTAATCTAAAAGCATTTAAATACTGTCCATATACACAAATAATAAACATGTGGAAACTTCCAGCAGATGATTAGATATGCACTGGGATGTAAGGGAGCAAGGTGAAACACTGAGAAATATGGAAAGAGCGAACTCAGCAGGCTAATAACTGCTGAAATAAATCAGCATCTTTCCTCCCGCTCCCTCCAAACCTTCATTATCAAGCCATAAATATCCACACACACAGACAGGCTGTGCTGACGCTGCACACACACACACACACACACACACACACACTCGCCAAACACGAGGTGACAGAGTGCACATGTGCAAACACAACACCCACGTCACACAAACACACCGCTCGAATCCACACTCCAAAACATGCCATCAACACACATGTACAGGAAGAAGAATTAAACAGAGCCAAACTCACATGCACAACATACTTCATACAGGATTATTATTGTTAACTAAAACTAAAATTACATTTTTATTTATAAAAAATGCATGTGAAATAAATTCTCATCCAATTCAAAAATCGAATTCTCGCTATTAACAAGCCAATATGATTTTTACTTCAATAAAATCCTGATTTGCTGCTTATTTGATTATTAATAATAGGATTAAAGATGTAGAATATGGTCATGCAGAATATGGGCTTTATAAACAGTCAATATGTTAATAATATACATGCTAATACGCAACTAGTTAATAGTGAGAAATACCAATTAAAAAAACTTTCCAAGGCAACATTTCTCATTTTCACTACATGTACTAAAACAACTAGAACTAAAACTGAAATAAAAAATAAATAAAACAATACAGACATTTAAAACAAAATAAGTGCAAAACCAAAACAAAATTGTAACAAAAATTAAGAGGAAAGCTGAAAATATATATGTAGGATTAGCTTTGAAACTAATATAAGTCTCAATGATCATAAAATAACTTTATGTTACCAACTACCTAGTGCCTATATATATTATCATTATTAATGTATTTAATTGAATGTTTAAAAAAAAAAGTCTTATTTTATTTTAATTTGTATTTAATATATGCATTTATTGTATCTGAAGAACTTTATAGCAGTGAAAAGCAGACAGAAAATCACGCAGCAAGAGAGAGAAGGAAATAAACGATAGAAACATGATGCAGGTCAGGCTCGAACCTGCAGCCACCACTAGACCCACATCATTAAACAAACTCGAAAAAATAATGTAGAGAGGCATTTCTGTATGTAATAATAGGCAGACTTACATGGGGTTTGACGGGTCTGCGTGATGTCCTGGTGGCCTAACCACAGCAAAGCCGTTCTGAAACATTGAAACCAACATGTCATTAACTCCACATTTACCAGTCGCCTCTCACACAGAAACCATGTTTTCACCAAACTGCTTCAACAAGCGGGCCTCCGCTTTCAGTTATAGCAATAAAGCCATTTCCCTGAAACATCCCCTATAACCTTCATTAAGTTTAATTACCAGCAGGGGACTCAAGTGATTGAACTAATCTTTTATGCTCGTTACAGTTTTCCACGTCTTAATCAGCTTGATCTGGTCGGTTTTATACTTGGTTCATTTTTATGTGACGCAACGGTAATTACAAAGACCCTCTGAAGGAAATGAGTACTTGGTTTTGATTGGTTGACACATGGTCCAAGAGTTTTGACTGAAGATGCATTTATGGTATGTCAGAATTACAATAAATAATTATAGAAGACTCTTTTCATGTAATATTTTACCAAAATGCCAAAAAACATACTTCTGTTTGATATTGTGTTTTACTATAGCCACTGGTAGTTGGTGTGGTTTCTTTTTTCAATGCATTGTGAGAGGTAAATTAATGCAAAGCACTTCACTCTGGAGTTTAAGCTCTGTGTCTAAGGAAGTAATTATCTCAGAGTTGTCATCTTGTAATTATGGTCATTTCAATGCAACGTGAACACGCATAATACTGAAATTTCTATAACTGCACAGCCAGTGTTGGTGCATAGCTTATGATGCCCCTAAGTGCATTCTTCAGTAGCATGACAGTAGCCCAGTTTTATTGAAATAGTGAATCAAAATAGCAACAAGCTACTTTTTCGCTGATTTTAATCACACTGCATTTATCATGCCTCATACTTACTGAAGTCTGAATCGTTTTAGTGAATCAGTTTGTTTGCATGCTTTCACTGCTCACATAAATGATTCAGTGATTTGTTTGGACACTTACACTGAAATAGTTAGACTACTGACATTTTTCACAACA
This sequence comes from Schizopygopsis pylzovi, assembly GCA_027422435.1. Classification (NCBI taxonomy): domain Eukaryota; kingdom Metazoa; phylum Chordata; class Actinopteri; order Cypriniformes; family Cyprinidae; genus Schizopygopsis; species Schizopygopsis pylzovi. Next base: position 40,589,972 of record CM049816.1, read on the forward strand.
TTGTAATGCTTTCTTTTTCTTTAATCTTGATGGTAATTTTGTAGCTGACTATTTTTGTTAAAAAGGTCTATTCAAAACTACGAGTATTTAGCAGTTTCTTAAGCTACAGTTTTAAAGTAGCTTTATTAACACTGTGCACAGCTATGACAGAGTTCAGTGTTTGTTTCAGTTCTAGTAACATCAGATTGGGCTGTTTCTTAGTAAGATACTTAACCAGTGGTGTAAGAAAGTTGCCGCACACCTGAAAAGTACTGGGCAGTACCTTTAAAAGGACAGCATTGTACCGTATCTACCCCTAAAATGCATATTAGTTACCTCAGAGAAGTAATGTAAACCCTTAAGACACTACTATGAACTTTTTAGGGGTAAACAAGGTTCAATGAATGTTCCTTTTCTTTTAGTGCCACAGACAAGCTGCTGCTAAGATACACTCTTAAAAAATAAAGGTGCTTCACGATGCCATAGAAGAACCCTTTTATCTAAATGGTTCCGTAAAGGACCTTTAACATCTGAAGAACCTTCAGATCGTAAAAAGGTAAGAAAGAGATTTTCTTTAAAGAACCTTTGACTGAATGGGTCTTTGTGGAACCAAAAATGGTTCTTCTATGGCATCGCTTGAAGCACCTTTATTTTTAAGAGTGCACATGGGTGTATGTACATTGAAAAGGAATGCATTAATAGCACAATGTTTCATTGTCAGTTATTCTGTATTCATTTGATCTAAGAAGCAGCATTTGACCTAATAAAAACCAACAGTGCATAGAAGAGTTTTGTATTTTGTTTTGTGCAGACCTTGAGCTCTCCTTTAGCCACTCTGAAGGCCAGCTCCGTCACGCTCCCGGCAGCCATGCGGGACGCTGTGGACGTGTGCATCTCGTTCCAGATGGTGTCGTTGTCCACCTGTCGAAATACAAGCATGGTCAGCAAATAGCATAGGTGAAGCCTAAACATCTGTTGATTTATTTATAGTCCAAACTGCTAATAATGGGTAATAATGGAACAACAATAACACATTTTTATAATTGTAAAAATGCAATAAAATATTTTTGTTATAAGAGAAAATAACATTAAAACCACTTCTTGGCTGGTAAAAAATGAATTAACTTGATTTTTTAAAAGTCAACGAATTTGCAACAGCTGATCGTAACAGTTTTGACTAACTCTGAAAACGTAATTTAAGCCGCAAAATAAACTTCATTCCATTAATTAGGCAAACTGGACTATGCAAAAAGCTTTTCGAATGTCTCCAGCACGTTTTATAACTCTCAAAAAACAAACATAGTTCACTCCTCACGCATGCCATCCATTGTAATATTAGAACTGAAAACATCGACATAACAAGTTCAAGAGCGTCATTCGCTTCACTGAATACTTGCCACAGGCGTAGAATTAAATAATTATTACCTTACGGTCAATCTGTTTTCAAATCAACACCATTTGAATCATAACAACATCAATGTCTGTCAAAAAATAACATGCACAATACACGGTAGTATTTCCGAGAAGCAGAGGTCGAGCGATTCATGCTCTTCCTGGAGAACCCACACTACGGGATGTTTTCACTACACCATTGCTTTCAGAGAAGAAAAATCAAATAGCGGCCTGATAACATGCTGTCTGTCAAAGACGATAACATACCTAATACATGATGCATTGTTCTTCCCTTGCAGAAACTGAGGTGATTCAACTTCAGTTGATTAAAAGATTAAGGCAATTTCAAAGTTTGTGGTTTCATTTTCCAAAATATGATACATTTGACATTTTTTGCTACATTTAATTACCCCTTTGCAGATTTTGAGCCATTTACTCCACTTAGATGTAACCACTCTGCTTTGCACCGGTGATTTATGTGCATTTAAACCCGAGTTAACACTTGATTTTGTGAATGTTTCACGCAGGAGTGTAGCCAGAAAGGAGACTCTGGGTGTGCATCAGAAAAACTGGGTGTGCCACATTTATTGTCAGATTAATGCGCAAAAAAAAACAAAAAAACAAGCATGCTTATTGGGTATTAATATGTTAGTTTAACCATTTCATTTTTGTGTAGGCTACATGTGTCTGTTAACCTATTCTCCGAAAAAATAATGTAGAGAGGCATTTCTGTATGTAATAATAGGCAGACTTACATGGGGTTTGACGGGTCTGCGTGATGTCCTGGTGGCCTAACCACAGCAAAGCCGTTCTGAAACATTGAAACCAACATGTCATTAACTCCACATTTACCAGTCGCCTCTCACACAGAAACCATGTTTTCACCAAACTGCTTCAACAAGCGGGCCTCCGCTTTCAGTTATAGCAATAAAGCCATTTCCCTGAAACATCCCCTATAACCTTCATTAAGTTTAATTACCAGCAGGGGACTCGAGTGATTGAACTAATCTTTTATGCTCGTTACAGTTTTCCACGTCTTAATCAGCTTGATCTGGTCGGTTTTATACTTGGTTCATTTTTATGTGACGCAACGGTAATTACAAAGACCCTCTAAAGGAAATGAGTACTTGATTTTGATTGGTTGACACATGGTCCAAGAGTTTTGACTGAAGATGCATTTATGGCATGTCAGAATTACAATAAAAATTATAGAAGACTCTTTTCATGTCATATTTTACCAAAATGCCAAAAAACATACTTCTGTTTGATATGGTGTTTTAATATAGCCAGTGGTAGTTGGTCTGGTTTCTTTTTTCAATGCATTGTGAGAGGTAAATTAATGCAAAGCATTTCACTCTGGAGCTTAAGCTCTGTGTCTAAGGAAGTAATTATCTCAGAGTTGTCGTCTTGTAATTATGGTCATTTCAATGCAACGTGAACACGCATAATACTGAAATTGCTATAACTGCACAGCCAGTGTTGGTGCATAGCTTATGATGCCCCTAAGTGCATTTATCAGTAGCATGACAGTAGCGCAGTTTTATTGAAATAGTGAATCAAAACAGCAACAAGCTACTTTTTCCAACAAGTTGCAGAGTGACAAAACGCTAAATCGCTGTTTCAAATCACACTGCTTTTCTCATGCATCTTTCCAGCAGAGCAAGCTGAGGAAATAAAGACACTCTGTCTTCATACTTACTGAAGACTGAATCTTTTTAGTGAATCAGTTTGTTTGCATGCTTTCGCTGCTCACATAAACGATTCAGTGATTCGTTTTGGACCCTTACACTGAAATAGTTAGGCTACTGACATTTTTCACAACATTGTAATGCTTTCTTTTTCTTTAATCTTGATGGTCATTTTGTAGCTGACTATTTTTGTTAAAAAAGTCTATTCTAAACTATGAGTATTTTGTAGTTTCTTAAGCTAACGTTTTAAAGTAGCTTTATTAACACTGTGCACAGCTATGGCAGAGTTCAGTGTTTGTTTCAGTTCTAGTAACATCAGATTGGGCTGTTTCTTAGATACTTAACCAGTGGTGTAAGAAAGTTGCTGCATACATGAAAAGTACTGGGCAGTACCTTTAAAAGGACAGCATTGTACCGTATCTACCCCTAAAAGTGCATATTAGTACCTTAGAGAAGTAATGTATACCCTTAAGACACTACCATGAACTTTTTAGGGGTAAACAAGGTTCAATGAATGTTCCTTTTCTTTTAGTGCCACAGACAAGCTGCTGCTAAGATACACTCTTAAAAAATAAAGGTGCTTCACGATGCCATAGAAGAACCCTTTTGTCTAAATGGTTCCGTAAAGGACCTTTAACATCTGAAGAACCTTCAGATCATAAAAAGGTAAGAAAGAGATGTTCTTTAAAGAACCTTTGACTGAATGGTTCTTTGTGGAACCAAAAATGGTTCTTCTATGGCATCGCTTGAAGCACCTTTATTTTTAAGAGTGTACATGAGTGTATGTACATGTGGACCACTGAATTAATGAAAAGGAATGATTAATATCACAATGTTTCATTGTCAGTTATTCTGTATTCATTTAATCTAAGAAGCAGCATTTGACCTAATAAAACCAACAGTGCATAGAAGAGTTTTGTATATTGTTTTGTGCAGACCTTGAGCTCTCCTTTAGCCACTCTGAAGGCCAGCTCCGTCACGCTCCCGGCCGCCATGCGGGACGCTGTGGACGTGTGCATCTCGTTCCAGATGGTGTCGTTGTCCACCTGTCGAAATACAAGCATGGTCAGCAAATAGCATAGGTGAAGCCTAAACATCTGTTGATTTATTTTTAGTCCAAACTGCTAATAATGGGTAATAATGGAACAACAATAACACATTTTTATAATTGTAAAAATTAAATAAAATATTTTTGTTATAAGAGAAAATAAAAAGTAATTTCTGCATCAAAACTTGGCTGGTAAAAAATGAATTAACTTTTTTTTAAAGTCAACGAATTTGCAACAGCTGAACGTAACAGTTTTGACTAACTCTGAAAACGTAATTTAAGCCGCAAAATAAACTTCATTCCATTAAATAGGCAAACTGAACTATGCAAAAAGCTTTTCGAATGTCTCCAGCACGTTTTATAACTCTCAAAAAACAAACATAGTTCACTCCTCACGCATGCCATCCATTGTAATATTAGAACTGAAAACATCGACATAACAAGCTCATGAGCGTCATTCGCTTCACTGAATACTTGCCACAGGCGTAGAATTAAATAATTATTACCTTACGGTCAATCTGTTTTCAAATCAACACCATTTGAATCATAACAACATCAATGTCTGTCAAAAAATAACATGCACAATACACGGTAGTATTTCCGAGAAGCAGAGGTCGAGCGATTCATGCTCTTCCTGGAGAACCCACACTACGGGATGTAAATCAAATAGCAGCCTGATAACATGCTGTCTGTCAAAGACGATAACATACCTAATACATGATGCATTGTTCTTCTCTTGCAGAAACTGAGGTGATTCAACTTCAGTTGATTAAAAGATTAAGGCAATTTAAAAGTTTGTGGTTTCATTTTCCAAAATATTATACATTTGACATTTTTAGCTACATTTAATTACCCCTTTGCGGATTTTGAGCCATTTACTCCACTTAGATGTAACCACTCTGCTTTGCACCGGTGATTTATGTGCATTTAAACCCGAGTTAACACTTGATTTTGTGAATGTTTCACGCAGGAGTGTAGCCAGAAAGGAGACTCTGGGTGTGCATCAGAAAAACTGGGTGTGCCACATTTATTGTCAGATTAATGCGCAAAAAAAAACAAAAAAACAAGCATGCTTATTGGGTATTAATATGTTAGTTTAACCATTTCATTTTTGTGTAGGCTACATGTGTCTGTTAACCTATTCTCCATTTTGGATGTCTTTGAAAATCACTATTTTATATCTGCAACAAAGTGAGTGTGTGTGTGTGTGTTAGCATGCGTGCTGTATATTTAGTATTATTAAACCTTTAATTTCTGCGTATGTCTGTGTGTCTGTGTTTGTATGCTTACTGTTTATTAAGCATTTTTAAACCTTTCATTTCTGCGTGTTTGTGTGTGTGTGTGTATGTGACAGAGAGAGAGACAGTTTTAATGAATTCTCCATTGTGAATGTGTTCTATTGTCAGCCCTGCATTTCACATTGGCCTACCAGGGGTCTTCAACCCTGCTCCTGGAGAGCTACGTCCTACAGATTTCAGCTCCAACCCCAATCAAACACACCTGAACCAGCTAATCACAGTCTTCAAGGCTACTTGTTAATTTCAGACAGGTGTGTTGGAGCAGGGTTGGAACTGAAATCTGCAGGATGATAGCTCTCCAGGAGCAGGGTTGGAGATTCCTGATATAAACTCTTAAAAAGAGAAGACTTGCAAAGAGTATTGTCACCTGTCATTTATTTCAAATATCTATATCTGCAACAAAATATGTGTGCATGTATATGAGTGTGTCTGTGTGTGTATCTGTGTAAGCAAGCTTAATGATTATTAATATGATAGTTTAACCATTTCATTTCTATTTGTGTGTGTGTGTGTGTGTGTGTTTCTGTGAGCCTATTGTCCATTTTCGACGAGTTTCACTGTCAGCTATGCATCCAGCTGTTGGCCTAGACCCTAAAAGCATACCACCTTAGGCCTTAAAATTCTTGAACCCTGGTTATCGCTGCTTGCAGCTATATTGTTTTTGTTGTTGTTGTTTTTTCCCATTTTTCGAAGCTTTCTCGCTCAAGAGGGTCACCGACAATCACATACAGTATAACCTACAACAGCTCTTTAACTGCGCTCTAGTCAAACGCGCTCACTGTAGCCTAATCATTAACTACACACATCATAAACCCCTTTTAGGCAAGTACAATTTATGTCACATATTTTAATAAGACTAAACTCATATTTAACCTGATGATCACAGGTTTAATAAAAATACATTTTAAGTTTCTAATTATAACACCGCATTTCCATGATTATTCAAACAATGAACACATTATACAGTGAGCAAAGCACATTTACTTTATCAAAGAATAATCATTGACTTCAGTGACTAGGCTATGTAAAAATCTATTATGTAAAAACAGCTGTAGCTGCTCTACTAAATAAAAAAAAAATGCTTTTAAATAATCCCTCCTTTTTTAAATCATTATCATTTTGCACATCCTGCAATGGTGACTTAAACTGTACATGGGCCTACATAATGTTCCTTTGAAATTACTTTTGGTGGAATAAACTATCTTGAATAGATGTCTTGCAAGACACATTAGAGAAAGCAGTAAAATATTTTGTATACATTACATTCAGGATCGCCAACAACATAGCACAGTACATTTAATGGCGCCTGTTAGCTGCTCAAAGGGCGAGACGGCGTGGTCTGGCCTTGAATGCCTCAATTATGTTATTATTATTTATTTATTTTTGAAAATAATTTAAAATTGTAATTACATTTTAAATTAACAAATATTATAAGCACTGCTTGATCTGTAAATTGTGAGGTCCCGGAACAAAGCGGGGTAATGAATCCGTCCGGCAAGTTTTTTTTATATTATTATTGAACTTTCAAAAATACAAAATTCAACAGCCAGTTCATATATATATATATATGCTTTTATTTATGTAGGCTACACAGAGAAACAATAGAGAAACAAGATGTGCTTTCTGCCGTCTCATGCAGTCTCCGTGAAATGGAGCGCGTCACAGAAATGAACCGCTACTTTATTAAACGAACGAACCAACCACAAAATACAAATCTTTAATTACGTAGTCGGAATGAAAAGGTGCATTTCTTTATTAAAGTCAGCGTCGCATTCTGCAACTTTACATTTTCAGCCGACACTGACTGAGAAGAAATCACTAGTTTATTAACGAATAATTCAAATGTTTTATTTTGCCTTTCCCCCAACATTCATAAACATTAGCCTACTTTTGCCGTTGCACGCTTTAGACGTGCGCTTGGGCGCGGAATAGGCTATACGCCTATATATTAAAGGATAGTTAGTAGCCTAAGTTATTATATTAATCAATTTATGTGTGACTAGGGAAATCTTTAGTCGGGGACAGGCCTTCTTGGCACAAGGAACCGATCAGTTTTTTTAATAAAATGCTGTCAATTCGAAAAGTGCGCCTGCTAATCACGCGTCACGTTGCAATGCAGAGTTATGAATGCGTAATAATAAGTAAAATGTTTTTAATTTATTTCATTTCTTATGGGTGCAATGACAGTGCTTTGGTCTTTCTTGGGGGTGCTGAAGCATCTGCTAGCCCCTCCTTTGCGCTACCCATGTTTATTACGATTAAAAAAATAATTATTCTGCATCTGTTTTTAGGTGTGCCAGCTGCCACTGTGGGTGGCACCGGCACACCCTGGCACACCCGTGGCTACGCCCCTGGTTTCACGGTATTTTTACTGCGAGTAGCCGCCTCCACCCAAGCCCTGGCTCACGTAATCCTGAAATAATCGATGTCAGTCACCCACTCCGCCAGAATAAAATGATGTAGCTGAATTGTCTTGGCGTACACTTGCACATTTATCATTATGACAGCCGTGATCAACGTTCATAAATCTGCAAAGCCGCAAACAGCGGTTCAACTGAAGGGCACGGCTGCGTGATGCCAGCATTGCATGCCGCATGATACAGCAAACTGATGCACTAGAGATGTCCTCGTCAACAACAACAACCGCAGACGACAAGACGAGGTGGAAGCTGAACTCAAACCAATCAGCAAACTGAGCGTAATCCTATTCTAATGAATGAATTGCCAGCTGTGTGCTTTCAAACAGATGGAGAATTATGACGAAACATGTTTATCCAACCATATTTGTATAAAGATCACTCATGCGTGCTAAAGTATTTAGTTGCTTATTTTTGTTGTAAGCATCCACAAGGCGAAGTGTGTGTTACAAATTACAGAACATAAACTACATTTCAAGAACACACTAAAAGAAAGAGGCTATAAATAGATGTCCTGTTATGTGTCATACTAATGTCTAAATATTCTTTGTGTGTGGTCTCCATATTGCCATAAACATGGCCTCTCATCGTTACACCGCTATGCATATTATCATGTCTATTTAAAATGTTATATTTTTCACTAGTTTATATGATTTTTTAAATGCTTTTAAAGGCTGCATTTGTTTGATCAAAAATGCAGTAAAAACAGTAATATTGTGAAATATTATTTCAATTTAAAATACCTGTATTCTAATTGAATATATTTTTAAATGTTATTTCTTCATGTGATCGAAGCTGAATTTCAGCATCATTACTCCAGAGTCACGCGATCCTTCATAAATCATACTAATATACTGATTATACTCAACAAAACATTTGATGCTTCATTGATTATTATCAGTGTTGAACAGCGGTGCTGATTGATATTCTTGTGGAAACTGTAACAGGATTCATTTTTTTAGGATTTTTAATCAATATAAAGTTGAAAGGACCAACATTAATTTGACATAGAATTTTTCTGTGACATTGTATTTATTGTTTTACTTCTGTTTAATTGAATGCCTTGATGAATACACGTATTAATTATTTAAAGAAAAATCACAATGACCCCACACTTTTGAAATGTACTAGATGCAAGGGTGTTTAAATGCAGTTGCTAGGGTGTTCTTATTGGTTGCTAGGGCAATTTTAGATGGCTTCTTAGCTGTTGTGGGTAGTTGCATAGCTACATTTGCATGTTTTTATCATACACTGGCACAAAACAGATCACACACTTGTGCAAAATGATCTTTTATAATCAGATTTTTCAGTATGTGCCACTTTCAAATCTAGCTCAAATTTTGAAATGTACCTAATTATCAAGTCTGGATTTCCCCCTTTGTTAATAAGTAATTTCTGCTTTCATGGAGCACATGTCATGACAAGTGAGCAATAAGAGGGACGCATTGACACATTTGCACATCACATAATATAACATTATAACTAGTGGTTCACCGCTATTCTTTTGTTTCATTTTGTATTTTTTTGATGGCTGGAGTCAATATTTCTTAGGGTGCAGTGTGGCTGATGCCTGATATAAAGCTGAAATAGACCTATATGATATTGCACAATTTATTGTAATAATAGTAATTAACACACGCATACGAATTTCTGCAATTAAAATTATATGTATTTTACATAATATTTAGATTTGTTTTGATTAAAAACGTACAAATCTATAGATTTGTACTTTTAGATATATGTAACTATATTACAATATTTTTAATTGATGAAAAACATAAATAAAATAAATGCTCTAACAGGGCACTCAGTAATCTGTGCACATGTAATCTGTGCACAAGTAAACACCAGAGGACACGTCTTCAGTGCAAGTCTACAGGATTTTATCAGCCGCCAAGTCAAAATCATAAATCGATTTGAGGTATAATTCAACGTTTTACAGGATGAACGTAATACATGTGATTTGAACAAACTCTGAGTGGTAGCAATAGCGATGCTTACTTTAGTAAACAGCACTAGTAAGAGAAAAGCAACCATCATTATTCTATAAAACTGCATTCATAAGGGGTGGCCATGAGAAGAAAGAATGAGGTTATACATCCCCCTCTCTCCCTTTTGTTTGTTGCCCTGCTCCCCACATCTTTCTTCTCTCTTTTCTCTTTCATTTTCCCTCATCCTTTTTTTTTTCCGAACTTGCATTGCTTGTGGTTTGGCAGCGTGAACAATGAGCGGGCTGGAATTTCTTTTATCCTTCATGGCACATATTGTTCCAATCATTCCACATGGACCTGCTCTGAGCTTGAGTGAAGTTTTCAACATTTTCTCCAAATTTTCAGCCGGGGTTCTGCCCGGATAGAGTGCTCTCTGACCTCAGATCTGTCCCAGAAGGGGCCGGCGAGCCCACTTTTGCCATATTGACTGTCAGCCAGTGGTTTCTTCTAGAGCAGGTGTCAATGTGGGCTTGCTTTGAGGGAACTTAGTGGCCACAAATGTCATGATCACTGTCCTTAAACCTAAAATTACAAACGGGACACTCTACAGCGTCATGTACTTCAGCCGCATGTGTGTGCGGATCAAGACCGTTCCTGGGTCACCATTTTGAGGTTGTTTTGCCCAGTTTTCACACTGTTTACTTAAAGGGATAGTTCATCCAAAAATGCATTTACTCATCCTCGTGTTGTTCCTAAAACGCATAAGACTTTCGTTCAACTTCAAAACACATTATTTTTAATGAAACCTGAGATTTTTGTTCCTCCATGAAAGTCCATGAAACCACAACTTTGATGCTACAAAAAGTTCTTAAGACATCGCAAAAGTAATCAATATGAATAGAGCGGTTTAAGCCAAGTACACAACCACTTAATTTAATGAACAGATTTAAGTTAGGCTTTTATTAATATATAAACACTCATCAATATACAGTATATACATCGAGCACATCAAATATGGTAAACAGAAGCTTTTTTTGGATGTGTGAAAGTTTTGGTTGTGTAGACTTTCAATAAATTGCCAAAAAATTAAGAGAAGATAAAAATTATTTTCATTTGTGTTTGAAAAAGAACGAAAGTTTCATGAGTTTGGATCAATATGAGGGTGAGTAAATTTTGACAGGTTTTTCATTTAAAAAATTTTGCATTGTTTCGGCAGATAACATAAGTGTTTTTGCATTATATCCCTTTCAATCTATGAAATATGTTGAGAATAAAACATCAAATAGATGTGCCATAAATTGACTATAACAATAAAAGTATATTTATTTCACTCATAAACTATAGTAAGCATTTGTATGTGAGAAAGCATTTAGCTGTGGTTGCTTTTTGTCACATTTTTGTGCATCTTAAAACATAAACAGAATAAGTGAAATGGTCTGTGTGCAGTTTAGTTGGGGACCAATTTTATTTAACTACAACTTTTTTAGCCTCAAAATTGCGTATTAATAGTTAGTAAGATAGTTGTTAAGTTTAGGTATGAGGTCGGAATAAGGGATCTAAAATATGATCATGCAGAATAAGGCATTAATATGTGCTTTATAAGTAGGCATAAACAGCTAATAAGCAACTAGTTAACAGTGAGAATTGGTCCCTAAACTAAAGTGTTCCCACATGGTTTATTGTTACTTATAGCAGATGAACCCGATTAAAATTTGTTCAAACACAACAGAAAATGACATGTGGGTCTTGATTTAAACCTTCACAGATCACATAAAATGCTAACTTGGCAAAAAAATAAATAAAAAAATACATGTGGTAATACTCCATTTTGATAGTCCACTTTAGACATTCTACTGACTTTAAGTAACTTTGCAACTAGATGTCAACTAGCAGCAGTCATTAGCGTATGAGTAGCATGTCTGCATAATATCTGCTAACACTTTATTTGATGATCCACCAACAGACATTCTCCTGACTGTAAGTAACTCTGCAAATACATGTCCACTTATTCTACAAACCCTAACAGTCTAATAATACTCTAATGAGAGTTAGCTGACATGTAGTTGCAAACTAATGAGAGGTAGTTAACAGGTTGTTGGAAGTTACTTATGTAGTTATAGTAAATAGCGTTGAACATGGACCATCAAAATAAAATGTTGTCACGTTTCCACGTCATGCTCATATGCACATACTAATTCATGAGACAGGTTGAGTCTTATGCCCCATTCACACGGGGTGTCAGCGTTAACGCTTCTCAATTACTTTGAAAAACTTTTCAACTTTTTAAGCACCAATGCAGGCGTCAGCCAATCAGATCGCCTTATGCAAATACCCTTGCAGAGACGCTAGCCAATCGCATTCATGCAACACCAGAAATGTGTATGTGATTGGCTGTTGTCACTATGACGGTCGCGTCAGCACCAAGCTTTAGACACACCCTCCATCAAGCGTTGACGCCGACGCCCCGTGTGAATGTACCTTTACTGCACATGGCCAAACATGAAAATACTTTAACATTCTTTGCTAAAATTGTTGTAATTCCACTTTATGTATCAATAATAATAATTAAATTAGTGCCGTCTAACGATTAATCGCATCCAAAATAAACGTTTTTGTTTACATAATATATGCATGTGCACTCTGTATATGTATTATGTATATATAAATACACAAACATGCATGCATACATTTTGAAAATATTTACATTTATACATTTATATATTCATATTCTTATATTTTATATTATATATTTTATATATAAACATAACATATTTTTATTAAATATTAACATGCATGTGTTTGTATTTATATATATATATATATATATATATATATATATATATAATAAATAAACACAGTATACACACATATATTATGTAAACAAAAGCTTTTATTTTGGATGCGATTAATCGCGATTAATCATTTGACAGCACCAAATTACCACAGTTATCAAGAAGTAATACGCTGGCCAACAACATATCATGAATGTCTACTTAATTTCCAATCTAACACGTTTCTTGCAGGGTTATTATTAAGTTATGGAGTGTGTGCGACTGTGTGTGCGACTGTGTGTGTGTGTGTGTGTGTTTGTGTGCATGTGTGTGTGTGCGACTGTGTGTGTGTGCGCGACTGTGTGTGTGTGTGTGTGTGTTTGCGACTGTGTGTGTGTGTGTGTGTGTGTGTGTGTGTGTGTGTGTGTGTGTGTGTGTGTGTGTGTGTGTGTGTGTGTGTGTGCGCGTGTGTGTTTTCACTTACCCCGACTCCCCCACAGGGCAGCATGACGAACATCCGCTGTGACAGTATGCCTGTTGGACAAAAAGTGACATCAAGCAGATTAACTGTCATTCTTGCATTGGCCGCTTGACATTTCCAACCCTTTAGTCATTTTGAAAGTTGCTTATATTCGTGTGTTGGCGTGCCTGAGTGCCTTTGCTTTTTCATGAAAAATTAGGTGTTGTACTGGCCAAGCTTCAGTTGACTCACATCTATCAGATGTGAATCATGTGTGTGTGTGTGTGATGATGTGTTACCGGCCAGTTTGCGATTGTCCAGTTTGAGGCGGTTGAGTGGATTGGTGCCGTACAGCAAAACGTGACGCTCGGTGTGGACAGACTGTAACTCCTCTAGGGTGGCCTTCCTTCCCCGAATACTCTGCAGAGGAAGCAAAAACATCAAAGACATGAGAGAGGATGTTCATAGTGCAAACATTGCATTGGAGTTATTAAAAGCAGGGAGGTTTTCGCATATCTTTTTTCAATATAATAAAAGTTTACGCTACACCTATGTCATCCGCTGGAACGCCACTCTCTCATGATCGCGCATGCGACAGTTAGCAGAAGCTAGAGACTATGTCTTATTAAGTTTTAAATATAGATATTTTTCTCACGCAAGTGCATTGATTCACCTCCGAAGGCCTTTATTAACCCCCTGGAGCTTTTTATGATGGATGAATGCACTTTTTTGGGCTTCAAAATCTCAACAGCCTACATTCACTACAATTATAAAGCTTGGAAGAGCAAGAGCCAGGACATTTTTTTAATAATTCCGATTGTATTCGTCTGAAAGAAGTCAAATACACCAAGAATGGCTTGAAGGTGAGTCATATTTTGAAGAATGTTGGTAACCGAACAGTTATGTAAGTCAATGGCTACCGTCAACTGTTTAGTTACCAACAATCTTCAGAATATCTTTTTTCTGTGCTCAACAGAAGAAAAAACTCATACAGATTTGTAAGAACTTGAGGGTGTGTAAATGGTTTTTGGTGAACTATCTCTTTATATTTCGGTCTGTTCCTCACATTAATCTATCACGTAGCTTCAAAAGAATATACTATAGTCGACTATAACATATAATATATTGGATGCATGATATAAACTCATTTTATAATACCCTTATTGTGTATTTTGTCACTTTGAAGCTTTAAAGACTCTTATTAACATACATCGTATTAATAAAGGCCCAAAAATCTTTTGCATTCCACTGAAGAAAGTCATGCAAGTTTGTTACAACATGAGGCTGAATAAATGATGACAGGATGATAATTTTAGGCAGAACTGTGCATGTAATGTGGATGTGTTCAAGGGAATGTTGAAAAGAATGGCAGGACAGATTATTCAGTGCCCCCTTTAGGAAAGAGAGGAAGTGCAGGCTGTGAATACCTCACACTGGCCCCTGAGGCCCCTCTCCTGCAAACGCGACCAGATGCTCTGGATTCTCCCAGCATGCTCTGGATGGTTGCTGTTGTCTCCACATGCACACTGGTGCTTCAGCATTTGGGAGTCATAAACCAGACCTGCACACACACACACACATTGAGGTTTAAGTCAGTGTGAGTGTATCATCTGCCGCAGATGCCGTGTGATTGGTGGAGATGGTGTACCCGTGGTGAAGCGCGGCTGGCTCTGGGGCGGCTCCGGGGCCGTGGTGAGAGGCAAGGCTTTGTCCGGCAGCGTCAGCGAGGTGGAGGCTGGAGACGACTGCGTACGAGAGAGCGGCCGGTGAGTGGCGCCGAGCATCATGGGTACCGCCAGTGTCTCCATTTGAGCCGTCTGTCTGCGCAGTTGCTGGAGTTGTTTTTGTGTTTCCCACAGACGTGACTGCAAAGAAAGCATTTCAGCATGTTTTATGAAAACATGTCTGCATAAACTCTTCAACTGCATCAGATAAATGTCTGTAATAAAATATCATATTTCATTTGAAAAGTATTAGGGATTTTTGTTTTTTTCTGTAATGTGACAAAATTATAATACGGTATATGATATATGAATGGTATTTATACCTCATAGTACCTTATGTAAATTAAAATTAACAAAAAAATTAAATAAGATGATAAAATGTATTTTTTTAGGTAACTAAACTAATGTCTTTTTGTTGTATTACAATGAACCTCTAAGGAAAATTGTAATGAATAATAATACAAATTTCAAACAAATTCAAAAATAAAACACTGAAACACATTACTGTAAATGAGAACTGCAGGGAAAATATACTTCATTGTTGTGAAAAAATTAAGATTTACAAAGTCATAATGGTAAAAACAAGCATTTTCTTTATTCAAACTATAACTTTATCTGTTGATTTTGAGGTCATTTATGCTACCGTTCAATAGTTTGTGGTAAGTGTTTTTTTTCTTTTGTAAGAAGTGAATGCTTTTATTCAGCAAGGATGCATTAAATTGTTCAAAAGTGACAGTAAATACCTTTATAAAATTACAAAAGATTTCTTAAATTCTGAAAAAAATCAGTTTACTCAAAGAAAAAAAAAAAATAGGCAGCACAATGTTTTAAACATTGATAATAATCAGAAATGCTTCTTGAGCAGCAAATCAGTATATTAGACTGATTTCTGAAGAATCATGTGACACTGAAGACTGGAGAAATGATGCTGAAAATTCAGCTTTGATGACAGCAATAAATTACATTTTATGATATACTAAAATAGAAAACATTTATTTTTAAATAGTAATTTTTTCACAATTTTGCTGTTTTTACTGTATTTTTCATTAAATCAATGCAGCCTTGGTAAGCAGACCAGGTTCTGTCATAAACATTAAATCAAATGATTTTGTGACATTCATCCACACAGAATCATTGTAATATTTAGATTTTATTAATGTTTTATGTATTTTTAATTTTCACTTTTAAATGATACGTGATAACATTTTGGCAGATGTTTTTGGCACAACAAGAGGTGTATGGCTTATTCTTCTCTTGCATGTTTGCTTCAGGTTTGGTGGTTTGTGTCTAACCTGGTTGAGAAGGAGGGCGTGCTGCAGGTTGAGTTGCTCCTCTTGATTCTCCAGCTCTCTCTGAGACTCCGCCCTCACCCTGTCCTGATGGGCGTCGCCCGCTGATGAATCCTCGGAGTCCATGTCCTCTGACGGGATCTGCCGGAGACGAGGCTTCTCGCTGGACTTCGACATGAGCTGCGGGAAACAGACAGAGATCCATTCAGGAAACACATCCACAAACTTGTATGACGTTTCACATCTTGAACGAACAAAAACCCAAATCCCCAAATGCATTTCAAATGAATGCACGAGGCTTGTAAAATAAATCAAAATTCTATCCTGACTACAAACATCTAAAGAGGTTTGCTTCTGATATGTCAACAATCACGGCATTATCGCGGTCCTAGAGTAAAGTGAGGATCTGTACCTTGCCCAGGTGAGTCTGCTGCTTGAGTCTCTCCAGGAGCTGAGCGCTGTGCTGCTGCTGATGGAGCAGGTGAGTATGGAGCATGCGGGGACTCTGGGGCAGCGGTTCGGAGCGGGTCCGGCTCAGAGGCTTATGAGGACCAGACGCGCTGAACTGCAGGGGAACCGGACCCAGACCTGGAACTGATCACAAACAGCAGGGACAAATCTGATTATACTTTCATAAAAACAATAGATGAAAGCATAATATTCCAGCTAGATATCGAAATATCATGCCACATAGTTTAGATCACACAAAATAGAAAATAAACATGATCCACAATGGCTTAAATATAACAATAGATGAATATAACATCAGGAACTCAGTGAACATAGTACATGAATTATAAACACATACTTTTCATGTTTATATTTTATGTAATTTTTATATTTTTGATATTGATTTTGTATTTAAATAGTAAACTGTCCATATTTATATGTTTAGATTTTTGTTTTCTTAAGAATAATACAACTAATATTTTCTGATAAATGAAATCTGATAAATATAATAAATACAATAAATGTATTACCATAATATACACTGTTTTTGAAAGAAGTCTCTTATGCTCACAAAGGTTTTGTTTATTTGATCACAAATACAGTAATGAATATTGTATAGTATATTAATATTAATACAGTATATTAATATTGCATTTTTTGTTCCTGTAATGCATGTCTGACTTTTCAGCATCATTAAAAAGAACAGCATTTATTTGAAACTGAAATACAATTGTAATAACTCGAAAGACTTTACTTTCACTGCCACTACTAATTAATTTAATGTATCCTTGCCAATTAAAATGATTAATTTCATAAAATAAAATAAATCTTACTGACTCCAAACTTTTGAATGGTAATGTCCTATATTTCCTATATTTGTTTGTTGTGTAAAACAGAGATAACAACTACACATTATGAATACAAATATGAATAAACAAACAAATAAATAAATAAATAAATACATGTAGTTTATATTCTGAAGATAATTTGTCACTGCTATGCTATTCCCCGCAGCTAGACGTTGTTGTTGTGACCACTAGATGGCGCACGTATCGAGCGTATTGTACTTCAGTAGCATTTCCTCATAGACAAACTCTCAGCTGTGTTAGGGTCTCTTACCGGCCAGGAGAGGGGTGTGTACGAGTCCAGAGGACTCCAGAATGAGGACGGGATGCATGAGCCCGCTCTGCTCTTCCACACCCAGAGGAACCAGAGACCCACCCGACACCATCGACACACGACCCAGCTTCAGCGAGCCCAGCTCCCTCTCCACCTGCAGACACACCACCGCATGAGAGCACTTCACATCATGCTAGCAGCTTCTGGGGTGAACTGCAGCCTCAAAATAACGGATGCATATTATCATATGATGCATTACCCCTGTATAAGTACATTACAGCGATTCGAAACGAGTCTCAGGTCAGTTCTGACAGGTTTAAAAATAATACAAATTGTAAATCCTTAATGCAACTAAGACAACACGAAACCATCAAAACTCAAGATAGATGTTTGGTACTGTGTTGTGTTAACACTTGATGTTTAAACTATATGACAAACAGTGTCTTAATTCATTGCTTATATGGAAAGTAACACATTTGTTACTTTTATTTCAGTTATTCTCATGTTATCCGAGGCTCTAATCGGAACAACTCATGTTGTGCTTAATGCACTTTAATTGTGCAGAAGTAGTGCTGAATCCAACTAAAGATATACTGAAGTACATTTGATTGTGTTAAAGAGGAACTATTACAAACAATTAAGGTACACTGAATAATATCAGTCTTTAAATGCAAGATAAAAGGCCACTTAAATTTACTAATTTTCTTATCAAACTCATTTTTTTAAACCACACTTTTCAATGTCAAATTATACATTTTATTTTAAAAGGGCATTTTCAGTCATTATATTTGATAATCTTCGAGTTTTAAAGAAGTACAGTTATTTTGATGAGTTGATTAACAAACTAAAGTACATGTAAAGTACTGCATTATAATTTGAACTGTAGTTTGTTAAAGTTGTGCAATACTCGTTAGGAATTACTGATGAAGAAAAAGCAGGGCTGTCATGCTGATTGCGATACCTTGGTGTTGGCGGGGAGGCCGAGCGTGATGGTGGGGAGACCGGAGGGATTCTGCACTGTGAAGTGAGTTAAAGAGCCGTCCTGCAACAGCAGCCTCTGAGCCTGAATCACACACACACACAACACACACACACACACACACACACACACACACACACACACACACACACACACACACACACACACACACACACACACACACACACACACACACACACCAGGCACAAAAAAATGATTAGGGGGGGAAATGCAGCTAAATCATCAATATTTAACTTTTTTCACATCTGTATTCTATAATTAAAAATATTTGATTAGTATTATTCACAGTAGGCCTAGTTTTGGGTCAAAGTTGCTAATATGAAATGTTAACGAAAAGCAACCAAAATCAGCTCTGAACACACTGAATGTTTTGTATAATACATGTATTTTTTTATACATTTATAATATGCATTCTTTCGTATTTATTTTATTATATATATATAAATCCCCAAACTAAAGTGTGACCAAAATCTTATGTTTTTTTTTATTAAATTAATGCTTTGCTGAAAAAAAAACAAATAAATAATAATAATAATAATATTATATTCTTGTATATAATAAATATATATAATTGATTTATTTCAGCAAAGCATTATTTATGTTTATAATTTACAGCAGTCTTTTTAAATTTGATGTTTAATTTTTTCTATTATAATAATCAGCTATAAAATGTAGTCACACTTTTGTTCGGGGACCAAATTTTCTATTTTAACTAACAATTAACTAATAATTTTGCCTAAATAAACTCCTAATTTGCTGCTCCTTAACAGTTAGTAAGGTAATTTTTAAGTTTAGGTATGAAGTAGGATTAAGGAATCTAAAATATGGTCAGAATAAGACATTAATATGTACTAATAAACAGCCAATATATTAGTAATATGGCAATATGCAAGCTAATAAGCAACTAGTTAATAGTAAAAATTGGTCCCTACCAATATTTTTTACTAAATTGATTAAATCAATTGAAAAAAATATAATATTTTGAAAGAAACAAAATGCCATCAAAACTGATACAAAAAATGTCCCAGACATTAATTTCCATGGGGCAAATGTTGAGCCTTAATAAAAAAGTTCTAAAAATATCTGAGATCTACTCTTGCGTGAGAGTGGACAAGGCTCCTGTGTGCATCAGAGAGATATGCATTTATGCAAGCCCAAAAATGGAGTAATAAAGCGATGAGGAGGCTCGGGATGGAAACGGGAGATTGGGTGTCCTGGCAGCTGCCTGCAGCTGTCCTTCTCCAGTGTCTTTGTTTAAAACATGTCATTATGCCAAAGGGCGGCGCAAACCTCCTGAAACAAGCCCTGTCGAGCTCCGCTTTCTCAACAAACAACTCCCACCGGAGGAATATTAAAGAAGCGTCCCATCATGTCTCTGTGTGTGTGTGTGTGTGTGTGTGTGTGTGTGTGTGTGTGTGTTTGTCTGGAGTTTGTCCTCTCCACAACAAAAAGGGAGAAGCTAAAAACATTTAAACTGTACCAACTGACTGCATCATTACATAATGAGCCATTTTCCATAATTGTTAGGATTTATAATTGCATTACCAGAACTTCCCATTATAAGGAAGCCAAGATACACCTTAGAGACCAGGCTGAGGAGTGGATTTTGGGAGTGTGAGGACTGTTACCTCATGGGACAGGCTGGTGGTAGCGGGCAGCACTCCGTTCTCATTGGGCAGACTGTCATTTGGAGAGCTGCAGCCAGACACTGGGGTACTGCTGCTGCTGGGGGACGAATCTGAGCGCAGCAAACACACAATCTGTCAGTCTAAACATGGGCGGCACATGTATTTAAGGTATAGTCAACCCAAAAATGAAGATTCTGTCATCATTTACTCGTGACGTTCCAAACCCGTAAGACTTTTGTTCATCTTCAGAACACAAATGAAGATAATTTTAATGAAATCTGAGAGATTTCTGACCCTCAATTTACACTCAAAAAGTTGATCGTAAAACTAATAATCCATATGTAACAAACAGTTCAGTCCAAATTTACTGAAGAGCCTCGATGGCTTTATATGATGAACAGATTTAATTTAGGCTTTTATTCACATATAAACACTGATCAGCGGACATAAACAGAAGCTCAATCATACTTGCTAGATGCACAAGAACAAACCTTAAGCTCAAACATACTGCGAGAATGAACCTCATACATGATGTGTGCTTTAATTAATGTTCATATGTAATAAAAGCTTAAATCGAATCTGTTCATTATATAAAGCATCAAAGTGGTAGTTGTGTCGATTGTCAACAGAGGGTCAGAAATCTCTCAGATTTCATAAAAATACCCTAATGTGTGTTCAGAAGATGAACAAAAGTCTTACAGGTCTGGAAATGACACGAGGGTGAGGACAGAATTTACATTTTTGGGTGAACTATTAGTTAAAATTGTATTATGCTAAATTAATGTAACTATGCAACAATGTTCCTTTAACAGACAAGTCTACATGAGAACATTTAGTTTAATCTTATAAAATATGTACAATTAAAAGCAAGAAAATACCTAAACAACATTTACTTATACAATACGACTACATCAAAAGAAGCGGCAGGGTGTTGTAGTTACCCAGCGTGTCAGGGACGCGGTGTTTGATGGCGGGCGGCGCGCTCTCTTTGCGGGTCAGCGGGCTCTTACGGGTGTTCAGGTGCTTCTTTAACTTATGCTTCACCTTCAGGTTGGGCTCCGAGTCTGCATCAAGAACAAAACAACAATAGCTTAACCAAAAGGAAGTTTTCAGTCAGTTTGGGTCGTTTGCATGTTCAGTTGTAGTTTATTTGTGCCATACGCCTGTTTTTATGTGTCATCAATGCGCTCTTCAAAAAGGACCAATTCATGATGACAAATAACAACCATGTGTAGAAATGAAAATATACAGTACCATCAATAAAATTGACATAACCACTACAAACAACCAGCGTGTGTTTCGCAGACAACCAACGGGCTGTAATAACCACAAGTCAACACCTGAGATTTAAAGGGGATTGTTCCAGAGTCTACACAAATAACACAGTCACACACAAAAAGCCAGGAGACGATTAGGATGGGTAACTAGTTGAGTGACTTTTTTTTTCAAATTTTATGGGAGATGCTTTAAAGAGCATCTTCTCAGAGTAGGCATTAACGCACTGATAGCATGCTATGTTTAAGTCTAATAAAATTAAATAAGTTAATAAAAGTCTGCCACCCCCTAAAACGGCTCATTTAAACACGCCCCAACATGTCTACATCACGATGTGGGAAGAGTTGCATAACATCGCCCAAATTTACAACACTGTTCGAGAACAGTTGAACCCAACTATTAGAGTGTGTGCAGCACATTTTACGGAGGACTATTTCCTGAACCTGGGAGAGTAGCCTGCCAGCTGTGCACAAAGACTGTTTCTATGAAGTGGGGCAATTCCAGCTTTGCAAGGACAGTCTGACACTTCTGACTCACAGCCTGTAAGTACGTTTCTGCCACTGACGATTCAAACTGAGTTTTGAGCAGTGTAGAATAGTGAATAGTGAGAACTGTAGTTCCACAGCTGTACTTACTCGTCTTTACCAGTAAATTATATGAATTAAAATGCTTCCTCGTTTGACCATCGAGTGCAAAGTCATCCTGACAGACGGCGCTGAACTGATACGAAGTGGACAGGTCAAGTGTTTGGAAACTCTCTCGAGGACTACTTCTGCAAAACATTCGGTTCGATGCGAAAAGCCTATATAATGGTACAATTTAATTGTTTTATGATTGCCATTGTCCAGAACGTATACAAAAAAACAGCCAGAATCATATTTTGGTCTCTATATGTATATGATTATGATTTTTGCACTTTTTATCGTCCATAAAACTCAATCATTCAGTACAGTAAAAGAATGGTTCGTCTGAACAAGCTGACAGATTTGAATTCTTGTATATGTCTAGCATTTATGTTTGTACTACTTTAAATAAACCTCAAAGTTTAATACTTGAGGCCTGTTCATATCAAAATCAATTTAATTTAAACTGTACCAACTGACTGCATCATTACATAATGAGCCATTTTCCATAATTGTTAGGATTTATAATTGCATTACCAGAACTTCCCATTATAAGGAAGCCAAGATACACCTTAGAGACCAGGCTGAGAGAGTGGATTTTGGGAGTGTGAGGACTGTTACCTCATGGGACAGGCTGGTGGTAGCGGGCAGCACTCCGTTCTCATTGGGCAGACTGTCATTTGGAGAGCTGCAGCCAGACACTGGGGTACTGCTGCTGCTGGGGGACGAATCTGAGAGCAGCAAACACACAATCTGTCAGTCTAAACATGGGCGGCACATGTATTTAAGGTATAGTCAACCCAAAAATGAAGATTCTGTCATCATTTACTCGTGACGTTCCAAACCCGTAAGACTTTTGTTCATCTTCAGAACACAAATTAAGATAATTTTTATGAAATTTGAGATTTCTGACCCTCAATTTACACTCAAAAAGTTGATCGTAAAACTAATAATCCATATGAAACAAACAGTTCAGTTCAAATTTACTGAAGAGCCTCGATGGCTTTATATGATGAACAGATTTAAGGCTTTTAAAGGCTTAGGCTTTTATTCACATATAAACACTGATCAGCGGACATAAACAGAAGCTCAATCATACTTGCTAGATGCACAAGAACAAACCTTAAGCTCAAACATACTGCGAGAATGAACCTCATACATGATGTGTGCTTTAATTAATGTTCATATGTAATAAAAGCTTAAATCGAATCTGTTCATTATATAAAGCATCAAAGTGGTAGTTGTGTCGATTGTCAACAGAGGGTCAAAAATCTCTCAGATTTCATAAAAATACCCTAATGTGTGTTCAGAAGATGAACGAAAGTCTTACAGGTTTGGAAATTACACGAGGGTGAGTAAATGAGGACAGAATTTACATTTTTGGGTGAACTATTAGTTAAAATTGTATTATGCTAAATTAATGTAACTATGCAACAATGTTCCTTTAACTGACAGAGGTCTACATGAGAACATTTAGTTTAATCTTATAAAATATGTACAATTAAAAGCAAGAAAATACCTAAACAACATTTACTTATACAATACGACTACATCAAAAGAAGCGCAGGGTGTTGTAGTTACCCAGCGTGTCAGGGACGCGGTGTTTGATGGCGGGCGGCGCGCTCTCTTTGCGGGTCAGCGGGCTCTTACGTGTGTTCAGGTGCTTCTTTAACTTGTGCTTCACCTTCAGGTTGGGCTCTGAGACTGCGACAAGAACAAAACAACAATAGCGTAACCAAAAGGAAGTTTTCAGTCAGTTTGGGTCGTTTGCATGTTCAGTTGTAGTTTATTTGTGCCATACGCCTGTTTTTGTGTCATCAATGTGCTTTTTAAAAAGTAACAATTCATGATGACAAATAACAACCAAGTGTATAAATGAAAATATACAGTACCATCAATAAAATTGACATAACCACTACAAACAACCAGCGTGTGTTTCGCAGACAACCAACGGGCTGTAATAACCACATAAATGAATAAACGACAACACACAATACCAGCACAGAGGGCTTAATTAACAGTTGAGGATTTACATTTTAGAGTCTTAAAAGCACTCCAGAGTGGAATTACGATGAACATGCATATTATTAATATTATAAGTTTAAAAGCACACCAAGTCATTAACACCACATTTAATCAATGTGGAAGTTGCACACGCCCTAAAACGTTCAGAACAGTCAACCCAACTTAGAGGTCAGCCATTTACGGGACTATCCGACTGAGAGTATGCAGTGCACTTTTGGTTTTCTGACACAAATGTAACTGTAATGTTACGCGCATGAAGTGCTAAAGTTAAGATATCGAATCTGCCCACTGATCACTGCCTCATTAAATGGTTTTGGCAGTAGGACCGGTATTACAAATGTAGGCGTAATTTTACGCTGAGATCGCAATCAAAGCCTGATAATGCAATCAGACATGCTCCAACGATGAGCTTTTAAATGGGTTCAAGGGTAGAGGCTAAGACAGATTAAATAATGTTAATAATAAGTCTCCATACCTTACCCATAAACACTGGCTCATTTAAACACGCCTTTTCAACGATGACTTTTCTACATCGACGCTCATGATAACCAGCATAGTGAGAGACTGTTGCATGTAACATCGTACACCAAATTTACAACACTGTTCGAGAACAGTTGAACACCATACTATTAGAGTGTGTGCAGCACATGCTTTACGGAGGAACTATTCATCCTTGAACCTGGTAGATGTAGCCTGTCGTCTATTGACTGTACATATAGACTGTTTCTATGAAGTGGGGCATCTACTTCCCGTCTGTTTGCATCAGGACAGTCTGACAGTTCTGACTGCTTTTGTTGCTGGTTCAGAAAACAAGGTGGTTCTGAAATCTCTTCTGTACTTCCTGCTAATTGTTTTTGTCATTGTGTAAAACACTAGCTCTGGCAGCGGCCGTGTTGAGAACTGTAGTTCCACAGCTGTACTTACTCGTCGTTACCAGTAAATGATATGAATTTAAATGCTTCCTCGTTTGACCATCGAGTGCAAAGTCATCCTGACAGACGGCGCTGAACTGATACGAAGTGGACAGGTCAAGTGTTTGGAAACTCTCTCGAGGACTACTTCTGCAAAACATTCGGTTCGATGCTGAAAACTGACTGATAAGAGTCACAATTTAACTTTTTCTGATGATTGCCTATTGTCATAAGTAAAAAAAAACATCGCCAGAATCATATTTTGGTCCCTATATGTATATGTATATGATTATGATTTGTGTACTTTTTATTGTCCATAAAACTCAATCATTTAGTACAGTAAAAGAATGGTTCTTCTGAACAAGCTGACAGATTTGAATTCTTGTATATGTCTAGCATTTATGTTTGTACTACTTTAAATAAACCTCAAAGT
The DNA here is from genome assembly GCA_027422435.1 of Schizopygopsis pylzovi. Classification (NCBI taxonomy): domain Eukaryota; kingdom Metazoa; phylum Chordata; class Actinopteri; order Cypriniformes; family Cyprinidae; genus Schizopygopsis; species Schizopygopsis pylzovi. The sequence continues at coordinate 40,615,433 of CM049816.1, forward strand.
TTAATACTTGAGGCCTGTTCATATCAAAATCAATTTAATTTGAATGGACTTTAAATGCGTTTGTTCAGAGTGACACGTAAAGGTGTTTTAATGTCTTTTCCATCACATAGCGAAGAAAACTGCCAATCAATGAGCGCCTTTTTGACACATGACCAGAGCTGACGCTGTTACATAAAACTACAAATTGGTGGCGTACACAAACAGACTATTTAGCTAAATGACAATGAATAACGTGAAGTATTTTGGTGTTGCATCACGAATAAAAAAAAATCTAAAATCTGAACGGCTGTTTGAAAACATGTAACGAATGTTTGACTTCCTTTTCTTTTCTTTCCCTTTTGTCTACTTTTTTGTGTTCTTTGTGCTGCTTTTTCTATAAGCGCCATCTACTGTCAGAGAGAGAATTAGCATTTTCATTATAACATTAATTTTATTATTTTTATTTCTTTATTTCCTTTTCACTGACTGACTGACTGAGATGTTTATTTTCATTTCATTTTATTCTTTTTATTTATTTATTTTTCACCAACTGACAGAGAGGTAAATCTGCATTTTCTTTTCATTTTATTAATATATATATTTTATTATTTTATGAAAAAAAATCTTTATTTATTTTTCACCAACTGTCAGAGAGTGAATCTGCATTTTTATTTCATTTTATTAATATTAATTGTATTATTTTATTTCTTTATTTCACATACTGTCAAGTGAGTGGATTTGGTATGAAAAGATAAATCGAATGTGAAAATTGGGCTGAATTGTACTGCCGCACATTTGTGTTTGGTGTGAACAGACTGTTTCAGTTACAGGTTTAGAGCAAATCCTGAACCCATAAAAGTCTGAGCAATAATTATAGAGATGATTAGCACTACAAAAGTAGAACAAAGACGTTTAAACTCTGCGGCTTCATTTGAGTAACTGAACGTCCAGTCAGAGTTATTACGACATAGTGTTTCGCCCATGGGGCTGACAGGGGAGTGTCTCTCATAGGCAAGGCCTTGTTAACAGAGTGCTGCCTGGAGCAAAGCGAGGCACTGGGAGTTTGTCTGAACGCTTCCACACTCATCCCGCCCTTCTCTGAACTGTATGAAGATCAGTGGGGATTTCTTTAAGACTGCAAGGGAAGCTCGGCTTCCCCTATAACAGGGGTTCTCAAAGTTTACATTCAAAGGTCTGAATGGGAACTATCATCAACGTCAAAAGGTCCGAAATAATTGTTATTACAAAACTTGTTTTTATAAACATGCTTATTACTTTATATAACAATTCAACTTGATATATGCTTAATTAACATATGTATGACGTCATCAGGTGTACTTGTGTTTACGAAAATGAACCATAGTATTATACAAATAAAAAAACAAAAAAAACATTTGGTTACTATTAAACCATGATAACCACAAATTAACCATGGGCTTGCTACACTAACCATAGTTTAACCATTGTATTTGTAGTAAAACTGGTTATATAAATTGTAATCAATATGCAAAAGAAAACATACAATGTTTACTACACTTTTATTATAATAAAACCATGGTTATTTTTCATAAGAGTTACTCAACAGTACTGAATTTTTATACTAAATGCCCAATAAAGCAGTTCTCATTTAGGTCTACATATTTAATGTTTCTGAAATAGTACTTCAATGTAACCTGCAGTCACTTCAACTGAATTGCCAAAATCTTTAATTATATATTTTTTTAAATATATATTTCATGGAGCACAAACGTGCACTATGTGCATATTTCAACCCTTTACAGTAGAACTACATATTCATATGCCAGACAGTCAACAGTGATATGTTTTTGGAAACACTGTTTTGCACTCGTTCATTCAGAAGTCTGCTGCGGTTTGGTTCTTTGAATATGCTGCTAACTCTGTCAGTGGAGAAAGACTGCGTCGGGGGGGACCTCGCGCTCGCGGGGCGAAACCGGTGACATTATTCTACTGAATGAAATCAAAGGTTTATCCAAAATGTCGCTAGTTGCTATGTGCTTTGTCTTACAAAAGAGTCTGTAATCACTGCAACACTGGTTCATGCGCCCGTGTGTGTGTGTGTGTGTGTGTGTGCGCCACGCACACCGCACGGAGGTCTGAGTGATACGAGTGCGCTTGAAATACGAAGTGGAGGCGGGTCCGGATTGAATTCCCTCCCGGTCCAGATCCGGACCGGAGTCCGGACTTTGAGAAGCCCTGCCCTATAATGTCAAAAAAATTATGGTCAAATATGTACTATTGTGTTAACATTTTATTGACAAAAAATTAATTAGAACACGTTCATCTCGAAGACGAGTTGGTTCAGAATCAGTAGCAGGTCGGCTGACTCAATTTCCTTCTCATACATTCCCGTAGCGTCACAGTGCATTTCCCTGTTGAAGCCTAGCGTCTATTGACTTCAATGGGGCAATGTTTTTTTCAGTGCTTGAAACTAGACGGTCATTGGATTAAAGCTGCGATTATGTGCCACTCACGGACGCTCAGCGTCTCTGGGGGTAAATGGAGGAGTGGGCTGGCCTGGACTCCGGGCTTCTGCGTGATGATTGGAGGGTCTGTCGAAAGACTGCATCTGCTTTTGATTGACAGCGATTTTGTACTATAAAAAGTCGCTGACGCTGAAGCTATTCGAGCTCACTCCCATCGCGGATTTTACAAGTGTAGTCAAAAGACAAATTGCTGCAACCTATTTCTTGGTATTTGCTTGGCGAAATTGCTAGCCATACATAATCATACATTTCACACAATTATACACCACATTCCTTGTTTCAGTTTAACCTAATTCCCACATTTCCTCCGTCGAGTTTAATATCTGGTGTACTGATGTAGATTCTGATGAATTTTGCTGAGTTAGATGCGTTCCTGAGTCAACATATATTGTTGACCATGGAACAAAATTTTAATCCAAATATTTAATCTTGACCATTTCCCTGCACCTAAACCTAACCTTAATCATGAGTAATCACTAAAATCAGAGGAAATGATAGATGAATGACACTGACGTATAAGCCACAAACACTGATTGTAAGCCTAAACTTCACAAAAAATATAAACTTGTTCTTCAAATCTGATTGGTTAATAACAATGTTGTTCCAGGGTCAACAAAGATGTTGATCCAGGAACATGTCGCACTTGGTAAAATCAGGTTCTGCGGTCTGTGTGGGTCCTAACACCCCAGTGTAGAGACGGGGACACTATACTGCGAAAAAGCACAGTCTTTAAGATGAGACGTTAAACCGAGGTCCTGACTCGCTGTGGTCATTAAAAATCCCATGGCACATTTCATAAAGAGTAGGGGTGTAACGCCAGTGTCCTGGCCAAATTCCCCACACTGGCCCTTATCAATCATGGCCTCCTAATAATCCCTATCCACTTGATTGACTCTATGACTCTCTCTTAGTGCTGGGCGGTATACCGGTTCATACCGAAAACCGGTGTTTATTTTTCTTACGATATGAATTTTTAAAATACCGCAATACCGGTGTCATTTAAATAACGTTTGAAACGCAACACTGTTAGAGAGGGGTCTCTTTTCACTATTGCATTTTGGCGAGAATACAGCTGTATGTGTTACTAAGCGTGAAAGTTACGAAAATTAAGCACTAGTAGAATGTGATAAGAGAGAAGAAGTCATCCACAATATCCACATCGACCACCAAAAATATCCACCATCTGCTGCATAAGCTCCCGCGTCTCTCACAAACTAAATTTCTCCGTCGATACGACGGATTCCCGTCAATTGCAGGGTTCCCGCCTTCTTAAATTCACTTTTCATAACTTTAAGACCGTAAATACGCTTACATTTCTCAAACAGTGTTATAAATGTCTTGATTTTAGCTTGAATAGGTCTTAAATGAAGGAAAGACGAGGTGCATTCAGTCTGTTGAGGGGGATGTGATCAAAGCCTGGAGTGGATTAAAGCACGTTCCTCTCTCCACTTGAAGCGTTCTGTAATCACTCCGCTCTGGATCCACTCCGGGTTTTACATTCCCGCTCACCGAGAAACTGCTCCGTGTTCACCATTTAAACGTTATCGGGGATTACTGAGGGGAAAGAAACATGTAGAAATCATGTAGCACACTGTTGTTGTTCTGCGGAACACCAAAAATCATTGCCGCTTTGGCAAACAACATAGTAACGCCACTCGCATCATTCAGTCGGGTTCTTAGCAGAGAACACCGAGCAGAACTTGAATTTCGGCAAAGAAAAGCACCGTTCTTAAAATTACAAGAAGAAAAGCACCGTTCTTAAACTGTGTGTGTGACTGTAGCCGTATGGCTGTGGAATGGGGTTTGGCCGAGGAAATATTTTCAGTCAAAAGATTTTGTTTTGCTTTAACCCCTGTATTTAGTGTGGACTTTTTCTACAATGTTCACTCATCATGACACTAAAATATGGCATTCTAAGTCAATCTACTGCAGTTTGTCCTCAGTAAGTAGAAAATGTGGTTAACACCCGGTCATGCATGGAAAAAAAAATACCGTCATATACCGTGAAACCGGTATAATTTAGAAAAATACCGTGATATAAATTTTTGGTCATACCGCCCAGCTCTACTCTCTCTCCTCTCCACCTGTAGCTGGTGTGTGGTGAGCGCATGCACTTGATTGGCTCTATGTCTCTCTCTCCTCTCCACCTGTAGCTGGTGTGTGATGAGCGCATCCACTTGATTGTCTCTATGACTCTCTCTCCTCTCTACCTGTAGCTGGTATGTGGTGAGCGCATACACTTGATTGTCTCTATGACTCTCTCTCCTCTCCACCTGTAGCTGGTGTGTGGTGAGCGCATACACTTGATTGGCTCTATGACTCTCTCTCCTCTCCACCTGTAGCTGGTGTGTGGTGAGCGCATACACTTGATTGGCTCTATGTCTCTCTCTCCTCTCCACCTGTAGCTGGTGTGTGGTGAGCGTATACACTTGATTGGCTCTATGACTCTCTCTCCTCTCCACCTGTAGCTGGTGTGTGGTGAGCGCATACACTTGATTGGCTCTATGTCTCTCTCTCCTCTCCAACTGTAGCTGGTGTGTGGTAAGCGCATACACTTGATTGGCTCTATGACTCTCTCTCCTCTCCACCTGTAGCTGGTGTGTGGTGAGCGCATACACTTGATTGGCTCTATGACACTCTCTCCTCTCCACCTGTAGCTGGTGTGTGGTGAGCGCATGCACTTGATTGGCTCTATGACTCTCTCTCCACCTGTAGCTGGTGTGTGGTGAGCGCATACACTTGATTGGCTCTATGTCTCTCTCTCCTCTCCACCTGTAGCTGGTGTGTGGTGAGCGTATACACTTGATTGGCTCTATGACACTCTCTCCTCTCCACCTGTAGCTGGTGTGTGGTGAGCGCATGCACTTGATTGGCTCTATGACTCTCTCTCCTCTCCACCTGTAGCTGGTGTGTGGTAAGCGCATACACTTGATTGGCTCTATGACTCTCTCTCCTCTCCACCTGTAGCTGGTGTGTGGTGAGCGCATACACTTGATTGGCTCTATGACTCTCTCTCTCCTCTCCACTTGTAGCTGGTGTGTGGTGAGAGCATACACTTGATTGGCTCTACGTCTCTCTCTCCTCTCCACCTGTAGCTGGTGTGTGGTGAGCGCACTGGCGCCGTTGTCCTGTGGCAGCCGTTGCATCATCCATGTGGATGCTGCACACTGGTGGTGGTTGAGGAGAGACCCCCCACATGATTGTAAAGCACGTTGGGTGTACAGCAATACACAATAAAGCACTATATAAAAGCATCATTCATTCATTTGTATATGTGACGGTGACATACTCGCTCGTCTCAGCCCCCCTGAGTCGGGCCCTTCGCTGAAAGCTGTATTTGTGGAGGACAGGAGCGGCTGGACAGAAGCGCTGGGATTTGGAACCAACTCCCTGTGGGAACACAGAAGACATTTACTGTAAGATCTGAAGAAAAGCATGTACTTTTCACCTGTACTTTACCAGTCGTGGGTGGATATGAGAGCTGTTTCTAACCGGTAGGCGACGGACGGGCTGCTCAGAGGGTTGGAGTTGGTCCTTTCCAGCACCGCCTTCTGCTTCTTCAGAATCACTTGCGCCAGTTTCTGCTTCACCAACGCACTGGCAACAGCACCTGTCAATCAATACAACCAACCAATTAAAAGCAAAAAAAGTAAAACATTCTCAGTTTTCAGAGAGTGTGACTCTACATAAATAAAACAAGCCAATGAAATAATGTCAAACCACAAAAAGAAGCAGCAACGCAAATATAACTTTTTCAATGTCAAGTATACTAAAATTATTTTTAAATTAATTTAATTAAAAAAATAATCAATAATATTAATTTATATCTTTATTTTACTTAATTATTTTAATTATTTATTTTATATTTGATTTGATTTTCATGTTTAATATTTAATAGTATTTATTTTATTTAGTTGGTCCAGGATATGGCCATTTTTAAGTAACTTAAGTAAGGTTTAATATTTTGTAATTACATTTAAATTATATTAAATTAAAAATGTATTTATTTTATTATTTCTTTGTTATTATGTTAAAATTAAAATATTACATTTGAAAATAACCTTATGTTATTTTTTATTTTATTACGTTGATATTTTTAGTTTACTTAATAAACTAAATACAATTTTAAATTTGTTATTAATTCAATTATTTTATAACATCAAGTTATTTTTATTTTATATTTTATTTTCATTTAGTCTATTTTAGTTTAGTTTAGTTGGCCCTGAAATAGGCCATTTTAAATCAAATGGCAGTTTTCTCCCACAGAAAAATGTCAGCGATGTTTCTATCGAGGGCCTGCATTGTGAGTGTGGTTGAGCTTTTATTGTGGAGCTGTGTGGCTGAGACTGCAGTGAGCTCGAGGGAAGGAAACTACATGTTGACTCAGTGCCTCCCTGTCCTTCCAGAGCGGCCATTATGTGGCGGCTACGTCATGCTGGCTCTAACCAATATGGTCAATATTGACACGGTTACTGTTTGCGCGGAGTGATTAATTTTACCTTTCTGCAGGTGCTTTCTCTCACAACAGTCATAGCATCAGCTGGGATAAAAAACTCCAGCTGCAGTGAATTATCATCGTGTGAGAGACACTTGACACATAACAGCACTGATTGACACAACAAATCGTCATCTGCTTAATGCACAGTTTATCTAATATCAAATCAGATGGCAATAGGTTTCAGACTCCAGAAGTTGTTTAACTGTGTTAGATGCAACATGACTCAACAGGATATTTACTGCTCTCATTCAGTGAAAAATAAACAACATCAAAAGTGGTATTAATGTTTGCCAGCGTGACCAAGCGCTGCAGCATGACACAGCTCTGGAGTGACTGGAGACGCTCATGATCACAATAAAGCAATTCACACTCAAACACATGCACGCACACACACAAACACACGCACACACACACACACACACACACACACACACACACACACACACACACACACACACACACACACACACACACACACACACACATGCACATGCACATGCACACGCACACGCACACGCACACACACACAAGCACACACACACACACACACACACGCACACACACACACGCGCACACACACACACACACACAAACACATGCGAACACACGCGCACACACACACACACACACACACACACACACACACACACACACACACGCGCGCACACACATGCACACACACACACACACACACACACACACACACACACACACACTCTGTGCTGCTACAGACACGTAGAGGGCAAAAGTGTAAAACCACCATCCATCCATCCATCCATCTATCTGTCTGTCTATGTTTTGGACATGGCATGTTTTTTTTTTTGGTGATCCAGTATATCATAGAAATTCCACTGTAATATTTTAATTAACTTGGAGTAACAGGTAAATACATGCAGCTATGTTACACTTATTCAGTGCCATGAGATACATCACAGTACTATGGTTTTAACATCTAACCATTCATGTATGTCTGCAAAAAGCCCCATGGTATTGCACGGTATAGTATGGCACGATCTGTAACTGGCAGGTCACTGGCGGCTGTGGGACAGACCCTTTATAGAACAACAGGGTTCCCAGGTTCAGTGCAGACTCCTCCCATGTGTTTTCAACCACAAAGTTTTGTTTTTACTCTCAGAGCTATTTCCTGAGGCAGCCGTGGCCCTGTTTCAGTTGAGCTACTATTAAAAGGGCACTGGCACAATGTAAAACTCTTTTTCTCCGTAGATTTAGTGCATTTCTGAAATTCTTGAAACTGTTTGTTCAAACTCCACGACACAACCTACTTGTGCACAGCACCTGTTCCCTTCTTCTCAGTTGAACACCTGTGACAAACTAAAATGTCTATCTCTTTCTTGGTGCTAAAGATGCATATTAGTCACATTTGAGTGATCAATCATCCAAGTGCTTCATTTTAAAGGCATCTCATTCGTGAAGTGACAAAAACAGAATCTCATTTCTCTCTTGCTAATCAAAGTAACCCCAACCCTAAACTAGCATGCTATGTTTGGTGACCACAAGTCATTATTTTAGACATTCACTCTGTATTTGTCACATAAGCACCCAGTAAGTCTGTGAACAGCAGTTATTTAAGGGTTATTGTGTGTGTCACTCACTCTGTTGACTCTTGTCCTTGTTTTTAAGTTGTTGTAGCTGTTGTTTTGCTAGTTCCTGGTCTCGTAGATGCTGCTCCATGTTATATGACTACAAAAAGAGGAGCCGTCAGTCATAATTATTCATAACAATGCTGATTAGTTTATCAAGCTAATAAAATACACATATATATTGGGTCTCATTCATGAAAGAAATTTGGTTAATAAATGTATTTGTCATGGATTTAATCTATATGTTCATCAATATAGTAACCGATTACAGATAAACTGCTTTTAAACTCATTGTCCAGGTGAGCTCATCTAATGCTAGGTGTTAACTATAGGCTCTGAAATTAGGTGTAAAACCAATTGGATAATCATCAGTCAAATAAACTAACCCGAACTATAAAATGTGTCCTATTGGGCTAAAATTTAAATGAACTGTCTGAAGAACCAGTTAGCAGAATCAACCATACTTCCCGGCTGTGGATTACAGGTATTAATGTTGTAAGTAATGTTCAGCTGATCATGTTGTGCACTGTATTGCTTGTGTTGCGGTGGTATGACAGGTGTCTGTGTCTCTGCCTGCACTGAGATCAGTGTGAGACTTCAGTGACATGTACCTGTATGTGCTGCAGCTGCTGCTGGCTGTACTGGGAACAGTGCTGTGGATTGAAGGGGATCAGCAGAGGGGGGTGTAGAGGGGACAGGAAGGCCGGGTCCGAACCCGGACGCACCAGACGCTCACCTACGCGCAGGTCCATGGGGGCGGGGCCCGTGGGAGACCACACTGCGGCTTCTGGATGGACAGAGACACATTATTAGAATGAAAAAAAAAACTTCAGAAATAGAAGAATAAACATACATGTGAAACTTGACTCAAAAATAATATTAAAAAAAAATACAGTAGAACTGTAACATGGTGAAATGTTATTATAATTCAAAACCACTGTTTTCTAATGGAATATATTGTAAAATGTAATTTATTCCTCTGATGTAAAGCTGAATTTGTCCAGTCTTCAGTGTCACATATAATATGCTGATTTGCTGCTTGTTAATATTTCTTATCAATGCTGAAAACAGTTGTGCTGCGTCATGTTTTGTGGAAATCACACTTTTTTCATGATTCTCTGATTAATAGGAAGTTCAAAAGTACAGCATTTATTTAAATATAAATATTTGTGAAATGTCTTTACTGTTACTTTTGAGAAATGTAATAATTTAATGCACCCTTGCTAAATAAAAGTATATGTGTATATACACTGTAATATTTAACCCAAACATTTGAACGGTAGAGTGTATTTCTTAAAAATATGAAGTCTATTTTATGGGTGATTGTCATTATTTGTATTGTGACATTATTTTATTTTTTAATAAAATCACACCGATTCTCAGTACATAATGACACATTTCACTTTTTAGGTTTTTAATATTTTTTTAAACAAGTTCTAGTAATTTACAGTTTTTTCACAGTGTTTCACAGTGCAATTTACAGTGTGTGTGTGTGTGTGTGTGTGTGTGTGTGTGTGTGTGTGTGTGTGTGTGTGTGTGTGTGTGTGTGTGTGTGGTGTGTGTGTGTGTGAAATAATCTTCACAGCCTTAATAAAACTCATTAAAATATAATTACAGTTACTGAGGTTGTGTTGACTTCCCCCTGTGACAACTAGCCCCGGTCACACTACATCGTTTTGATTTAATAAGTTATGCTGTTTAAATCAATTGCAGGACATTTCCACTGGTGCAGAAGGCAGAAGAAAGCAGGTGAATACACAGAAAAAGAGAAAAGAGATGGAGATGGAGAGAGAGGGAGATATGTGTGTATCAGCGCAAGCATATGTTCCAGCGTTTCCCTTCTGGCACATTCCACAGTGATATAAAGTGGGCCTGCTTTCCATAACTTTTGCATACTGCTTTAAGAATATTTGCATGGTACCAGTGACTCAATGGGATGGACTGCCTCACCCTCACCTCACACAGAGCATACAGGAAAATCACAAAGCCGCCGTGTACATGTATGTCGGCGCATATCTGGGCTCTCACAGCGCTGATGTCAGTCGAGCTGGCTCCCTGCCCAGATAAAACCAGAGCGCTTGACAGATTTCTCATCCGAGGAGTTAAAAGAGCACTTCAGCCATCAACTTTTCAGTATTTCCCAACTCTTTCCCACTGATTTCCACCAAAGCCTCCTAAAAATAGCTGTGTCTCCAACACTCACAAGATCCAGTGTTTCAGAAATGGTGACTCATGCCCTTTTGATGCCTCAAAGCACACTTGCTATTGTATTCCTGCTTTGTCACCGTTATTCTGACACAAACGCCACTGAACCAATCAGCAGCGGCGAAAATGACTCACGAATGACTTCAACCAGTGAGGAACTATATATACACCTCTGAGCTGGTGTGTTTTGCAAGAGGAAGAAACTGAGAAACAGAATAAGAAATGAGATCAAACGAGGATAATAATGAGAAATGAGCAGCACATATTAGACCGATTTCTGAAGATCATGTGACACTGAAGACTGCAGTAATGATGCTGGAAATACAGATTTGATCACAGGAATAAACTGCATTTTAACATATATTCACATAAAACGCCTGTTTTTATATCAATTATAATTAAGTTATATAGTTAAAAATGGAATATAAAAATATGATTAAAGATGCATTAAAATATGAATTTGTTTCTGTTTATAATTCTTGTTCACTGAGTTGATGTTGATATATTGAAATATATTGATATATTTGATCCATTGAGGATCATTTTGCATGTTTATTTTCTGAAAACAGGAATTAATTACATTTTAAGCTATATTTCAATAGAAAACTGATATTTCACAATATTTTTTTTTTACTTTATTGTTAAACAAACATATGCAGAAACATTGAGAATAGGAGAATTTGACTCTTTAAACAAAAATAAAAATATTTACTCTTTTGAATGGTAAACCTTTGAATAGTATGAAAATTATTTTATAAATGCAATAAACATTTATGTATACATTTATTTTATTCTAATTTATTATTTTATCGGATTTTAATAATATTGGTTATATTATTTGCTATTAGTCTCCAAGATCAAACCTATGCTATGAAAGAGCTGGACAGGCTGATATTTAAATAAAATGTCAAAAATATGATAAAACGTATAAGAAACATACTTGTTTTCTGTTTATAATTCATGCTGATGATATGTTCAAATCCATAAAAATACCTGTTATATTTAAGCCATTGTGGATTATTTTAGATGTTTATTTTCTACTTTTCAACTGACTGCTGAAAATACAGGTTCCCCTCCGGGAACATCGAGCTGCGTCGAAACGCTAGGGGAACGCCATCAGCGTTGTCCAGCTCTGAATCATATGTGTAATCAGTGAAAATTGACGGCCAGACGTCAGGTGCGGTGACGTCATGACCAGGATGCTTAAAAGCACGTGATGTGCAGCCGGCGCCAGCTTTTTGTCATTCAGCAAAGCTCTCTGTGTGTGTCAGTCGATTGTGTTCTGTGAGTCTGTTACTATCAAGATAGGAAATAAGAAAGTTTATTCTTAAAAAGATAGGCAAAGAAAGACTAGAAGCAGACATATCAAAGGCCAATGAGGGCGAAAGTAGATCACGTTACAGACTGTGTGTTCCTCCCTGCCCACGCTATAACACGAGCGGGATACACACAGTTTTTGCGATGATCTGGCTGGGAGGCGAAAACTCTCTTTGAGGAGGGAGTTTTCACCTGCGTCCTCGCAGCACCTGCCACGCTGCCGCTGAGGCGGAGCAGTGGCTGTGCTCGCAGATGGATTAGATAGAAAGATTAAGACGGGTGATCCCCTATCTTCTTCCTTTCCCATCAGATCCAGCGTCCGCTGCAATGCATTGTGCTCCCGCCGGGCACGCTCCGAGGAGTGTGTCCGCGCCTATGATCTCGCGGTCCCGCTGCTGCTGAGGCACCGCGGCGAGTGAGATCACGGGGATCGCACATAGATCTGGCGGACGGGTTGGAGACGGGTTCACCCTATTTCCACCTGTATTCCCCAGGTCTAGCGCTCTCTCGGGGCGGAAGCCTAAGCTGTAGTTCTTCCCCCTTGAGTGAGAGTGCGCTAATCTGCAGCAGTTTCTCTCCGAGAAGATTTATTTGTTTTGTTCCGAGCGGCTCGCGTGTTGCCGAGGCAACGCGCGCATTATGGTGATTCTCGGTTCATTTATGCACTTTCAGACCGTGTTTACTTGTCTGGGTGTTTGACTGCATTTAATTTTGAATAATTAACTATGCATTTTATCCGACTATGAAAGTTAGATATATATTTATACATATATATATATATATATATATTGTAGAGAAATATATACAATTATATATTGTATATGACATACAAGAGCCTCTTGGGATACTTCTCAAGTGAGAGCACAATGTTTACCTCTCTTCCTCCAAGGAGGTTGAGGTGGTCAGCTTGGGCTGCTGGGCGGAGCAGCCCCAATTGTGTTCCAGCTCCTTATTCGGGGAATGTCACTTCTCGTACTCGCCAGAATCGGAGTCAGAGTGATGCGCCCGGGCCGAAGACGGATCTGCGGATCGATAGTCTTCGGCCAGAACGCCCTGATGCCAATGGTCCAGGGCCTTGAGGGCCGGCCCCTCTGGGGAAGAGCGGTGTACACTGCATTACACGGTGTCCGTCTCTCCTCAGTGCCCTCAGGAGATCAGTCTGCCGACCCTGCCAGTGTTCTAGGGCACAGCGGTCTCCAGCGAGTGCTTCTCTCAGTCTCTTCCGCCCAGAAATGTAGCGGAGATGGGAGGCTCGCCACCCCTTCGGGGGTCTCTAGAGCAGCTAGATCGGCCGTCCCCTGCCAGTCCTCCGTTCAAGGGCACCGAGCTAGCCGCTCTAAGTACACCAGAGGCCAGTCTCAAGAGACTGGTTCCCTTAGTAGGCCACCCGGCGGCTTGGGAGCCCCTGCCAAGCATGTCTCATTGGGATCTGCCTGAGCAGACTCTGGTTCCTAGTCTTCCTTAGAGATGACGTGGGTCTGAGGACCGTCATTTCCAATAGGAGGCTTCTGAGGCAGTCCTGATGCCAAGGCCCAGGACTGGTAAGGGCAGGCCCCTCTGGGGAAGTGCGGTGTACACCGCATTACACGGTGCCCGTCTCTCCTCAGTGCCCTCAGGAGATCAGTCTGCTAACCCTGCCAGTGTCCCAGGGCGCAGCGGTCTCCAGCGAGCGGTTCTCTCAGTCTCTTCCGCCCAGAAATGTAGCGGAGCTGGGAGGCTCGCCACCCCTTCGGGGGTCTCTAGAGCAGCTAGATCGGCCGTCCCCTGCCGGTCCTCCGTTCCAGGGCACCGAGCTAGCCGCTCTAAGTACACCAGAGGCCAGTCTCAAGAGACTGGTTCCCTTAGTAAGTCATCTGGCGGTGTGGGAGCCCTTGCCAAGCGTGTCTTATTGGGTCCTGCCTGAGCAGACTCTGGTTCCTTAGTCTTCCTAAGAGATGACGCGGGTCTGAGGACCGTCGTTTCCAATAGGAGGCTTCTAAGGCAGTCCTGATGCTACATCCCAGGACTTATGAGGGCAGGCCCCTCTGGGGAAGAGCGGTGTACACCGCATTACACGGTGCCCGTCTCTCCTCAGTGCCCTCAGGAGATCAGTTTGCTAACCCTGCCAGTGTTCCAGGGCGCAGCGGTTTCCAGCGAGCGTTTCTCTCAGTCTCTTCCGCCCAGAAATGTAGCGGAGCTGGGAGGCTCGCCACCCCTTCGGGGGTCTCTAGAGCAGCTAGATCGGCCGTCCCCTGCCGGTCCTCCGCTCCAGGGCACCGAGCTAGCCGCTCTAAGTACACCAGAGACCAGTCTCGAGAGACTGGTTCCCTAAGTAGACTATTCGGCAGCATGAAAACTGCTGCCAAATGTGTCTCGATGGGTCACGCACACTGTAGAACAAGGCTATGTGGCGCTCTGCCGCAGCCTTTCTACGGGGGCACTCCCATGCTGGTGGGTCCCGACCAGGCTCTGGTAATGGAACAAGAAGTGAGCACTCTCCTGAGGGAGGAGACCATCGAGGTGGTCCCTGCTCTAGACAAAGAGTCCGGGTTCTACAGCCGTACTTCATTGTTCCGGGGAATAGTCTCTGACCCGATTTCTCTCCTCGACTGCTCTCCATGGGGGATTCCCGTCAGGAGGGATCTCCTCTCACTGGCAGCGGGCATGATCTTTCACCCCCGCTCGGAGTTGTGGAAACTATGGGTGTGGCTCCCGAGGGGGCACAACTCATAGCCTCTGGTCTCTCAACTGAGGTTGCTGAGACCATCCTCCAATCTAGAGCTCCCTCAATAAGGAAACTGTACGCCCTGAAGTTGAGACTCAGGGTGCGGAGACCGCCAGCTTGATCCAGTTAACTGCCTGCTGGTACAGTGCTGGAGTTCTCGCAGGCCCGTTTCTCCGCAGAGTTAGCCCACTCCACCCTGAAGGTCTACGTGGCGGCTATAGCACCTACCACGCCCCTCTTGGTGGCCTTTCAGTAGGCAAAACTCTCTATTTATACGTTTCCTCCGGTGGAGGCCAGGGTGCTTATGCTAAGTAGTGGATCTGGATGCTCTCCTATGACCTCGAGTCCTCTGATCTCCCCTCGCCTTTGGGAATCAAGGCTCACTCTACTTTAGGTATGGCGGCCTCCAAGGCCTTCTGGCAGGTGTACCTGTGCAGGACATCTGTGACGCTGGTGGGTGGTCTATGCCCCTAACTTTCCAGGTTCTACGACCTGGCTCTGCGAGCCACCCCTGGCTTGTCTTTTCCCTTGCCATAGCTGTGCATTCCACACACTAAGCAGGGATTTGCAAGTATGGCGGCGTGGACATCTCGTTCCCCTAGCGTTTCGACGCAGCTCGATGTTCCCGGAGGGGAACGTCCCAGGTTACGTATGTAACACTGGTTCCCCGAGGGAACGAGACGCTGCGTCGCAGGGCCATACTTCCGGCATCCCTACTAGAGCTATGCTTCATTCCTGGAAGCTGGCGCCGGCTGCACATCACGTGCTTTTAAGCATCCTGGTCATGACGTCACCGCACCTGACGTCTGGCCGTCAATTTTGACTGATTACACATATGATTCAGAGCTGGACAACGCTGATGGCGTTCCCCTAGCGTTTCGACGCAGCGTCTCGTTCCCTCGGGGAACCAGGGTTACATACGTAACCTGGGACGTTTGCCATCTCATGAATAAATTACATACATATTAAAACAGAAAACGCTTAATATAAATATATTTCTGATATAAAAATATTGCCATATTACAGTTTTTACTGTATTTACGATAAACAAATGCAGCCTCGGTGAGCATACGAGCATACGTACTATTATCAAAAGAGGCGAAATGATATGGCATGTGAAGATTAAGATGAAAAACTGCATGTGAGCAGCAAGAGAACGGCCAAAAGTGACCCGCTGGAGTTGTTTACAGGCCAAGGGATGTCCTGACATGTTCTGACACAGACCAGGATCTCCTCAGCCCCATTTTAGGATCTTGAAATGGAGAGGAGGAACATCTTGGCACCGCAGACCTGGATGCCAAGCGTGTTTTGGGTTCTTGCTTCCCTGAGCTCTCAACATCCAGTGTTTTCCCACCCAGAACCAGTGAACACGATCCGCAGCGCTCCACTGTATTCCAGGAAATAACACGACTCCCACATTTCTCTTTCCTTAGCATTCCCTTCCTGATAACACATAACACGTCCTATATTCTGCCCTGGATTATTCCAGCATTGCATGGCATTCCCAGAAATGACCTGCCGGCCCAGGCTTGACAGCTTCAGGAAAGGAACTCAAGGCAGAATTGAGCAACATGGTGTTTTCCGACCTTTGGAGTGCTACGGATATGAATAATCGTGCAAAAAAAGTACTATGCTACCATCACGCTACTTGAAGCGCCTTGTAAATCTAAGAATATGGTCATCATTCAGTACAAAATACATTTATAACACCTGTTATGATCATTTATGGTACAATAAATAAATGTAACATGTAAATAAAATATGAATACATGTGTGTGTGCATTGAGGCAAGCCGTGTGTGTTTGTATGCATGCATTTTTTGTACTCCTACTCAGAAAGGCAAACAATAGTGTAACTGAGCCAACTCAACAGAAACAGAACCCAACAAATAGACTAATAAGAGTGACAGACAAGCAGATGTGCAGTGGAATTCACACAGGAATGAATGTATGTGTGTGTGTGTGTGTGTGTGTGTGTGTGTGTGTGTGTGTGTGTGTGTGTGTGTGTGTGTGTGTGTGTGTGTGTGTGTGTGTGTGCGACAGGACATCTTTCTTCAAAGCTGTGAGACTGAGTGTCTGCAGGAAAATATGTGTAAGTATGAATCTGCTTCTAAGGAAACTGTGAGTTGGTGAATATAAGCGTTTGAGACTGACTGCAAACTAAACTGGTTGTCTAATGGGAGAAATTATTTTAATTCAGTCATGAATTATGAGTCATGAATTCATGAACAAACACTTGAGTTTCAGTAAGGTCTGTTTTAAAAATATATCAATACTTTTATTAAGCAAGGATGCATTAAACTGATCAAATATTGCAGTAAAAACATTTATAATATAAAAAAATTAAATCTTCAAAGAGTCTTGAATTTAGCAGCACAGCTGTTTTCAACATTGAAAATAAATTCAGCATATTAGACTGATTTCTGACGATCATGTGACCCTGAAGACGGCAGAAATTATGCTGAAAATTCAGCTGTGATCACAGGAATAAATAACATTTTTAGAATATAATAAAATAGAAAACAGTTATTTTCAATGGTAATAATATTTCACAATTTCGCTGTTCTTGGTGAGTATAAGAGAATTAAATAAGCAATAAAAATCTTACGGACCCCATACCTTTTAATCATGGGTATTTCAAAGTATTTCAATCTTAGATTTTTAGGGGTAATTGCTGTAAAAGCAAATAAAATTCGATCTAATATTGATGTTCTCACAATAAAAAAGCTGGTATAATATTCTATAAGTCTGATGGTTTCTAAAGGCATAAATCACAGTGTATGAGCAATAGCAACACTAATAGTAGTTATTTGTGATACACTAACTGAACTGTATTTTAGGACCAGGCACCAACTATGTTTTCCTTACACGATGTAGACTCTTGCTCACTATTTGACTGCAGTTAATTACTTCCTGTCGCTGCCTATTCATTATGCAGTGAGGAAGAAATGCTGGCACGTCAGAGATCATTTTAGGTTTTAGTTTTTTTGCAATATGCCACTTGTTCATGTAATGTATGCAGGACATAAAGTGTGAAGGAGTTGCTGACAAACTCTTAAAAGGCTCTTCAGGGGTTCAGTTCAGATCATAAAATCCCATCGCTTGCCAAGAACTATTATTTTGCTGTATAGTGTTCTTGAATTGAACTTTCAAGATTAAAGACCTTCTTGATTTTACATTATAAGTCCTTCAGTTCAATGCATCGCTTTGGGGTTGTTTTACATACAATTCCTTGCTTAAAGTTCTGTGTAGAACTTACAAAAATGGTGTTTGCCTTTGAAAAACATGCCGCTGCGATGCAAGGCTGTTGTCATGCAGTTGTTAAGGTGTTTAAAGTGCTTCATAACTGTGCTAAGCAGTTGCTAGGAGGTTATTTACTGGCTCAAGTCAAAAGAGCTCCACCAAGTCTCTATGGACTCAAGTCCTTTTAAGGGTCTATTTACCACCACCAGTCATTTCAGTGCATAAATGCTAAATTAGACACTATTTTTAAACTGAAGCTAGGTGTATGTCACAGAAGTGACGATGAGACATTTGTTTCTATTACTAACATCAAACCGACAGAAAAAAACACAAGTTCCACTGTATAACACACTCCCACTTCCAGCCTCTCACACCCCGACCTGTCTGACCAGCACAACCAGTTTAAATGTCCTCTGGCTGAAAGTCAAGCCGTGTGTGTGTGTGTGTGTGTGTGTGTGTGTGTGTGTGTGTGTGTGTGTGTGTGTGTCTGTGTGTGTGAGACTTGATATAGTTAGACTTAAAAACTTAAAAACCTCTGTGGATCAAAAATAACACTTACAGGTGCCATCAAAGGTGATCTCTTGATAGCGGTACTCATACTTGTGTAATCACACATAAATCAGAGAATACAATTATTGAAATACTATATAGCAGCAGTATAATGATTGTAACATTGTAAAAAAATCTTCTTGAATTATGTTTTTCAGTGGAAACAGCAGCATGTCATCAGGCACAATGTGAGAAGTGTTCATTTTCTTCTACGTCACTCTTAGTTTCTTTAGAAGTCATTCACAACCACAGGAAGATATGAGTGACAGGAGCATTGTCTTATATCTAGAATAGTTTTGATTTCGTATTTCCCACAGTTGGTCCAAAATTCTGCTATATACTGTCTCAACATCAACGCTGTTTTCATTGGCTGTGGTTTTCTCACATTGCACAGTACTTTCACATTCGGGAGTTCCTGTAGCTCAACAAGGTCGAACTGTGGGTTTGATTTCTGAGAGAATACATGAACTGATGCCAAATGTATAAATAGAAACAAACAGCAATAGAAAATCATACATAAAACCATTCTGACACATGTTGTAAGAATCAAAAATATACAATTATAAAATACTGTATAACAGTTTACTTTGTTATGAACTAAATATCTTACTGATCCACCATCAGTGTGTTGTTTGTGCAAGCTATTTGTAATTAACATTTTAAGTGTAATTCAATATAAAATTTGCAATGACATGGAAATCGTGTAAAATCATATCCTTCACATTATGATCCACATCCAAGTGAAACAGATTATCAAACTAGAACTAGAAACTGAATAGAAAAAAAAATGTAAGGCGGGACTTGGTTCTATACAACGGCAATAAACTGTAAGGAGCTGTGGTTTAAGCAGACTAAGGGTAAGTTTACACAGCAACGTTGTACAAAAAATGTAAAAGTTGAAAACCAGCTAAAAACACCATATTGTGCATGCCAGACCAGTATGTCACTTTACAAAAAAACACGCTCCTGCAAACATACAGTACGCATTCCTCTACAGAGCGGTGAATACAAAAAATCAATATGGAGAAAGCATCAAGTATTTTTGTCTTAATGTATTACTACAAGTTACAATGGCAAGATGTCAAGATGTATGAAATATGTAAAATGTAAAAATTATATCCCCTTTGGTAAATCAGGCCATTCTGAGCTTCTTCTCTGTGACGTCACACAGACCCAGGCCATTCCCACGATTGTTGATAGACACGGCCGTCTTCCCTTAGACCTGCACCGAGTGAGCTGTGTGCTGTCTGACCACCATTGTTTCTACGCCGAAGTAGATGTAGAACGCAATGTCTCCGATTAAGCGATTGAGGTGTTTAGTTGTTGGATGTAATAATGAATATAGCAGTTGTCATTTACTCCCGACATCTGAGCCGCTGCAGATGCAGTGGATCACGTTTGTTTTTGAAGGGAATGCGCCCCTCGATCTACCTAAATGCATCTATGTTCTCGTGAATCATTCGTGATCCAGCATCACCTACAGAAGTGAGTATTAGTTTTATATGAACCTTTGCAAATCGCCTTTCCTAATAATTCCTAATAATAGTTAGCCAGTTTCGCGGCTAAATGCGGCTAAAGTAAACAGTCTCATGAGAACGGCTCTTCACCCCAAAGAAGAGAGGGGCGGGGTGAGCGGAGCTCATTAGCATTTAAAGGAACATGCAGCAGAGCAGGTTGCTGTGAACAGAGCTGATTTTGACTAGATACAAAGGGTGTTTTTACACAACCATTAAGAAATTTGAACCAAAGAATGTTATAGACTTTTCATTAAGACCCTAAAGAATCATATCAACTTGTGGAAAATGGGCATCCGATGACCTCTTTAAAACTTTATTTGTATAGTTATCATACCTCATTCTTAAAAATAAAGTATTTTTTATTGGCATCAATAGTTCAATGAACAACCTTTAAAATCCATAGATCATTTCCATTCCATAAAAGATTATTGATAGTGGAAAAAGGTCTTCAGAAATGTTCTTCACACTAGAAAAAAGGGTTATTTAGGGAACCAAAAATGTTCATGGCATCGCTATGAAAATCCTTTATCTGTAGGAGTGTTGGTGTGAATGGGCCTGGTTTTGGTAGAGGTGGATTATGTTGGCTTGTCAGTCAGCACTGCTGATCCTACATCACATCACTTGACCTTCACGAACAAGTCCAGTCCAAGAACACCAGCTGCAAAGGCTGTGCTTTGGCCGAGCGTGAGCTACACAACACACACACACACTTCTGTTGGCCAGCGATGTGGCCTGCAGAATGGGAAATGGAGAACAACAGAAGGCAAGCTGTCGATGTAAATCTGGGAGCCTAGAAAAAGAGCCGGTTTGTGTATTTGCGACTGTGTGTGCTGATCTGAAAATAACACCAGCCAGCAAAACAGGAAGTGCAGAATGAGTGACATCTGCTTGTACGGGGTCAAACTCCTCGCCCCCCCGCAGAGAGATGTTGATGTTAGGCTGTGTAATTGGCATGTAGCTGCACAGCTATTCTGGAGCGGGGGGGGGGTAGTGACGTTTCTTTTTAGCTCCCATCATTTCAATGCCCACTTTTGTTTGTTATGCTCATCTGACAGTAGAGGAGGGGTGAAACGAACTTCCTCAGGGCAGGGAAGAGTTCAAAAAGAGAGAGCTTTTCTCTTGAAAAGTTGGATTCTTGAAGGGTATGATTTGATATGGTTCATAAAAGTGAAAAGTGGTCAACGTTTGATGTCTAAGTGACGACTGCTTCAACCGTGGCAGTGGTTTTGTGTGTGAAAGGGTTGTGTAAAACCATACAAAAACTTGTAGATAACCTGTCAGAGCATCTGTGCACTCCAAAGCGATTGAAAACAAGCCCTGACTGCTATATAGTCTATCATCAGCCTTAAGAGTGTGTTGAGTGACTAGCATAACTCTCACACACACACACACACACACACTCACAGCTGAGTAATGGGCAGATATCTGCAAAGCTTTCAGGTTGTGTGTTTATTATCTGTGGAGATTAAATGCTGAGTGTCCCCTCGACTGCACTTTGATGACTTGCAGCTAACCTGGCATTTAATGGAGTATTAAGGGTTAAACTAAACTTAGATTAATCAAATATGCAGGTTAACCAGAAGCCAGTAAATAAAATGCTGTGGTAGTAATAAAGACTCTTGATTTTCATTTGGTCTTCAAATGTGCAGTAACCAATGACCACAGCTGTAAAACCAGACTCATGAAAATATCTTACTCACTTCATACGCAGGAGCATATATTCACTATAATTAATCAAGAGTTCAACAAGCTCTGTAGTAGTAGTAGTAGTTAAGAAAAGTGTTTTTGTATTAAACTCTCAGTGTTCAAAAAATATCATTTATTTCAGTTTAATTCATATACTACTATGGTATTTGTTAATTATTTATTAGCTTTCAATTTAATTTTAGTTTAAGTTTTAGCAATTTTGTAGTGACTAAAAAATTATAAAAAATTCAGGTTCAGTAGTATTTTTTTTACATTTAAATGTTTTTATCAATTTCAGTACTTTTAATTATTTTCAGTTAGTTGCAAAGACAACATTAGGATATTTTTTTTTAAGAAATTCACCTAATATTCATTCATTTCAATTAAAGAAAATGTTTTCATTGTTTTAGTATAGAATAACAACTCTGTGGGAAACCTGTTTGAAAACAATAACTCTATATATTTTATATATTTGTGAAAATCAGGCAATCGAGTTGACCTCTTCATCAGTTTGTAAAAGCCTTCCAGAGCATTCAACAGCAGATATAAGAAGCTTGTATTTTGTTAAAGCACTAAAATGTGTCTTTTTTTAACTGTGAAGTTGTTTGAATTGAGACTTCTTTTCTACGTAGATGAACTTCTCATGAACGAAGTATGGGCAGAAAAATAGGCCACTGTTGGCAGAGGAAAATCAGAAAGTGTGAAACGAGTTGCGACACTGGAAACAACATAAATGTATCATTGTTACATATGATGCTTAAAGCTTCCATTAAAACCACATTAGTGTACGCTTTCAGTTTTACCAAACAAGCAACGACATCATTGTCTGTGGAAATTGTCAGTTGGTCACAGAACTTGATTTAACACAGAATGTTCCTTTAATGAGCTGCCTGAGAAAACCTCATTCCTGTGTCTATTCTCATGTCATGGCCCTGACCTCTGTGATACCGTCTGTATCTCCTCAGATCCTGGAGATGAAAGCTTTCTCAGTGTGTGTGCGTGTGTGTGGAGGTTCAGAGAGAGCTGGGGGGTATGGGAGTGGGGAGCCGATCTGAAAACCTGACACTCCTGAGAAAGTAACTCAAGAGGCCCCCGGTCAGCCGCCGATGGAGCAAGGACCGTCCGAAATCAGGGTGTGTGTGCTCACAGTATTTGCAATTAATGAGGTTTTGCTTTTAGCTGTACTACAACGTGGCCAGGACTTGAAAGGTTAATTCAACCCTCTATAGGAT
Organism: Schizopygopsis pylzovi; assembly: GCA_027422435.1. Classification (NCBI taxonomy): domain Eukaryota; kingdom Metazoa; phylum Chordata; class Actinopteri; order Cypriniformes; family Cyprinidae; genus Schizopygopsis; species Schizopygopsis pylzovi. The sequence goes on from CM049816.1 coordinate 40,638,467, forward strand.
TCAATTGTAGTTTATGCATAATTAAATACATTAAATAGTATGCAGAGCAGGTCTTTGTTTCTCCGTGTGGCTCATTAGCTACATTGCACTACATCATTGTTAACTATATTGAGATGCCATTTTAGATTTGTACAGACATACAGTACACAGTTCATTTGATATCCTTTAATTTACAAGCACTTATTTGGTAACGCTATCCTTGAAACTGATTTGCTTAAGGCAGGACCCAATGTTTGTTTATAGTAACACATCGTAAGGTGCGTTTGAAATGTTTGGATTGCTATGGAAATGCGTGTTGGGAATCCAGGCTCTCACATGACCTCGTGTTACAAAAATTATTGAGCAAAATCAAACCTCAGAGCATAAGATTTAAGGCACAAACATATTCCTCACAAGCATGCATTGAAAGTGTGTGGTATTTAATATATGTGACCCTGGAGCACAAAAGCAGTCTTAAGTCACTGTGGTATATTTGTAGCAATAGCCAAAAATACATTGTATGGTTCAAAATTATCGATTTTTCTCTTATGCCAAAAATCATTAGGCTTTTAAGTAAAGATTATGTTCATGTATCTCGGCCAAATATTGTACTATCATAACAAACCATACACCAATTTAAACCTATTTATTCAGGTTTCAGATTATGTATAAATCTGAAATTCCCCTTATGACTGGTTTTGTGGTCCAGGTTCACATATGTCTTTGTGTTACTGTGGCAGTAACCTCTCCACTCCAGGGGGTGATAGCATTACCTTCTTAATGTGTGTATAATCAAACACAATGTCTGCTACTGTAATATTTACTATAATTTAGCTTTGATCTGACATATATGATATATATGTAAGACACGTCAAAGCATCCACCATCTTAGACGTGAGTTTTCCAAGATGCCAAAAACTGCCCAGATTTAAATTCCAGAAGCAATGGGATAACCTTCCACAGCTGAGAATGTGCTGGCTTGAGTTGTAATATGTATTCACTCAATATAACAGGTTTTTAAACTATGGTAACTTTATGTTGTGTTAGCTAACGCCTGAAGTCTTGTTGTATTGTGCTAGTTTAGCTAAATAATTAGCTGAAATCTGTTACAGATATAGATATTCATACAGACGTGTAACTGGTTGCAGACACATAGTCCATTGCTCTCGAGTGTTCACAGACCAGCTTTGACTGTTGTGGCTTGAGTGCAGAGGCCCATAGAAACAGCTGCTAATGGGGAATCTATGTATATACATCTATGCTAAAAGTAAAACGTTTGTTAATGCTCACTATAGAGCAACTCTAAAAATGCTGTTCATTTTTTTTTTTTTTTGGCATAATGAATTGCATTCTGACAGATTTCATAATGCAAGGAACAAGCAATGCACTGAAATTTATAATTTTCAGCTTAAAATTAATTTTCAATTTCAGCCAAAACAGTTTTGGCGGGTTAAAAATACTGACCAAAACAGTGATGTTTAATGTGTTTCTCTGGTAGCGTGTCACTGTCACGAGCACAAAGACTGATAGGGCTGGTTGATAATATCAACTTGTTAATCAATCTTTATTTTGATGAGCCAAAATCATCACTAAACATTATTTGTAGGGCTCCTGCCAATAAGCTATGTGCTTTGTTACTTTTGATATAAACGATGTCTGAGCTTTCAAATTCTGTCAATTTTATAACAAAATGTCATTTTGGACACCATTTAAATGTTTATATTTCAATAATGATATAATTATTTTTTTACTGCAATTCGTTAAGAAGTTGAAATTAAAAACTGCTTTATATGCAACGTAAATGTTTATGGCTCAGTTTTTTTATTTGAATGTTAATTATTAAAAGCATTTTGATTCCTTAATTGATTATTAAATAAAATATATTTTTAGTTGACTGAATGAAAACCTAAATTTTGGTTTTAACTTAAATTTGTTTCAGTAAACATTAGTGCTGTCAAACAATTAATCGCAATTAATCCCATCCAAAATAAAAGTTTTTGTTAACATAATATATGTATGTGTGCTGTGTATATTTAGTATATATAAATACACACAGATGCAAGCATATATTTCAGAAAAATATGTTTTGCTCATATATTAAATATATGTATTTATGATATCAATTATATGAATATAAATATATGTCAATATTTTCTAAATATATACTGTATGTTCGGCTATTTATATATACATAATAAATATTCACAGAACATACATAATAGTAAAACTTGTATTTTGTATGCAATTAATCGTGATTAATCATTTGACAGCACTTGTATAAATCATTTATATTCATAACTACAATGAACTGTATCTAAAAATGTTATTCTGCAATAATATATTACTCTCTGCAAATGAGTGCTCCACCATGACAATATCTGACTTAAAAGAGAAAGCTGAAAATAAGTCAAGTAAAAGAAAATCCTGATACTCACTATGCAACATTCACATGCGCTACATTATGAATTGCGTTAACTTCGCACATTTCTGTACCTTTGCATTCATATGCATGCATTATACGTTCATTAGTTCCAGTCAACTACTACTAACCTCAGCAGGTGTGACCATAGAACAACTGACTGGAAATACAGAAGACGACAGACAGAGGAACACAGTACGGGACACTCGAGGTAACACGATAGTCGAGTTGGCACAGCGTTTCTGTCACAGCTCAGTAGGGCAGAGTTTGTATGCACACACAGTATGTAATGCACGCGTGTGTATGTGTGCGCTTTAACATACTCCGCGTGTTTTAAGATTAGGGGTTCGGGAGTATTTATATACTTTGGTATGTTCATAAACCTGTTTTCTAAAGTACTTAAGGTGTAAAAATATCATAAATGGAGAGATGGGAGTTTATTGACTCTGCAAGTGTTGGCACTGAGTTTGCTTTTATAACTCTGTGTTTAAATATGTAAGTATGTGTGGATGAATGTTTCACTACAACTGTATGTTTGAGTTTTTGAGACCAACTTGTGAAGACCTTTTGTCCTCAGTATTTGAAATTATTTATTAGATTTTGCTTCAAATATAATAATGTCTGAGTATGAAGACCACTGCAATGAAGCCTTTGTGTGTGTGTGTGTGTGTGTGTGTGTGTGTGTGTGTGTGTGTGTGTGTGCGTGTGTGCGTGTGTGCGTGTGTGCTGTGCGTGCGTGTGTGTCAGGTGAAAATGAATGAGTGTGGAACACAGGCTGATGTATAATGCATCCTGAGTATAATATTCCCACACTGTCCTGACCCAAGTTTCCAAAACCGCTCATGTTCTCCGTCTGATGGCCCCTGAGCACCCTCACTTAAACATTCAACAGCAACACGAGCTTCAAAACACCTCAGTATCTGCCTTTGATCCATTACCACAACAATTAACAATCAACAGTGAACAATTAGCCCATTCATTAATATTTTAAAATTAAATTATTAATATTTACTCAATCACTCATGCTTGATTTGCTATCAGACAGATCTTTGAGAAACAGTGATAAAAACACATATCCCTTTATGTGCTGAAAGTGCCTACATATGTTGAGAGTGAATGGTGAGGTGCATCAAAGCTAAAATCCTAGCGTTTTATTCAACAGAAACCGGCTGCACTGCAAGTTGTAGTTTTGTCATGTCATACATTTGCACCGTGGACAAAACCTTCTGAGAATTCCATTGTTGTTATATGCAAACATGCACTAGATGAACAACTCTTGCAGCGTCTCGCGCATGATGCAGTGCTCTAAAAATGTGGCGCTCAAGTAAAAATAGGTTTTAAAAAATTCCACTGCTGGCATGTCATGCTTTTAAATACCAAAACATTCACTGTGTGAACTGGCCCAAAGGCAGTGTCCCTATTCCTGTTAATCGTTATACTCATTTATCGTCCAAACCACATTTACTGCTTATCGACTGATCTGGAACGCTCTCCACATACAATAGTGCTACTCACATGAGAGATGCAAATCACAGATGATCAACAGAACTTGGTGTTAGCATGTTGCTAAGCTAAAAGTATGATATTGTAAAAAGGTGAACAATATAAAAGCACAAATATATATAATAATTATATATTATATTATTATTATTATAAGATTTTTACGATTATTTTTCCTGACACTTCTGAGTACTGGATGAAATACTGAGTTAAACTTAATTTAACTCAATTAAAAAACTTTAATTTAACTCAACTAAAACTTTAGTTAAGTATATTTATAAAAAACATTTCTCTTTAGTCCTGACATCTTGGATTTATGTTTGTTGCGCATTTCAGGTTATTATAGTTAACAAATATTAAATCAGAAATATCATTTTTGATACCTGAAATAAAATAAATATGAACTGAAATTTAAAACACTTAAACTTGTTTTATTTCATCTAATTTCCTAATGTACTAAAATAACTAAAACTAAAATAAAAAATGAACAAAAACTTTATATAGACATTTAAAAACAACAAAAACTAATAAAATGACAAAACACAACAAAATTACTAAAAATGTCACTGAAATGAACATGAAAGCAGAAAATAGAAAAATAACACCTAATTCAAAATATTAACAAAAAATATAATAGTATCTCAGTTATACTAAAATGACACTGTTGCATTCTCGTCACTTCCTAACTGTACTGTATTTTCCTGTCAACTGAAGTCAAAATGTCTTTTAAAATGTTTTAAGATACAATATAACTTAAATAAAAGGTTTGTTCATAACAAGATGCCAAAGTATAATGGAAAAGTCACATCACGTATGTGCCTAAAATGAGGTCTGCAGGCAAAGTCACTGTGCTTTGGAACAGAGAATGCACTGTTAATACAGATTACTTTTATTTAACAAAAACACAAAATTGTACAAATACACATAAAACTAACTGCTGTAAATCCAGACAAGGTCAGTGAAAGTCCAATGCATGCTAACAAAAAATTTTCACCGTCTTGTCATCATGCAATGACTAAAAATAGATGCTGATCCTGTGGAGGAGGGACTGAGATGCTATAGGTACGAAATGCACCAACAGTGATGATTGAAGAGCAAGCACATTGTTCTAAGACAAGCAACAAAAAAGTACAATGACACGACTGCAAGAAGCAGCGCATGGAATGCAGAATGCTCTCATTCTTAAAAATGCATTGTTTTCTTTTCAGAAGTATCTGGTGACGGCATCTCTCTTTTTTTAGTTTTCTGTCTGGCTGTCTGATATCTACCTACACTGCAAGAGCCACGAATAAGTGTCGGAGGCCCCAGAGGCCGACATACAGAACAAGGGGAGGTTTAATCAACAACAGAGGAGACCTCAGCCATTTTAATTAGCCATACACACACACACACACACACACACAGAGCGACTCCCCTGGGCACACTGGCGATAGGGCCTGGATTGTTTGGTTTCCTGTTCGACTGAGGAAACACTGGTGATTACAGCTCCAGCTATGGCTACCTCAAAAAACAATCTGCCGTTTTATATAAATAGCCAGAGGATGGAGTCCGTTTTTGCAGTCTTGAGCAACACTTCTCTCTCTTTTTTCGCTCTCTTTCTTTCTCTGAACTATAATTAGTCAATAGTGTTGCTCCCCAGTGGTTGCCTTTGGTCAGCAACAACATCCTCTTTCGCATATTACCTCCGTATGTGTCTCGCTCTTTCATTCTGCCTCGTTTTTTTCTCACACGTTTAACATTGTGTTGGTTTGGGAGCCACGGGCGCTCGAGGCCATCCCATAAACACTGAAATGGTGAGTTACCATAGAGACCTTTCTGTGTACATGGAGGCCGTGTAAAAATGCGACAATGAGAGCGAGTGAGGTGCTGGTTACGAGTGCAAAACGCACAACAGAAGAGCGAGACTCTTCCTGTTTGCAGACTTAGTCTTCGTTTCCTGTTCGTGACTTCTTGTATGTGGCTATTTTTGTTACTGCCAGTTTCTATTGAGGTAGAGATAGCAGTTTATGTTTCAAGAGCCCAAATGCTCACAAATTTTAGCATATAATTTCAAATTTCTGGGTTTCCCTAAAAAACTGCTAGCTTTTTTTGACACGCTAAAACATATTTCAATTTCGATTTTGTATTTTTTTATTTGTGGGACTGTTTGCTAATAGACTACCCTGGGAACAAATGTTATAATAACATTGTGGGAACACTGAAAGATATGCCAATAGCATTGTCGGAGATACTGTTAGTTGCAAAATGTTCCAAAAAGTACAGATTTGTTCAACTTGCTACGTTTTACCAATTATGTTATTTGACTGTTTACTTTTACTAAAACAAAAGTTATTTAACAAATAAATGTTACAAAACATATCTTACAACATCCTGCTAACTTTTTTACCCAAAATATAATCGTTATTTTTTTATTATTTAATACTTCTTAAAATATTAAAAATAATCAAATTTTCTTGTTATTATAACATTATTTAAATGTTACAAAAAAAATCTTACAATATCCTGCTTACCTTTTTTCCCAAAATATAACGTTATTTTTATAAAATATATAACACATGCTTAATATTCTAAAAAATCAAAAGGTCTTGTTGGAGTTATAACTTTATTTAAAGGTTACAAAAAAAATGCTTCTATGAACATTCTATTAACATTATTTTCACCCAAAATATAACGTTATTTAAACTTTTATTTGTAATATTCTAAAAACTAAAATGTCAAATTTGTATTTGTAGTTATAACATTATTGGAAGGTTCCAAATTTTTTTATCAACGTTCTACTAACTTTATTTACACCCAAAATATAACGTTATTTAAACGTTTATTTTTAATATTCTAAAAACTAAAAGGGCCAGTTTTCTTGTCGTGATTAGAATATTATTTAAATGTTACAAAAACGTTTCTTAGAATGTTCATCAAGTACAAATAACATCATAAGAATGTTATTCTCTGAACGTATTCACTCAATGTTATGAGAATGTTTGTCAAACATTATAAAAGTCATAAGAACATTCCGTAAATATTACTTTAAGAATGTTTAGTCTTAACATCTACAGTATGTAACATTTTAAATGTTCCCCGTTAGCTGGTTAGGCAAGCAAAGCAGGTTTGCTAAAAGAAAACTAATTTAGCAAGTTAGCTATAGCTAGGTAGCATAACCACACATTACGTGACTGTAATATACTTATTAGGCTAAGCTTACCACTGGGCTGTGTGGGTTTTTCAACAAAGTGAAACAAGACAAATGGCCAGGCTATTTCTGTCCGTCTCACATGGTCATTAAGAAACAAGGTCTCCAACATGTCGCAAAAAAAAACCATGGTGCGAAGAGTTCACATGCGCTTAATGGCTAACTTAGCATTGCATCTGATTAGACCTGAGGGTTTAGACCCAAATCAGGGAGCAGAGATGGAAAAACTAGTTAAGCACGAAACCCTTTTCTGTTCATTGTGCCGAGCTTTCAAACCTCTGATCCAAAAGTCTGAGAACACTAATACAAATTCTGATGAAAATGACATGCTAAATACCAGATTTTCATTGTGGTCTCAGACTTTTGTTATATCTGGTTTGATAACGTAACGTACAGGTGCGAGTCATTCTATTCATGCCACACAAGCAAAATCTTCAGTCTTTCTCCTTCCTTGCACTGCATTTGAAGGAAAAGCAAACATACTGTTCAAAGGGACTGTGAGATAAGTTGACACATTTAAACAGGCCTCCCGTTCTCACTCTCTATTTTACTGTTGCTAAATCGACCTTGTGCAAGACAGGATCTCCAATTTTAGATACACTTGACCGCATTCACATACACCCTCTCGCTCTGTTCTTCGCTCGCTTCTAATCTCACCATCTGTCTTCCCTTTCTTTATCTTTATCTATCACTCCTGTCCTGATATTTCCCATTCCTCCAGACTTGATTTAATCCTTTACGTCCAAATTCATGCCGAGGCTTTCATTTTAAATCAGCAACTCAAATAGCACTTACTATTGATTCCAACAGTTTAACATTAACATGCCAAGCTAAAAATCTGACACTAATAGGAAAAGAAACATAACACGCATACATTAGATTAACAATTCATTGTCGATATGGATGTAGGAAATATACCCTTGTGTGCTTCATTGTATTGAATGTGCATTACTGGTGTGTACTTTAAGGACAGTTAAATGTTAATATTTCAACATGATGATCTAAATGATAGTGCACTTTGTTAGAATCTAAATCATCATGTTTTGTAATACTATAAGTACACTTATTTTGATGTGTTGACTGATTTACTAAAGCATGTTAAGTACTTAATTGTAACTGTAGTGCTATGCAATATTACATTTATTGTAAATATTTTTTAAATGTAATAAATGGCAACTTACCAATTTGTAATTGCAAATATATTTAAACGCATGTCATACAAGTTTCAACAGAAATGGCATTTTTACGTTCACCATAGTTTACCATAAATGTTTGTCAGTACATTCAACTTGAAACATATTTCAAAGACAATAGAAGTCATTATGAAATCACATATATAAAGATGTATGTGGGTCAATAACTCTTTTAAGTTCAACTACCTGCATTTATATGAATGTAAAATACATTTTCATTTCATTGTAAATAACATGCATTTAAGTGTCTAAAAACATTACATGCAGTTCCCTTTTAAAATGTATAATTTATTATTTATTAATATGTTTATAATCATGATTTGTCTTGCTAAAATTAGATGTATGATCATTGAAATAGCCTTTATGATGCACTTTTGTTGCCTTAAAATATGACCTATATACAGACAAAGCTCTCTAAATATTGGAACAGAGTGAACTTCCTTTAAACAATGACTCTATAAGTCACTGACTGAAGTATTAAATGGTAAACTGAATATATTTACACCAGAGGAAAACCTTTTGCTCTTTCATAGCTCAGAAGACGTAATGGGTTCTGTTAAAGTATTAGCGATGTCTCTCTAATACAGAGATCCGTTCGGTGTGTTTTCGTCCTACAGAGTCCACAGCTGTCTGAGCTATTCAGACCCTTTGCTTCCGCGGCAGCTGCTTAGGACGTTCGTCCAGCCTTTGTGTACACGTGTGTGCTATTCTAATATCAAATAATTGAGCATCTGCAGATACACAGGCCGTGTGTATTCCTGTCAACAACAAGATGAGGGGAGTGTGTGCTTGCATGTGTGGAAGAGCGGTATTAAAGCAGTGTCGATGTTTGTGATTCTCTTTCAGAAGCTGAGCAGGTTTCCCCTCAATCCCAGACTGTTTTTAACAATGCCAGTGTGTTATTCTGGGAGAACGGCCAGTCCACACATAATTTAACTCAGATTAACTCAACTCAAAACAATCGTGAAACAGCAGAACAGTGTATAACTTATTAGTCTGCTGAACGTGTAAGGGTTTGTTGTTCAAAGGCTTAGACTAAAGAAACATTTTTAAGGTTATGATAATTGACATAAAAAATAATAATAATTATATATATATATATATATATATATATATAATATATATATATTATATTTTTTATATTTTTTAATGTCAATTATCATAACCTTAAAAATGTTTCTTTAGAAACTTTAGAAACATAAAAACTCAAACCAAATAGTTTTTTTATTAGAAATGTTGTAACTCACTTAAGTTTTTCACTTAAAATTTGTGAAAGTAAAACTGAAATAAACACAAATTAGGGCTAATTGTAGAAAAAAAAACAATGCCAAAAGCAGGTAACAAAACTGACCAATAAAGTATACATAATACTAAAATAACACTGCTGTTGTTTCTCTTTTTGTCTTTCTCCGAAAAAACAGACATGCAACGTCACACAGCCCACATTCAAAATCATAAACATACTATTTTTCAGTCCTTACGAAACAGCAATCCAGAATCAGACTGCTTATATGTGGCTCCTAACCTTAAGAGAGTTACAACACGACTGAGAAGCTGTAAGCAGACTGTGGAGTCATTCTGGTCAGCTGATATGACTACACATCATCAGGATGTGTGTGCGTGTGTATTACAGCAAGCTACTGCATTTTATCAGCAGAAAGAGTAAACGCATTACCAAGTCAAAGAGAGGAATGTGTCTGATGTTGAGAAGTTAGAATGATGGAGGAGAAAGGGCAGGAGTAAAGGAGCGCTGCCTCGGGGTAAGGTCACGTATGTGAATGTGTGAGTGGGTTTCAAACGTATGTCAGTAATGAAGACAATACTACAGCGTGAAACATACTCTTCACAAGTGTGTGAACAGAAACCACGCTTGATTACCTGTCAACATGTTTATAGATGCCTATATGAATAACACTTCTCGTTACACTCGATTTCACATTTGTTGCATCCCAAAATGAGTCAGAACAAACTTACATGTATGTAGGTCAGAAAAATACTCCATGCAACTACATAAACATTTGTGATTGATGCATTGCAAGCGTTAAGGTGGCAGTAACAAACCTCCATACCTTAAAATGATAAGTCGTTTCAAAGATATTACAAGTTATTGCAATTTTGATTCAAAGATTACAAAAACGCATGACAAGTGCACAATGCATTTGCCACAAGTGATACATAACATAAAATCAAAAATAACAATACAAAACTATTTTTTTATTTAATGCAGTTTGCCTGGTCTTATGAGAAAAAATGTCATTGCACATTTTTTCTAAATAAAAAAAAATTGTCTTCATTATTTTTTTATTTAAATTTGATAACTTACGATGACTTTGAAACGTCTTTTCTTTTTGATGGACATCACCATGCCCTCTAATACATCATGTTTCACTCAGAAATGGATTGGACGTACCAGTTAAGTTCAGGTTGACTTAGAGTGTTAACACAACAATGTACAAACATTTTTGAAGTTTTGTTAAAAGTTTGCATACAGACAACAAAACAATCCCCATTCACATGGATCCGCGAAAATGATTAAAGTGCTGTATTAATCGTGCCAGTTGGCGATGTAACTTTATAAAGAAACACTACGCGCCTGTGCATGTACCTACTGACTGAACACATTTTCACAAATGAATGTTTTTGTAGTAAACACAAGAGACAATAATGACATTGTTTTCAAAACTTGCACTTTGAAACCCATTTTCAAAAGTTTGTGTTTTTAAGTCCTCAAAACACAGTTGTCGTGTAAATGAAATACCAAAGCGCATATAAAGTTTTCCATTTTTGGTTTACAATGGTGTTGTGTAACATTGTGTAAATGTTACAGATGGGTAAAGGAAACTGTATCGCGTCCTAGAGTATGGAGGTCTGTTACTGCCACAGTAACCCTTGCAATGCATCAATCATTCAAGTTTGCATAATTACATCGAGTATTTTTGAGACCTACGTAAGTGTGTTTTATGCATTAAAACATAATTGGAATATAGTTCTCCTTTGGGTATGGCCAAAGTGTAAATCGTTTTTGAGAGATACAGACATAGAGGAGGTTAAGTCTACCCACAATTTACTGCACACTCAAAATGGCGCCACTCAACAGTGTAATTCAGTGTTTGAACTCCAACAACTCTCAAGTGGACACAAAAATGTACATAATGACACCTCTCCACGCAGATTTGCCTCTATCCTCTTAGCCCTTCACTCCTTCTTGCTCTTCCTCCACCATCCGTTCCCCTTTCCATGGATTATTTTTATTTAACAACTGTTCTGGGAAAGCATTCGCCAGGAACACATCTCATACATATGCAGCCTCACGAACTTCTGTCTGAGCCTCCAACAATGAAGGAGGACATTAACATTCCCTGTAACTGCAAATACACACACACACACAAACCGACTCACACTGGCTCAATGAGCTCGTCGTGTCCTGTGCGCTCTAACAAATGAGCACCTTTGTGTCCGAACACTTCCTTGTCTCCAAACATTCAGGGGGTCAAACACAACGTTCTGATCCTCACAGACCTTGCTTGAACTTGCTTTTAAAAACAGCCGGTGTGGGCTGCTCTGGGAAAACAGGATTAGTTCATTCCCAGCGACTCCAGAGTGCTGGCTTAAGCCAACATGGTTTAAATTGCATATAACAAACTGCTTGTATGAGTACTCATTTTGACCAAATGGTTGAGAGTTGTTGACTAGTTACCAGACATGGTACGTAACATAAGTGGTCTGATGGCCAGCTGGAGAACTTGTCCCACTCACTGTCCCAGTTTCACTTTTATTTTCAGATTCTCATGTTACCTACAACTAGTTGACAAAGCATTCAATAGTGGTATAGCTAATTTACTAGTTGTTGCAACCCTATACTAAACAAGGAACTTCATTTTTGTCTTGTTGTTGGCATATTGTGCAATTGAAGTCACATGTTCCTTAGCTAGTCAACAAGGGACCAAACCTCAAACTAACTGATTAGTTAACTAGTCAGTGCAACTGTTTGCGAACCAAAAAACACTGCAATGTCTTCCAAATGCTGTCATATAGAACACATGCAAGTGGAGTTAAGTGATCCACAGCTAGTTGACACTGGCCCAACACATCTACTAGTGGTAAAACTAATGAATTACTTAACTAGTTGGTGCAACTATTAACTAACCATTATAAATTATTTATTTAAACAAGCACACATGATATGATGTGATGCATGACTAGTCAACACAGCTTTAAAACATCAAATAGTGGTAAAAATAAATAATCAGTTAATTAGTCAAGGCAACCCATACTAACCAGGAAATTCAATTTTATTCCAATTGTACCATTGTAGACTAAGCTTAGCTCAAATCACATGGTTTACAACTAGTCATACTCAAAACATCAAATAGTGGAAGAGTTGATCAATTATTTAACAACTAACCAAGTTAATTTATATGATCCACAGCTAGTTGACACAGGCCCAAAACATCTAACCAGAGGCAATATAGAACAAGCACAACTTAAATCATATGGTCCACATCTAGTAAACATAGGCTTGACACATAATCATAGAACTAAAACTGATTAGTTAGCCAATTAGTGCAAAAATGTACATGACCAGACAATAAGGGTCTTAAACATCAAATAGTGGTACCAGTTAGTTTATTAGTCAGCCCTACTAACCAGGACACTGGATTTCCCTCTAGCTGTCACAATGGAGAACAAACAAAAGTTGCTCCACACTGTCCACAACTAGTCAACACTGGCTCAAAACATAACTAGTCATGTAATCCGTGACTAATCAACACAGACTCAAAGCATGGGACTAATGTACTAGTTTCTAAACCTCTACAGATGGAATTAACCAGCAATTGGGCAACGATATGATCAAATCTTTGATGTTAGACAGAAGATGGTAGATCATGATGATGGAGATGGTCAATAGATCTTTCACAGCAAGGGTTACCGCACTCAGAATAACTACAAAATCACACTCAAAATCAAAGATGTTTCAGAAGGCAGCACTATCACATCCTGAATGAATCACAAAGGGCTCAGATTTGCGAAAGCAAACGGAACCTTCATCACCGATGCATAACATTGCTTCAATGTCATCAGCGCTAGCAACAGATGGATTTGACACAGCTTTTGTCTGGAGTGATAGTTGTACATGTTAAGAATTAACTTGTGCCCTGAAGCTGTTAGTGTCGTTTTTTCTGGTCTGAGCGGTGATGACAGCCGCAGCGGTGAAGGAGGCTGGTGTCAGCTGACCCCGCTCTCAGCCAGTAACAGGAAATGTGATCTTTACAGCAGCTCCCTGAAAAACAATCTCACTATTGTCAGCTTGACTCTCCTGTGCCTCTGCCCCTCACAGGGTGGGGGATGCAAAAATACCTAAAAATGAACATATTCCCATCATTCCTGTCAGCTAAAACATAACCATGTCCATTTATGTTGCCCCACAGGTAAATCAATACCAATGAACTTGCAAATCACACTGGTACACTGCACATTTCAGTTGTTAGCTTAAGGAGCCGTGTTGGTTAAGTCAATCTAAAAAAGTAATTAATTACTAACTACTAATTACATCTTCAACAGTATAATTAGATTACTGTACTAATTACTCTCTTTAAAAAGTATTGGATTACTTATTACTAATTACTTTCTAAACCTCAATTAGTTGAGCAATACACGGATAGACATGCAACCACTCTTAAATTCTTTCATTTAAATAATAAAAAATTAAAAACTGAACAAAATATTAACGGTTACATTAAAAACATACATTTTAACATTCAATGTTACTACGGCTGTGATGGTGGCAGATTTTTATCACCGCAGTGGTAATGGACCAACTACCATCGGTGATGCGGTGTTTAAACAAAAAAATAAATAAATGCGGGCATGACTTAAACATCTATTAATAAATGTACGTGTTTATTTTAGCACTTCCGTCCATGAACACGCAGCCTGCAAACCACTAGACTATCAAATAAATATTACAGTTAAATAAGAAAGTAGCCTAAATAAGTAAAATTAGCCTAAATAATTCATAACACCTTCAATTGCCATGCTGGAAACTCTGCGTTGGCCTGATAACAATTAGAACGTAAACACTAATGCTTAAGTCTATCTTGGCTTTTATAATGTTCGATTTAAAATTCCTTGACAGAAAAATAAACATGTTGATAATGTCAGGTTTAAGGGAGGACCTCATTGGTGTCACGATGTTTCCAGCTGCACTGAACAGGCATTCAGATGGTGTGCTTGTTGCGCAAATTCATTTTAAGCAACCGTGGCCAGCTAAATGGAATTTGCTATAAATACCAAATTCTATTGCAACTGTTACTATTATTGCACTTGCTTAGTATTTTATGCTTGTTATAGAGTGTGTAGAGAGGAATTAATCCTCTCTAATTCCCCTGTAACCACCGTAAACTCCACCTGACTGAGGTTAGGTGGAAATTTCCTGCTAAGCCAGGACTAAAAAAAAAATAAAAATAACGGTGAGTTCCCTCTCATTCTGAGGAATGAGTTCTCCGCTCTCCAGAGCTCGTTGTCGGTAGAGCTAGCAGTGCTCCCCTCACCTAGAGGGTCACCTATGAGCATGCCGCTCCCTTCTGAGCGCTGTAAGATGAGTCCTCCGCTCCCCAGAGCTCGCTGTTGGTAGAGCCAGCATTGTTCCCCTCACCTAGAGGGTCACCTATGAGCATGCCGCTCCCTTCTGAGCGTCTGAATTCCCTCGCATTCTGAGGAATGAGTTCTCCGCTCTCCAGAGCTCGCTGTCGGTAGAGCCAGCATTTCTCCCCTCACCTTAAGAGGGTTACCTATGAGTATGCCGCTCCCTTCGGAGCGTCTGAATGTCCCCTCATTCTGAGGAATGAGTTTTCCGCTCCCCAGAGCTCGTTGTTGGTAGAGCCAGCATTGCTCCCCTCACCTAGAGGGTCACCCATGAGCATGCCGCTCCCTTCTGAGCGCGGAGTTCCCTCTCATTTGAGGAATGAGTTCCCCGCTCTCCAGAGCTCGTTGTTGTAGAGCCAGCAATTGCTCCCCTCACCTAGAGGGTCCCCTTTGAGCATGCCGCTCCCTTCTGAGCGTCTGAGTTCCCTCTTATTCTGAGGAATGAGTTCTCCGCTCTCCAGAGACTCACTGTGGTAGAGCTAGCATTGCTCCCCTCACCTAGAGGGTCACCTATGAGCATGCCGCTCCCTTCGGAGCGGCTGAGTTCCCTCTCATTTTGAGGAATGAGTTCCCCGCTCTCCAGAGCTCGTTGTTGTTAGAGCCAGCATTGCTCCCCTCACCTAGAGAGTCACCTTTGAGCATGCCGCTCTCTTGTGAGCGTACTGAGTTCCTTCTCATTCTGCAGGAATGAGTTCTCTGCTCTCCAGAGCTCGTTATAGTAGAGCTAGCATTGCTCCCCTCACTAGAGGGTCACCTATGAGCATGCCGCTCCCTTCGGACGTCTGAGTTCCCTCTCATTCTGAGGAATGAGTTATCCGCTCCTCAGAGCTATATAGAACAAGCACAACTTAAATCATATGGTCCACATCAAATAATCATAGAACTAAAACTGATTATTAGCCAATTAGTGCAAAAATGTACTAACCAAAAAAACTGATAATTCTTCCAGCTGCAGCCGTACAGAACAAATGCAGCTGGAGTCTAGTGAATTACAGCTAGTTGACACAGGCCCAAAACGGCATGTGGTGCATAACTAGACAATAAGGGTCTTAAACAGCAAATAGTGGTACCAGTTAGTTTATTAGTCAGCCCTACTAACCGGGACACTGGATTTCCCTCTAGCTGTCACAATGGAGAACGAACAAAAGTTGCTCCACACTGTCCACAACTAATCAACACTGGCTCAAAACATAACTAGTCATGTAATCCGTGACTAAACAACACAAACTCAAAGCATGGGACTTATCTATTAGTTTCTAAACCTCTACAGATGGAATTAACCAGCAATTGGGCAACAATATGATCAAATCTTTGATGTTAGACAGAAGATGATAGATCATGATGGAGATGGTCAATAGATCTTCCACAGCAAGGGTTACCGCACTCAGAATAACTACAAAATCACACTCAAAATCAAAGATGTTTCAGAAGGCAGCACTGTCACATCCTGAATGAATCACAAAGGGCTCAGATTTGCAAAAGCAAACGGAACCTTCATCACTGATGCATAACATCGCTTCAATGTCATCGCCGCTAGCAACAGATGGATTCTGACACAGCTTTTGTCTGGAGTGATAGTTGTACATGTTAAGAATTAACTTGTGCCCTGAAGCTGTTAGTGTCGTTTTTTTCTGGTCTGAGCGGTGATGACAGCCGCAGCGGTGAAGGAGGCTTGTGTCAGCTGACCCTGCTCTCAGCGAGTAACAGGAAATGTGATCTTTACAGCAGCTCCCTGAAAAACAATCTCGCTATTGTCAGCTTGACTCTCCTGTCCCTCTGCCCCTCACAGGGTGGGGGATGCAAAAATACCTCAAAATGAACATCTTCCCGTCATTCCTGTCAGCTAACACATAACCATGTCCATATATGTTGCCCTGCAGGTAAAAAATACCAATGAACTTGCAAATCACACTGGTACACTGCACAATGCAGTTGTTACCTTAAGGAGCTGTGTTGATTAAATTAATCTAAAAAAGTAATTAATTACTAACTACTAATTACATCTTCAACAGTATAATTAGATTACTGTACTAATTACTCTCTATAAAAAAGTACTGGATTACTTATTACTAATTACTTTCTAAACCTCAATTAGTTGAGCAATACACAGATAGACATGCAACCACTCTTAAATTCTTTCATATAAATAATAAAAAATTTTTTTTTTTTTTTTTTTTTTTTTTTTTTTTTTTTTTTTTTTTTTTTTTTTTTTTTTTTTTTTTTTTTTTTTTTTTTTTTTTTTTTTTTTTTTTTTTTTTTCCCCCCCCCCCCCCCCCCCCCCCCCCCCCCCCCCCCCCCCCCCCCCCCCCCCCCCCCCCCCCCCCTGATAACAATTAGAACGTAAACACAAATGCTTAAGTCTATCTTGGCTTGATTTAAAATTCCTTGACAGAAAAATAAACATGTTGATAATGTCAGGTTTAAGGGAGGACCTCATTGGTGTCACGATGTTTCCAGCCGCACTGAACAGGCGTTCAGATGGTGTGCTTGTTGCGCAAATTCATTTTAAGCAACCGTGGCCAGCTAAATGGAATTTGCTATAAAAACCAAATTCTATTGCAACTGTTACTATTATTGCACTTGCTTAGTATGTTATGCTTGTTATAGAGTGTGTGACACCACACACACATTACCGCCGGTGGCAATCAACCACCGCGGACCATGTCATGGAGACAGCCACAGCCCTAGATGTTACCTTTTAATGTTAATTCCACTATCATTTATATAGAATTTCTCTAGTCTATACACTTTTTAATGCAATTACATCATTACATTACATTAGAATTAATTACAGAAAGAGTAAGATTCATACCATGTTTTACTTTTTCAATGACAATATTATTAAATTACATTACATACATTAAATTAATTAATTACTTAGTAATGCATTAAACCAACACTGTCAAAGAGCTAGTACTATCTGCAACAAAATCAGGTTGATTTAGTCATTTTAAACAATATTTTTGACAAAGGACAGAAATCAAACAGATCCAATTTTTAGTCCTGAGAACCAGTAGTTAATCCATCTGATTTGAATCCAAAAAACTTAAATATCCAACACATATGACACTGGTTTAGTGATAATTGATTAGTTGACTACTAACCAAGAATGTAATTGTCCTGTTGTTGTAATATAACAAGTGCAATTTAAGTCACATGATCCACCACTAGTTGACTCAGGCCCAAAACATCTAACTAGTTGTAGAACTAATCAATTAGTTAACTAGTCAACACGACCCCTGCTAACCAGGAATCTTCCATCACCTGCCACAATATTGTCCAAGCACAACTGAAATCATTACCAGCTAAAAGCTCCTTATTACATCACTTATAACAAAAAACCTACTTGCGCTGCTTCCTTAAACAAGCACTGATTCATCATTCAGGCTGTATCAGCTCCTCTCTACGTTGGTCAAGCTAGCATGCTCCCCTCACCATAGAGGGTCACCTATGAGCATGCCGCTCCCTTCTGCATCTGAGTTCCCTCATCGGAGGAATGAGTTCCCCGCTCTCCAGAGTTCCTCATTGGTAGAGCTAGCACTGCTCCCCTCACCATAGAGGGTCACCTATGAGCATGCCGCTCCCTTTGAGCATCTGAGTTCCCTCTCATTCTGAGGTTGAGTTCTCCGCTCCCCAGAGCTCGCTGTCGGTAGAGCTAGCGTTGCTCCCCTCACCTAGAGGGCCACCTATGAGCATGCCGCTCCCTTCTGAGCATCTGAGTTCCCTCTCATTCTGAGGAATGAGTTCTCCGCTCCCCAGAGCTCTGTGATAGGTTGCTCTCCTTGTTGGTCGAGCTAGCATTGCTCCCCTCACCATAGAGAGTCACGTATGAGCATGCCGCTCCCTTCGGGGCATCTGAGTTCCCTCTCACTCTGAGGAGTGAGTTCTCCGCTCTAGAGCTCCTCATTGGTAGCTGAGTTCCTCTCATTCTGAGGAATGAGTTCTCCGCTCTCCAGAGCTCACCGTCGGTAGAGCTAGCACTGCTCCCCTCAACCAGAGGGTCACCTATGAGCATGCCGCTCCCTTCTGAGCTCCGAGTTTCTCTGCCCCCCAGAGCTCTGTTATAGGTCGCTCGCCTTGTTGGTCGAGCCAGCATTGCTCCCCTCACCATAGAGGGTCATCTATGAGCTTGCCGCTCCCTTCTGAGCATCTGAGTTCCCTCTCACTCCGAGGAATGAGTAGTTCTCCGCTCCAGGGCATAGAACGTTCTTCTAAAATCCATGTTATGGTAAGTGCACAAGCGAGACTTTGGGCACTTTCTAAAATCCACTCAGTGGTAAGTCGAAAGTTCTGCGTTCTTTCTAAAATCCCTTAAGGGTAGGGTTACGCGCGCAGCTTCGGGGCCTTTTTTGAGCTGGTTAAGCCCCGGTTTGTGGCTTGGGCCCCACTCCTTCTTCCCCAATATTTAAAAAAAAAGGGGTGTACGCTACCAAGAGGTCTGTTGAGACAGTTCCCTCAGTAAGCTTGTGCAGAGCAAGTGGTAGCCCCTGAGTGATCGGCCAGGACCTAGTGACCAGGTGCTTAGCCATATCCCCTTAAAAGAATCTTTCTCTGATTCCAAGACTTTGAGCTCTACCCTGGGTCTGGTAATCCCGGCACCTAGTAGGTAAGTACTAGGGTATGCAGCTCGGGCCTTTGGACGAAGGGGATAATATCACTGACAGCCATCAACCATCCCAGGGGCAACTCCCTTAGCCGGGTAGAGTTGGCTTAGTGCTCGCCTTTTGCGTGAAATTGGCTTGCACTCCCCTCAGCATGGTGAAGTGGATATAACGTTCCCCGTAGCGACCCCTAGGGACGCAGTTCGAAGTTCCCATGGAGGGGAACATCTCCATGGTTACGTATGTAACCATGGTTCCCCGAATGGGGAACGAGACACTGCGTCCCCTAGGCTTTGGGCCATGCTTCGGAGGCAAGCTTCAGACGAAGAAGCGGATGATGTATTCTCCCGGCGGCCCTTATATTGTGGTCGTGCCGGTAGTGATGTCATGGGCTGTCGCCGGCCAACAGGTGGTGTTTTTACATATGTATCTTCAGACACGAGTCACACTGAGGGCGTTCCCGTAGCGACCCCTAGGGGATGCAGTGTCTCGTTCCCCATTCGGGGGAACCATGGTTACATACGTAACCTGAGACGTTTCCATCCAACGAGTCAAAGAGAACAAAATCGTCACTTCCTGGTAAACTGTGCCACTAAATATCACTAAGAATATAGGAGAAGGCACTGAATATGATAGCTTTCATATATGATATAAATTCCTTGCGCCTTGCGCCTAGCGAGCAGACGTAACACAATAAATGCTGTAACTGCGTTCCGAGGAGGATGCCGGCTTTTTTAAGTTTATACGCTTTAGACGACTTTACCACTTATAGATCGTCCGCTGTATAATTACTTCATGTGACAATGACTTTGAGCCATGGACAATTTTTGTAAATTTCAACGAGTTTACGCTTTTTCTAGGTAAAGTTTATCCTACTCAAGTGCAGCAAATGACGTTTTTATGCCATTAGAATTATATTAGTAGTCAAGCTGTGTTTCATCAAGTAGTCTATATGCGAAGTTCTTCTTTCGATGCCATAAATTAATCAAGTTAGTAATTTTTCTACCATACAAATTTACCTACTCAAATTTGCTATACTTGCTTATATTTTAGAATGAATGCGCATCTTGACATTTTTTTTATGCAATATACTAAAAAGCGCATAAAATATGTGGATGGAAACGCAGCTACAGTCAGGTTGATTTAGTTTAATATGAAACAATAATATTAACATGGGACAGAAACCAAAGAAATGCACTTTTGAATCCAGAAAACCAGCAATTAAAACTGGATAAATTTAAATAACCAACTCATATGACACTGGTTTAGTGCTTTACACGCATAAGTTATTGCATGATTATTAGATGACAGCCAGAACATCTCTAAAGATCCACTAAAGCTTCAGGGAGAGTTGTATGTACTTGTCGAAACCACAGATGACTTTAGAGGAATTCAGTCTGAGGTAGTTTACACAAACTGTGGTTTAGTTACAAAATGCAAGATGATTAGGCCTGCTAGTTCATCACATTGCCCAATATCATCTGTATTATAAACTATGACGAAACTGTATCGGGTCTCACGCACTACATCAATTGTGAGAAGGACAAAAGGCCGGCACTTCTACAACAGACCGTTCAGCAGGCTTCACGAGCGGTCCGTGGGGCCCGGTTACAGCCGAACAAAAGAGCGGGAGCGGTGTCAGATCCCTCTCACAGGCACGGCTGAAACGTTATCCCCGCGCCGCTGGCCATGACCTCATCGTGTTGTTTTTCCCGCAAAGGCTGTGGTGCACGCAACTCGAGCCGGGCGCGAGCTACAGGACTCTGCTGCCTCAAGCAATATCTAATGCCAAGCAATGACAAGTACAAATCCGTTTCTGTTTGTTTACACTACCATCCGCTGAGTCAAGACTATAGTTAATGGTGACTGAAATTGTGTCAGTAGCTTAAGATAAAACAACATAATGGTAAATCTGTTCTGTGAATGTAATCACAATATTGAAT
Source organism: Schizopygopsis pylzovi (assembly GCA_027422435.1). Lineage (NCBI taxonomy): Eukaryota > Metazoa > Chordata > Actinopteri > Cypriniformes > Cyprinidae > Schizopygopsis > Schizopygopsis pylzovi. Next base: position 40,659,934 of record CM049816.1, read on the forward strand.
TATTTATTAGTTGGTAAAATCCGTCTGCTAGGTTAAATGATTAATCATTAATTAATCATTACATCTCATGTTCTGTTGAGATTGACTTTACTGTCTTTGTGGGGTCCCATCAACCCTGTTAACATATGGATTTAAATAATAGGATAATCGCAATGTAAACGTTTACATTCAGAGTTCTGTTTATAATCAAGAAAAGTCATGCATATCTAAATATAATCTTACTGTCAAGTATGATCAGTATGGTTTTACATGTTTTTAAAGTGTCTTATGTTCACCAAGGCTGCATTTATTTGATAAAAAATACAGTAAAAACATAAAAATTTGAAATATTATTGCAATTTTTTCAAAAGTGAAACATTTATTTGATATAGAAATCTTTGTAATATTGTTTTACTTCCACTTTTGATTAATTGAATGCATCTTTGCTGAATAAAAGTGTTATTTTAGAAAAAGCATAAACATATTTTGAACATAAGTGTATTTATTATTGTTATTTATATTTGCATTAAATGGCCTTGGTCAAGCAGAGGGTTAATACTGTAAACATGAGCCATACAGTCCTTGCCTTGCGTGTTGTCAATGAACTTAAGTACACTAATGTGGAACAATGAATAGTCAAGCTAGTCATCTAATCTGCATGTACTGGACAGTTCAGGTTAGACTCAGAAAGCGTCTGTTACAGGTTCAATCAGGAGTAATTGCAAGTACAAACAGCATCACAATCCTAACATATCTGAAATATGACATCTGCCGTATGTTTTGACTCTGTGTATCCCACATTCATCTGAACACCTCTCCCTGTGACAACAGAGCTGATTTGAAGCTCATATTCAGCTTTTGCTCAGATTTTCTCGGAGGACTGCTGTACGTGCACAGTTGTATAAGAAGAGACTATAATATCACTCAGAATCCAATCACAGATCTATTTAACTTTAAAAAAATGACAAATCCATTTAGTTCATTCAAATGTTTGGGAGAGTCATTAATAAAGAAATAAATGACTAAATTATCAAGACTTTAACATGGTGACAAAAAACATTCCATTTCTTTTGTTGTTCTTTTCAACTTTCTATCCATCAAAGAATCCCGAGAAAACATACAGTTGCAGTTTGCACAAAAATATGAAGCAGCACAGCTGTTTTCAACATGATAGCCTAATAATCAGATTTTTTTCTTGAGCAGTAAATCGGCATATTAGAATGATTTCTGAAGGATCATGTGACACTGAAGACCGGAGAAATTATGCTAAAACAATTAAATAAAACTTTGACATCACAGGAATAAATTACATTCTACAACATAATTACACCGAAAGCAGTTATTTTAAATTGTAATAATATTTCACAATAAATACAAATACTGTATTTACTGTATTTTTGATCGAATAAATGCCGCCTCTGTGATCATTAAGAGATTAATTGTGTACAATGGCTCCAAAAAAAGTTATTTTGATAATTGAGACAAAGTTCTATGCACACTTTGTGGTTGTCAAAGATGAAGCATACGCTAGTTAAATGTAATTCTCTACAGCTGCGGTTACCAGAACGAACGTCATACAGCCACCAAAAATCACCTTGCTTTGTAAGAATTGAAAAAAAATGTTATGAGAAAACCTGCAGCATTTCTTTGCAAGGTGCCATTCACTTATTTAATGCAACTACATTCAGACATTTTAAGTGTTCCTTAATACTTTTTTATATAATTCCTTAGCCTATAATTAAGGCTGCATCGTATAGGCCTATAATTTGATGCACGTTCCTGCCCTGAAGTAAATAGTTCCGGGCAGTACAGCTTTTGTTATTCCCTCATGTGATCTGAAATCATACAGGTAAAGCTCCTCCAGGTAACACACCTGTCCCTCCCCAGCAGTGAGTGTCTCTCTGATCTGCCTCAACGATCAGTCCCGCTGCACAACGTCCATCTGTGAAACGAGAAGAGGAGATGTTTAGAGAGAGAGAGAGAGAGAGCCTTGGTTTCCTGCCTCTTCACACCCTTACAAGCAGGCATGCATCGTTTCTGGTCAAGTAAACAGTTGCAACACTCAATAGTTAGCTTGCTACACAACAACGCGGTGGGGATTTAGTGAACATCAAAAACCCAAATAAAATAATTCATTGAAAAATAATAATGAAAGTAATAGTAAGTACAGGTAATAGTAAGAGCAGTAACCCAGCTATGGTATTTTGTAATAGATGAATGGTCCATTTTGTAACGGCGAAGATGAACCGGCTGCGTCTCAAACAGTGCACTGCGTAGCCTACTTAGATAGTTTTGGACATCACTAAATGCATGCTGTCTAGGTAGGCAAGTCAAACTTAGTTTTTTTTTTTTTTGTTAAAGACGCATTTCAAGACTCGGGTCCAGTAGTATAGAGAACTAAGTTTCTCACCAGCTATTTTAGACAGACGACTTTAATTGTTGTTTCTTGGTCTGTTTCATTTCCACTCTGTTTCTAAACTTGTTCTTTATATGCATCAGTTTCACCAACACAGTGCACATATAGCCTAATGTAAAGACGGATAGGGTTTGAAGCCATGCTTGACAATATGTAAATAACTCATTAATAACAATACTCCGAAAATGCGCAAAAAGCGAATCAAAATTAAAATAAAATCATGCAAAGCTTTCAGAAGGCATATAGCTACTGAAAAATCCAGGCAAACTGACTTCCTTATAAAGCAGCAGGACTCAGTGTATAATATGAAAAGACAGCCTGTACCTTATGTGAAATATAAAAGCATGCAACAGGTCGTTATTCCCTTGTGTGAAACTCCTTCTTCTTTTTGCAGAAGTCTTTACGCCTTGTTTTTAATGTCCAAATGCTTCCTCTGTTACAGCTTGACTTAATCCTTAGTTAGTAGTCAGTGTGACATCCATTAAAAAGACCAGCAGCGATGTTCGGCAGTGGTACGAGAGGGAGAAAGTGAGTTATTACAAGTGTCTCGGTAAGCCCCGCCCCTGAGGCGGACGAAAATAGAAATGTGGGCGGAGTTCTCCAAAAATAGCGTGTGACGTCTCACGCCTGCATTCTCGCATTGTTCCTTCTCTGTTATTTCATTGGCTGAGGCTGCAGCCACATGCACACTGCACTCTAGTGTACTTCAAAGTTCTGTAACAACTCACCATTTAACCACGCCATGTTTCAGTAGCAGGTGCTGGAGTCCATAAAATTAACGACATAATATAGTTACATTAAATAAATTGTAAAAAAATATTATATGTACTAATATATATATATATATAATATGTATATATATATATATATCTCAGGTAATAATAATAATACTAAATAATAAGAATTAATGATAATAATAACAATTATCAGATTATGATTGATTTCTTATAATGAAGACTGGAGTAATGATGCTGAAAATTCAGCTTTACTATCATTGTTCAATATTCACTTTAAATTATATATATATAACAACATCATCATTGCACAAAGGTCAATACTTCTTGTCTATATTTGTATTGAACTGTTTATATATTGCTTAGTTACCAAAAAAAAATATATATATATATATAAATATATTTTATCTAAAATAAATTATTGCTACTTGGTTTGATATGTTGTTGTGTAAAGCGCACTTAATTCATGCACTTTTCAAAAACATCACAATATTTTTTGCAACATTCTGATGACATTTTTACATGTTCACTAAAACTGTTTTAACTCAAGTTTAACTTTGTGTCTCTGTTCAGCTTCAGGAGTTTGATTTAATCTTTCAGTGGCAATAGCAAGGAAACCTTTTGATTTCCTCTAAAGATAACAGATACAGTATATGGCAAAACAGCCATGCACTACGCAAGATCGTGTAAATGTACATTATGTCAGTCAGGCTTTTTTCCTTTTCTTTCTGTCTTTCTCAGTAAAACAGAACCGGTCAGCATTCACGCGTCGCACACGCGCTTTGAAACCACTATGACCCGTTTCTCAGAAACCAGGACACACAGTGACGGTCTCCAGTGGGTTTCTGATTTCCTCTGTGAGGCCCGATCGCTCAGTTCTCGTCACCGGCTTACACTGGCTGTGTCTCAAAACCTTCCTACGTGCACCTAGACTGCTGTTCTGGCCATCATACACCCATGCAGCATTTTTCACTGCTACAAAAACATTTCATACTTCAGTTTGGTGTAAAGAAGCAGCACTTTTCCTTTCATGCGCTGTACGTGTAGTCAAACATGTCGGTTTTGACAGTGTATAGTATATTCATACACATCCAGCACATAAAACCTCAATGCTATTTAAATGCTTCAATATTTTTTTAGGGCAGAAGAACCCAACAAAGACCCTTGAACACACACACACAGCACACACACACACACACACACACACACACACACACACACACACACACACACACACAAACACACACACACACACACACGCGACACACACCACACACACACACACACACACACACACACACACACACACACACACACACACACACACACACACACACACACACACACACACACACACTGCACACATATAATGAAACTAAAGCAGTGTTGTGCTGCACCTAAATTCTCCTCCAACCGGGGGATCCCAACAGTCTTACCAGAAACCCTCATCCGTCTGTGTGTGTGTGTGTTATAATTACACAGTCCTTCAGTCTGAATCGGGGGATCCGGCAGACAGTCTTACCAGATAACAAGACTCATCCGATCTGACAGTGAAGCAGCACAGCAGTGTGTGTATAGGCGATTACACAGTCACTTCAGTCTGACATCATATCACGGAGACAGCTGACACACATACACACAGACACACGATCTGACAGTGAAGCAGCACAGCAGGGGAACAGGCGATACACACACACACACACACACACACACACACACACACACACACACACACATGTGCGTCAAAGTAAACTCTCCTACACTGCCAGCAAAGCCTTGATTTTCAGCATGTTTAGCCATTTAACGTCTATTATATTCTATTGAATGCAGAGATTTATATAAACATAGAGCATCCAGTGGGGCTCGAATGTCTTTGTTTGTTTAAAACATAAAATAAACCAGAAGTTTTAAACCAAAAAAAAAAGTTATGAAGTAAATTTATGATGAAATTTTTAGGTCACTGATCAATAGTAAGTACATTTGTGACACTGACCATGTGATATTCGTTTGTGCTGAAAGAACAACATTTTCAGTTCATGATGCTGGATAACATGAATCATTTGTTTATGCATAAACTTAAGCTTATGTCAATTCCAGAGCTATAGCAGAAGGGGAGGGGGGGGGGGGGATATATACTATGCTGTGAAAATCATGTTTTATTTTTATATCCAACGTTTCAGTCAAACCGTGATACTGATAACATCATTGTATCAGTATTGTATTCAAATAGAAATAACAAATTTATTAGACTTTTATATGTCTGCAGAACGTCTTCATATCAGACATTAAAGAAATGCAAATCTTGAATATTGTTACATGCAGTGGTGCTTTTAACATTTATCTTTACACCATGTACGGTAATCACGCTTTTATTGTTTTTACATGCGTGATAAACATCAGGGGATTTCTTTAAATAACAGTTAGCCAAAAGAAGAAAAAGTATAGGGAGTAAATGCACTTTGTTCGGTAAGCACAGGAAGTGCTCAGCGCGCAGTCACACATTTCTATATACAGACACAAAAATGACAAATTGACTCATGTGATTTACCCCGTTTACCCAAATGAGAGCTATTTATCCATGTTTATCAGCAAAACAAGGAATAAAACTTGCTTTGTGTGAGAATTTGACTTTTGCTGCAAAGAGTTTTAGTGGCTCAGTGTGCTCCTTTCTGTACAATGAAAGTACTGTGAGGCAACCCCTCCCCCCAAAATACTAACTTTTTATCAATATTATTACTATTTAATATAGCTGTTTTCTATGTGAATATGCGACCCTGGCTGTGAAAACCCAGCTAAAGTCATTTTTGGTGATTTACTGTTTTCTACATTAAATTGTGCTTCATAAGGTAAAGAATATTCTGTGAAATGAAATTAAATTAATGGTTGAAATCAAAATGTAATGCTTGTTATTATTTTATAATTAGATTTAGAGACTTTAGCCTGGATTTCATTGAGAGGGTCACATACACATTTTTTAAGTAATTTATTGCTGAATAGAAAGTTCAAAATAAATCTTTTGGTTAATTTAATGCACACTCGTTGAATAAAAGTTTGAATTTCTTTAAAAAAATCTTACTGTCAGAAGTTTACAGCATATGCACAGCGAACACATCATGTTTTGACCACCAGTTTCAGAGTGTTTCAAAGACAGGGGGTGCTAGCCATTATTCATTTTTCTCAATCCTCTTGCCGACAAACACAAAGTTAAGTTTCACTCTAATGAGATCCTCTCCAACAGCGTAGTTGTATGTCAGTTCAAATTCACACAGGATGCAGTGCTCGTGGTTTACATTTTGGGGGAAAAAACTATGAGTGAAAAAAGGACAGACTCAGGTGATTTGATTTAGAGCAGTTGAGTTTCAGTAATTCTCATGTTTGTTCTGTCAGGTGAGATTAATTTCAGCTCTTCTGAGTAATGAGTGATGCTTTTCATCTAGCACTGATCGGTAAAATAATCTTTCATCTTTACTGTGATTATTCTCAATTGTGTTTGATAAGTCAAGCATCACTATAATTATTGCTCCAGGTATGACTGGACATCAAATTTGGTAATAAAACAGGCAAAAACCCTGCAAAAACCCTGCGAAAATGTTTCTTACAGTAAGATGAAGGCCAATCTCACCAACACATAGCAACATTCTAACAACTGTTCAGAACACCTTAATGACGCATAGCAACGCCCTGGTAACCACCCAGCAACATTCTAACAACTGTTCAGATCACCTAAATAATGCATAGCAACGCTCTGGTAACCACCCAGCAACATTCTAACAACTGTTCAGATCACCTAAATAATGCATAGCAACGCTCTGGTAACCACCCAGCAACATTCTAACAACTGTTCAGAACACCTAAATGACGCATAGCAACGCTCTGGTAACCACCCAGCAACATTCTAACAACTGTTCATAACACCTTAATTATGCATAGCAACGCCCTGGTAACCAACCAGAAGAACCTAGCATTGAAAGAGTCTCAGTAGGATGTTTTAAATGAAGAATATTATACCATAAGATGAAGGTTGCTGTCCATACTGCCATTTGGACTCCATACTGCCATAATTCTGACATTATTGTTGGTGTTTTTAGAGAGAACAAGATATGTTCCCATTTTTTCACACAGGAACACACTCTCACTCTCTCTCTCTCTCTCTCTCTCTCTCTCTCTCTCTCTCTCTCTCTCTCTCTCTCTCTCTCTCTCCTCCCTCCCTCCTCTCTCTCCTCTCTCTCTCTCTCTTCTCTCCTCTTCTCTCTCTTCTCTCTCCTCTACTCTCCCCCCCCCCCTCCTCCCTCTCTCTCTCTCTCTCTCTCCTCTCTCTTCTTCTCTCTCTCTCTCTCTCTCTCTCTCTCTCTCTCTCTCTCTCTCTCTCTCTCTCTCTCTCTTCCTCTCTCTGTCTCTCTCTCTCTCTCTCTCCTCTCTCTCTCTCTCTCTCTCTCTCTCTCTCTCTCTCTCTCTCCCTCTCTCTCTCTTTCTCTCTCTCTCTCTCTCTCTCTCCCCCCCCCCCCTCTCTCTCTCTCTCTCTCTCTCTCTCTCTCTCTCTCTCTCTCTCTCTCTCTCTCTCTCTCCCCCCCCCCTCTCTCTCTCTCTCTCTCTCTCTCTCTCTGTCTCTCTCTCTCTCTCTCTCTCTCTCTCTCTCTCCCCCCCCCCCCCCCCCCTCCCCCCTCCCCCTCCCCCTCTCTCTCTTACAGACTGCACAGTATTGGAAACTGATGGCTGGGAATGCCAGCAAACCAGTCATATGAATCAACCAGATTTGATTACATCTTTGTGTGCCTCAATGTGCTCTTTCCATTTCAGCTACACTACTTTCCGCTAAAATAACACACTCACACACACACACACACACACACACACACACACACACACACACACACACACACAGGCAGTGAAAGCATGGCAGTGTTCCTCTGTTAATGTGGCAGGTTTGATTGGGATGTGTGCTGTTATAATAGCAGCCATTGATAAGCTTTAATCGGATTCTCCGTGGCATTTGGACAGACAGTAACAGAGAGTCATGCACAGCCCCGGCTCTGCTGTGGGCAAATGTCAACAGTTCAGCTCTCAGTCTCGCTGCACCCTTTACTGCCCAACGATGTATGTTCTCATCTCTTCATATGGAAGCTTGTTTCTGACACAGAATAGAACAACAAAAAAGTTAATTTACACTTTTTATCTCAGAATCTAGTTTTTCTGACTTTTTCTAACAATTGTGAGAATAAACAATAAAAAGGTAATTCAGCTTTTTTCCCACAATATTTTTTGTTTATTTATTTTTTTTATACCTGTTTGCTCCATTATTAATCTATTTTAAAACTACGAAAAAGGACCACTAAAATGAATCGGTAAGAGAGGGAGATGTGGGGTGTCACGGTTTGCCAGAACGGCCTGTCCCTTAAGAACCCTGCAGGAATTTGAGGAATGTTGGATAAAGAGAGAGTCCTGAGAGAGACAGAGGGCAACGGGGCCAGAGCTACAAGTGGGAGAGGCACTGAAAACACTGAGAAAAAACAGATGGAACGAAAAGAAAAGAGATGGAGTGCATGGAAAAGAGCAAAGAGAGGGTGTGGAGACAAAAGAGCGTCAAGGAGAAGGATCGCGCGCGCGCGCGTGTGTGTGTGTGTGTGTGTGTGTGTGTGTGTGTGTGTGTGTGTGTGTGTGTGATGGGAATAGAGATTATTAGGGAGGAGTATTTGAGGGTGTGGTGCAGAGCGGCGTTATACTTCAGATAATGTGACTCAAACATGACTAAAGCAAGGCAAAGCAAACACAAGCTACAGCACTACAGTTTCTGACAGTTTACTTTGGCTTCAGGCTGAGACTGGCCTCCAGTCGCTAATTAAAAATCCCAAGTCAGGAGTTTAAAAATGTACAAAAGCCTCGTGGGAGGTGCAGAATTCCTGGAATCTTGGAAGGGATTCAAGATCTTGGAATTTTAGGATTTGGAACTGATTTTGGTTCCACTATTTCTGCTTTATTGGTTTTCCTTCTGTTGCATTGAAACCTGACACAGTTGTTTTGGGTTGGAAGCCCTGCATGCATGGGAGAAGTGGTAAAGGTTAAACATAGCTGGGGAATCTTTTCATTCATAATGACTGCAGCAGTGACTCACACAAACACCACTTGCCATGAGAAGCCACGTGACGAGATTTTACCGCTGCGTATGCATTTTACACAGACGACAATCTTTGCGGTTCTGTCAATAGACTTATACCATAATCAGAGTCGTCAAAGAGAAAATTCACACTGAAATGAAACTTCTGCCATCATTTACTCACTCGTATGTCATTTCAAACCTGTATGACTGACCTTTTCCTTTCATACACAAAAGGAAGCACATCTTCGCACCGCTCTTTTCCATACAATGACACTTCATAGAGATCACAGTAGAAGCGTGAATACGTTTTTCAGTGAACAACAATAAAAAATGCAGTCATCATATTAAGATATCATTTTGGGTGAACTGTCTCTTTAAGAGCTTCATAATCGTTAATTTGGCTGGGTTTATTTGGCAGTAACAGTGCCTGCAAATATACAGGAGTGGTTTAATTTCACACCCGTTCACACCCTCTTTTGTATTGTGTCTGATTTTTATTCTCTCATAACTAGCTAAGTTGCAAATCCTGTTTGTTTTTCAAAACTGTAATTACTGTTGATATGCACATTATATAAAAATTATAAAATGTACTTATTTATTTGGAAATATAGTAAAAAAAATAAGTGCTGATTAAAAATTAAAGACACTTGTTTTATCATCACTTGTGAATTACTGAATAGTTCAGTTTATATATATATATATATATATATATATATACATATAATATATTAATACTATAGAACATACTTTCCAGAAGGCCAGCAATCCACAAAAAAAAATTGTATTGGTCTTATGAAGTATTCTAATTTGTTGACATAGTGAATTGGTGGGTTTTTGTTAAATATGAGCCAAAATCACAATTAAAAGAACCAAAGACTTAAACTACTTCAGTCTGTGGCAATTTAATTTATTTAATACACAAGTTTCACAATTTGAGTTGAATTACTGAAATAAATGAACTTTTCCACGACATTCAAATTTATCGAGATGCACCTGTATGTATATATATATATATATATTGAATTTTCATCTCAGACATGGCTTTTGTTTTGTAAATATTGATGCACCTGTATGCTACACACACATACTAAGATTTGCATTTTACACATAACGAAGGGTCATGATATAACAAAGATGGAGCAAACATAGCTGTTCAAAAGGACAATTAATGCAACAAAAAAAACATAATATAAGTATTTTAACAAAAACAATCAAACGAAAAAGTGTTTTCAAAAGCTCGAAAGGACCTCCCACTGAATTACATTATAAGTGTTTTATTGTAAGTAAAGGTTTTATATACACTACTATACAAAACGTCTTAGGTCATTATCAAAATGGTTTTACGTCAGTTATTTTTATCTTTTACTGTAGTGTGTCAGTAGGAAATATTAGTTTACATTTTCAAAACATTCACTTTGCCATTAATTGTAAACTGTAAAAAAATGGAACGGGCTATTTACTTAAAAAATTAGGGTTACAATATTACACTTAATATTTTTGAGTATTTTTTAACAACTTGATTTTTTTATGGAATCTACCTAAAAAAATTATGTAAAATATCCTAAATTAATTTATCTATGACACAATTAATTTAATTTAATTAGTGAAATATGCTCATTTATTTTAAGTTGATTCTCAAAATTCTGTGATTTTAAGTGAGGCCTGTTTGTATTTGATTTTGAGTTCATTTGAACATTTAAAAGACTGTATACAGCCAAACAGCTCAAGTAAGAAAATACTTGAGCAATGCTGGAAAGTACCACACCAGTCTAGCACTAGCAAAGCTACTGCTCATAGAACAAGCTTTAATGCCTTAGAGGAGTAGTATCCACAACCACAAGCTCTACTCTTCTGCACAATGATTACTCTTGCACTGTGCAATGGAAACGTCAATGTAATAGAAACTCTTTCAAATATCAAACATAACTGAACATTACTAGATGTTTAACTTCACTCAAAAACACATAACATAGCATTTAACTTCAAAATGTACCCTCCATACAGCTATATACAAAGCATGCTGGGAAATAACAATCACCTCTAAAATAAAATCGCAAAACTGGGCTAATTCTCTTAAAATAAATAGGTAGCCTTCTTTCCTTATATATTTTTTTGTTTAATCAGTTCCTCAATTCAAGCCTCAAAACTGCAGAAGTTTCCTTTAAAAAAAAATATGAATACACACCTCTTGGTTTTATTAGTAAAAAGTCCTCAATATTTTCTATTCAACACTGAATAACAATTTATTTTTCTTTTAAATAATTAAATATACACACTTTTTTTAAGTGTCACCTTAATTTTTTAATGAAAATTACAAGACTCGTTTCATTTCATCATACATGATTCATTTTTTACAGTGTAATAATCCAGTGAGATTTTCCACACAGAGATCATCAGTCTGTCTGGAATGACATGAAGAAACATAACAAACTGAGACAGACTAAATCCAGAAGAACTGTGCCAACGTCTCCAAGATGCTTCAAGAAACCTAACTGCAAAGCTGAAAATCTAACCTGGCTTCATGAAAGAGTGTTTCAATGGCACGATTTTCTGTTTCTATTTGGCAAACTATTTATGTGCAGAAATGGACTTTGGGGTGCATATAATACACAATGGTTAGGTTTATGGTTGTTGGGTAGTTGCGTATCATATGCACGCAAAAACTCAGATTAATATGCATGTCAAACATGTATGCATTGAATGCATGCCAAAGTCAGTTTCTGTGTATTAACACACAAAACACACCAAAAAAATCGTGCTATTGATACACATTTTCGTAAAACCGGGCTCGAAAAACTATGTGCAAGTGTACCTCGGACAAAAGCTGTTTTAAGCACAAAGTATGGTCCCACCAAATGTTGATTATAGTTAATAGAAGCAAATTGATAAATAAAATGTATTTATGACATTATAGCTTTGCAGGCAGATTTAAGTAATTAGAGAAAATACTACTAACTTTTGCACAATTATTACAATAAACTATATACAGTATCTCACAGAAGTGAGTACACAGCTCACATTTTTGTAAATATTTTATTATATCTTTTCTTATATGACAACACTGAAGAAAGGACACTTTGCTACAATGTAAAGTACAAATTGGTCCAAATTGGGCCCAATTAGCCATTTTCTCTCCCCGGTGTCATGTGACTAGCTAGTGTTACAAGGTCTCAGGTGTGAATGGGGAACAGGTGTGTTAAATTTGGTGTTATCGCTCTCACTCTCTCATACTTGTCACTGGAAGTTCAACATGGCACCTCATGGCAAAGAACTGTCTGAGGATCTGAAAAAAAGAATTGTTGCTCTACATAAAGATGGCATAGGCCAGTGGTTCCCAAACTTTTTCTGCCGGGGCCCCAATTTGTAGAGAAAAATATTTTCACTACATTTCTGTGGCTATTAATATGTATAAATGAAACGAAAAGAGGCAGTGGTGTTTGATTCCGAGCCTCGTGAAGTCCGAACTACCAAGGATGCAAGTCCGAAATTTGTTTACTTAGTATTGAGAAACGCGCGCAGACCTAGTGTTATGTCATGAACCTTCTCGGTACTTTAGACCGCGATGGAAATGCTGACAGCAACAGATCTGGGGGAAAAATACTCCTGGGACAATTGTTCCAGGTAATTTTGTTGGAAAAGCGGCTTTATATTTCTACATGGCTCCCTGCAATACAACTCTTCAAGCGCCATCTAGTGGTCTGTTATTGATACAACCACAACTGCTACAACTGATAACGGTGCGCTCAAGCGGGTACTACGAGTAATTTTGAGGTCATTAAATGTGTTAAATTAATATTTTGCGTTCAATTATTTACTTATCTGGGAAGTGGCCACATGATAAGCGGGAAAATGACACAGTGTAGTCTTTATCACCCTGCAGAGGTTTCGCAAAATAATCTGCTGACTGTACACTATCCCTCAGCCTTGCCGCGCCCCCCTTGTCATAGCTTCGCGCCCCCCAGTTTGGGAACCACTGGCGTAGGCTATAAGAAAATTGCCAAGACCGTGAAACTGAGCTGCAGTGCGGTGGCCAAGACCATACAGCGGTTTAACAGGACAGGTTTCACTCAGAACAGGCCTCGCCATAGTCGACCAAAGAAAAAGTGAGTGCACGTGCTCAGCGTCATATCCAGAGGTTGTGTTTGGGAAATAGACGTATGAGTGCTGCCAGCATTGCTGCAGAGGTTGAAGGGTGAGGGGTCAGCCTGTCAGTGCTCAGGCCATACCCCACACACTGCATCAAATTGGTCTGCATGGCTCAGAAGGAAGCCTTTTCTAAAGATGATGCACAAGAAAGCCTGCAAACAGTTTGCTGAAGACAAGTAGACTAAGGTCATGGATTAATGGAACCATGTCCTTTGGTCTGATGAGACCAAGATAAACGTATTTGGTTCAGATGGTGTCAAGCGTGTGTGGTGGCAACCAGGTGAGGAGTACAAAGACAAGTTTGTCTTGCCTACAGTCAAGCATGGTGATGGGAGTGTCATGGTCTGGGGCTGCATGAGTGCTGCCGGCACTGGGGAGCAACAGTTCATTGAGGGAACCATGAATGCCAACATGTACTGTTACACACTGAAGCAGAGCATGATCCCCTCCCTTCGGAGACTGGGCCACAGGGCAGTATTCCAACATGATAACGACCCCAAACACACCTCCAAGACGACCACTGTCTTGCTAAAGAAACTGAGGGTAAAGGTGGTGGACTGGTCAGGCGTGTCTCCAGACCTAAACACTATTGAGCATCTGTGGGGCATCCTCAAACAGAAGGTGGTGGAGTGCAAGCTCTCTAGCATCCAACAGCTCTGTGATGTCGTCATGGAGGAGTGGAAGAGGACTCCAGTGGCAACCTGTGAAGCTCTGATGAACTCCATGCCCAAGAGAGTTAAGGCAGTGCTGGAAAGTAATGGTGGCCACACAAAATATTGACACTTTGGGCCCAATTTGGACATTTTCACTTTGGGGTGTACTCACTTTTGTGGCCAGCGGTTTAGACATTAATGGCTGCGTGTTGAGTTATTTTGAGGGACAGTAAATTTACACTGGTATACAAGCTGTACACTCACTACTTTACAGTGTAGCAAAGTGTCATTTCTTCAGTGTTTTCACATGAAAAGATTAATAAGATATTTACAAAAATGTGAGGGGTATACTCATTTCTGTGAGATACTGTATATATATATATATATATATATATATATTAGTGGTGGGCCGTTATCGGCGTTAACGTGCTGCGTTAACGTGAGACTCTTATCGGCGATAAAAAAAATATCGCCGTTAATCTATTCTCAAAGTTGGGTTGGGAGCTGGGTCTATACTACGCAAGCTATGATGACTTTCACCCTGATATTTTAGCGCGGATGTATACCTAGCCGAATTGCACTGTAGGGGGTGAGAACGAGTCTTCGAACTAGAGGCTCGCAGTCCGTGATGGACAGATTGTTAACGGCTGGTCTATGTGGTAATACAATCGGGCAGGACATCCAAACGCTCACCTATCATTCATCAACCTCAAATATGGCTTTTCATCTGAAAGATGTATGTAGTAGCAACTTTACATGGCCGCTCAATATGATGTTAACCTAGAGAAATGTGCGCTATTGAAGTGTTTGTGTGGAAGCGCGTTTGCTGCAGGACAGGCTCCGGTGCGCTCACTTGCTCTTAAAATCTCCGTCATTTTTGGTCATACAGATAAAAGTAACCTAATACATCTTTCGAATCTGTAAAGACTCTACGTTTATTTGTGTGCACTCAGAATAACAACGAAACGTTGCGCTTTTAAGCAAACAGGATGCGCTTTAGGTCTCATGTGAACTTGAGCGAGAAACTTGGAAACTCCGTCTTTGAAAAATATATCTATAGAGAGTGAAATGTCTAAAAAATAAAAATAGAAGACGTGTGTGTTAGCATGGATGATTTACATGAAATTGAATCTGTGCAACACTGTGCATAAGATGGCTTTCAGTTCAATATAATAACAAAAAACGACATTTTGGGTTTTTATTCAACTAATAAGGTGGGCACGCTGTGATCTGTACTATATTTTTACTGTAATTGACAGTTATCAAAAAAAAAAAAAAAAAACAACAACACGGGAGTGGGAGTCATTCTTCCGGGAGTGGAACGGGATTTTCCTCTAGTTTTTTCGTGGGATTGGGACGGGAAGAGATTAAAGTTTGTGATGCATTTTGGAAACAGGAGATGAGCCCCTGGTCTAATGCGCCACCTGGCTTGAGAAACCCGTTCTCAAAGACTTACTTTTAGTCATTATTTGGGTAGCACACATATTCTGAATGCCTTCGGCAGAATTCAAATGAGCCATTTTAATCTAGATTAATCTAGATTAATTCCAAGATTAATCTAGATTAATCTAGATTAAAAAAAAAAATCTATGCCCACCACTAATATATATATATATATATATATATATATGTATGTATATATACACACACACACACACATATGGACTTTTTGAGTGTATTTTTCTTGAAAAGCCCCTCACTCTGTCTGTTCTGTTTTTTCCATGCTGTAATGTAGTACAGACTGGTGTATCGATGTGCTGGTTGTCTCTGAGTGATCTTCACATGTGAAACGGTTTCCAGCAGCAGTAACTGAACTCTGAGCACTGCAGCGATACGCTTTAAGCTGCCCACACTTACCCACATACCCAAAAACACTGGAAAGAGAGCATGGAAACACACTTCACACCTCATCCTCCTGTGTGTGTGTTTTTTTCTATGTGCATTGTGCTTCATTGTTTCATTGTAAAAAAGAGAGTTGACTGTTGGCCACCATTTCCAAAAGCAGAAACCCAGCGCAGTGACCTGTGCGTCACTGATAATGAGTGCATGCGTGTGTTTAAGTGTACACCATGTTGTGCAACTGCACTCATTTGCTTCAGTGTTTGAGTTAAAGGCTCATGATGTGATAACAGCCTGTTTGAGCATCATTAGAATAAAAGCAGCCACAACGTGACTTCTGACCTGCATACCGTGTTAGCACTTATTAAAGTAACTGATTACATTTGATTACATTTTGCATTACTTTTCTAAATTTCTAATGAATGTTTTTGACTGTTGTAGCCTTAATATTTCAGAGGCGGTGTAGATTGATGTGACTGGCAGATGTGCTGTGCTGAAAATCCAAACGAGAACCAATCAAAAGCATCAGACTGGCATGACTTTACTAAATGGCCTTTAAATGGCAGATTCTCAAAAAAAGGCAAAGCAACAAATTCATATTTTCTTCAACATATCTAGCATATACCTAGCTTTTACAAAAAAATATTCAGATGAAACTCCCTTTGTAATCGTTAACATTTTCATAAGTAACAGTAACTTAATTACATGTTTTCTTCTCAGTAACTGTAACTGATTACACTAACATTTATTTTGTAATTAAATTATTTTGGCTCATATTTAACAAAAACTCACCAATTCACTATCCCAACAAATTAGAATACTTCATAAGACCAATAAAAAAAACATTCCCTTCCGAAGGGAACTTCTCCGCTGCGTCCTGTAGAGGGCGCTATGGGAACGCCTTCAGCGTGACCGGTCTCTGAAGCATGAATAAAAACAAACAATGCACTTGACATTGGCAGGTGGAAGCCTATGACGTAAGCAAATGAGCGTCTGCGGGCATAAAAAGGGCGCCTGTGGAACACGTCATCCTCTTTTTGTCTTCAGGGGACTTTGTTTCTGAAGTGTGAGTATTATGAAACGCTTTAGGAGGTGTGCCGATCCGTGTCAGCGTTTCTGACACCAGATGACACACACGACTTATGCGTTGGGCGAAGAGCATGCGCGCTCTGTTCTCGAGGGAATGGAGTGCGTTCATTGTGAGCCTTGGGAAAAGCTCCGCTCTCGTTTGTCCCTTTTCTCAAGAGAATTGGGGCGATCATCTGCCCCCCGCAGCTCGGGTCCAGCCGCTGCTGAGGCAGTGAGGAGACTGAGTTTGCGGCGATCGCAGATGGAGCTTGCTAACGGGTTTGAGAGAGGAATTTTTCATCTCGCGCTCGTCAGCGGCTGACGAGAGTAAACTGCGGGAGGAAGATGTATTGTCTGTTACATCTTCTGATCCAGCAGGAAGTACTTTGCTGGCTCATGGTGGGCTGATGAAGGCGGAGAGGATATTTCTGAGCCTTCTCAGCTTGTCTGCCCCGCGATGTAGAGCTGCTGGATGTTATGAAGCGTGTGCTTCTGCTAGGTTAGACCAACAGTGGAGGCACGAAAAAGGGGGAGTGGCTCGCAGTAGACTTGATGAGCGATCTCTCTCTGGCATAACCTCCCAGCTCCCGTGAGCCTCCCATTCCTTCCAGATCTTCATAGTGAGATCATGTAGGCATGGGATAAACCATATTCTGCCCTCATCCATCGGAATAAGCATGCTAATTATGCTGACATCGAAGGGAGGCGCGAGTGCGGATATGCGTCGATGCCTCCTAGGGGCGCTTGTGAGCAAAAAAAATAAATAAAGAATTTGTATTTTTAACCTGGATTAAGTGTTGCTAGGCTTCCTCTCGTTTAAGAGAGTCATTCTGCTGAAGCCTCCGCCTCCAGAGCTCCGCTTGGACAGCACTATTAGTATGTAGGCTCTATTGGCTCTATTGTGAGCCTCGCTAGCTGTCGCTAGCGCTGAGTGAAGTCAGGTCTCCTCTCGCGTTAGAGAGTCGTTATGCTGAGACCTCCACTCTTAAGAGCCCCTCAACAAGGGTTGAGTGTTGTTAGGCTTCCTCTCGTTTAGAGAGTCGTCCTGCTGAGGCCTCCACTCTTCAGAGTTCCGTCTCTGGCAGTAATAGGAGAATGTAGGCTCTTTTTGAGCATCACTAACTGCCTCTGGCGTGGAGTGTAGCCAGGTCTCCTCTCAATTAGAGAGTCGTCATGCTGAGACCTCCACTCTTAAGAGTTCCCCTACCTGGATCGAGTGTTAGGCTTCCTCTCGTTCAAGAGAGTCATTCTACTGAAGCCTCTGCTCTCCAGAGCTCCGCTTTGGCAGCACCATTAGTATGTAGTCTCTATTGTGAGCTTCGCTAGCTGTCTTTGGCGCTGAGTGTAGTCTGGTCTCCTCTCGCTTTAGAGGGTCGGTATGCTGAGACCTCCACTCCTAAGAGCCCCCCAACTAGGGTTGAGTGTTGCTAGGCTTCCTCTCGTTTAGAGAGTCATTCTGCTGAAGCCTCCACTCTCTAGAGCTCCGCTTAGGCAGCACTATGCACAGGCTCTTTCTTGAGCCTCACTAACTGCCTTTGGCGTTGAGTGTAGCCAGGTCTCCTCTCACTTAGAGAGTCATTATGCTGAGACCTCTACTCTGAGAGTTCCCCTACCTGGATTGAGTGTTGTTAGGTTTTCTCTCATTTTAGAGAGTCATTCTGCCTAAGCCTCCACTCTCCAGAGCTCCGCTTAGGCAGTACTATGTGCACGCTCTGTCCTGAGCCTCACTAGCTGTTCATAGCGTCGAGTGTAGAAGTCTCCTCTCAATCTAGAGAGTCGCTTTCTGAGACCTCCACTCCGAGAGCCATACTCTGGTGAGCTAGTCTATGATGGCGAGCTTTGAGCTTGCCTGAAGAGGGGTTTTTGACCCTAGTTCTGCTGGGCAGGGATGGTGTTCCTCGAGTCTGTGACTTAGGAATCCAGCTTTTGGACACTCTTTCCCTCAGCATGGCGGCGTTGGCATAGCGTTCCCATAGCGCCCTCTAGAGGACGCAGCGTAGAAGTTCCCTTCGGAAGGGAACGTCTCAGGTTACATATGTAACCATACTTCCCTGAGAATAGGGAATGAGACGCTGTGTCTCTTGGCCATGCTTCGGGCATTCCTGTCAGCGTCCCCTTTGAAAAAAGAGGATGACGTGTTGACGTGCTCTTCGCCCAACGCATAAGTCGTGTGTGTCATCTGGTGTCAGAAACGCTGACATGGATCGGCACACCTCCTAAAGCGTTTCATAATACTCACACTTCAGAAACAAAGTCCCCTGAAGACAAAAAGAGGAAGACGTGTTCCACAGGCGCCCTTTTTATGCCCGCAGACGCTCATTTGCTTACGTCATAGGCTTCCACCTGCCAATGTCAAGTGCATTGTTTGTTTTTATTCATGCTTCAGAGACCGGTCACGCTGAAGGCGTTCCCATAGCGCCCTCTAGAGGACGCAGCGTCTCGTTCCCTATTCTCAGGGAACTATGGTTACATATGTAACCTGAGACGTTTTTAGTGAATTGTTGGCCTTCTGGAAAGTATGTTCATTTACTGTATATGTACTCAATATGTACTCAATACTTGGTAGGGGCTCCTTTTGCTTTAATTACTGCCTTAGGCGTGGCATGGAGGTGATCAGTTTGTGGCACTGCTGAGGTGGTATGGAAGCCCAGGTTTCTTTGACAGTGGCCTTCAGCTCATCTGCATTTTTTGGTCTCTTGTTTCTCATTTTCCTCTTGACAATACCCCATAGATTCTCAATGGGGTTCAGGTCTGTGAGTTTGCTGGCCAGTCAAGCACACCAACACCATCGCCATTTAACTTGCTTGAATTCCATTTAACCACTCAATCATCACATATTAATCAATTCCATCACATATACTTGCACTTATATAAAAAAACATCATATATATAAAACAATTTTGAATTACAAAATGAAAATGAAAAAATAAATTACATTAATGCAGATAAAATGGAAGTCTATGAGGCAGGATACTGCATCAGAATTATATTTTCCAATAAACTTAAGATATTAATAATACTTGCTTTTAACTTGCATTAATCCAGGACATATTCCTTGCAATATCATGGACCATGGGCTCATATTTGATCTGGAATCAATAGTTTGTGGTCAAAATATCTTAACGATGTATTTGTTTCTTACAAACATGCAGCTTTTCACTTCACAGTATGTTAATTAATGGACTGGACTGGAGTGGATCATTGTGATGTTTTTATCAGCTGGTTGTTCTCTTATTCTGACGGCACCCATTCACTGCAGAGGATCCATTGCTGAGCAAGTAATGTAATGTTACATTTTGATGAAGAAACAATCTCATCAACATCTTAAATGACCTGAGTGAATAACTATTCAGCTAAATTTTCATTTTTGATCAACTGTTCCTGTAACTGCCAGATGGGGTTACAGGAAGCAAGAAGTATTGTGTTTTTACTTTGAGATGAAATTTCTTAAATTCCCTAAAATCATCTCTAGAGAGATTTACAGAACGCTTCAAAACAGATGTAAATATGGGAACCTCTAGGTTAAAAAGAGGAACTCCACAAAAAGACTGAATTCAGGGAAATTCAGTTTTTTCTCAAATTAATGGAATTTACAATAAAATGAGTCCATAAATCATTAGAATAAGAAAACATAGTGAAAGAAGATACATACTGTATATAATTCACTTTTACCCTAATAAAACCGGTAAAATAAAAGCAAGTATGATGGAAAAAGTTGTCACCATAAATGCATTCATATGGTTTTATGAGGCACAGACTTTCCCGAGTGGAAACGGTAGTGAGATTTCAGTTTGCGGAGCAATATGGATGGCGAAAGAGCTCAAGGCGATACGGGGTAATTCCCAGCAAGCTTTGAGGTGGACGTGCTGTACCGCGCTGACAACATTAGACATCATTTGACAGCGGGCCCACCTTTTTCAACAACAACACTCCTGAAAAGGTGGGTGGAAGAGGTGGAACGAAAGGCTAAAAATAAACCCGGGCTGTGTCTCTACTCGTCTTCGCTCTTTCTCGTCCTCTCTCTCGCTAACGCTCATCAGCTCCTTTCAGTGGTTATACTGTGAAGTCGTCCCTACCATATTTCAGTTCTGAAATCTGTCATACAGGAAAAACACCTAGTAGCTGCTGTATTGAAAGACAGAGCTTGAAATCGCTGGACAAGCCAAACAACAGATCAGTGAAAGGTCACGCTTGCATTCATAGGGTTGGAACCATGTCCCACTGCTTCTTTTAAACTTACAATGTACCTTTGAAAATTCTAGATCCTAAACAAGAATTATTATTATTATTATTTTCTCTTAAATTCAGAAATTGGGGACAGTCAAGCATCATACAGTAATATAACTGAATTTTTGCTACATGTTTGTGAATTCATGGTATGACAGCCTTGATGAAACACACATTTTGATAAAACTATTTTAGCATAACAAAAGATCCTCGGTTCTCAACAGCTAATTATAAAGTATAAAAATAATACAAAAATAATCAAATAATAAATGTACACTCACTGGCCTCTTTTTTTTAGTTACACCTTGCTAGTACCGGGTTGGTTCCCATTTTGCCTTCAGAACTGCCTTAATTATTCGTGGCATAGATTCAACAAGGTGTTGGAAACATTCCTCAGAGATTTTGGTCCATATTGACATGATAGCATCACGCAGTTGCTGCAGATTTGTTGGCTGCACATTCATGATGCGAATCTCCCGTTCCACCACATCCCAAAGGAGCTCTATTGGATTGAGATCTGGTGACTGTGGAGGCCATTTGAGTAAAGTGAACTCATTGTCATGTTCAAGAAACCAGCCTGAGATGATTTCAGCTTTGTGACATGGTGCATTATCCTGCTGGAAGTAGCCATCAGAAAATGGGTACACTGTAGTCATAAAGAATTGTAGCCTCCGTGTCCTGTTCTTAGCTGACAGGAGCGGCACCCGGTGTGGTCTTCTGCTGCTGTAGACCATCTGCTTCAGGGTTCGATGTGTTGTGCGTTCAGAGATGGTATTCTGCATACCTTGGTTGTAACGAGTTACTGTTATTTATATATTTGAGTTACTGTTGCCTTTCTATCATCTCTAACCAGTATGACCAGTCTCCTCTGACCTCTGACATCAACAAGGCATTTTAATCCACACAACTGCCGCTCACTGGATATTTTCTCTTTTTCAGACCATTCTCTGTAAACGCTGGTTGGTAGAGATGGTTGTGCGAGAAAATCCCATTAGATCAGCAGTTTTTGAAATAATCAGACCATGCAGTATGGCACCAACAACCATTCCACTTTCAAAGTCACTTAAATCCCCTTTCTTCCCCATTCTGATGCTCGGTTTGAAATCCAGCAAGTCGTCTTCACCACATCTAGATGCCTAAATGCATTGAGTTGCTGCAATTTGTGTTACCAAGTGATTGAACAGGTGTACCTAATAAAGTGACCGGTGAGTTTATATAAAGTTAATTTACATCTTCTGAAGCTGTTTTGGCTGTATAACATTTTTAGTTTGGCTATATGGTTCTCTGAAACTCTATTATTTTAGCTTAATTCTGTTTTCGATTTAATTTAGTTCAAGTTTTAGTAATATTGTTGTGGATTTTTGTAATAATAATAATAATTATTATTATTAAAACGTCTACATTTTGTACATTTTTTGTTTTAGTTTAATTTAATTTAACTAGTGATACTGAGAAATATTTCCTTTAATGTTACATTTTCATTTTAAAAATCATGTAACTTAGTTTATTTCTGTAATGTGATATACGTGCAAGTGAAAAAGAGATGAGATGAACTAATCCTAATTGCATTGCAACATGTTCAAATGTAACTAATGGCAAGGTTTTAGAAATAATGAATCACCCACAGCAGCAGCCTTAGCAATTATTTGTAATAATTAGACTTAATACAAAAAAAAAGTATTAGAATGATATTCACTGATGAATAGTGCACAATAACAATAAGAAAGAAAATATTGTCAATTTTGACTTGTTAGCTCCACAACCATTTAACACACCTTTTACAAAAATGTTGCATAAGTATGTTAGGGACTTTAAGTCCATGTGATGTCTTTGCACATGAGGATACGGATGAAATTGAGACGTGCAGTGAAATGCAGAACGACCAGCGGGAAAAGGGGGTCAACATAGTGACACAATGGAATCCTCGACGGTTTTACATGTCAGTTTCAGTAGTTATGTCGCAGTGATGATACACTGCAGCGGCGATGAAGACCCTCAAGTGTATGAGTAACACATGAGAGTTCCTGTCATGCTCTGAGTCACGTCCAGGAATCGCATGAAAACAGTCAGCCCTCCCACACACAAATGAATTAATGAAAAGAAAAAGAAAAAACGGTATACCTATAGACAGGTCAACAAAAAATACCCCCTGTGGACCAAGAGGAAAAGAAACCTGAACCAAAATCATTCACATTCGTTTTATTTCCTTAATATCTAGCCAGTGATCCTGATGGGCAAATGCTCACAGTTATGAAAGTAGGTGTATGCAAAAAAAAAAAAAAAGTACTTTTAAAATTATTTAAAATTTCCTATGTATTTTTTACTAAGCCAAAATCTACAGAAGCCCATTTCCACCACGGAATGGAAAATTGAACAAGGTAAATATCTTACAATTCTGACTTTGTTTTTGCAATTCAACTCATACTTGTAAAATAAGATGTAAGATGTACTTACAAAATAATTACAAGACTTGGCCTAACAAAATAAGTTCTGTTATGAAAACAGAATTGCAAGAGATCAATTCACAACTCGGAAGAAAATAAAATCAGAATTTGGAGAAATAAACTCAGAGCTCTCATGTTCCTCACGCAATTCTGAGTTTAAATCTAACAACTGAACCAATAAAGGGGAAAATATAAAAAAATATACTTAAAAAAAACATAATTGCAACTTTTTGTATTATAAGTTTATTAATTAGTTTATTTACTAATAATTTATATTGTATTTATTCATTTATTTTCTATTTGTTTATTTTTATTTTATATTTTTTGCAATTGTGTGCTTATATCTCACAATCTGGAATATGCTTCTCAGAGTGAGTTTGTATCTCGCAACTGTGTGTTAACATCTCACAATCTTGACTTTTTTCTCAGAATTGACAGGAAAAAAAGTATGATTAGAGAAATATAAATCAGAATTGCAAGGAAAAATATGTAATTACCTTATTTTTATTCCGTGGTGGAAGTGTACTTCAATACAAAACAGACCTGCAGTTACACATGAAAACTTGACCCATACCTGGTCTGAAAGCTTACAGTAGCTTTTACGTTACGAGTCTATATGTGCAATTAAAGCATGATTTGTTATGATTTCACAGCATGTTCATCATGAATCAGAGTGCTACATAGGATTTCCCTGGAAATAATTTGTTAATAACTGGCCGTTCCATGTGTGTTTTTCCAGGGAAAGGTTTGGCCTGCCATCAGCAGGTTTTTCCTTTCTGTACTCGACATTTGTTTAGTGACTGATAAGGAAGCTCAAAACATAATGACGTCCTCTGAATGAGAGAAAAAGCGTGAGATGGTGTTGACATTGAGATGGTTACCAGGCAAGTAAGTTTACACAAATTTAACCTATGAGAAATGTAATTACGTCCAGTATCGAGGTAATACATCTCAGAGGAAATTGCCTAATTGAGGTTATAAACTTATTTCCGTTGTTCCTCCAGAATTTCCTTAAGAAAAATTAAATATCTACTGAGACAACTCTTAACACACAGAGTACAGTGCTTTGAACATGTTTTAACTCCGACTCTGACAATTTGGTTTTGGAAGAATCTGATAAGAAACTCATGCAGTATATTCATATTGATATATCTGACTTTTGATTGCAGACCACTCGCTAGATGATAAATGCAAACAACATAACACATAAAATGACATATGCACACAATATACAAAATAAACCAATACTACTGCATCACAAAAGGTCACCAGGTCACTGGATATAATGACAATCACAATGCACAAAATTATTCAGCATGCACTTCCTGTGCAACTCAACATATGCCGAGAGGTGGAAACAAATACATAATGCTCAACGGGAAACTGATCGAAGGCAAACCGCCACATGCTTGACAAGTAGTTCATGTAAACTGAGTGTCTTATTTTGTGGTTTGAAAGCATAACAGAGACAAGAGGCTTTTCCATGCTCTTATTTATAGACGTTTCTTATTTATTCAGTTCACTGAAGTCACCAGAGGAGGGCATCAAACACATGACCACATCTGAGAGGAACCTTCGCTATGACTCCATAAACAAACCACTCATGTGGATAATCCCCAAATTGTTGAGGACAAAAATAGTTTTCATATCCTCATATCCTGCTAAGTATGGAGCTACACTGTCATGCCATGCTCAGAAAATATTCCAGCAATATGTCCGGGTGGATTGTGTGAGTGATTGCAGCTGATGTGTTCTGAAAGGTTAAAATGTTTTTGTGCCACCTACTGATGCCTTTCCATCACATTTATCAAATGGATTTACGTCTAAAATTAGAGGAAACTAGTCGTTTGTTTAGTGCTCATGAAACCGTGCAGATGGGCTCTTTTGGGCTGTTGGCGTTGATGGGGTGGACATGTGTCTGCGTGTCTGGGAATGGAGTGCTTTAAGGATTGATCTTTGTCTGAAAGGATGTGCAGTCAGGTGACCTCTTCACCCTCTTGACCTCATGGCTTCATGTGAGCCGGCCTCTGGGAGAACATGATGGTGAGAGATCACGTTTCCTGTCACCATTTCTAGGGTTGACCGGATTAATTAGTGGTGCTGCTAAAATAAGTATCACTAAAGCTGTTGATCATAGGGTTTATTTCAGTTATCAGATTTAGAATTGTTGCCTGAATGTTGAAAACAGGGTGAAACAGTGTTACAAAAACTTGGGAGTAAGATTTTTTGAAACAGGCCAGTAACTACCCTGAACACCAAGCAACCACTTAACAACACCCTACGATCTACCCAGAGCACCTAGCAACCACTTAACAACACCCCAACATCCACCTAGAAAACCTAGCAACACCCACTCAGAGCATGTAGCAAGCACTTAACAAGGACCACCTAGCAACACACTAATATCCACCCAGCACACATAAAAACCTCTTAACAACACCCCAACATCCACCCAGAACACCAAGTAACCACTTAGCAACTTCCTAACATCCACCCTGAACAACTAGCACCACTTAACAACACCCCAACATCCACCCAGAACACCAAGTAACCACTTAGCAACTTCCTAACATCCACCCTGAACAACTAGCAACCACTTAACAACACCCCAACATCCACCCAGAACACCAAGTAACCATTTGACAACACTATGACATCCACACTGAATACCTAGAAACCACTTAACAACACTTCAACATCCACCCAGAACACCAAAGTAACCCCTTGACAACACCCTAACATCCACCCTGAACACCTAGCAACCACTTAACAACACCCCAACATCCACCCAGAACACCAAGTAACTATTTGACAACACCATAACATCCACACTGAATACCTAGAAACCACTTAACAACACTTCAACATCCACCCAGAACACCAAGTAACCATTTGACAACACCCTAACATCCACCCTGAACAACTAGCAACCACTTAACAACACCCAAACATCCACCCAGAACACCAAGTAACCATTTGACAACACCATAACATCCACACTGAATACCTAGAAACCACTTAACAACACTTCAACATCCACCCAGAACACCAAAGTAACCCCTTGACAACACCCTAACATCCACCCTGAACACCTAGCAACCGCTTAACAACACCTCAACATCCACCCAGAACACCAAGTAACCCCTTTACAACACCCTAACATCCACCCTGAACACTTAGCAACCACTTAACAACACCCCAACATCCACCCTGAAAACCTAGCAACACCCTAACATCCACTTAGAGCACCTAGCAATCTCTTAACAAGGACCACCTAGCAACACTCTAATATCCTCCCAGAACACATAGAAACCTCTTAACAACTCCCTAACATCCACCCAGAGTACCTAGCAACCACCGAAAAAGGACCAACTAGCAACACATTAACATCCACCCAGTACACCTAGCAACCAGTTAACAACACACTAACATCCAACACACTAACATCCATGTAGAACATCTAGTGACCATCCAGAACAGCCTAGCAACCACTTAACAATTCCCAAGCAACTATTTAGTGATGCCTTAGCAACACTGAACACCCTAGCCATCATTCGGCAACACATTTACTCTCACCTATAGAATACCTTAGTAACATAATTGTTTATCATTGTTTGAACACAAACCCTTACCCAAACTTATGCCATTGGCCTCCAAGCTTTCTGATTGGCTAACATGTGTCAGATTCTCATTTGCTGTTTACATTTGATTTCTCAAGACACATATTTCATACAGTATCCGTATGGACATTTTATGCAAAGTATTCCAAAACAAACAGTTTGCAGCCATTTTATAGTTGTTGTCGTTACTGTTGTTGTTTTTAAGTAACGGTCCGTGAACATCTGAGATGATTGTATCTTTGCTACCTTAACAATGAGAGCGATATCAGTTTGCAGCATGTGGCGGTCCAGATGGACGGGGCAGCTCAGTACGGTTGCCAACAGCTGGATGATCCGAGAGCTGCCCTCAACAATAAAGTGATATTCCCAGTGGATGAGAGGATGGATACAGGACAAGCCAGCGGCCAAACCGAGAGTGACTCTTCCTGCTCAGGACAGGAAAAGCTACCGCTACTCCGTCTTATCACTAATAGCACAGGCGCTCCTGAGAGACAAGGGTACAGCAGAGAGCGGATAATGAGAGGAAGAGGGTTTTAAATCTGTGTGTAAATGAATACCCCTCGAAACGAACCTCAGGCCACTTGAGACAAGCTTGATCGCTCTGAAAACACAGACTGTGCAAAGAGCAAATCTGTCTTGGGTTTCACGTTAGTTCAGAAGCTACCGGGTGTCTTGCAATCGTGTAAAATTTCCCGGGTTTGGTCTTCAGGGATTATGACATGATATTCATTGACTACTTCAGCAGAAACTGGCAGCATGCATAACCAGAGCTTCTCCCTTTAAAGTTCAAAACTAAAGACTTCAACATATGACAGGTTTACTTCCCAATTTTAATGTTAAAATGGGCATAAAGCATAGACAAAAGCGAGCAGCCATGAGATTTTGGGGAAACAGGCGTCTACATTAGTCTGAGGGACAAATGCATCACAAGGCTGGCCGCAAGGCCACTTCCCCGTGGATGT
Organism: Schizopygopsis pylzovi; assembly: GCA_027422435.1. Classification (NCBI taxonomy): domain Eukaryota; kingdom Metazoa; phylum Chordata; class Actinopteri; order Cypriniformes; family Cyprinidae; genus Schizopygopsis; species Schizopygopsis pylzovi. The sequence continues at coordinate 40,688,116 of CM049816.1, forward strand.
GAGAAGAGGGCATTTCCTCCCAAATCTCCACCATTAGGTCTGCCATGTCCACAATTAAACCCTTGAGAAAACTCTCAATGAATGCATGCTTTCGGTTTCAATGAAGAAACTTATTTTTATTCAGTCCATGACGAGGAAACAATACAGTCAATTATTACGCATTCTAGTTCTAGTCACTTTTAGTAGGCAAAACCTGGTTTTACAGCCTGATGGCAACTTTTTTAGATCTACAGGTGCGTTAAAGTACCCAAAAAAGTGAAAAGTGGACCTTGATAAGGAACCTTTAAGAGCATACATGGCAGCAGATATCCAATCTTATTCCACCCACCCAGAACACACACACCATCACTTTATCCTCTCTTTCCTCTTCCCAAACACAAAATATTACAAATCACATCCAAGCCATTTATAGCCTCTCGAGAGTTCACTTGTCTAACATCTTGAGTATTTGACAGAATCATATCTGACACAAATATTCACAGAGCGTGAACTTTTGATTAAATATACATCTAAATGTAATATAAATCTATAAATGCATTCTGTCACATTTATCTTGTAGCACTGATTGGTGGGTTTTATGACAGTCATTCTATAATGATTGCATATAGACATAATTCTTCTACATGTTGCATTTATTATATTGTAATAATATGATTAATAGTCCACAAGTTATAGTCACTTTTGGTAGGCAAAACCTGGTTTTACAGCCTGATGGCATCTTTTTAAATCTACTGGTGCATTAAAGAAACCAAACCAATACAATAATCTGATGAACTTATAATAACCCTTTTAGTCAACTCTTGAAAATAAGAAGCGGAGGTACCTTTGAAGAACCTTTAAGAGAGTGTATGGCAGCAGATATCCAATCTTATTCCACCCATGCACCCAGAACACACACACCATCACTTTATTCTCCCTTTCCTCTTCCCAAACCCAAAATATAACAAATCACATCCAAGCCATTTAAAGCCTCTCGAGAGTTCCCTTGTGTCGAGACATCTCTCATTTTGCCTTTTATAAGTCATGGGACTGCTATTTGTCCCAGACTGACACAGATGCACATATGCCGTCTGACTCACTTCAACTCAGGGTGGGTCTGTTTCCAATTTTCGCACCCCTCCACCCAAAAAAAAAAGACGTTACATCCAAAAACAACAAAACTTGTGAAGAAAATAGCTTACATGCTGCTAAAAGTTCCCCTCCTTTAAGACCCACACACGCACACTGAGGCAGCTAACAAACCCACTCTCCCTGAGACTGCTAAACTCTTATCAGCGCTTTCCTTCCCCTCTGCGCTAGAGCGTGGGAGCACGGATGAGAAAACCTGCACCCGCAAACAACAGGAGGAAGCCAGTAATCTGTAATCGGAGTCGAGGCGCTCCGAATGATCCCAGGCAGCGGGGGAAGAAAGACAGCCTGAGAAAGGCTGGCAGGAAAGACTCGGAATGGACCGAGATGTCACAAAACTCAGTTGAAACTTGAGGGACAAGTTCTAGAGACCTGAAGCGGGCTCTTGATGATGCTTCTTATCCAATGAAATGATGGCTGAAGAGAGGGATCTTAAAACAGACACTTACCAGCAAGTCGAGTGTACATGCAGCGTGTCGGGCTCTACAGCGTCCCTATGTCCATAATCTAATGTCTCACAGTGTCCAGCCAGCGCAGTCAGTGTCCACAACAAAAGATATGAAGCAGCGAACACAGGAGGGCAGGAATGTCAAGGCTCTTAGTGAAACTGTTTCTCTGTTTCCTCTTTCTGTTTCCTCTGTTCATTCAGAGTCTACTTACACTAAGTTGGCAATGCCTCTTTGCGGGAACAATTTGTTTCAGGATTCCCCAAATGTCTGAAGCTGCAAGCGGAGGAAGAAAGGAAGAGTAAAGCGAGAGTGTGTGTGTGTGTGTGTTTGGTGCTGAAGGGAGGGCTGGGGGGTTTGGGGAGGTGGGAGGGACGTGCTCTAAGGAGACCGGGGCCATCTATGCCAGACAATAGCAGGAAAATGAACATCAGACACTTTAAAGCAACAGTCAGATTATTAGAAAGTGCTAACAGTAAATGAAATAACAACAGAACGAATGTTGTTTTTGCACTTATTTTGGAATACTTTTTTAAATGTTAAAAGAAAATTAACATTTAAATAATAAAAAAAAATCTCTCCGATTTTTTTAAGTCAAGTCACTTGTATTTATAGAGCGCTTTTAACGATACAGATTGTGTCAAAGCAGCTTTACAGTATTCAAAAGGAACAATAGTGTGTAATAATTAGTGGTGGGCCGTTATCGGCGTTAACGTGCTGCGTTAACGTGAGACTCTTATCGGGCGATAAAAAAAATATCGCCGTTAATCTATTCTCAAAGTTGGGTTGGGAGCTGGGTCTATACTACGCAAGCTATGATGACTTTCACCCTGATATTTTAGCGCGGATGTATACCTAGCCGAATTGCACTGTAGGGGGCGAGAACGAGTCTTCGAACTAGAGGCTCGCAGTCCGTGATGGACAGATTGTTAATGGCTGGTCTATGTGGTAATACAATCGGGCAGGACATCCAAACGCTCACCTATCATTCATCAACCTCAAATATGGCTTTTCATCTGAAAGATTTATGTAGTAGCAACTTTACATGGCCGCTCAATATGATGTTAACCTAGAGAAATGTGCGTTATTGAAGTGTTTGTGTGGAAGCGCGTTTGCTGCAGGACAGGCTCCGGTGCGCTCACTTGCTCTTACATCTCCGTCATTCTTGGTCATACAGATAAAAGTAGCCTAATACATCTTTCGAATCTGTAAAGACTCTACGTTTATTTGTGTGCACTCAGAATAACAACGAAACGTTGCGCTTTTAAGCAAACAGGATGCACTTTAGGTCTCATGTGAACTTGAGCGAGAAACTTCGAAACTCCGTCTTTGAAAAATATATCTATAGAGAGTGAAATGTCTAAAAAATAAAAATAGAAGACGTGTGTGTTAGCATGGATGATTTACATGAAATTTTATCTGTGCAACACTGTGCATAAGATGGCTTTCAGTTCAATATAATAACAAAAAACGACATTTGGGGTTTTTATTCAACTAATAAGGTGGGCACGCTGTGATCTGTACTATATTTTTAATTCCAAGATTAATCTAGATTAAAAAAATTAATCTATGCCCACCACTAGTAATAATGCAAAATAGTAAACACTCACCATTCTGTTCTTCCAAACCTGTGACTAATATTTATTTTGTGGAACAAAAAAGGAGAAACTTGTATATTTTATGGTGATCGTGTTAGTAACCCCCCCTCCAATTCATTCAAATATATTCTCCATTTTTCTTGTGATTTCATTTGATATCAAACGTACTTGTGTACCCATTAGATTTAGTGTCTTTAGTCCTGCAAATACTTCTCATACAAATGTAGCTCAGTTCATGTTGGTTTGATTTAGTACGCAAAATGAGATGTGAGCTATTTATGAGAGAAATTTTAACCACAGTGAATTTGCATGTCTGTCTGTTCACTTCTTTGTATCTGTGTGTGTTTCTGTACACACACACACATACACACACACACACACACACACACACACACACACACACACACACACACACACACACACACACACACACACACACACAAACAATAATAATAAAACCTAACTTCCCTTTAATGAGGTCTTTAGGTCAGAGCATGACACTACAAAATACGTTATTATTAGGTCTGATTACACACACATCGGGACAAATTTGACCGTACTTAATTCAATTCCTGGAGCGAAGACATTGGGACACTCAAACGATGCTTTCACAGAGCTGGAAAAAAAATACATGATTGGAAAATGTATCACTGTGATGCAAGTGACTCTTGCAAGGTTTTTAAAGTTCTGCCATATTTGAGCTTTTACTAATGAATGCCATGTGAACCTTTACGTTTCATTTCCCTGATTAAGCTAATAACATGAAATTTCACTGTAATGTGTTTTACTTATTCAGCCTAGCTAACCTAGATTTTCACATAGACTTGACATATAACTTCTGCTTTATAATAGACTTGTTGCAGGTTGCAGATAAAAATAATAACATATTTTTTTATCTATATAAATATGAAAAAGATTACATATTTAGATATTTCTACAGCTTTTTATAATTCAAATAGTCCTGCTTTTAATAAAAATGTTGTTATAGCTGACACAAACATTATTCAGACAGTCTCAGAGACAAGAATACATTTTTGATTAAATATGCATCTTACTATAATATAAATCTAGATGTATTCCATTACAGTCGTCTTGCAGCACTGGGTTTTATGACACAGTTATTCTATAATCATTTTTATATAGACAGCATTCTTCTATGTGTTGTTATAAGTGCATTTATCACACTGTAATAACATGATTAATAGTCATGTCAACACACACAAGCCCATGCAGAGTTTCAAAAGAGGGTTATCTGAAGCCACAGCTGTTAAATATTGTATAAATGCAAGGTGGGCCTCAGAAAGCATATGAGTTTCATTTTGGTCATTGAAAACAACAACATGCGTCATTATGAATAGCATGGTGAGCAGAGAGAATGTGGTTATCATTAAAATGACTAAACACACAGATGAGTGTTCTCCAGAGGCCAGGATACACACATACACTCACATGAAATCACAGAAAAAGGACACACACACACACACACACACACACACACACACACACGCACACACGCACACAGACACACACCCACAGAGACACACACACACACACACACACACACACACTTTGAGGCGGGAATTCTTTAAATACTTCCTCTGAGTGTATTAGAGAGACTCGCTGTTCTGATACTCACTGATATCATACACAGTGATTACACTGTTACGTAGTTAGATCAATGAAAACATCCTTATCACAGTCTGAAATCACGTCTACAAATCTAATAAACCTTTTCCCATTACAATGTTTTTACATAACACATTTTTATGTCATACTTAATTATATTTGCAATTAGGTTATCTTCTAAATGCATCTGATGTTCTGAAGCAAAACACATAACAGGTAAGACTTTTCCCTGCTTTTATATTTTAGATGTTTTTGCTATACTATTGGCAGTGAAAGTGGAGAAATTACAGTTTTTTTACAATCACATTTGCCCTTATAAGAGAACCTTCATGTCATTTTTCAAAACTCGAGACACAAAACTCAAAACAGTCATTATTTGTAACACAGGCTGTCCAATGTTGAAAACTTTGCATTTTGCGTCCATATCTTTAAAGAAGCATTGATTCAAAATAATAATTTATTATGAAATATCATAGGAACATTACTTTAGATCACCCACACAAAATATACCCATAGTTTCACTGTTTGGTTGTTAGTGCAATCATTAAATATAGTTGTTCAAAACATATAATACAGCTTTCATTATGGTTCTACAAATTAATACATCATTGTAATAGACTAGAGAGAAAAAGTACAGAGATGAGAATCATTAATCATAATTTGAAAAGGATTGATGTTATTGATGAAATAATCAACACGCAACAGGTTAAAAAACAACTTTAGATTAGAAAAAAAAGATAAAACTACAGTAGGCCTACAGTAAAATACCAACTAGAGTGTCCCTCACTGCACTTCTATGTTTGTATCTACAGGTGCATCTCAATAAATTAGAATGTTGTGGAAAAGTTCATTTATTTCAGTAATTCAACTCAAATTGTGAAACTTGTGTATTAAATAAATTCAATGCACACAGACTGAAGGAGTTTAAGTCTTTGGTTCTTTTAATTGTGATGATTTTGGCTCACATTTAACAAAAACCCACCAATTCACTATCTCAACAAATTAGAATATGCTGACACGACAATCAGCTAATCAACTCAAAACACCTGCAAAGGTTTCCTGAGCCTTTAAAATGGTCTCTCAGTTTGGTTCACTAGGCTACACAAACATGGGGAAGACTTCTGATCTGACAGTTGTCCAGAAGACAATCATTGACACCCTTCACAAGGAGGATAAGCCACAAACATTCATTGCCAAAGAAGCTGGCTGTTCACAGAGTGCTGTATCCAAGCATGTTAACAGAAAGTTGAGTGAAAGGAAAAAGTGTAGAAGAAAAAGATGCAAAACCAACCGATAGAACCGCAGCCTTATGAGGATTGTCAAGCAAAATCGATTCAAGAATTTGGGTAAACTTCACAAGGAATGGACTGAGGCTGGGGTCAAGGCATCAAGAGCCACCACACACAGACGTGTTAAGGAATTTGGCTACAGTTGTCGTCAAAGGCGTCTTACCTGGGCTAAGGAGAAGAAGAACTGGACTGTTGCCCAGTTTTCCAAAGTCCTCTTTTCAGATGAGAGCAAGTTTTGTATTTCATTTGGAAACCAAGGTCCTAGAGTCTGGAGGAAGGTTGGAGAAGCTCATAGCCCAAGTTGCTTGTCATCTGCTAATGTTGGTCCATTGTGTTTTTTGAAAACCAATGTCACTGCACCCGTTTACCAAGAAATTTTGGAGCACTTCATACTTCCTTCTGCTGACCAGCTTTTTAAAGATGCTGATTTCATTTTCCAGCAGGATTTGGCACCTGCCCACACTGCCAAAAGCACCAAAAGTTGGTTAAATGACGATGGTGTTGGTGTGCTTGACTGGCCAGCAATCTCACCAGACCCGAACCCCAGAGAGAATCTATGACGTATTGTCAAGAGTTAAATGAAAAACAAGAAATAAAAAAATGCAGATGAGCTGAAGGCCACTGTCAAAGAAACCTGGGCTTCCATACCACCTCAGCAGTGCCACAAACTGATCACCTCCATGCCATTCCGAATTGAGGCAGTGATTAAAGCAAAAGGAGCCCCTACCAAGTATTGAGTACAGATACAGTAAATGAACATACTTTCCAGAAGGCCAACCATTCACTAAACATGTTTTTTTATTGGTCTTATGAAGTATTTTAATTTGTTGAGATAGTGAATTGGTGTGTTTTTGTTAAATGTGAGCTAAAATCATCACAATTAAAAGAACCAAAGACTTAAACTACTTCAGTTTGTGTGCATTGAATTTATTTAATACACAAGTTTCACAATTTGAATTGAATTACTGAAATAAATGAACTTTTCCACGACATTCTAATTTATTGAGATACACCTGTATATTTGGCAAAAGGTTCTCATCCACATCATAATGGATAATGGATTTAATTAGCTAAAGATCTTGGAAATGTTCTTCTGGTATGGCAAATACAGGCCTGACATTGGACATTGCAGGGATCATCTATGGCCTGGAGAAGAGGGACATGTTTGTGAGGAACCTATTGAAAACCTTCCACCTCCATGTGGAGAAACACTCTTCAGTCTGGGTACAGTAAGAAAAGAGGAGTATGGAGTAATACAAGGTGATAAATTGTGGATGAGCCTGAAACTGTGATTGCTCTCAGTGCTGTCGCTAGGAATTCTGGGCCCATTGCACTGATTTTGCTACGGGGTCCGTAAAAATCACATTCGGGGTGTGTGTGTGTGGGGGGGGGGGGGGGGTCGGGCCCCCAGAGGATATCGTTCTGGGTCCCTCTCAACCGCTGGGCTCACAAACTTCCCTCCATCTCTTGGCCTGCCTCATCCAAAATTATGAATGGTTTCCATCAGCTTCCAGCTTCCAGCCCTCTAAAAAGACATTTACTGTAGAAAAAACAAATTCTGATAATAATGAAATAGAATGTTTCTCTCCCAACAACAGGCATCTTGAAACTGATCATACCTGAACATCCTCAGTCCTCAGTTGCTTCACTTTTGTAATGTTGTTCAAAATTTTCCATAAAACTATGCTTCAAGAGTAATGCAACCATTACAAAGCATTTTGAGCAGTTGTATCAGTTGATAGTTAGATCACTATAATGAAATGATTAGACACTCAGTTCAGATGTGATGCGTGAGCTGCATTTTGAAATAGTAATACTTTTATGTTCAGCTGTGTTATTTTGAACCTATGATTTTAGTTCAATGAACAAAAGATATTTGGCTCATGTGTATTGTATCCCTTGTTAAGTGTTTTGAAAAATTTGTATTTTGATCTTCAGTTGTGAATTATGTGTCTAGAGTTTTGAAAATGACATGAAGGTCCTGTTATTAGTGCAAAAATGATTGTAAAAAACTGTAATGGAAAATTAAGGAAAAGAGGACATTTAGAATAAGATCAGAGATGTCATTGCATGGATTTGAACCTGTAGCTCTTGCATTAGCACCATGCATAGCTCAATGTGTCTGAAGCACATGTTTAACCACTAGGCCACATTTCCTAGCACGTGTTTCAAACTGGAAAATGCTTGTAAAAGTATGAATGTTTTACATTTGTGCTAATTGTTTCTAACTATCCCAAACAATTCAAATCTGGGTCATGTTTTCTAAGCGCATTGTTGACAGATGTATTAAAAACATTCAAACCAAACCAAAACCACAATGACCCATTTAATAGAATAGTTCACCCAAAAGACCATTCTGTCATTTACAGACCCTCACGTTGGACCTTTATACTGGTATATTTTTGTGGAACATAATTTTAATTATAAACACAGGTTCTCAAATATCAAATATGGTGTCGACACTGAAAAATAAAAATGTGTAGGATTTACTTTGAATCACTTTTCTATCATAAATTGCTAGTAAATGTCACAAATAATTACAAAGCAATTGCTATTAATTATTAATAATACTTCAAAATAAAAATTTGCTAAAAATAATGATTCAGTCTCAGGCCATCCAAGATGTAGATGAGTTTGTTTCTTCATCAGATTTGGATAAATATAGCATTACATCACTTGCTCAGCAATGTATCCTCTGCAGTGAATGGGTGCCGTCAAAATGAGAGTCCAAACAGCTGTAATCCACAAGCAATCCACACCACTCCAGTCCATTAATTGAAGTAAAAAGCTGCATGTTTGTAAGAAATGTATCCATCGTTAAGATAACTTTTAACTTCAAATTGTCACTTCCCATGAAAATACCAGTCTTCTATTTATAACTGCTTTCTTTAGCGTTTGTACCTTAACCAGGAATATGTGCACGGACAAAGCACCATTTTGACCCCTGCAAAGTATTTTTGGCTATTGCTACAAATATTCTCCAGTGACTTAAGACAGGTTTTGTGCTCCAGGGTCACATATGTGGATGGATTTTGATGTGAGAGGAGAACAGGGGAGGAAGTGTAATTATGGATTATGAATGAATGATTATGGAATATTTTTGCCAGAAGTGTAATTATGTGATGTTTTAATCAGCTGTTTGGACTCTCATTCTGACGGCACCCATTCACTGCAGGGGATCCGTTGCTGAGCAAGTGATGTAATGCTACATTTCTCCAAATCTTTTCTGATGAAGAAACAATCTCATCTACATCTTGGATGGCCTAGGAATAAAATTCGTTCCCCACTTGAAATTTTGAAGAACATTTTTGTAAATTTTGTAAAAAGTTGTCAACTGGAATAATCTTTGCTTTATTTACAACTTCGAAAAATCTATTTACCAGCTTAAAGTCCAGGTTTGATGTCATGATGTCAAAACCATACTCAAAATTTGACATTAATACCGACTTAAATTTTGATCCGATCATCCCAAAAAACTACTGTATAACAATAAAACAACTTATGTTTATTGTGAACATTTTGTTTTAATGAGTAAACTTCAATGTAAACTGTCAATATAGAAAAGATCTGTGCGATTAAAAAACATTGCTCCAAGGTCAAAATTATAGATATCACAAGGGTCTGAAATGACTTAAGATTGCATAAATAAATGATCATTTTTGAGTGAACTATCCCTTTAACTTTTTAGGCACACAGCCAAGAGGTTAAAATAGTTCAGCAGCGCGCAAACAATGCAGGGGCTTTTTCTGTAACATCCTACGACCAACAGTTTTATACCCATTTAGTTGTGTTTGTATATAATCAGATGCTTCCTTTTCCGACAATTCATCCAAGCATGTTGATGTTCAACAATGAGAGGACAGATATGGACAGACAGTCAGAAATAGAAGAAAACAATGCAATGCATACACAACATCAGAGAGCAAGACTACATCCCTTATAAACATTTACCATGGTAACCGCAGAAAAATACAGGAAGGCTGCCGCTCAAGCTGGACAGGTTACAGGTTATCACAGGCAATACTTAAATTTTCTTCAGAATATGTAAAAAACTTTATTTTACAACAGTGATGGTGTCTGTAACTATAAGATTGGGCTGAAAATGTTCACCAAAGTATAATTTTGTAGGGGATGCAAAGATGCAAATGCATGTAAGAAAGAAAAAGAAGAAAAGGCGAAAAATCAAGACCTCCGTCTGTGTGGTCCATGTGCTGACAAGCAACTGACTCAGTTCTGTTGAATGTCAGATCTAGCACAACTGTAACGTAATCCTTCAACCAAACACACAGGCACAATGAGAGAGCCATCTCTCAGGGGAGGACAGTGATGCTGGTGCAGATGCTCAGCTGGGCTCCATTTCAACTATTTCCAACATGACTGGCCATCAGTGAAACATCCTCCCTAAAGGATTTAGTGCTGGACACGATATTCTGATTTGCTAAATAAATGTTCAGCACGATGAACTTTTGATCCGAGGAGTTACTAATTAATCACAGTTAATCTCATATAAGAAAATAACCCGTAATAATCATTAAAATATTTACGCACTAAATCCCAAAGTGTATCTAGAATCAAAATAAGATAATTGCACTGCCCTTTAAAAGATTGTAAAATCAGTACGATTTTTTAAGAATTTGATCAAAAGTGACAGTATAGACATTTACTGTAGGCTATAATGTTACAAAATAATTTTTCATTTAAAATAAATCCTGTTATTTTGAACATTCTATTCATCAAAAGATTCACAGTTTCCGAAAAATATGAAGCAGCTCAACGGTTTTCAGTATTGATAATAATAAGAAATGTTTCTTGAGCATCAAATCATAATAAAATACTGATTTCTGAAGGATCATGTGACACTGAAGACTGGAGACATGATGCTGAAAATTCAGCTTTGAGCACAGAAATAAATTACATTATACTATATTTTCACATAGAAAATAGAATATTGTGAATTGTAATAATATTTCATAATATTTGTCATGGCATGTGTGGCGGAAGAGGGCACGACGCGAAGAGAATCAATCTCAAAACATTGAATAACTAGAAGTGAAGAAGGTATACACAACCTTAAGTATAGCGACGAGACCGAAGACACAGAGGGCTTAAATAATACAGCTAATCAACTAAAACACCAGACAGGTGTGCAATTAACCTAATTAATGACAGGAACACAAGAAAAACTAGGTCACGACACAAAAACAGAGCATGCTACTGTTTTTAATATATTTTTGATTTAATAAATGCAGGCATTAAAAATTAAAATGCCCAAACCTACATTTATGAACAGTAGTGTATATTTTAAATAATATTTGAATAAAAGCAATGCAAATCTTTAATTAAATGCATTAATTATTAGTATTAGTATTCATATTAGTATTGGTATTAACTAGTAGTATTAAATGTAATTTTAGCCATTCAGCATGGAGGATCTCTATCAACTTTTAACATAAATATAACCCTTTAATTTAAATGTAAAATGATATTAAATCTCACATTTAGCTTTACCTTTATTCACATACAAAAAAAGACTGCTTCCTCTAACTGTTTAAGAGAGCCTCGCTGTTCTGATACTCGCTGATATCATACACACTGCATTGATTACAGTGGCTTTTGTTTTTTACCTCAAAATTATGTCATGCATTTATTTGAATGCAGTTTTGGAAAGTCTGGATTTATCTTAATACAGTGCATAAACCAATCACAGTTTCACAGTAGTTTATAACTGAGCTTCAGAGGACAAGGAGATATCATGACATAACATTAGCCAAAGGAAACGGGGAAGAACACCAGCATAACCTCAGGTATTGAGAAAATGGATGCTTATTCACCAGCCACTCGTAATCCAGCTCAACCTGGGGCTGTATAGCGCTGTATCATCATTGTAATCTCCACAACCTGACCCGTAAGATGAGGAACTCCACTGTGCACTGATTTTATGCATAACGTTTGCACCAAATAAACAACACAAATTAATTCTTGGCAAATTCCTTCTATTATGTTGCACTGTTGGTTAGGATGTGGAGACTACTGCTTCAAAAGAACATGGATGAACATGACAAGAGTTGACAAACTAGTCTAAATCACGTTCTTTTAACTCTTCCGGTGTACTAAAGCAACTGCTGGCGATCAGAATAAGAATAATCCACACAAGACCAGGACGTCTCCAACAACACCTCTGTCCAGCTAACCCAGTTTCATAAAAATACAAATGAACGGCGAGGCTGTGATTGGTCACACGTTCTTATATCATCATCGAACTGTCTTGCAGATTGGAAGTATATGGAAAACTCATTTCCCCACCCAATTTTGGCAGGACCATGGAGCAAAAATAAATAAAGTGAACAAAAGCAGCAGAAATCGTTGACAGTGTGAATTCGCAGGCCAGTGGGCGTAATTGAGCTCAGTTAAAAAAGCCTGGTTTTTGTAGGTCACCATTACATCATGGACTTCACGGAAAAGCTTGGAAATGCTTTCATTGTGACCTATTTTAGATAGCGACACACCTTTAGTTGCATTCTGATGTGTTTCTCACAGCGAGCTCCAGAGAAATGGCCAGAATCTGTGATAGGTGTGTACTTACAGGGAAAACACTGGGGTTTTTCTCTCTATTGATACCAGCTGCTGCTTTTCAATCGAGACGGAAGTCCAGATGTCACTTATCAGCGGCAAAATGTGTAATGTGACTGAGTCCATCTCGTCCAATCGATCGCTTTCCGACAGCTCAGTCCTCACGTGTTTGTTATTTTTATGTTGTTGTAATGCTGTTTCTAAAAGATGCTTCTCAAAGTACATGAAATGGAGAATCAAAATACTCTTGATATTTACACTTTTGAGAGGTTACTCTGCAATAAAAGCATGAATTTAGCAATTAAGCCAGCAAAAGCACCACACTGAAACACACTGTTGCATTGTTTCTGTTTCTTCTGACTCGGGTTCAAAGATATACAGCTCTATCACAACGCTTGTCATCTCGAGTATCAAAATATATATGGTGCGCTGAAGTTAGCCAATCACAGCACTCGCCATTTACTTCCATTTCTTCAACACGCCCCTTGAAATTTAGTATTTTTCAAAGAGTGTGAAAATGAAAATGGGAAAATTTTTTTTTTTCCAATATAGGACCTTTTTTGGTGCTAAATACTTTGCAAACTTTATAAACTATCTTTGAGTAACATATAATGTACACATATGAAACTGAATTTTATGACCCCTTTAAATAACTTTTAAACTCATATGTGAACCTGGACAACAAAACCAGTCATAAGGGTCAATTTTACCACAGCGACTTAAGTAACATTTTTACAATATACCCCAGCAACTTAAGTGACATATTTACAATATACCCCAGAGACTTAAGTGACATTTACAATATACCCCATCAACTTAAGTGACTTATTTACAATATACTCCAGCGACTTATGTGACATATTTACAACATAACCCAGCGACATAGGTGACATATTTACAATATACCCCAGCGAATTAATGGACATATTTACCATATACCCCAGCGACTTAAGTGACATATTTACAATATACCCCAGCGACTTAAGTGACATATTTACAATATACCCCAGCGACTTAAGTGACATATTTTAAGTGACACATTTACAATATACCCCAGCGACTTAAGTGACATATTTACAATATACCCCAGCGACTTAAGTGATATATTTTATGTGACACATTTACAATATACCCCAGCGACTTAAGTGACATATTTAGAACATAACTCAGCGACTTAAGTGACATATTTACAATATACCCCAGCGACTTAAGTGATATATTTTAAGTGACACATTTACAATATACCCCAGCGACTTAAGTGACATATTTACAATATACCCCAGCGAATTAAGTGACATATTTACAACATAACCCAGCGACTTAAGTGACATATTTACAACATAACCCAGCAACTTAAGTGACATATTTACAACATAACCCAGAGACTTAAGTGACAAATTTAGAACATAACTCAGCGACTTAGTTGACATATTTACAATATACCCCAGCGAATTAAGTGACATATTTACAACATAAAGGCCCGTACACACCGGGATGAATTTCGCGTGCGATATTCGCTGACGTTTAACGCCTCGTGACTAAACAAAGGGCGCCAATGTGAGTGTGCACACCGATGCGAAAAACGCCACGCGTAAAAGGGTCATTTTTTAAAAAACGCCTCGGGTTCGTTTTTTTGGTTTGACGCGCCGCGTCAAAAACTATCCGACCAATGAGATTGGCGCTTTTGCTCACGTGTCTGTGTAACGGATGTATGCCAGTAAGGGCTGTGTGTAAACCTCGCTCCCCTTGCCTCAAAAGAGGCGCTCTAGCGACTGACGCTAGAGGCTGTAGCCTTTGGCGTTCCTTGTTAGAGCGCCCGCTTCCCGCGCCGGAGTCCCGGGTTTGCGACCCGCTCGGTGAGTTGATGCGGACCCGTGTTGGGAGGGGGTGTTACATTGGTGCCGTGACCCGGACGGGAGTGAGGTTTAGGGGGGTGAGTGTAACGGATGTATGCCAGTAAGGGCTGTGTGTAAACCTCGCTCCCCTTGCCTCAAAAGAGGCGCTCTAGCGACTGACGCTAGAGGCTGTAGCCTTTGGCGTTCCTTGTTAGAGCGCCCGCCTCCCGCGCCGGAGTCCCGGGTTCGCGACCGGCTCGGTGAGTTGGTGCGGACCCGTGTCGGGGGGGTTACATCTGGAGCAGCTGAAGTTACAGTAAAACACAACTTGGGGGCGCTCAAACACAAAACAGTCTTGCCGAGCTCTAGGGTTGTGACAGTGAGGAAATTTTCCCATTACACACATGGGGAGTTACATTAAAATACCCTGTAAGCGCTGTGCGTGTTTTACTTTGACTTTAATATCAGCGGCAATTCTGCATCAAGCACAGTTTAAATAAAATTAAAATCAGCAAATAAATTCTCATTACAATACCCTGTAAGCGCCATGCGTGTTTTACTTTGACTTTAATATCAGCGGCAATTCTGCATCAAGCACTGTTTAAGTAAAATAAAAATCAGCAAAAAAATTCTCAAATAAATGAGAAACGAATGTTTTTTTTTTTTACATCACTTAGAGCAGGGATGCCTAATAGATCGATCATGAAGGCAATGCTGGAAGATCACGCTTTAGGTCAGTCTTTCTCAACCAGGGGGGCGAGAGATAAAACTACAATATAGTATATTCACTAATATTATGACTTGCTTGTTAAGTAATGTAAAACAATATATAGCCTATACATAAATAACAGTACTGTCATGAATCTGGTTACCACTCACTACAACTGCACATCACCCATGGACTACATCTCCCATCATGCACTGCACTCACACATTCCATCCACCATCACACCAATCACACAGCTGTCACCAATCACTCATTTGCCCTGATTGCCTCCCCACACCTGCACCTCATTCACACACTCACATATAAACAGCACACATACACTCACCCATTGCGAAGTCTTGTTTTGCTATGCAACCATTTCTGAGCGTTTCTTCCGTGTATGATTTCCCGTGTATGACCTGGACCGTTTACTGGACTCTGAATCTCCGCTGCCTGCCTACTGTAATCATATCTGCCCTGTTTACTGATTACCCCGAGTGTTTGCCGCCAGCCCCGATCATAAGCCTGAACTCTGACTCTGACTTGCCTACGTTGTGTTTGGAGCTAGTGTTTGAACTTTGCCTGTCTGACCTCCTCTTTGTATTAATAAAGCTGCTATTGGATCTAACTACACTGCCTCTGCGTTACAAGTACCACCTCTCTATGTATTCTGTGTTTCGGAGCAGCACATATTTCTCATCGTGTGTAATACAGACTGGACGGTTGCTCAAAAACGCTGTATAATCACATGATACGCAAACTACATCTCTCAGTTGGATAAAAGAAGCCAGTGTCACACTAGTAAACACAAGTTTTGATGGACGACTATTGTAATCAAGGAAAAGATGATTAGAGTGACATACAGGATCGTGCATTAGGCCCGCGTTATGTCCGTTATAAATGATGCGCAAATGAACTGTGTATGCGCTCTCGATCACTCATATTTCTGCTTGAACAGATAGTTAGGCTAACAAATAAAAGTGTAGTCTGCATAAAATTGTATTTATTTTATTCATCTTGTATTTATTGACAGAAAAATGTAAATAACATTTTGCTGCCAACACGGAATAAAGTGTCACAGAGAGAAAAAAAAGTGATATAAAAATTGTAATCCTTATTTTTATTCGTTTTGTCAGGATATAATTCGTTTATGCTAACATTCAGCCTACAACACAATAGGAAAAATATTAGGTTTAGCCTAATATATATTTTATAAGTCTTGTCAAAACACTAAATTAATTTAACATCTTGCTGTTAACAGTGAAAAGTGCAGCAGAGAAAAATAAATTCGACACAGTCTGTCATTTAAAATGATAGAATAAGCATAATACAAAAAAAGAAAAAAGGAAAGACGAGTTGAACGTCCTTCAATGACATCGCATTCACACTCCATCTTTATTCTGCTCTGTCACTCATCACAACCTGCCAGTTCTGTTTGAGAGCTGTAAATTATATCTGCATCGTTGCACATGCTTTGCTCAGACCCCGCAAATAAAACGAAGCACTGATTCACGCGTGCAGCGCGCATAACGGTCCGAGTGCAGGCTGTACCGTAGCTCGATAAGAATAAAGCGCAGATATGCTGTTCTGAAAGGATGTCTGGGAACGGGATATTGTTAGACCGCCCGCTCCCGTTCAAATTGCACCAGAGTTACCGACCGTTACCACGTTATATTCAGGAAATTAATCCCGCGGCGAAATCTGGTTATCAATTATAACCCCAAACACAATGTTTGATTTAAAATACAGGTAAAAATCAATACTGTGATGCATGGCTCTCGGTCGTTCGGTGCACTGCATTGAGCAGCAGCGTTCAGTTTTAATTGCAGTGTCCTCTAACTGAACTAAATTATTTTTATTACTATAAAAAAAATCTAAACGACGGTGAGATCTACACTGCCGGGAAGAAATAAGAAGACAAATAAGATGCAAGGCAAGATGAATGTAGAGCTGCTGGTCTCGTTGGTGTCTGAACACAAATAACTTTATGACAAATTTGTATGATTTTGACAAGCCCGTAAATACTTGCTCTCTTCTTCTGAGTGACAAGCGAGTGTCAGAAGCGTAAAGTTGCTGCAGCGCCACCTTGTGTACCGGGGTATTTCTGTTTTACATTAAGCGCCATCTAATGTCAGGGAATGAATTTGCATGTTCACTCGGTCATCCTCAGTGAAAATCGCTTGGGTGTGAACACAAAAAACGCGCTGAAAAACGCTGGCGAATAACGCGCGCCGATATTCGTCCCGGTGTGTACAGGCCTTAACCCAGCGACTTAAGTGACATATTTACAACATAACCCAGAGACTTAAGTGACATATTTACAACATAACCCAGCGACTTATGCGACATATTTACAATATTCCCCAGCGACTTGAGTGACATATTTAACATATACCCCAGAGATTTAAGTGACATAATAGCAATACAAATCCTTATAAAAACCTAAAAATAAATTCACATTAAAAAAATCCAAGCCAGTAACAATATGAGAATCAATAAGAATCTCAATATTTTTATTAAATGGATTTCAATTAAATGCATTAATTATTAGTATTAATATTCATGTTAGTATTGGTATTAACTAGTAGTATTAAATGTAATTTTAGCCATTCAGCATGGAAGATCCCTAATAAGAGACCCTCACTGTTCGGTTACTCACTGATATCATACACACTGCATTGAGTACAGTGGCGTTTGTTTTTTACTTCAAAATTATGTCATGCATTTATTTGAATGCAGTTTTGGAAATTCCGGATTTATCTTAATTCAGTGCATAAACCAATCACAGTTTCACAGTAGTTTATAACTGAGCTTCAGAGGACAAGGAGATATCATGACATAACATTAGCCAAAGGAAACGGGGAAGAACATCAGCATAACCTCAGGTTTTGAGAAAATGGATGCTTTTTCCTCAGCCACTCGTAATCCAGTTCAACCTGGGGCTGTATAGCGCTGTATCATCATTGTAATCTCCACAACCTGACCCGTAAGATGAGGAACTGCACTGTGCAATGATTTTATGCATAACGTTTGCACCAAATAAACAACACTAATTCATTCTTGGCAAATTCCTTCTATTGTCTTGCACTGTTGGTTAGGATGTGAAGACTTCTGCTTCAAAAGAACATGGATGAACATGACAAGAGTTGATAAACTAGTCACAGTTCTTTTAACTCTTCCAGTTTACTAAAGCAACTGCTGGAGATCAGAATAACTCCACACAAGACCAGGGCGTCTCCAACAACACTTCTGTCCAGCTAACCCAGTTTCATAAAAATACAAATGAACGGCGAGGCTGTGATTGGTCACACGTTCTTATATCATCATCGAACTGTCTTGCAGATTGGAAGTATATGGAAAACCCATTTCCCCACCCAGTTTTGGCAGGACCATGGAGCAAAAATAAATAAAGTGAAGAAAAGCAGCAGAAATCGTTGACAGTGTGAGTTCGCAGGCCAGTGGGCGTTATTGAGCTCAGTTAAAAAAGCCTGTTTTTTTGCGGGTCACCATTACATCATGGACTTCACGGAAAAGCTCGGAAACGCTTTCATTGTGACCTATTTTAGATAGCGACACACCTTTAGTTGCATTCTGATGTGTTTTTCTCACAGCGAGCACCAGAGAAATTGCCATAATCTGTGGTAGGTGTGCACTTACAGAGAAAACACTGGGGCTTTTTCTCTCTATTGATACCAGCTGCTGCTTTTCAATCGTGCAGAAGTCCAGATGTCACTTATCAGCGGCAAAATGTGTATTGAGTCCATCCCATCCAATCGATCGCTTTCTGACAGCTCAGTCATCATGCGTTTGTTATTTTTATGTTGTTGTAATGCTGTTTCTAAAAAATGCTTCTCAAAGTACATGAAATGGAAAATCAAAATATTCTTGATATTTACACTTTTGAGAGGTTACTCTGCAACAGAAGCATGAATTTAGCAATTAAGCCAGCAAAAGCACCACACAGAAACAGACTGTTGCATTGTTTCTGTTTTTTCTGACTCGGGTTCAGCGATATACAGCTCTATCACAACGCTTGTCATCTCGAGTATCAAAATATATATGGTGCACTGAAGTTAGCCAATCACAGCACTCGCCATTTACTTCCATTTTTCTGCAAGAGGTAACGCCCCTTGAAATTTAGTATTTTTCAAAGAGTGTGAAAATTAAGATGGAAAAATGTTACTGTGATGAGCATCTTATTGTTTCTAATAAAGCGACCTTTTTTGGTGCTAAATACTTTGAAAAATGCTTCATAAAGCTATCATATGAGTAACATATTTTAATGTACATGTTTGTATTATTGCACGATACGAAACTGCAATTGGTAGTGCACCACACTTTAAATAACTGTTCATGCTTCATTTTTGACCCTGGCTTCACGATAAACCAGTCATAAGGTGTCAATTTTACCACAGCGACTTAAGTGACTAATGAATATTTACAATATACCACCAGCGACTTAAGTGACATATTCTACAATAGTACGCCCAGCGACTTAAGTGACATTATTTGCAATATATTGATAATATGAATATATTACGAAGAAGCATTCTCAAGGTCCTGGAGTGCCTACATCTTCGCAATCTCAACCTCTCTATGAGTAAAATCTTGGAAGTTGAACAGTATTGTTGCCAGCGACAGCCCCAAAACATGCACTGTTATAGGTGATCCGCTATGGAGGATGTCGAGCTCAAATTACCAGCTGACACATGTGTCAAAACCTATGTGAACTTAAGGCAATAACCTTTACCTCTTCATTGCGACAAAGTGATATATTACAAAGTGATTGAAGATGAAATTTTTAAATTACCAAAGACTTATTTTGCCACCATAATTTGCAATATACAACTTTAAGTACATATTTACAATGTATTTTCGCGATATGACTATTTTATTTTAATTTTCCCGTCCTACATAGTTAGGTAATTACCCATGCGAAATTAAGGTGACATATTTACAAGTGATGAACTGCCAGCGAACTTAAGTGGACATACTTTACAATACTATTCTTGCCCAGCGACTTAAGTGACATTTTACAATATACCCCAGCGACTTAAGTGACATATTTCTTACCAGTGACAGACATTTTACAATATACCCCAGCGACTTAAGTGACATATTTACAATATACCCCAGTGATTAAGGGACATATTTACAATATACCCCAGCGACTTAAGTGACATATTTAGTGACACATATAACCCCAGCGACTTAAGTGACATATTTACAATATACCCCAGCGACTTAAGTGACATATTTACAATATACCCCAGCGACTTAAGTGACATATTTACAATATACCCCAGGACTTAAGGGACATATTTACAATATACCCCAGCGACTTAAGTGACATATTTACAATATACCCCATCGACTTAAGTGACATATTTACAACATAACCCAGCGACTTAGGTGACATATTTACAATATACCCCAGCGACTTAAGTAACATATTTACAATATACCCCAGCGACTTAAGTGACATATTTACAATATACCCCAGCGACTTAAGTGACATATTTACAATATACCCCAGCGACTTAAGTTACATATTTACAATATTCCCCAGCGACTTAAGTGACATATTTACAATATACCCCAGCGACTTAAGTGACATATTTACAATATACCCCAGCGACTTAAGTGACATATTTTAAGTGACACATTTACAATATACCCCAGTGACTTAAGTGACATATTTACAATATACCCCAGCGACTTAAGTGACATATTTACAATATACCCCAGTGATTAAGGGACATATTTACAATATACCCCAGCGACTTAAGTGACATATTTACAATATACCCCAGCAACTTAAGTGACATATTTACAATATACCCCAGCGACTTAAGTGACATATTTACAATATACCCCAGCGACTTAAGTGACATATTTTAAGTGACATATTTACAATATACCCCAGCGACTTAAGTGACATATTTACAATATACCC
The DNA here is from genome assembly GCA_027422435.1 of Schizopygopsis pylzovi. Classification (NCBI taxonomy): domain Eukaryota; kingdom Metazoa; phylum Chordata; class Actinopteri; order Cypriniformes; family Cyprinidae; genus Schizopygopsis; species Schizopygopsis pylzovi. Next base: position 40,709,270 of record CM049816.1, read on the forward strand.
CAGCGACTTAAGTGACATATTTACAATATACCCCAGCGACTTAAGTGACATATTTACAATATACCCCAGCGACTTAAGTGACATATTTACAACATAACCCAGCGACTTAGGTGACATATTTACAATTTACCCCAGCGACTAAAGTAACATATTTACAATATACCCCAGCGACTTAAGTGACATATTTACAATATACCCCAGCGACTTAAGTGACATATTTACAATATACCCCAGCGACTTAAGTGACATATTTACAATATACCCCAGTGATTAAGGGACATATTTACAATATACCCCAGCGACTTAAGTGACATATTTACAATATACCCCAGCGACTTAAGTGACATATTTACAATATACCCCAGCGACTTAAGTGACATATTTACAATATACCCCAGCGACTTAAGTGACATATTTACAATATACCCCAGCGACTTAAGTGACATATTTACAATATACCCCAGTGATTAAGGGACATATTTACAATATACCCCAGCGACTTAAGTGACATATTTACAATATACCCCAGTGACTTAAGTGACATATTTACAACATAACCCAGCGACTTAGGTGGCATATTTACAATATATCCCAGCGACTTAAGTAACATATTTACAATATACCCCAGCGACTTAAGTGACATATTTACAATATACCCCAGCGACTTAAGTGACATATTTACAATATACCCCAGCGACTTAAGTGACATATTTTAAGTGACACATTTACAATATACCCCAGCGACTTAAGTGACATATTTACAATATACCCCAGTGATTAAGGGACATATTTACAATATACCCCAGTGACTTAAGTGATATATTTTAAGTGACACATTTACAATATACTCCAGCGACTTAAGTGACATATTTACAATATACCCCAGCGACTTAAGTGACATATTTACAATATACCCCAGCGACTTAAGTGACATATTCACAATATACCCCAGCAACTTAAGACTGATTTTGTGGTCCAGGGTCACATATAGTATATCTAGTGTATGTATATACACACACACACACACACACACACACACACACACACACACACACACACACACACACAATAGTGTACTAATAATGCACATTTTCACAATGCATAGGATTCCAAGATGACCTAAAATACAACATTTGCCAAAATTAGCATAATACAGCAGGGAGTACTGTATCCCACAATGCAATGCGTTCGACTTGACCTTCCATTTCCAATGTGATGAATGATACAAATGGACTACACTTGGATTAAAAATGCAAAATAACATTTTAAATTGTTGCAGAGATAAGCGGACAGACACCAATCATTGGATTACAATGAAATGAGAATCAAAAACCTACTTAAAAATAAGAAAAAAGACACTTGTACAAGACTGTGCAGTACACAGTGTACTTGGCTTTAATGAGGGAAATAACTACAATCCCACAAAGCACTGAAAACAAATATTGATTTAAGAATGTGATAATATATATCGAAAAAAAAAAAACTTTATTGGAAAAAAAAGTTAAAATGGGAGTGGGCGTAGCTCTCGTTCCACTATTTTCTTGTTTTGATTGTACAATTGGTGGATATTTGTTTGCATAGTCATGGGTAATGTAGCTAAAAAATAGGTAATGTAGCATAAATTAACAATTTGACCAGTTATTTATAAGTTAATTAAAAATCTATTCCCCAATGAGTGTTTTTTTTATTTCTGGACCATTGCACTAAATTGTACACAGTTTAACATACTATTTTTATAAAATTGTACAAATTCAAAGCACACTGCGCAGCATGACAGTATTCCATTCTGAACACATTCAATCAGAAGAACTGCAGAAGAACAGCCAATCAGAGCTGCTCTAGAGTTGAACCCTCACCAATGGAAATTAGCTCATTTGACTATGGTAAATAAACATGCTCAGTCATTTGCAATTATGAGACTAATTGAAGGCTAACTAGCAGAGGAAGTTGTGAGTGTGTTTTTAATTCACACGCTGAGACTGAGTTACAAGTTTCAGCTGGAAACCTCACATACCTTCATTTCCTCATTACTCTCCAGGTACTTATTGCTTTAGGATGTTTACCAGCACTCTAAGTTCCCTAAATATTTCCTTGGTTAATATGGATGACTGGACGGCAATGGTGCCCTCTTATGAGCCATTTTGGGACTATTATTTTAGCTCTGGAGGACACTGAAGACCTCATTTTGGAGATGTTGGAGAGAGTATTGAGTTAACTCTTTCAGCTCAATGAGTTCCGCTGAATACTACCACACACTTGATTAAAGTAATAGTTCATGCAAAAAAATGTGTGTGTGTGTTTGTGTTTCGTGGATTATGCTTGATTGTTCATTTTTAAGTGAACTATTTCTTTAAAAAACATTTGACAGCATATCACACTTTTAGTATATGGAGCTATTCCAGATCCAAAATAGTTATTCTGTTTTGGGAACTTTCAGCCATTAAAGGATGGAAATTATCTTTCTCTCTCTCAGGGTCACTCTGCCTGTCTGATGAATGGATCCCTACAGGCCGCTCTCAGAGGTTGAGTACTGACTTTGACCTCAGCATGAGCAGAGCAGCACAGAGGTCATGTTGACTTATTCTCCTCTGAGTACTACTAAACTACACCACATACTGACCCTCTCTTACACACACACACACGCACGCACGCACGCACACACACACACACACACACACACACACACACAACACACACACACACGCACACATACACGCACACACACACACACGCACACACACACGCACACACACACGCACACACACACGCACACACACACACGCACACACACACACTCACGCACATTAACATGCTATCATATGCCTGTGTAATATGTCTTGCTTAATTGAGGTTATTGTATGTTGTATAAGTCTGTGATACAGGGTGAACATCATGAAACCTGTAAATAACAAAGTGTAAAAATATTATCATTGCCTATCACTTTTTTATTGCATTTTGTTTTGGAATTAAGATAAATGTTTGTAAAATTATTGGATAATGTCCTGGCATAAAATAATTTGTATTTACTTTTATTTTTATAATTACATTTTACAGTGCATGTCTATTTCACCCCCACAATACACAGAAGAACAAGTTTATTTTTTCTTTTAATGATAATTAAGCATATTTCTCCTCCAAAACGTCCAGGCTTACTTATTACTGTAATGTTAATCTTTTTTTTTCCTTTTTTTTTATATAATAGGGAAAAAGTAAAATTGTAGATACATTCGGGTAATGAGTATTTGGGGAGAAAAGAGAAAATGTAATTATCATTAAAGTAATTACAATGCAAAAAAATATATATTCTAAGTAAATTTTATTTCTTATTACTTATTTCATTTTGGGGTGAAAAACATTTTGTGAGATTCACCCAATAATACTCAGTTAGTACAGTTAGTATTTATTTAGATTATCAATATGCACAAAACAAACAGCATCTGTACTGTGCTGCTGTAACTGTGGAAAATGTTGCCATGTCTTTATATCATAAAGTAGTCTGGTTTCTATAAGACCACGACCCAGTGGGACCAGCAATAAGTGTCCACGCACACACTCTCTCTCTCTATCGCACACACGCACATACACACACACGCACGCACGCACGCACACACACACACACACACACACACACAAACATCCTCTTGAGAAAGGTCCTCAATACACACTCAAACTCTCCCTCACTTACATGAACACTCTCTCCCTCTCTTCCTGTCAGAGCGCTGCAGCTGTTTCTCTTACTCATGCTCTTAAATTCCTCTCAAATCCTGCTTTGCCAAAGTCTCTCTCTCTTTCGTGCCTCTTTTCACTCACTCTCACTCTCTCCAGTTGTTTGCTTTTCTTTTTGCTCTTCTCTTCATCTGTGAAGGTGTGCGTGGTGTTAATAGGATGGGATGTGTGTGTTTGAAAGAGATTCCCTCATAATGACTGATTTTTCACACTGACTGTCTGCCAACAACTGTAACTCTCTTTTGTACTCTTAGGTTATCATTCATGTTAGTTAAAATCTTTTAATGTAAATGTTGTTTTAGCATTTTAAATATCGATTTGTGACATTTCCTAAATATTTTATATAGTTTATTGAATTAAACATTATCAAGCATTCAAACACAATATTCATTCTGTATCATGTATTTAAATAAATGGTTTCTTACAAACACACCTTACACATCTGATTATTGTGATGTTTTTATCAGCTGTTTGGACTCTCATTCATATGGCACCCATTCACTGCAGAGCATCCACTGATGAGCAAGTGATGCAATGCTACATTTCTCCAAATCTGTTCTGAAGAATCAAACTCATCTACATCTTGAATGGCCTGAGGGTGAATAAATATTCAGCAAATCCTAATTTTTCTCACCTGTTCCTTTAATGAAAGACAATCCAGAAATTGGAGCACAAAGAGCTGCAAATGAATGGAAAATGGCTTGCATTAAAATTGTTGATAAAATTGTTTACAACATACAATGCAATCCAAAGGCCTGAGACCATATTGGACATCTGGGATTCAAATCGAATTTAAACTTGGAAATAAACAAAGGGATTTTTTAAGAATTTAAAACAAAGAAGTATTACACTCTTAGAAATAAAGGTGCTTCAGGATGCCATAGAAAAACCTGTTTTGTCTAAATGCGTCCATAAAGGACCTTTGACAACTGAAGAACCTTTCTGTTTCACAAAAGGTTATTTGTGGTGAAAGAAGGTTCTTCCGATTATAAAAAGGTAAGAACGAGATGTTCTTTAAAGAACCTTTGACTGAATGGTTCTTATTCTGCAAAATAAATCTGTCCTATCTCTTGCTCTGGCTACTGTGTATAGACCGCCAGGGCCGTCTACAGACTTTTGAAAATTATTTAAAGATTTCCTCTCAGACCTATTGGTTAATGTTGATAAAGCACTAATTGTCGGAGATTTTAACATTCAAGTTGATAATACAAATGATGCGTTAGGACTTGCGTTTACTAAAATAATAAACTCTTTTGGTGTCAAACAAAACATCACCTGGCCCACTCATCGTTTTAATAATATGCTAGATTTAATTATATCGCATGGAATTAATCTTACTGATTGAACCTCAAAATTATGATTTTACTGACCATTTCCTTGTATCATGCATGCTGCATATTAATGATATTAACTATATGGCTCCGCGTTATCATCCAGGCAGAACTTGCCTGGAACGTCGGTATTTATTGAATGCTTAGCTTGCAGTAAGTGTTGTAGGAATCCGGGGAGCATTGTAGAACAGGAGCGGTGGAGAAACTGGAATGTCGGAGGTGTGGAAACACACAGGTTAGTGAACTGAGGACTGGCTTGGTTCAGGTATGTGAACGGTAGACCGGAACGTGAGTGATGGGAAGGAGCGTGCTTATGACAGGTGTCTTGATTGCAGGGGACAGGTGCGGAGAATCAAAACACAGGTGATAGTAATCATTGGAACGAGGGTGCTGATGACTGTGGCTGTCACACCCGAGGCTTGAACTCGGGTCTCTGGTGTGAAAGTCAGATACTCAGTCCTTGAGCCACTTGAGGATGATGAACCCAATAGTAAGACGCATCAGGCAGCTGACTTAGAATAACTAAACACCAAGCAAAGAAACTGGGAGATACCGTCACTTAAATACACACAGCTAAATGAGACACAGGTGAAAAGAATGACTCTAATTACAAGTAGAGTAAGCTGAAATAGAGAACATCATGGACCTCTAGAGGCCAAAACACAACAAAAACCCCAAAATACTGACAGGACCCCTCCCCCTAGGAACGGCTCCTGACGTTCCTCCCAGGACGATTGGGATTACGAGCGTGAAAATCCCTTATTCATTTTGGGTCTAAGATTTCCCTAGCAGGAACCCAGGAGCGCTCCTCCGGGCCATAGCCCTCCCAGTCCACAAGATTCTGAAGTGATCCTCACACCCGATGGGAATCCAGTATTCGGTGGACCATGTAGGCAGGTTGGCCTCCAATAATGCGAGGAGGAGGGGGATGTCTACCTGCCGGAGTGAAAGGAGAAGAAAAAACGTGTTTTAGAAGGGAGACATGAAAGGTAGGATTAATCTTTAAAGATCTAGGTAACAATAAACTATATGTAACCGGGTTCACTTTCCTTGCCACTCTGAAAGGCCCTATGAAGCGCTGGGAGAGCTTGCGGGACTCAAATCATATGGGTAAGTTCTTTGTAGAGAGCCAAACTCTCTGGCCAGGACGCAGTATGGGAGCAGGTCTGCGCCTACGATTAGCCTGGCGCTGATATTGCTGAGAGACTCTGAGAAGTTTGTGTCGAGCCTTCTTCCATGTCAGGCAACAGCGTTGGATAAACTGCAGTACGGAGGGAACTCCAACTTCAACTTCTTGTTTAGGGAAAAGTGGAGGGGCGTAACCAAATTGGCATTCAAAAGGAGACATGCCCGTTGCAGAGGAGCATAGAGTGTTATGTGCATACTCTGCCCACATAATGAAGGATGCCCAAGAGGTTGGATTGCTGGCAGCTATGCACCTTAGAGTAGTTTCCAGATCCTGATTTAGTCTCTCTGTTTGACCATTGGACTCAGGATGGAATCCAGAGGATAGGCTCACTGTCACCCCCAAAAGTTAACAGAACGCCCGCCAGAATTGAGAGGAAAACTGAGGACCTCGATCAGAGACAATGTCCTGATGTATGCCATAGACTCGAAGCACATAGTTAATGATCAACTCAGCAGTCTCTTTAGCAGTGGGCAACTTGGGCAAGGGAATGAATCGGCCAGCCTTAGAAAATCTGTCAACAACTACCATGATGGTAGTGTTACGTTGGGATGCTGGAAGTCCAGTAATAAAATCCACGGAGAGGTGAGACCAGGGTCTTCGAGGTATAGAGAGAGGATGGGTCAAACCCTGAGGTGTGATGAGAGAATTTCCCCTGATTGCATGTGGGACAGGCAGTTACAAAGCTTTTGGTGTCCTTCTTGATTGTCTACCACCAAAATCATCTCTGGAGGAATTCAAGGGTGCGAATTGTGCCAGGATGGCAAGTCAGACGAGAGGAGTGACCCCACTGGAGAACCTGGGAGCGAACTGATTTGAGGATGAACAAACAGTTGGTAGGCCCTCCACCTGAGTCTAGTTCCCGGACCTGGGCTTGTCTTATAGTATTTTCAAGTTCCCACCATACAGGGGCCACTATCTTGGAGCTAGTGATATGGGAGTGATTGGATCTTCTTGGTTACTATTTGCATATACTCGAGACAGAGCATCAGGTTTAAGATTTTTTGTGCCAGGACGGTAGGATAAAATAAACTGAAACCTGTTGAAGAATAGAGACCAGTTTGCCTGACGAGGGTTAAGTCGCTTCGCCTGCTGAATATACTCAAGTTTTTTATGGTCCGTGAGTACTTGAAATGGGTGTTTGGCCCCTCAAGCCAATGTCGTCATTCTTCGAGTGCCATTTTGACCGCCAGTAACTCTCGGTCACCCACGTGGTAATTCCTCTCCGTTGGAGTTAGGCAGTGGGAAAGGAATGCACATGGATGAAGTATTTTATCCTCTTCTCTCTGGGAAAGCACTGCTCCAATACCCACATCTGAGGCATCCACCTCTACGACAAAGAGTTTGTCTGGGTTTGGGACAGTGAAAATGGGTGCTGAAGTGAAGCGGAGTTTGAGTTCCTTGAAGGCTGACTCTGCTTCAGGACACCAGCTAAAACTAGCCTTTTTCCCTTTAGTAAGAGCAGATAGGGGAGCCACCACAGAGCTGAAGCTGAAATGTGCGGTAAAAGTTGGCAAAACCAAGGAATCACTGCACCTCCTTTAAAGATAAGGGAGTGGGCCAATCTGTAACTGCATGAACTTTACGGGGATCCATCTGTACATGGCCAGAAGTAATTATGAATCCCAGGAACTGTACTTGAGTCACATGAAATTCACACTTCTCAGGCTTAATATAGAGGTGATTTTCGAGAAGACGATTTAACACCTTCTTGACATGCTCCACGTGCTCATTAGGGGAACTTGAGAAGATGAGAATATCATCCAAGTAGACAAATGAAAACTGATTGAGTATGTCCCTAAGAACATCATTTATCAAAGCCTGGAAGACTGCGGGAGCGTTGGTGAGGCCAAAAGGCATGACTAGGTACTCGTAGTGCCCAGTGGGAGTGTTAAATGCAGTCTTCCACTCATCCCCTTGTCTAATGCGCACTAGATGGTAAGCAATGCGCAAGTCGAGTTTGGTGAAGATGGAAGCTCCCTGTAGTAACTCAAAGGCAGTGGCCATAAGCGGCAAGGGGTAATGGTTCCTTATAGTGTTCTTGTTGAGTCCTCGATAATCTATGCAGGGGCGAAAGCCCTCATCCTTTTTACCAACAAATAAGAAACCAGCACCAGCAGAAGTGGACGGGCGTATAACCCCTGCCGCAAGGGATTCCTCAATGTAGTTGTCCATTGCTGCACGCTCGGGAGAAGACAAAGAAAAGATGCGACCTCTGGGGGGACAGGTACCTGAAAGCAAGTCAATGGCGCAGTCAGATGGATGGTGAGGGGGTAAAGACATGGATTTATTTTTACTGAAGACTGCCTTAAGATGGTGGTACTGAGTGGGGACTTGAGACAGGTCTAAAGGTTCTTGGGACTCAAGAGTAGAATCAGTGGAGCTCTGGATAAGACAGGTGACATGACATGTAGGACCCCAACTGAGGATAGCACCAGTGGACCAATCAAGATGGGGGTTATGTTGAAGAAGCCAGGGGTGACCGAGAATCACAGGAAAAACTGGAGACCGTATCAGATGGAAACACAACTCCTCCTGGTGTTCATGAATGGAGAGGTGGAGAGGAGAGGTGAGAAGGGTCACTTTCCCAGATCCCAGAGGTCTTCCATCCTGGGCATTCACATTTAGAGGGGTTACAAGTGAATCAAAAGGCACTTTGAGACTCCTATTCAGTGAAAAATCTATAAAGTTACCGGCTGCACCAGAATCTGCCATGGCCTTGAGATGTTGCTTATGATTACCCCAGGCAAGTGTGATGGAGAGAAACAGTCCTGAATTGGAACTAGTGCAATGCTAGTAATTCCCGCTACAGTCCTTTCCTGCCTGGACGGGATCGAGCGTTTACAGAGAGCTCTAGGCAGGCAGAACGGAAATGTCCAGGCAATCCACAGTATAGGCAGCACCGTTCTTTCATGCGGCGGTCTCGTTCTGATGGCGAGATCCGAGTACCACCCAACTGCATAGGTTCTGGTGACCCTTGGGACAGTGGTAACAGCTCTGTGGGAACTTGACTGAAAGGGGCGTAAACACAAACTGGTGACTCAGCCTTCTTTCTCTCAGACGATTGTCTAGTCGGACCGCCAGGTCAATAAGGGCCTCTAGATCATTGGAAGGCTCTCGTGTGGCAAGTTCATCTTTGAGTGCCTCGGAAAGACCGTTCTGGAAGCACACCACAAGAGACTCATTGTTCCAGCCTCTCCCTGCTGCAATGGTGCGGAAATGGATGGCATATTCAGCAGCACTGCGACTACCCTGCTGGAGGGACAGCAGCCGTTTAGATGCCTCCCGGCCACTGATGGAGTGATCAAAGACACGCTTGAATTCCTCTTCAAATGCAGCATAGTTTGCACAGAAATGGTTCTGAGCCTCCCAAACTGCCGAAGCCCAGGAGAGGCCCTTACCCGAAAGGAGGGTGATGAGATATGCAATCTTGGCCCTATCAGAGGGGAAGGAAGATGGTTGTAGCTCGAACGTTAGGGAACACTGAGTGAGGAATCCACGACAAGCACTGAGATCCCAGAAAAGCGTTGCGGTGGAGGTAGACGGGGTTCAACTAGGGAAACTGGCACTGGAGGAAATGAGGTTCAGAAGCAGCAGCAGAGTCCGTAACTTGGGGAGATGGCAGCCGATCAAAGATCTGACGGATAGAGGTCATGACATCAGAAAGTAATTGTGAATGCCTCACCATCAAGGCCTCCTGTTGGACTAACACATTTTCATGACGTTGAACCGAAGACTCATGTTGAGCTATGGTAGTGAAGAGATCCTGAGTGCTGGGCGTTTCTGGGTCCATAGTTTGGCTTGGTGTTTCTGTCACAGCCGAGGCTTGAACTCGGGTCTCTGGTGTGAAAGTCAGATACTCTGTCCTTGAGCCACTTGAGGATGATAGTTGGGATAAAAAACCCAATAGTAAGACGCATCAGGCAGCTGACTTAGAATAACTAAACACGAAGCAAAGAAACTGGGAGATACCGTCATTAAAATACACACAGCTAAATGAGACACAGGTGAAAAGAATGACTCTAATTACAAGTAGAGTAAGCTGAAATAGAGAACATCATGAGGACCTCTAGAGGCCAAAACACAACAAAAAACCCAATACTGACAGTGGCGACTCAAGTGACTGGAGAGACTGAGACTCTCTGACAGAACTATTGTTCTATTGTACGACAGTTATACACATTCTCTCAAGAAAGAAACCTGTAATCTTCAGCGCAAATGGAGAAAAACTAACTTGGAAGTCTTTAGAATTGCGTGGAAAAACAGTATGTCCAGCTATAAACAGGCTTTAAAAGCTGCCAGGACCGAGCATATCTGCAAACTCATAGATAATCACCAAAACAATCCAAGATTTTTATTTAGCACAGTGGCTAGATTAACAAATAAACAGATGTCACCCGATCTAAACATTCCCTCACAGTTTGATAATAATGACTTTATGAATTTATTCACTGATAAACTATATAACATCAGAAATACAATAACAAATGTAGATTCTACAGCGCAGTGCTGCGTTCAACACTATGGATCATGACATACTCATAGATCGATTACAAAACTATACAGGTATTCAAGAGCAGGGTTTAAGATGGTTTAGATCCTACCTGTCCGATCACTACCACTTTGTTTATTTAAACGGGGAGGCATTTCAATTATCACCAGTAAAGTATGGAGTACCACAAGGATCTGTCCTAGGTCCTCTGTTATTTTCATTACATGTTGCCTCTTGGTAATATTATTAGAAAATATGGGATTCGTTTCCATTGTTATGCTGATTATACTCAACTATATATCTCAACATGACCAGACAAAACTTCAAAAATATCTAAGCTAACAGAGTGTGTTAAAAATGTAAAAGATTGGATGACCAATAATTTTCTCCTATTAAATTCAGATAAGAAAGATATATTACTTATTGGACCAAAAAACAGTACTCAGAATCTCTTTGAAACTCTGGAACTCTGGAGCTCCCAAACTCTGGAATAGCCTTCCTGATAAGGTTCGGGGTTCAGACACACTCTCCCTATTTAAATCTAATTAAAGACGCATCTCTTTAGCCAAGCATTCATATAATGCATCTCATATTCTTGTACTGCAGTTGTATCTGATCAAACGCACATTATTATGCTTTAGCTTGGGTTGAACAAATCATTTTTGCTTGGATGGAACAACAGCTACACTAATTATGTCTCTTTTAATTGTTTCTCTGCTTCTGTAACTAGGAATTACATGAGCTTCAGTCTGGATCCAATCCTTTAATGATTCGAGATGACCAAACACCTGAGAATAGATGATGCCAACCCCTCAGAGGACCTCAGAGGAAGCCAACCATCAGAGAATATACAGAATTAAGCTAAATTTGCCACAAGTTAAATATATTAAGATTCTACAACATATAAATCTATTGTAGAGACTTAATTTCCTGTAAAGCTGCTTTGCAACGATTGTATCGTAAAAGCGTAATACAAATAATCTTGAATTTAATTTAATTCTCATTCACTCTCATTCAAAAATGGTTCTTCCATGGCATCGCTGTGAAGAACCTATTGAAGCACCTTTATTTTTAACAGTGTACGATGTAACATGAAGAATTCTTATTTCAGATTCGGCACTATATTTCTTGGTCACAAACAGTCAGTTTGTGAGACGGATCATGTGGCTCTTTGTACAGATATTTATATATTTTTTCTTCCACTGAAGCATGCTGAAGAACATGATCATCACATTTTGCACACAAGCTTGCAGAGTCAAACAAAATACATACCAAATACTAAGACATTAATTACATCTTTCACTTAGAAATGTTGATGCTGATAATACAATACAATAAAATGCATTTTCAGTGTTCTCAAGATGTTGGAGCCCAATGTATATATGAAGAGCTTTTTTCCAAAACGCGATAAACGCCAAATTAAAAACAAATGAGTTCGTCATGCCATTTTGCTGTGTACTGAACCTATTCACTGCTCCATCAATGTTTCATGCCAAATCGCTATATTTCCTTGTTTAAAATGTACTGCAAGATGCAGTTCCTTTCCAAACCGCTATAAGCGCCGAACCTGTTTTTAGCCTAAATGCGATATGTCCTCTCGACCAATTAGAATTTGTTCGATGCAATCCAACATGGCGACGCCTTGAAGCTTATGTTTGTGCTCAGTCTTCTCAAAATGAGTGCTTTAAATTCTAATAACACATTTGATGGCCTGGATGAGCCAGTGAGACCTACACCTGGGGGTAGAAAACGCCGACTGGACAAAGAAAATCACAAAAAACAACAAAAAAAGAAGGTTCGTCACTCAGGTGGCGCGTTAATACCCACTGTGGGATGTCAACACAAAGGCTGGTTCTGTTTATTTAATACTGGCTCCAATCAATGTATATGACAATCTAAACAATTTACTTTCACAGGCATCAGCAAAGACCGTGTGTCCCGGGTGGCTAAATATTATGCTGAGACTGCTGAGGCTCGCCCAGAGAGAAGAGGTGGTGCACGGCACAGTGAGGAGCACAACAGGAGAAGGCAACTCATTGTTGAGCACATCCAGTCTTTTACCTGCAGGGCCAGCCATTATGGGCGGAGAGGAGCACCAGGCCGCAAGTATCTCCCCAGTGACCTGAATGTGCACAGGATGCATGAGCTCTTTGAGGCTCAGAACCATGCTCAGACCAGCTACTCCCTCTATTACTCAGTGTTCTCCAAGGATTTCAATCTTGGCTTCGGTCACCCAGCTACAGATGCATGCTCTGATTGTGCCAAGTACAAGATCAGGATTACAGATCCAAACCTAACTGAGACAGAGAAGAGGATGGAATCTGCATCATTCATCTTGCATCGTCGCAGAGCGTGCATGTTTTATGACCTGTTAGGCAGGGTTGCTGAAGGTCATGTGATCCTCTGTTTTGATATGATGCAAAATATGGTCCTTCCAAAAACCCCAATAGGACAGGCCTATTACTCACGGCAGATGTATCTGTACCTGTTTGGTGTTGTTGTGCACCATGGTGAGAACAGTCACCAGAAAAAAGATGATGTCCATCTCTACGTGTGGCAGAAGAATGAGAGTAGCAAAGACAGCAATATGATTGCTTCTGCGCTGAGTGACTGCCTCAAGGTTCGACTTCAGGACAAAGTCGGCAGATCCAGGGGGCTTCGGCTGTTCAGTGACTCTTGTTTTGGGCAAAACAAAAACATGAACATGGTGTCCATGCTCATGGAACTTCGTCAGTTTTTTCCCAACCTTGGCATAGAGCACACCTTTCCAGTAAGGGGCCACAGTTTTCTCCCAGCAGACAGAGTCTTTGGCAGAATTGAGCAGAAGATCGGGAAAATTGACACAATTCTGCTACCACAGGAATACCATGCCATCCTGCAGCAATTCGGCCACGTTCACGTTTATGGCACAGACTGGGAGGTGTTTGATTATAGGTCAGCCACAAAAGAGTGTGTTAAGGCTCAGAAGAGCTTTAAAATCAGTGAAGCATGCACTGTTATTATTTTACAGTGGTAAAGCTGGACTATAGCTTGAACCTGAAGAGTGTGTTTGTGCTCCAGCTGCAGAATCAGAGTTGGGACATAATAACAAGCGCTCAACTTTCCCCTCTCGTGTCTAAACTCTTGGACACACAACAGCTGTGTCCAGTAACACATTCCCGCCTTAAAACACACACGATTTATTTCTCCCTCTCAAAACATTTGTCCCTTTCCTCTCTGGGGCCCTTGTTTCTTTCTACTTTTTTATCCCTCTCTATTTTTAGTCTCATCTGTCCCAAACACACCAGAGAGAAGCACATATGCACTTTGACAACTGCCCTCCGTTCTCATAAATGAAGACAGAAGACCCCAGTCTAAAATTAACCCGAAGCCTCACACCTGTCCTAATCCAAAAGGACTAGTAAAACATTTAGCATGTTGTGCAATCATCTCATACAGACATGGCTGTATACTGTGAAACATATAATACTAAGGCATTGACACCATCTAAACATTGTTTACATATGTATAACTTTAGAATCTTTATGGGTAGAAAATAAATGTTCAACACTGCCACTGGTGTCAACTTCACATCCCCATTTTGTCTGGACCAATTCTCACTAGTTGTTCCTGCTACAAATGCAGATTTTAACATGTGAACATTTACATTTCTCATTTTAATAGCATAATTAATAAGTTTTTACATTGAAATGTATATTACAAAATTATTGTATTGTTGTTAAAGCATAAATTATTATGATCTTCAATGTGTTAATTCCAGTCATTCATTTCTATGGGTTTCTTCAGCAGGATCTGCAGAGCAGCAGGTGCTACTCACCCCAGAAACAGCACACGCTTTGTCAGACTGCAAACAGTACTATATCTATATTTGTCCTTTTGGTGTTTAGGAATAAAAGCATCTATAAGTGTCTGTCCTAATTCATTGAAACTCTAAGTTGGCACAGGTTGGCATAGGTCCAACTCAATCTGACATAATGACATCATTATCATACGGCTGAGCTGATTGGTTTTCTCCTGTATAACTAGCCAGTGAGCTTAGTATTCAAATACCTGGCTTTCGTTTGCTGTAGCAGTTTGGCAGCGCACTTCAGGAACCCTCCACCTTCCCCAGCTCCTCCTGTATAGATCTGCTACGGGGTGATTTATGTATGCAATGGGGGGTTATTCATATGTGTTATATGTGCAGCAGTATTTCTTACATACTCCACCGCAGCAGTAGCAGCAGCGTAGCAGATCTATTCAGCCAAGACCAAACACATTAACATTGTGTCATGTACATTACCATGCCAGTCCCGCCAGGAGTTTTCATGACAGAAATAGATTTAAACTACAGATTTATATCAGTATAATGTAGACAATTTTCATTTTAAAAACAAATTTAGAACATATATGCATTTTTTATTTTAAACAATAACTTTAAAAATCTGTTGGAAAAAAATCCCATTGCAATATGCTTTAATTTAACTTTAAATGAGAAATAATAAGGGTTTCTCAGTCGTGTATATGTTTCTTAGTAGAGCTGCTATGTAAAGAATGAATTGCACAAAGACTCTTTTTGGCTGTTTGTCAAAGTGATGGTACACACTTTCATGTTGCCTGCAAACAGCAGAGAGCAATGCACCTGTACGTACAAACCGCTTACACACACACACACACACACACACACACACACACACACACACACACACACACACACACACACACACACACACATAGATAGCATCTTTAAAAATATGCTGTAACATTAACAAAGTTGTGTAAGAGACATCCAATGTGGTCTTGTTACAAATTATAAAAGTAGTTCGCTTACTTGAAAGTGTGTGTGTGAACCCCCTGCTAAAATACATTCTGCACAACATCCACATATACATAAAACAGAGCACACACACACACACACACTTGTGCGCTCCTGCTGCCTCCCTATAGCGTGCAGTGTGGTGAAGGCAATCTGTCTATCTTGTGGTGGGGTAAACGAGTGCAGATGAGAGGAGAGACAGAGGTAGAGTGGGGTGTAGGTAGATGCTGTCACACACCTGCGCTCAGCCGGAAACCACAGCTGTCTTTGAGACCACCTCACATCAAATATTACAGCACCCCTCCCTCTCTTTCTTTTCTCTTTCACCATCTGTGGGAAAGTTCATCGCAAACTCCTACACAGGTTTTTTGTTTTATCTTCTTTTTTTTCTGTGAAATGCACATGGTGGTGTGTATTCAAGAGCAAGGCATCCACACAGGAAATGTATTTTCAATTGATTTGTATCCGTCTTTGATGAGTGCTGTGGCACTCAAAAATGTCTCTGGCTATACATTATTTCCCATGCAGATGCAAAAAATTAGTACAATATTTTGACATGAGAGAGAGATAGATAGAGAGAGAGAGAGAGAGAGAGAGAGAGAGAGAGAGAGAGAGAGAGAGAGATGGGGACCAAAACAAGACAAGTTTGTAGGACAATATGACTAAATGCAAGCAATGGCACAGGATCACCAACCAGAAAATGAGACGGAAATAAAAATAAATAAATACTAAATGAATATATACATTTATAAAAATGAATAATACAAATGTTAAAACAAACTATTACGTACGGTAGTTAATAGTTTTAAAGCATCATAAATGCAGAACATTTTTACTTATAAAAATAATTTGTCACAGGTGAAGTGTGCTTACCAGATACAGGAATTATATACATTCCCGTATACATAATATTTGCATTTTAACCTTAAAATTGTGATGGGGAAGTTCATGGACTTTTGTTTTGGTTTGGTTGACCAAATTTATTGTCTTGTCACAATTGTGCCTTCTTGTCATAGACATTTAATACAAATAGTGAAGTCCTCGCTGACATAGACCTTTGTAGGAGTGTACACTTCTCAACCCCTGACTCATCTATATAAAGTGGCTTTACCGGGCTTTATGAAGTTTACAACCATCTAGTTAGTTTTGCTTATGTTCAAAGATACATTTATTTTTCTTATGTCTTGTCATGGGTAAAAAGTGAGAACCATAAAGGGCTCAGCACATAACCTTGAAGGCATCCAGTGTTATGATTAATGGCTTATAGGTGATATTCCCAACACTCTGTATATATTGTTTATAATTAAGAAACATAACAAAAAAATAATTTATAACACATCCAATAAAAAAATGTTGTTATAAAAAGTTGTTATTTAATACATTTCAGTTGTTCAGAATAATACCTTGGAAAATCACACACAAGGCCTATAAATAACTGTTGTTTATTTAGTTATAACTGCTTGAACCGTGACTGCGTGTTTCTACTGTGTTTATGTGTGTGCACATATGTCTGTGTGATTTGGTAAAGGGGACGCAGTCATCAAAACAGGAAACCGTTTATGTTGCTGAAACACACCATTTTTAACTCTCGTAGGCAGGTAAAAATAAATACAGCACTATGAAAAGAGAAACAGAGAGAACAAGAAAACAGCAGGGGGAACGAAAAAAGTGAAGTGGAAGAAAAAACTTTGTGTAGTCATCTGCCTATTCCAGCAGCTTTAGAGCTTGAGCCAAACAAGCAATAAAATAAAAGGGCACAAAAGTACACACACCCAGCACACACTTTAAGGGATAGTTCACCCCAAACAAATTAATTTCTGTCATCATTTACTCACCCTAATGTTGTTTTAAATCTATATGACTGTATTCCAAACAACATATATATATATATATATATATATATGTACATACATTTTTAATTAACTTTTTCTCATTCAGACACCTACAGATGTTCCTCTATGTGTGAGGTAGGAGTGATTACAGATGATGTTCCGTGGGGTTCAAAACCATGATCAACACTTAATATTGGCAGTAAAATGCAAGCTCTTGTGAGTTTTGAGAACTACATTGTAGCTTATGTTAGGGCTGGACAATAATTCAATATCAACATATGTGACCTGTGCTTGCAAAATAAGTCACAATGAGTACATTTTCAAAAATTTTAATTATACATTAGATATATTATATTCATCACATCCTCCATTAAAAGACCTTCAAAATGATGTATGGCTTGTTGGAATCGGATGAGAAATAACAACTACAAAAGCAGTTCAATCAAGAACTGCAATGTATTCCCTTTTTAATTTTATTGTTAGATTAACATTAATGAGATAGACGGCCTATACATTAAGGCCTACTGCAATGCACGGGTCTAATATAGTGTTACACATCCGATGTTTTCCCCCAACAGTTCCCCAAACATTCACTTAAAACATAACAGATTATGTTTGCATACATACTAAAATAAAGATGAGGGTTTAATTAACTAAGTTTGGTGAAAATTAGCCTGTGCGCATTCTCATTTTGGCAGTCACATATATTGCAATTATATATTTTTTTAAATAATGGTCATATGATTTTTAAACACATTTCGGATATTTCAATATACATTACCAATGTTTCCCATATATTGATTTATTGGTTGCGGACCACCACAATATCACCACTGAACGTCACAAATAGATTTTCCAAAAGGATTTGACAGTTTGACCTCGTTGAATAAACATGAGCACTGCACATTTATCAGACGCTTTTATCCAAAGCAACTTACATTGCATTCAAGTTACAGTTTCTACATTTTATCAGCTCTTGCTTTCCCTGGGAATCGAACCCATGATCTTGGCGTTGCTAGCGCTATGCTCTACCAGTTGAGCTACAGGAAAGACATTTCAAATTTAAAACGCATCGTGGGTGTTTTATATGAATGTACCTTTGAATTAATGAATGAGCGCATTTATATAGCACTTTATTGTGTATAGCTGTACACCCAAAGCGCTTTACAATCATGTGGAGGGGTCTCTCCTCAACCACCACCAGTGTGCAGCATCCACTTGAATGACTCGGCTGCCACAGGACAACGGCGCCAGTGTGCTCACCACACACCAGCTACAGGTGGAGAGGAGAGAGAGACATAGGGCCAATCAAGTGTATGCTCTCACCACACACCAGCTACAGGTGGAGAGGAGAAAGAGACATAGGGCCAATCAAGTGTATGGGGATTATTTGGAGGCCATGATGGACAAGGGGCAGTGGAGAGAATTTGACATCTCATCCGAAAGACGGTGCTTTTTGACAGTACAGTGTCCCTGTCAATATACTGGTGTGTTAGGACCCACACAGACCACAGGGTGAGATACCCCCTGCTGGCCTCACTAACACCTCTTCCAAAAGCAACCTAGTTTTCCCAGGAGGTCTCCCATCCAGGTACTGACCAGGCTCAAGCATGCTTAGCTTCAGTGGGTAACCAGTCCTGGGCTGCAGGATGATATGGTTGTGGTTTGAAGGGAACCCGGCTGTCTTCAGAAACATTTAAATGGCATTTTCATTTTATCTGATAAATTAGCATTTATGAGCAGAGCAACCTCTGTTTCTGCCTCTCCAAAAGTGCCTCCTGCTGGCAGAGAATGAATTTGCATTTTCAATAAGCCTGTCTGATTTACGTAGCTAGCATATTTTGCTTATCGTTATACTCTAGAGAGACTTTGCTGTTGTTGTTGATTCTTTGTGTAAGTCTACCGAAAGTTAAGTTTCGTCCCCAAAAGCGCACATGTGCAGCAACATTTATATATGTTTTTGTTTATTTGTATTTGTTTATTTGTTACATCCGTTGAAACCATCTATAAAGATAACTATAACGATTACTATCTTAGCGGCCACACCAATGGATAATAACATTGTTTGTTACAATTTAGTATACATGCAGATTTGTTTTCTGCCACTTTAAATGCTTGAGCGTTATAAAGTTGAGTGGATTCTGATTGGCTGTCAATTAATTTATCTTTCATCAGTTGGAAAAAAAAAAGTTCTCAAAGTGGTTCCAAAAATATCGTTCCTCTGTGCCATAATTGTTTTAGTTGTGGTTAGAATTATTTTTAAAACCATATCTTTATTGTTATTGTCATAGTTATGATCCATGATGTGAATGGGATTTGTCCATTAGTCCAAATTTGACCTAAATACCACCATGACAGATATCAAAGTATCATATTAATAATATTATTACTAGCATTATACCATGAGAGTAATTTTTTTGTAACAGATATTCTGCATGCCACAAAATTCAACTTCAGTTGGTGGGAGTTCTGTTCCCCCAGCTAAAGAAAAGCCTCTGGACATGCATTTAAAGGTCAAAATCAGTATGAGGTTATTTGATAACACACACACACAGAGAGAGCACTCATGACATGAACGTCTCCATGCAGTGCCAATAGGGGAAATGATTTCCTCCTGCTTGCAATCATCAGGGGCAAACCCCATATTTGACCAGGCACAGACGAGCCATTGTTTGTGCCTCCTCCATTTGGTGTTTCTTATTAGTCACAGCTTCAATCTGCACGTAGCTGCCATCCCACCCTGAGAGAGAAACTTATATAGAGTTAATTAAGAAGGAACAGAGAGAACCAGGCTTGATCAGGTACAGAGATGGCAGGTCCATGCAGACTCAAAGTAGAATGGGCACGGCAACATATTATGGCTTGTAAGTGTATATATACACACCTGAAAATAACCAACTTGAAAATCACAGGTGTATTTTATATGCATTGGAGCTTTGGACTTGGCATAGTAAATATTAAAATATGTTTATAGTTTTATTTTTAAAAAGCAAGAAAAATTTACTATTTACTATTCAGCCACTTAACCGCACAGATGCAATTAAGTTGTTTTGTGTAAAAAGCTAAATCTGGCTTAGAGCTGACAGCTTCAATTTAACTCATCCCATCACTATCAAAGTGGGAGGATATGGCTTGGGATTTGGTATGTCTTAGCCAGTTAGCTGAACTGAATATTAGCCTCGCAGGGAATACAGGAACAATTAAACGGACAAACGTTGTTTTGTCTACTGACGCTGTGTAAAGAACTCAAAATGTTTCAACATCGACTGGCTGTGTTTTTTTCTATGTGAGAGCTGAACAGCTAATCACTGATTCTTTTGTCACCAAGAATCACAAAACAACCTGGGCAAATTTAGTAGCTGATCAAAGGAATAAAGAAACATCATTCATGACCCAAACAATCATTTATCACAAGTAATCTCTCTGATCTAAACTACTGTCATAAACATTCCAAATCACTATAGGCGTTAAATTGGGTAAGCGGTAATAGCTGTTTACATCATTTTTTGACATTTATCATTTTAACGTTATTGTAAACATGTGAATAGTCTTTGTCTTTTTATCACAACTAGCTCTCATATTTAGAATATCTAGATATCTGCCTTTGTTCAGCTCAGGATACCAGGGTAGAAAAAAACGTATCAGGTTAGGTATGTAACCCTAGTTCCTCGAGGGAACGAGACGCTGCATCGAACGCTTTGGGGACGCCTTCATCGTGACCACGCTCTGAATAACGGGTGTAATCAGACTGATGAATGGAAGAGACATCACAGGCGGGTGACGTAGAGACCAGGAAGCATAAAAGCACGTGTTGTGGAACCGGCGTCAGCTTCTAGGAATTAAGCAAGCGCTCGCAGGGATGCCGGAAGTGTGGACCCTAGATGCAGCATCTCGTTCCCTCGAGGATCTAGGGTTACGTACGTAACCTGAGACGTCCCTCTTCAGGAACTCGAGCTGCATCTAATGCTTTGGGAACGAGATGCTCACGCCACCAGACTTTCAAATCCCTGCCTAGTGTGGAAGAGCACAGCTAGGGTGAGAGAAAGGGGCGCCAGGAGTGGCTAAAGTAGGCAGGGACCGCGTCACAAAGGCCAAATTCTGGAAAAAAGGAGAGGGGAGATCAGAGGACTCGGTGATATGGAATAGCATCCTAATCCACCACTTAGCATAAGCTTCTTTGGCCGGAGACCTCAGCACACCATGGAGGAAACGTGTAACTAGGGGATGTCTGCCCCCTGACTAGTCACAACGAGGGGTGTTATAGGCCGCAATGGCCACCACATAGACCTCTAGGGTGAAGTGGGTCAACCCTGTGGAGAAACGGGCCTACAGGAACTCCAGAACTGTTCCAACTGGGCAGTTGACTGGGTCGAGCTGGCAGTCTTCGCACCAAGAAGTGAAAGCTTCCACTTCAAGGCATACAGTTTCCTTGTATAGGGAGCTCTGTGTTGGAGGATGGTCTCAACAACCTCGGTTGAGAGACCAAAGCTACGAGATGTGCCCCCTCGTGGATCACATCCACAGCTTCCACCGCTCCGAGCAGGAGTGACAGATCGAACCCTCGGCTTGAGAGAAGAGATCCTTCCTGATAGAAATCTCCACAGAGAGTGGTCGGGAAAGGAAATCAGGCCCGAGCATACTCGGCCCGGCCAGAACTGGACTCTTTTCAAGTTCAAGTTCTTTATTGTCATTGTGTACACAACGAAATTCCTCTTGTGACAACCCCGAGGTGCATAAAAAAAAGAAATACAAAATAAAAACAGTATAAATAGTTGACAAAACATATATAAAAATATGTGATAATTAGTCACACATTGCCGTCATGGATTATTTTACATGATCAGGCAGATAGATACTAGAGTTCATCAAAATGATTGCTGTTGGAAAAAAACTGTTTTTGAGTCTATTTGTGCCTACCCGGATGGATTGGAATCGCCTTCCAGATGGAAGAAGCTGGAACAAACTGTGGTTAGGGTGACTAATGTCTTTAATGATTTTATTCGCCCTTCTCAGACAGCGGGTTTTATAGAGGTGATCAAGTGAAGGTAGGTTCATACCAACAATAACCTGTGCTGTTTTTACAACCTGCTGCAAGGCTTTTTGGGAAGCTTTGGTACAGCTGCCATACCAAGCTGTCATGCAATTAGTCAAGATGCTCTCTATAGTACACCTATAAAAGTTGACCAACTTCTGTGGAAGATTTGCTTTCCTTAACTTCCTCAGAAAGTAGAGGCGTTGTTGTTCTTTGCTTACTATGCATGCAATGTTATCACTCCAGGAAAAATCCTCTGTGATGGTAGCTCCCAGGAACTTGTAACTGTGTACTCTCTCCACTGCCTCATCTTTGATCGTTAATGGGGTGTGGTGATCTTTTTAGTGGTCCTAAAGTCCACAATAATTTCTTTGGTCTTCCTGATGTTTAAGACCAAGTTGTTTGTATCACACCACGCTGTCAGATTCTGAATCTCCTCTCTATACTCAACTTCATTGTTGTTTTCTATGAGCCCAATAACAGTTGTGTCATCTGCAAATGTAACTAGAACATTAGAGTCATAGGTAACTTGACAGTCGTTGGTAAAAAGTGCATAAAGGAGGGGACTTAGTACACACCCTTGTGGCACACCAGTGCTCAAGGTTAGGGTAGAGGATCTATACATATCCAACCGCACTGACTGAGGGCGGTTGGTAAGAAAGTCCAATAACCAATTACATGTGGAAGGTGTTAATCCTAAAGCATGAAGTTTGTTAATCAGCTGGCTTGGTACAATGGTGTTAAATGCCGAGCTGTAATCAACAAAGAGCATCCTGATGTATGTATTGGGCTTTTCTAGATGTGAAAGAGCAGCATGCATAGCTACACAGATGGCATCCTCAGTTGATCTGTTTGCCCGATAGGCAAACTGATATTGATCTAGATCAACTGGTATAGAGTCTTTGATGTGAGTGATTACTAGTCGTTCAAAGCATTTAGCAATGACAGGAGTGAGAGCAATTGGTCGATAGTCATTAAGACATGTTATCATGTTTTTTTTGGGGACAGGCACGATGGTCGTGGATTTCAGGCACATGGGAACTATACACAAGGAAAGAGAAAGGTTAAAAAATTTTGTAAACACCTCTGCCAATTGGTCAGCGCAGGCCTGTAGCACACGTCCTTGCACACCATCAGGACCGGCTGCTTTTCTTATGTTGATGTTATTAAGTGCCCTCCGTACCTCATGTGTTTGTAGAACCAGAGGCTGTGAATTTCCCGTCAATTTGAGATGAACTGGGGATTGATTATTGTCTTTTTCAAACCGTGCAAAGAAACTGTTAAGTTCCTCTGCAAGGTAAGCATTGTAATTGGATGTAGTATGTTGTGTATCATTCTTCTTTTTATAATCCGAGATTAATCGGATCCCTTGCCACATTCTCCGAGGATTGGAGTTGTTGCTAAAATCTTCATCAATCCGCCGTTTATACTTTAATTTTGCAGATCTGATACCCCTCTATAGGCTAGCTCTGGCAGCTGTATAAGCAGTGATATCTCCCGATTTAAAAGCGGTGTCCCTCGCCCTGATCAACTGTTTAACTTCATTGTTCATCCATGGTTTCTCATTTGGATACGCTCTAATCTTTTTGTCAACGGTGACGTTATCCACACAATAACTGATATACGACAACACAGATGAAGTAAATGTCTCTAAATCTGACTGATGGGAAAATACATTCCAATCTGTGTGTTCAAAGCAGTCCTGAAGTTGGTCAATAGCAACTACAGGCCAAACTTTAACAGTCTTACAAGTTGGTCTGGCACTATTAACCAAGGCCTTATATACAGGGATGAGAAACAAGGAGAGATGATCTGATTGTCCAAGATGAGGGCGTGGTATAGCTTTATAGGCGTCTTTTATATTTGTATAAACATGGTCCAACGTATTTTCTCCTCTAGTTTTACACTTAACATGTTGATAGAATCTGGGAAATACAGTCTTAAGAGATGCTTGGTTAAAATCCCCAGCGATAATAAAACTCCATCAGGGTGCTTGTTCTGTTGCCCACTGATAACATCATACAATTGTTCCAATGCCATCTTAACATTTGCCTGAGGTGGTATATATATGGCCATAACAATCACAACAGTATGGGCAAGTAAAATGGTCGGCATCTTAACATTAAATATTCCAAATCCGGAGAGCAAAACTTATCAATCATTGTCGAGTTAATGCACCAGGAATCATTAACAAAAACACAGAGTCCTCCTCCTGTTTTCTTACCGGATTCAGTTCTTCTATCGGCACGATGTAGTGTACGGCCTACTAGATCCACTGCCACGTCTGGTATGCTGGGATTCAGCCACGTCTCAGAAAAAAATCAAAAGACAGCAATCCTTTGTTGTTTTATGTGAGGCAATTTCCAGTCGAAGCTCGTCCATTTTATTGGTAAGTGATCTAGTATTCGCAAGAAAGACACTAGGGAGGGGAATTTTATGTGGAGCAGCTTTTAGTCTCGCTAATAGGCCTGCTCGTTTTCCCCTCTTCTGCTTCCGCTCCTTGCGCCGCCTGCGTCGTCTCCCGTTGTAAATGGGAATCAACGATAGTCCCGGTGATCTGCGGATCTCTTGCGGTAATGTTTCCAAGTTATAATAATCGTCTGTGTAGCTCTGACCGATCTGCAGCAGCTTCTGGCGACTGTAATGAGTGCTTGCATTTGTCTGTGATACGATGATAGTCAATATTAAAAACATTACAAACATAAAACAGCACCTATGTGGGGAGCACAAAGCCGCAGCGTCAACGCGCGCCGCCATTTTCGCCACACTTGGATCTCACACCCTGTCTGGGGTTTGCTTGTCTGGTGCACTCTCTGCAGATCTCCCGGGAGCGGGGAAAGGTGTATTTACAAAACTCATCTTTGTCCTCCACATTGTCTTTTTTTTACCTCCTCAGAGGAAGACAGGCAGAGCGTCAAGCCCTCTCTTCGAGGGGAAGAATCCGCGGGGTTGACTTCCGAACCCAGGGAGTGGGCGCTGGATTTAATGGGAAAGGGAGAAGATAGGGAATCGCCCGTCTTCGTTCCCCCCACCTGATCCATCTGCAATTCCCACGAGCGTAGCCACCACTCCACATAGGCGAAATTGGGACCGACATCGCGAGGAACGCAGGTGAAGGCTCACTCAGCTTGAGAAAGCCTCCGAGAGCACGCATACACAGTGAAAAAAATGCCCCACAAGCTCCCTCGAGAGCTGACTTTGCGTGCTCTGCTCTCAAGCAGAAAACACACAGACTGTGTGTATCCCCAGCAGAGAAATACATTTGCAGGGAGGAACGCACAGCCCCTAATACAATCTGCTCTCGCACAAGTGCTAGTTTTGGGGGGGTTTTCTTGCACTTATAGCCATTGTGGAGCTTAATTTGAGTGCTTGTAAGGGACAGACAACTCCAAATAAGAATCACAACAGAGAATGACAGACACATGCAGAGTAGCGGTTGCTGAATGACAAAAAGCTGACGCCCGTTCCACCGCATGTGCTCTTATGCTTTCTGGTCTCTATGTCACCCCGCCAGTGACGTCTCGCCCATCCATTGGTCTGATTACTCACGTTATTCAGAGCAAGGTCACGCTGAAAACATTCCCAAAGCGTTCGACTCAGTGCGAGTTCCTGAAAAGGAAGTATACTTAAATGCACAAAAAAATACTTAAATATCAGTAAGTACATTTGTAGTACATTCTTATTTAAATTAAATTGTAAAAGTTATACACTATAAATAGACTAATTAAAATTATATTTCTACTCAAGTGCACTTTGAAAAGTTTACTAAATACCACTAATACTTGTTTTCTTAGATTTGTAGTCCATTTAAATAAAAAACGCAAAAATATACAGAGGAGTTTTATTAGAGTTTTAAAAGTGTGCTTTGGATGCTTTAAAAATTAGCTCAATCTTAGTAGACTTTTATATAGTTATCCTAAGTTTAAATAAAATAGATTTTATTTCAAATATATTACTAATGTACTAGTTATAAGTAAATTTTTGCAACGGTGGTATAATACTTATAACAAATGCCAATATTTCTTAAAAATCGATCTCATCAGATAAGACTTAGTTGAATGTGTTGTAATAAAGGTAAAAACATCGTTTTATTTAATTTTTAATTTTAACTCAGAACATGTCTTATGAAAAGTACTATTAAATGCTTCTTCAATCCATTCAGGGGGGTAACCCCTATCCAAAAATTTATTTTTCATGATTTTCGATTTTACAATAAAAAATTCGTCAGAATAACAAATCCTCCTCAATCTATAAAATTGGCTCTTAGGATGTCTCTTCTTTAAAGAAGTCGGATGAAAGCTGGTTGCAAGTAACAAAGTATTATGATCCGTGTCCTTAGTGTACAAAGTCTTTATCAATTTATCATAATTTCTTAGGACCCACATATCTAAGAAATGCACTCTCAACGAGTAACACTCCAAGGTAAATTCAAAATCCTGATGTGCATGCTAGTAGGCTATGTATGTAAAGGATATGTTTATGTGCATATGTAAAACAATTTAACGTGTATGTTTTTTTTTTTTTTGATGATGTACCTGTTGTGGGTTGTTACTAATCAGTGGATCTTTACAGAGATTGGTCATGGATTCGTTTTTTTTTTATGTGGTTTACTTTGTGATGGCATATTGTTGTCAATACATAATTGATATATTTTGCATAGATAGTGTGCAGAACCTTTTTGTCTTATTACTTAATATACTAAAAAATTATTCTTTGGAAATGTTTAAGATAATCTTAAGAACATGCAAGTGTACTCAACTGTGCTATTTTCAGACTCCATGAAGATGAATTAAAATGTGCTTTTAACACATACTAATTCTGTGTTATTTGTATGTATGATTTAAAAGTGTATGAAAGATGGGTCCAAGTGTACTACTAAATACATTTTTATTAAAGTGTTAAAAGCACATTTTAGTTCATATTCATGCTGTCTCAAAATAGCACAGTTGAGTACACTTAGATATTCTTAAGATTATCTTAAGTACAAAATAATAATTTTTAGTATGTTTTTGTACAAAATTAATGTGCGAAAATCAAGTACATCATGGAAGTGTACAAAGTGTACTGAAATAAACTGAAATAATAGTGAGTAGTCACTAATACAAGTTTTGAGAATAAAAAAAAAACGATTAGTTACGCTGCTTTTTCAGTTCAAGTTATTGGCTTCAAAAGTTTTGTGGTCCTATGAGTAAAGAAGATTTCAAACTGTTTTCCTCTGGGGTTTTGTGGCAGGCAATGCTAATGGATGGCTTTCTCCAAGTGTTACACACTCTCAGAAGAAAAGGTACAAAAGCTAGCACTGGGGCAGTACCTTTTCAAAAAGTACTACTTTGTATCATTTAGGTACTAATATGTACATTTTAGTGACAATTATGTACATGTTAGGGATGATTATGTTCCTTTAAGGTACCAATATGCTTTAAATAAAATACAAAGGTTTTGCCCCAGTGACAGCGTTTGTATACATTTTTTTTGTTTTGTTTTGCATGTCATCATGGCACAAACCAAATTAAGATTAAAGTCACAGGTCATGTTCAACGTTCCATATTTAAACTTTCCCTTTGAGGATACTAGTACATTTCCCCAAGTGAGTCATACTAAATTAAATCCAGAGTCATTCATCAACTACATTAGAAACAACAGTTTTGATGTCACGGAGTTTAGGGAGTTTAAGTTACTTAATCTCAACTTGAGAAACATGTTGACCACAGTATGAGAAGCATTCAGCTGAGCGTAGCATGTTATGCTCAGCGCCAGAGCTTCAAACCAAGCAAGGTTAAATCCAGAAGTCAAATTGAGGAGCTTTTTCCAACTCCACAATTCCTACCCACCCACAAACTTCCTTCAGCTCCAGTTTTTGAGTCCTCTAACAACGAAAGGAATGACAGAGCAAGAGAAAAAAAGAACTGAATTACAATAGAAGGGAGTTCTGTAAACAAATACAGCATAGCAGAGGGCAAATTAATCTGGTCTGGGAACGAAAAAAGAAGCAAAAAATAATGCATATTTGCCAATGTGACAATTATTTTTATGTGAATCAAAACAAAGCAAGTCTGTGCTAATCCCAGCAGAGGCCCTTCTATTGTTTCACAGATCAAGCTGAGATGAAGTTACAACGTCAACATACATCCGTAGCAGCTCCGTCCGGACTGAAAAAAGGCCCTCCATATGCAAAAGCAATGCTAATCCACGTGAAGCCCTGGGGATGCACACTTTGAGCTTCATGAAGCTTTACAAAAAAAGTGCTCACTATTTTTATCAGAATGACGCTCCCCGGTGGGAAAGCACCAGCACTGGGTCGTTATGATTTTCCTTTAGATATGTCGTCCTACTAGAAAATCAAACAAACACATGGAAAACCACAAGGATATATCTGGCTCGTTGTGCGGAAAGCATTTTTTCTGTTTATTTTTGCCTTTCTCCAAATGTACTCTTGCATGCATAGTAAAAATGCAAGACTTGGGGGACGAGAAGGGAAAAGGATGGAACACTTAACAACCCAATGAAGGAAAGAGATTGGTAGAGAAATTCAGTGCCAACAATATGCCAATGTAAGATAAGCACCTTAGGCCCTAATGTTGTCGGTGCATATATTTGGAACTGATATTTTCAGTTGAACCTTGCACTCAGTCATAAACAGTTTCTGGCTTTTGGCTGATACCACAATAACGACATACAGCAAGAATAGGAAGATTTGGATTTTGCAGATATGGCTTTGGTTCAAAAGTACTTAAGAGCTGTTCCTGTGTGGCTCAGTGGTAGAGCATTGCATCAGCTGCGCAAAAGGTTGTGGGTTCGATTCCCAGGGAACACACATACTAATGAAAAAGTATAACCTGAATGCAATTGTAAGTCGCTTTGGATAAAAGCGTCTGCTAAATGCATAAATGTAAAATGTAAATGTAAGAGCTCAGCCAGACTCAGCCTCAGATAGCACACCAAACTGGAAATAACTTCTCTCGATCTGGCAATCTCTAATCTGATTGACTTGCTTTTTGCAACTTCCTGCAGTAAGGGCACACAGGTTTTTTTACTTTCCACAAGGAAACAAATTATGCTTGTAAGGTAATAGGGTGATACAAAAAAGCACAAGTCTGTTAGGTAAGTGACATACCTTTGATTGATTGCTTTAACTGTCAGTTATTGCCTCCTGGGTAGGCCTTGGCCAATCAAAGCGGCCAAGAATCTCAGACCTTCTGCTATTATGTGTTCCTGTGTGGCTCAGTGGTAGAGCATTGCATCAGTAGCGCAAAAGGTTGTGGGTTCGATTCCCAGGGAACACACATACTGATAAAAAATGTATAACCTGAATGCAATTGTAAGTCGCTTTGGATAAAAGCGTAGACTGAAGGTCTGGCTACATGAGACTACTACACATACAGTAACCTTACGGCCACCTACCATAAGTGTTTCTAGGTACCCCACATGTAGCAGATGAGCAAAAACCAATACAGTGGGATAAAAAAAACAGAATATTAAATAATGTATTCAATGGGAAGTAGTGCAGTAAGATTGTTAAATTCACAATTGAAGACAGGGTTGTTTCAGATGAGTGCAGTAGCTCAATATCCTTGGCCACATGTGTCACCCTCCGGTCATGAAGGGCCACTGTCATGCAGAGTGTAGCTCCAAAACACCTGACGTTTCTAGTAATGCGAAATACCTTGAAATAGCTGGTTCAAGTGTGGTTCAGGAGAGTGCAGGAGAGTGGGCCTCCGGGAACGGAATCTGATACCCCCAAACAAATACTAAGAAAATCCAACTAGTCTGCACATTAGTGGTTCCCAATCCTGGTCCTTGAGAAGCCCCAATACTGCCCATTTTAGATGAAGTTCCAAACATAGGTTCAGGAGGAGCCTAATTATTCAGTCCTGTCAATCATCATTACAAGTCAATATAAGCAGCAGTCTCTGCATAAATTCTTCCGGCATCCCTCCACCCCCCATCTACTCCTCTATTTTGCTTACTCTCCCTCTAGGTAATGGGGGGTGTTGAACTCTGAGCTCAAGCCGAGCCTCAGGTTCGAGCCTCCATTTAGGACAGCAAGCAAAATTTGTTAACCATTAACCATCAGGACTTGATGGGCAGGTGAACTTGTGAAATGTCATCCAAATCAAACATATCTTATTCAACTCATTAGCTTATTAGTAAAGACTCCAAGACATCTAATGTGTGTCAGATAAGAGACACATCAAAAATGTGCAGTATTGGGAGTTCAGCAGGACCAGGATTGGGAACCACTGTCTACATGAGTTTTGACCAGAGTCATCTTTCCTTTAAAACAGCCAGACAGAGTTGAACACAGGCCTCTTGAAACTAATTGCTCATGTCTTGAGAGGAAAAACACAAAAAAACTCCCTAAAATCGAGGCAAGTTTACTCACAGCTGCTACAAAGTATTATTGGGAATTTTTGCAAAGACTTGTTTCACGAACATGAAATTGGAAATTATGTGTATGTGTGATGAAAATGGTAAAATGATTCCTCCCACATATATTCAGTCTATGTGAGACAAATTACTTGGGAGAGATGAATCAGACTTCAAAACTGGAGACTTATGACCAGGGCGTTTCCATGACGGCCTCTCTGTGAACTCTATGTGTGCGAGATAACCCTCTCCTTACTCTGAACGCTTTATCCGTCGGGCTGCGGCAAAGATCCACACAAACAAACACAGCCGCGGAGAGGAAATACTTTCACTGCGATGTGCCGCCCCAAGCTGACACCCGTAAAATCTTGTCTGACGGTTCTCCGCCCATTCACACACACACACATCACCTGTTCCTCTACATCTCTGGCTACATTTAATCCTAGGTGTTTGCGGTTGTGTGAAAATTCTTGTGTGTGTGTGCTGTGAATTAGATTTCCTCTTTTGAGGACTATGAGAGACTGATATGTGTGCAATGGTTTACTAACTCAACTACTATTGTGCGTGTGTGTACACCCAAACAATCCCAAAGACCACACACACACTTACAAACACAACACACACCCACGCTTGATCACTCACGCTCACAACCCCACGCACACACATCTTCCTGTTGACTGTGGCTTATGCCGTTGAAATCCAGCTGCAGTAACAGTTGTTCGCCGCTCTTCCCGGATCTCCACAGAAACCAGAGCCTGGCTGTTATCGGATCCCGCTCGGCTTTCCTCCTCGGGAAAGAAGAATGCTGTGAGAAGGAGGAGAGGGAGAGACAGAGGGAGGCAGGGTGAAGGAGAAAGAAAGGGAGGGGGCGATGGTTTGGTCATGGTCCCGTGTGGGAATATTTAATAACAAACATTAAAAATACCACAGAAAGACTTTGCCACATTCCCACGGTCCAACTGCAGCCAGGGCCTGACTGCACGGTTATAAATACCAGCTATAGAGTGGCCCCAGATTGCACTTACAGTACAACACACACAACCCATGCACATACTGTAGAGACACATTTACAGATCCATGAACGGTACATCTGGAGAAGCTCTGTGGAGTTGCTTGGATGCTTTTTTACATCCAAGGTTAAATGCATGAAATGCATGCATGCACATAAATACACACTTGCTCTGTAGTGTGCTGTCTGCATAGACTGCATTTTAAGGCATCATAGGCGTACTCCTGACGTCAAGGGTATTACAGAAGGTTAGACAATATCATTAAGAAGGTGAGGTAATTTAAGTCAAATTATAATTGGTTTGTTTGGATACGCTAGGGCAGGGGTTTTCAACCTCCTAAAATTGACTAAGTTGTATTATTAATTTGCAGGTGTTTTTTTATTTTATTTGCAATGCATTTCTTTATTTGTTTGTGTTGTGACTGTGAGCATTTGCAGCATGTGTTGTAAAACTGAAGTAGTTTTTTTTCTATTTACAGCACGTTTGAGCTCTCTCGGCCACCGTAGGCATTACATGCAAGTTTAAATTAAAATCACATCCAAATTTTCTGAAGACAGTCGGTTTCCTTCAGAAATACAGTGATATAAAAACACCCGCACAGGGTTTCGATTTTGAAACGTGCAGTGCTCATGTTTATTCAATGACTCAAGCCTTTTGGAAAATCTATTTGCAGTGGTCAGTTTTGATATTGTGGCGGGCCTCACAAATAAATAAATGAATGGGAAACACTAGTCTTATAATTGAAGAATAAATTCAGCAGATTACATCATTGTCCAGTATTGTACTGTCAGCAATTTATAAAAGCATTTTCATAATTGTAACATACATATTTACATACATAATTATTCGGGTGCATGCGTAATAACTTTAATGGTATTGTAATGGGCCGCTTCGTGATATCACAACACCTGGAAAACAACACTGTAGTCCAAACTGTTCGTTGAAGTTCTTGAAAAGGGATTTTTAAAAACAAAATATCTCCCTTTGGAGTGGACTTTGAGATTTGTAATTTTTTTTATGCCCAAACATACTCACTACACACTGACTAAAATTCAAAAAGTGAAAAAGCCGTATAGGACCCCTTTAACAATGTGATGCCTCAATTTAAAATAGTGTGCATCACGAAATGGCTTTTGTATCGAGATATATATGTAACATATGCATCGGTAAAAAAAACTATTTATATATACAATTCTTAGTAGATGTACTAGTTTTCTTATTTAGAAAGTAAACCAATATTTTATATGTATATTGATTTCTCCTCTCTAAACTGTTTCTCAAGTGTGTTCTCTCATATCTACTGCTTTACAAGTCAGAAAGCACTTAAGTTAAATTTATGATTTGCTGTCTGTCTAAACCAAAGAAATATAAGCAAACTGCACTATATTGCCAAAAGTATTGGGTCACCCCCTTCTAATGAAAGGTTTGACTAATTTCCATGAGTACAAATCTTAATGTTTGAGCATATAATGATATTCGAGGGAATTGTGTGCTTCTAATTTTATAGTAACAGTTTGGACAGGACTCTTTTCTATTCTAATATGACAGTGTCTCTGTGTATAAGACAAGGATCAAATAGAAATGATGATTCAGTCAGTGTGGAAGAACTTGACTGGTCTGCAGACAGACAAGTCCTGATCCCAGCTGAACACTTCTGCTGTGACTTTAAATGAAGACCTTGAGCCTAAAACTCATCACTAAACACCAATGACTTGTACATTCATTATATGGACAAAAGTACTGGGACACCCCCTTCTTTAGAAGAAAAAAAGGCACTTCCAAACTGTGGCAACAAAGATGGAAACATAATTAATGTACTTAACATTTTTAATTCCACCTCTGTTGCAACAGTTTTGAAGTGTATGAAATGACTGAACCCATATGTACAAGTCATTGGTTTTTGGCAATGACCCAATACTTTTGGCAATATAGTGCCTCTGTACCATATTGAATTGCTTAGCATCATATTTCTTTCATTGAATAGTATTGCATTGAATAACATTGTGTTGAATGCTTCATATGTATCTTTAATGCATCGTATAATTGGCTTTGTATCGAAATGCGCATCGGCATCATTTATGGAGATGCACATCCCTAGTATGCAGAGTTGTGGACTCGAGTCACTTGCCTCGAAATTTGACTCGGACTCGAGTCCCAAATTTGAGGACTTGTGACTTGACTTGACATAATCAAAGAAGACTTGCAACTCAATTTAGACTTTGACAACAACGACTTGACTTGGACTTGAGCCCTGTGACTCGGCAAGTCTTTGTCTTCCAAGAAAACAGAGTTCTGATCAACATAGGCTGGTTACTGAAGTGTATGATTAGCGCAGCTTTTGGCACTGAGCCTGAGAGAAACTCGCTGGTCAGCGTTTAGTGTTTTCATCCACATAATGTTTAGGATATTTAATGTTTTAGACATTTGAAATATACATAATCACTACATACCACTTATAATAATAATAATAATAATAAGAAGAAGAAGAAGAAATGCCTATGTACAGGTGTGTACAACATTAGAATGTTGTGGAAAAGTTCATTTATTTCAGTAATTCAACTCAAATTGTGAAACTCGTGTATTAAATAAATTCAGTGCACACAGACTGAAGTAGTTTAAGTGTTTGGTTCTTTTAATTGTGATGATTTTGGCTCACATTTAACAAAAATCCACCAATTCACTATCTCAACAAATTAGAATACTTCATAAGACCAATAAAAAATAATTTTCAGTGAATTGTTGGCCTTCTGGAAAGTATGTTCATTTACTGTATATGTACTCAATACTTGGTAGGGGCTCCTTTTGCTTTAATTACTGCCTCAATTCGGCGTGGCATGGAGGTGATCAGTTTGTGGCACTGCTGAGGTGGTATGGAAGCCCAGGTTTCTTTGACAGTGGCCTTCAGAATTTTTTGGTCTCTTGTTTCTCATTTTCCTCTTAACAATACCTCATATATTCTCTCTGGGGTTCAGGTCTGGTGAGTTTGCTGACCAGTCAAGCACACCAACACCATGGTCATTTAACCAACTTGTGGTGCTTTTGGCAGTATGGGCAGGTGCCAAATCCTGCTGGAAAATGAAATCAGCATCTTTAAAAAGCTGGTCAGCAGAAGGAAGCATGAAGTGCTCCAGAATTTCTTAGTACGTTGGTTTTCAAAAAAACCCAATGGACCAAGACCAGCAGATGACATTGCACCGCAAATCATCACAGACTCTGGAAACTTAAAACTGGACTTCAAGCAACTTGGGCTGTGAGCTTCTTCACCCTTCCTCCAGACTCTAGGACCTTGGTTTCCAAATGAAATACAAAACTTGCTCTCGTCTGAAAAGAGGACTTTGGACCACTGGGCAACAGTCCAGTTCTTCTTCTCCTTAGCCCAGGTAAGACGCCTCTGACGACAACTGTAGACAAATTCCTTGACACGTCTGTGTGTGGTGCTCTTGATGCCTTGACCCCAGCCTCAGTCCATCCCTTGTGAAGTTCACCCAAATTATTGAATTGATTTTGCTTGACAATCCTCATAAAGCTGCGGTTCTCTCGGTTGGTTGTGCATCTTTTTCTTCCACACTTTTTCCTTCCACTCAACGTTCTGTTAACATGCTTGGATACAGCACTCTGTGAACAGCCAGCTTCTTTGGCAATGAATGTTTGTGGCTTACCCTCCTTGTGAAGGGTGTCAATGATTGTCTTCTGGACAACTGTCAGATCAGCAATCTTCCCCATGATTGTGTAGCCTAGTGAACCAAACTGAGAGACCATTTTGAAGGCTCAGGAAACCTTTGCAGGTGTTTTGAGTTGATTAGCTGATTGGCATGTCACCATATTCTAATTTGTTGAGATAGTGAATTGGTGGGTTTTTGTTCAATGTGAGCCAAAATCATCACAATTAAAAGAACCAAAGACTTAAACTACTTCAGTCTGTGTGCACTGAATTTATTTAATACACAAGTTTCACAACTTGAGTTGAATTACTGAAATAAATTAACTTTTCCACAACATTCTAATTTATTGAGATGCACCTGTATACTGAAACAGCATAATAGGCTAAACATTTCAAACATAATTAAAATAATTTTCATGTCAAATGCTTGTATGTAGCCTACATAAAAAGTTCACTCTATTCTTCCTGTTTACCAGCCACTCACTTTCATGTCTTTCAAAAGAAATGGATGAATTCACGTGTTGTAAATCCGACAGCTCTTATAGTGTAAAAATAGCCCTTAAACTAAGCCACCAACTGTGATCATTATGAACTTGTTTAAAACACAAAATACATTTACTTACATATATTTGTGTATATGAAAAGCTACAGTTCTGCTGTGAATAGTAATTGAGCATGCCTCCGTTCTTAAACCTGCTACAGTGAACGGTGTGGTGCCAGACATGTTCAGTTTAGGCTTGTGGCAAAGAGACATATAACTCGTAAACTTAAAATATATGAACTCAACCCCTATAATTATTAAAATATTAACATTTTATTTTGAGTGAAGAATAACAAAGACAGTGCAGCGCCATGATTAGGCTATAACTAGGCTATTATTGCGCTCGCCTCCGTGACAGCATGAAATTTGAATGATTTGTTATGATCAATATTTGTTGAATTAGTAGCCTATATAAGAACATTAATAATATAGAGCTATAAGAAAACAGATCATCCAATCTGCCTTTTAAACCCATCAACTGATGGTTTCTTATTTTGTTATGCACTTACTTTTCCGCTTCATTTAATGTATCTCTTAATTAACGCTCCGTATCAACGCATCGGTTTAGGACTTAAAGTACCATACATGTTTTGTAAATATTATAAATAATACCCGACAATCATGTCAATAAAGCTGTCTGTTTCCGTAGACCTACAGTAGTAGGCAGCGATAAATGAGCATCTGTATTACATATTATCAAGTTGAATATTTGACTCAATTTATAAATATAAAAAAACACTGAATTGTTAACAAACAAAACAGTGGACTTAAAATAAATTATTCATTCACTTAGGCCTATATTTGTTCACAAACAGTGATTTATTCCTCAATGAAACACCACTAATTATTATATATTTATAGTGATACTTAGTCTACTATAGACTATTAATGACTTTACATTTACTGTAGTAATTACTACAGAGACACTAATTTGGGCAAATAGCACTAATGACTTGTTTAGGACTTGAAGCTTAAAGTTGAGGACTTGCAACTCGACTTGGACTTGCTCGTCTTGACTCAGGACTTGACTCGAGACTTACTTGTGACTTGCAAAACAATGACTTGGTCCCACCTCTGCTAGTATGCATACAGTGCGCATCAGCATATTTTGCATGTACTACAGACCTGATGCATAAGAGAAAAAAGTGCTTTAGAATTTTGTCTTTGAATTATATATTTTTTTTTTAATTGAAGCTCTATTACTCTTGAAGAGTAATTAGCTGGTGAAGTGGATTTACTTATTGTAGAGTTAACGAAAGTTATGTGCATTGTAATGTTCGTAGCGGATGTCATAACAAATGTCAGTAGACTGGGAAGATTTTAAAATGAGCGGTTAATTCATAAATTCATTCAACCTTACCTTCACGCTTTGGAAATACACAGAGAAAACAAAAGACAATGAACACAGTGCTGAAAAGAGGCAGAGATACATAAGGTCATAAGAAGGACTATACACGTGCAGCCAATATTTCTAATTGCCCATACTCAAGTTCACGTACGCACCTTGAATTCTGGTGGCAACCAAAAGGTGGCAACAATGGCCTAGGCCGTTGTTTTTATAGTCGACAAATAAATGCAGGAGACGGAACAACAACAGCAAACTATTCGAGACCCCAACAGCAATCGGCGCCTGTGTTGAGGGGGTTCAAATATATCTGCAACTCTAATTTTAATGAGTACAAAGACATTTTTATCACTTATAACTTCTGGAGAGAATTAGCGCAGCCATTGAACGAGGATGAATCTTGTGAATGCACGTGTCGAGTGCATGCTATCTAATGGAGAATACTTCGAAAGATTATGAGTTCAGTTGTACATTTACGCTAAGCGCTCACGTCAAAAGTTAGATATACTTTTGGCTTTAGGAATCAGCTGCCTATATAGACAGTAGGCAGCATGACAGCTTATTGAGCTTTGGAAGAAAGCTATACTATTTTCGTCACCACCATGTTGTCAAGAAACACTTCCATCCTCACGTCGGACTGGCCGAGGAAAACAGGGGAAGCTCTCAGTGCCTTTCTTTCCGTTCCTGAAACAATGAGACTGGAAGCTGGCCGTCTGCCCCCGTCTTTGTGTGCATGTGTGTGAGTTATTTCGCTTTCAGCCTTCACAGGTCGCAGGGCTTAACCCAACATGGCTTTTTGTTCCTGTTATTGGACAAGACATTAGTCTCAGTGTCAAGGAGCTTTGGGGTTTGCAGCCAATTTTAGATGTACTACAAATGAGGGTGTAAAAAAACAAGAGCAGTTTGGTGTGTGGAAACTTACATGGTATAACAGAACGCTTTGTAGCATTTATAGAGTTGACTAATTTAATGTGTGATACATTTGTTTTACAATAACTGTATGGTCTTTTTTTAACATGTTTTGGCCTTTTCAATGTTGGAGACAATGCAGAGGATAGGAAATTATGGGGAAGTATCTCAGTTGTGTGTAACACCCATTAGTGAAATGTGCTGTGCAGCATTATAAGCATGGGCTAAATCTTGACTTGGCTGTGCATATGGAGTTTGCAATCTTACTGATGTTTGATAGAGTGCCATAACAGCATGAAAGTATCACAAACTGGCTAGATTAATCACTATCATATTTAGGCTACGATGCTTTAGCACTCAGCTTGGGACATTTCAAACATAACTTTGTCAAAGAACAATATTTAGGAATTAATTTGATCTGACTCGTGAGACGGACACTCCCTTGAACATGCAGAGGATAGTGTTTGACTCATTGCAACAACAACATCTTCTCTTGTGTCTTATCTACACAAGCAACTCCTTGCTAGTTCTTGTGGTTGGAAACAGTAGAAAAGAAGAGTCTTTTCTCAATGTCTTGCTCATTCTGTCTTCCTCACAAAGGCAGGTTCCTAAGCGTATTTATTGTGCTAATAAAATGAAATGCATGTCTGTGGTGGCAGAATTA
The DNA here is from genome assembly GCA_027422435.1 of Schizopygopsis pylzovi. NCBI lineage: Eukaryota > Metazoa > Chordata > Actinopteri > Cypriniformes > Cyprinidae > Schizopygopsis > Schizopygopsis pylzovi. The sequence continues at coordinate 40,748,161 of CM049816.1, forward strand.
TTGTGCAATAAAAGTCTGAAGAACCAAAAGATTCTTACCGCAATAATCGAGTCTTAGACACCACATATATTTCACTTATGGTTTGGCCAGGGGCTGTTATGATGACACAGGCCATGAGTCAAACAGGTATGGGTCATTCTCAAGGTGAAAATTGCTTTTATAGACATAATATTTCTCTGAAATATCAACTTTATGGCTATGGTCACCCCAACATTTAGTATTGGGTTATTTTAGCCACATCCACTGTTCTTAGGTGAAGATTCAGATGTACAGACAAGCAGTAAATCATCAAATGGGTTTAAAGTGTCACAGCAAAGGTTTATCAGTTCTATTACTTCTTCTCTTCAGATGCTGCACACTGGTTGCCCCCCCCCCCACCATGTAAAGCACTTTGAGTGCCTAGAAAAGTGTATATACATGTAACAAAAATTATTATTAATAATAATATTTATCAGATTTCATAGGGCAGGTGTGGCCCTCAACGTCCACTGTCCAGCAAAGTTGAGCTCCATCCCTAATCAAACACACCTGAACAAGCTAATCAAGTCTTCAGAATTACCAGAAAGCTAAAGGCAAGTGAGTTTGATTGGGGTTGGAGCTAAAAAAAAAAGTGGACCTTTTCCCACTTTTGCCATGGGGGTTGAAGGGGAACAGCAATCAGGGTAAAGTTAAAACATACCAGCTTGCTGTCCAAGGAGAAATATATGGAAATAATCAGAGTTCAGGTGAAAAGATTACACCAAGAAATTGTATTAAGGAGAAAATTATGGAAGCGCCAATTATTGTATACATGCTACTTTTTTCAACTTGAGCATAACCAAAAGCTCCTTCTCACCTCCAGTTCTTGGTGAGCAAATGTAGTCTGGTCCAAATTCAGAACATCCTCTTCATTTTCTGCAAATATTAAAGAAACACAAGTGAGAGTTGTACAGTCCCGTCAACATCCCCTGCCATTATCAAGATGTTTCTAGTTACTTGGGCAGTTTAAGAATTCATTTTAGCAATTTTATCCGAAGTGTCTTACTTTAAAGTTACAGTTCTAACTAGAGTAACATGTGGTTTAAAGTTTTGGCACAATGCTTTCAAGCCTTTAACTTTTAGACGGCGTGCTTTTAGACCACACCACCTCCCGTGTGGAAAGGTCTAAGATAAGTAAAATCTCAGGTCTCAAATTTTTAGTTTTAGCACAATAAAATAAAAGGACACCATCAGCAGCTGCCACTGGAAACAGTGATGAAACATGCCACACCATTTGCCGGTTTGTAAATCGCTTGACGGTCAAAAAGAGTTTGGTGGATGCCGGGAGAAAATTACCTCCCAGAATTGCATGGTGCCACATGTGAAATTTAGCGGAGCAGGAATAACAGTCTGGGGTTGTTTTTTTTAAAGCCTTGGATGAGATATCATATCTTCAATGGGGAATAATAATGCAAGAGCATGTAGTGATGCACTGCTGGGTTATTCTCAGCATGACAGTGTCCCTGTGCAACAAAATTAATCAAAACACAAATGGTTATGAGAGGTGTGTACAATAACTTGCTTGAGCCCAAGCCTCAACTCCACAATTATACCTTCAGGATCAATGGGCATTGTCTGATATTTTTAGACACCCTGTGTTTGACATGGTAAGTTGCTGTCAACTGTGCGTGTGTGTACTATATTGAGTTTTGGACTGCGTAGATCACTCATGTTCCACTTGTGCGTCAGCACCTCTTACCACAGTCTCTCTTTCCGAAAATCTCTCCCAAGTTCTTCCTAACCCCTACAAAACCACCACTGCCCTCCCCGTCTCTCTCTCTCTCTCTCTCACCCAACTGTGCGGAAAGTGAACCCCATTTCCTCAGCTGCCTGTTTCTCTCTCTTTCTGGACTGATGTGTGGAAAGCAGGCTTCATTTTCTGTGGTCACCATTCCAGGGGAGCCTCCCTCATTCCTGCCGGTGTATGTCAAACAAGCTTTGCTGGTCTCCTGGGTAGCAGTATATTAGCATGGGTTTAAATACTAATCTTATTGAGAATTTTCATCTAGTTTTGTTGTGCTCTGTAAATGTTGTTTGGCCTCTCTGGAATGTCTTTTCCCTAAAATGTTACACATTATTCATGTATGATTCATAGTCTTTAGTGCATGATGGGTTCCTAAACTTGGGAGGTGGCTGCACTATTTGGCTTGGAACATGTAGTTTAATTAGCTCATGCAGCAACACATACTTTAAAATGATGTAGTGTACTGGGACAAAGTAGAAAGTTTAATATTCTTAGTGGGGGAATTGTACTTAGTTGTATGCTTATGCACTCGATAATGATATTCAGATGTGCTCTAAAGGTTATACATGCATTGACTTGGTGGCAGAAGTTGGATCATTCTTACGATGATGTGTGAGCAAAATAAACTAATCAAATTACAATTAAAAACAATACTTTGGCACCCCCTGTCTGTCTAATAGAACCCATTCTGCTTTTTCAACAAGCAATTAGAAGTTGCCAGCAGAGGGCACTCTAAACTAATAACAATAAGACGCTTACTACAATAAAGCAGCTTAGGCAGTATAGAGGTGAGGTAAAATAAATAACATAATAATAATTAAAAATATAAAATAAATAACATAAAAAAAAATATATATATATATATATATCATACAAATACAAAAAAAGTCATACTTCTTCCTGAGAACAAGTACCCAGTCAATAACAATCTCAAGTTCATTGATTATAATTGGTCAGAAATCGATTCCAAGATGTTTCCCAATAATTTTACAGAGGAGGTTTGCTACTTTATCAAGTAGACATGAACTTCCACCCAGGCTGCTAAGGTCCTGTGGTACAGAGATACAACCCACACCCCTCCTTCACCTAATTTTACCCTTCATTACTGATCCTAATAAGTGTACAACTATAGTTAATGAACATGTCAGATGCAAACACGCCTGAGGGATATGGATATCTTACACAGCAGGATTCTTACAGCCGGCTGGTTTGAATAAACAGAATTCCATTATTATTGCAACAATTTCACTTTTAATGAAGGTAGCGATTTAATGTAACAGTGAATAATTGCAGAATTTACACTATAGTCAAACTGACAGAAAATAAAATGCTTAAACCAGCCAATCTGGTATTTAGCTGGTTTATGTGGTCTCTTAGCCTCTCTGGTGTCTTAAAACCCTTTAAAACCATTCAAACAGAAGAACTTATCTAATTTGGTAAGGTTTGAGTCCAGATAACTTTAGGCTTGTTTAGGCTGGATCAAGTTGGTGTTTAACTGGTTTAGCTTTTCAGCCAGCTGGTCTGTCTGCTTGAATAGCTGACAAGTACCCAAGGGTTAAAGGGTCATGAACTGTGAAATCAAAATTCCCTTGATCTTTTGACATTCAAGATGTAATTTTACTATAAAAACATCCTGCAAATTTCAGAACCCAAATCTTTCTTGTTAGTCTAAAAACAGCCTATATTGAAGCTAGTCTGCCAAAATGACAGATTGTGGATTGTACCACTTTATGACGTAATAGTGTGGGCTAAACCCCTCCTCCACAGAAGATCAATGCCTGCTTCTACACCGAATGCATGTCTACGCAGAAACCAAACAATAAAGATGCTCTAAAGAAAACAAGATAATGTACAGTGCCAAGTTGTGGAGAAACAGTCTTGGCATCGCATTCCTTCTGATCCCAACATTAGGAAAGAGTGAATTAACTTAATTTTTAATGAAGATTAGTCAGTCAGTAAGAACTCAGTTCTTCATTCACTTTATTTTTCCGCAGATTCGTTCACAAACAAAGCACAATTCGACACAGGATTTTCAAAAAGATGGATACTGAAAGATGATGCTGTGCCGGCTATATTGGATCCGACCATAATATCGCAACACACAAGTGTGAGAAACTGTTTTTATAATGCAATGACTATTGTTTTGTCTGTTATTACAGATCATTTGATATGTACTGCGTATTTATGCATTTTAACTTATGAATGAATGAATGAATGGTGCATTTATATAGCGCTTTATTATGTATTGTTGTACACCCAAAGCGCTTTACAATCATGTAGAGGGGTCTCTCCTCAACCACCACCAACTTAAATCAAAGCAGCGTCTATCTGTGAAGGACGTAGACTGTCAAACATACACAAGGTTCAAGGTTCAAGGTTCAAGGTTCTTTATTATTTCTCACATACACAATCATACAGGGTATAATCAGTAGTGAAATGTAGGTCGGGACAAGTCCGCTCAATGGAAAGTGCAAAAAAATAATAAAAAAATATTAATAAAATAGAAAATAAAAATAACATAAGCAATAAAACAATGAAACATAACACAAGAGAATATATATATAAATATAGGTGAGTATGAAAAAGGGAACAAATAATAAAATAAAAAGTGTAGGATGTGCAATGAGATAAAATGTGCAATACAGTATACTGTGGATAATAAATATTAATAAAAAACACGGATGTGCAAGAGAATGTGCAAATAGGTTGTACCGGGTATGTAAACATAGCAGCAGTGTGGATGATGGAGAATAATGGGTGTGTTTACAGTTTATTAAATTGAGTCCTGTGGATGTGATGGTGTTATGAGACTGAGTTTAGGAGCCTGATGGCCTGAGGGAAGAAACTCCTCCGCAGTCTTCAGTCTTTGCCATCATGCTCCTGAAGCGCTTGCCAGATGGCAGTAAACAGAAATGATGGTTACCGGGGTGAGTTGATTCCTTGATGATTTTAGCAGCTCTGCTTTTGCAGCGTTTGAGGTAGATGTCCTGCAGAGAGGGGAGAGCAGACCCTGAGATGCGTTCAGCTAAACGCACGACTCTCTGCAGAGCTTTGCAGTCCTGGTTTGTGGCATTATTATACCACACTGAGATCATCACTGAGATCATCAAGCCAATCATAGCAGGGGGTGTTTACTTCCGAATCTACAATCCTCTACACCTATTCAAACAGAGCATTCTGATGAGGTAAAAAACAGGACAGAAAATAGCATATTACTTCTAAATTAGGTTTTTTGATATAAAAATCTTGATAACATTATAAGTGGACCTCACAAAACAGTATAACATAATAAAAAGGCAGTTCATGACCTCTTTAAAACCAGTTTTTCATTATGGCACTGTATTAAAGATAACATTTATAAAATAATAAATAATAAAAAAAATGTAAGAATAAATGTATAATGACAAATTATTTTCCAAAAAATGTATCACGAGGTAGAAAAACATAAGGGTTGCTATAAATTATTGCTATAAATCACATCCTAATTGTCAGAGAAAATAAATGGGCAATATACAGAATCTCTGTGACTGTAGCTCATTCTTGGGGTGCATTATTGTGCCACAAAAGCCAGAAAGACACGGTCTTAGCCTTGTATCACACAATAATACCAGCCTGCTCGCTCCGAGCCTCTGATTGCACCGAGAGGAACTGTGATTCTTGGTCAAGAGGGACAGAGGGATGGGGAGAGGGGGAGAAGGATTATTTTGTTCTTTTCTCCACTCTATTACATGGTCAAAGCGGTTAAGCTCTGCGTGAAATCAGCCGAGGTTTCATGCCACAATACCACACAGCAGCTTTGCTTTTACCTCAGCCTAACCTCTCTCTTAGACTGTGGGTGGCTACAAATATTGGATTCTGGTGTTTATAGTACACAGACATATTTCAGTGCAGATCTGGCCACAGTTGGCAGAAATGTATGTATGTGTTTCCCTGTGCTAACAAAAAAGTGCCATGATTATTTGGATGTGGTTTTTGGACACTGGAATTGTGGTAACACCATGGTATTCTCTGAAAATACACTGGAATATTACCATATTATAATTTAATACCAAGGTAAATATAAAATCTGATACTATTTTTGTATATAATTGTGGCATACTGGTTGATTTCAGTGTTGATGGGGTATTAGATATTGTATTTGTTGTAAAAAGAGTAAATAAATTGTAGGTTTGTGTTTATATATGTAATAAAATGGCTTGTTTTGGAAGTACAGTGGGTCAATCGGGTTTCTCCATCCCTCTAAATTAAACAGGGGTAGGAGAAAGTATTGTAACACTAAATTACACACTTCTCCTTTAAGTGTGGACATCTCAGGTAAAATCCCCTACTGAGATGATTTCGATCCCTCAACTGCCGCTGCACTACACCCGGGAGACACCTGCCTGAGTCCTGACTGATCAGTCACAGCTGCTCAGATCAATACATGCTTTCTAATACAAGCTCTCACATGAACACACTTAGTTTAGACACTTAAGCCTGTGGAACAGCAGCAGGGATCGACTTGGATGAGTAGAAACGAGGCATGGGAATAAATAAATTAATGTTGAGAGCTAAGGGAGCGATGGGTGAATGAGTGAAATTTGGATGCGAGTACAGTATAAGAGGAATGCAATGAATGTGTGAAAATTGTAAATGGGTTTAAAATAATGAAGAAAATGCTACAATGACAGTGAACAAGAGAATGAAGGACTGACAGAAATTGGCAGTAAGATGCATTGTAATCATCAAGGACTGTTTGGAGGAACATTCTGGTTTACTTACAAAAGGCATATATACTATATATGAAGAGCTCTTTTCCAAAATGCGATAAACGCCAAATTTAAAAAAAATGAGTTCGTCATGCCATTTTGCTGTGTACTGAACCTATTCACTGCTTCATCAATGTTTCATGCCAAATCGCTATATTTCCTTGTTTAAAATGTACCTCACTCTCCTGACCTCACAAAGAGGTGCTCTAGCGACTGACGCTAAAAGCTGTAGCCTTTGGCGTTCCTTGTTAGAGCGCCCGCCTCCTGCACCGGAAACCCGGGTTCGAGACCCCCTCGGTGTGATGGTGCGGACCCGGGGGGGTTTAACAATCATTGTTTAACATGTTCAGACTGAGCCAACAGACCATTTTAACATGATAAATTGAATATTAACAAAATGTATGGGTCTAGGTAAAAAAATTTCATTTTCATGAAAACTATTAAAATGGATTTATAGTGTTTTGGAAAAGAGCTCTTCATATACACATATACACTTTTTAACTCCATTATCATGCAAAGCCAGTTATTTTAAAAAAAATCGACCAAAGGAATTATTGCATAACTAGTGCAAAATGCATTTACTTACACATTTGAGATTAGAGAAATTTCATGTTTTTTTTTTATTGATTTTACAGAAAATATTTTCTCCAATTATTTTTTGCGCTTAATAAGCCATTTACACTTCGTATTAAGGTATGTTTTGGTCGATCCAATCACAAGTGGACAATGTTAAATAGAGATTTAAATGGGGTTTTCCAGAGGTAGTGGATTCAACCAGATTGCTTTCGTAGTGTAAACGCTTATGCTATTAGAGCAGAAGCAAAAACTGTTGATCTCTGTATCATTTTCCATTGTCCTTTTGCATTCATAAGTAAATTGTACAAGCTTATTTCGCAATGTTATATTGAAAGATCAGAAAAAGCCCATAGATATCTCAAATAAATCAGGAAAGTGGACAAAAGAATCATATTAAAACAGCGTGTGTATACTGTTTCCATCTACTTGTTATCCGATTGACTAAAACCTAGCTTAATACCACGCGTAAACACAGCTTTGGAGTAGCATACTGCTTAGCCTGACAACATGCTAACCCTTTGTAAATGTACAGTATTACTGTCATTTTTGTTTGCTAAGGGATTTTTTTTATTTTGTCTTTTATAATTAACCAGATACAGTCACATGTGCTGCTGATAGAGCCGTTTTAACGATGATTCCTTAAAGGACATTCAGCGACTTAATTCAGTGTATGTTTTTTCTTTAGGGAGAAAGGTGCAGCGTTATGTGTCGAGAGAGAAAAGTGATGGGGCTGGTTTCTCCTCCTCCCCCCCTTTGCTTCTTCTCAAGGTGACACTTCCATCTGCCCCTTCCCTCTCTTTTCCAATCTTTTCTTTAAATGCCCCACTAGAGCCGATGTCACAGCTTTTTCATGGTCTTGCTGAAGGATATGCTTTACTCTCTAATCTATATTCCACTCATGCCTGCATTTCCATTCTCTTTAGCGTCAGTGTCCATTACAGACCCAATGATATTTCATTGCAACTGAGAACGAAGGTTGAGCGAAAGAGGAGAGAGAGACTATTTGCATGAAGCACATATTGTGCTCCTTTCTTTATAGTAAATGGTGAAGAAATGGACAGGGAGGACCCTAATGTCCATAAATACATTAACAAAATACTCTCCACTCTTATTCACATTCACTGGGCACTTCAGCACTGCCTTTTCAAGTATTTTCATATTTTATTGTTTTTATCACTTAAATAACCTCCAGATTTGATGCAGACTTTTACTTTTCTGCAGAAAAAAGAGGTTATGTTGTCTTTTTTAAATGATTTTATCGACTACCAGGAGAAAATGCGAATTATTTTGTATATTATCTTAAAGTTTCTGCTAAAAAAGTAATCCATAACAAAATACAAAATCTACCAATGTATATATTACAGTAATAATACTGAGGTCCTTAGGTAATTTTCACTCCAATCAATAACTGAGACAATAACTAAGATGGTATATGTTTTGCTGTTCCAGGCTTTTCCTGTTATCGATTGCTGTATGTCTGTTTGACTTGTTAATTCATTTGGGAATTGTATCAACTGACTCAATGAAAAAAACAAATTTTACAGTGACTTAAATTCAGTTGTTTCAAACACAAAGGTATAGTATGGCTTCAGAAGACTTTCAAAAATGATCGTATGAACTACTTTTAAGATGTTTCTAGCTTATTTATTGATGTTTGAAAGCCTGTCCCTGTTCTGTCCTGTTCCCTGTTTATTGTCACTGTTCTGTGTAACAGCAACCAGAACATGGAGAATATAACAAATGTTTAAATTAGTGGTGGGCCGTTATCGGCGTTAACGTGCTGCGTTAACGTGAGACTCTTATCGGCGATAAAAAAAATATCGCCGTTAATCTATTCTCAAAGTTGGGTTGGGAGCTGGGTCTATACTACGCAAGCTATGATGACTTTCACCATGATATTTTAGCGCGGATGTATACCTAGCCGAATTGCACTGTAGGGGGCGAGAACGAGTCTTCGAACTAGAGGCTCGCAGTCCGTGATGGACAGATTGTTAACGGCTGGTCTGTGTGGTAATACAATCGGGCAGGACATCCAAACGCTCGTCTATCATTCATCAACCTCAAATATGGCTTTTCATCTGAAAGATGTATGTAGTAGCAACTTTACATGGCCGCTCAATATGATGTTAACCTAGAGAAATGTGCGCTATTGAAGTGTTTGTGTGGAAGCGCGTTTGCTGCAGGACAGGCTCCGGTGCGTTCACTTGCTCTTAAAATCTCCGTCATTCTTGGTCATACAGATAAAAGTAGCCTAATACATCTTTCGAATCTGTAAAGACTCTACGTTTATTTGTGTGCACTCAGAATAACAACGAAACGTTGCGCTTTTAAGCAAACAGGATGCGCTTTAGGTCTCATGTGAACTTGAGCGAGAAACTTCGAAACTCCGTCTTTGAAAAATATATCTATAGAGAGTGAAATGTCTAAAAAAAAAAAAATAGAAGACGTGTGTGTTAGCATGGATGATTTACATGAAATTTAATCTGTGCAACACTGTGCATAAGATGGCTGTCAGTTCAATATAATAACAAAAAACGACATTTTGGGTTTTTTCAGAATGGGAGTCATTCTTCCGGGAGTGGAACGGGATTTTCCTCCAGTTTTTTCGTGGGATTGGGACGGGAAGAGATTCAAGTTTGTGATGCATTTTGGAAACAGGAGATGAGCCCCTGGTCTAATGCGCCACCTGGCTTGAGAAACCCGTTCTCAAAGACTTACTTTTAGTCATTATTTGGGTAGCACACATATTCTGAATGCCTTCGGCAGAATTCAAATGAGCCATTTTAATCTAGATTAATCTAGATTAATTCCAAAATTAATCTAGATTAATCTAGATTAAAAAAATTTATCTATGCCCACCACTAGTTTAAATGGAGAATTTTTTCACTTTTATCCACTAAATGAGCTCATTTCAAATTTGATGCCTGCTACAGGTCTCAAAAAAGTTGGCACGGGTGCAACAAAGGGCTGAAAAAGCAAGACTTTTGAAAAGATTCAGCTGGGAGAACATTTAGCAACTAATTAAGTTAATCGGCATCAGGTCTATAACATGATTAGCTATGTCTTAGAGTCTCTCAGAAGTAAAGTTGGGCAGAAGCTCTCCAATCTATAAGATCTAAAAAGATTGTGGAATACTTAAAAAACAACGGTATGGGCAGCTTGCATATTTTGGAAGGCACTATGAATGCTGAAAGGTATATAAAGGTTTTAGAGCAACATATGCTCCCCTTCAGATGACGTGTATTTCAGCAGGACAATGCAAAACCACATACTGCAGCTGTTACAACAGCATGGCTTCGTAGTAGAAGAGTCCGGGTGCTGAATTGGCCTGCCTGCTAAAAATACGTCAAAGATGACCACAAACTCTTCAGCAGCTGGAAACCTGTATCAAGCAAGAAGGGGACAAAATTCCAACACCAAAACTCCAGAAACTCATAACCTCGATGCCCAGATGTCTTCAAACTGTTTTGAAAAGAAGAGGTGATGCTACACCATAGTAAACATGCTCCCATCCCAACTATTTTGAGACCTGTAGCAGGCATTACATTTGAAATGAGCTCCTTTTTTACATAACATTTCTCAGTTTAAACATTTGTTATGTTCTCTATGTTCTATTGTGAATAAAATATTGGCTCATGCGATTTGACATTTTTTGTTTTCATTTTAATTTAAAAACGTCCCAACATTTCCGCAATTCGGGTTGTATTTGAAGTTCTTTAAACTTGACTGAGTGACCACAGAACATATCCTTACTGTATTACCTACAACAGGGTTGCCAAATTTGATTGCCTGGCTGGAGTGAGATTTTGAAGACTGAATTGATCTCATGCTCCTATTTGGATCCAACCAATTACTTTTAATTCTCTTAAAACTGTAAATTACCCAGACATTTAATACCAGATACACTTCTTAGAAACTACCTTATTATTTTATGTATACAAAATATGTATAACAGTAACATAATAATAAGAACTTAATACATGCATATAACTTGTTTGCCTACAGTTGTAAATCAGAAAGGCAGTTGCAAATCATTAAATTTTAGACATTAAAAAAGCTATCTAGATGTTAACGTCATCTATTGTGTAAGAAACACTTATTCACTCCTTTATTAACAATAATTTATTAATCCTGTAAATATATTTTCTATATTACGATATCATGGTCTTTTTATAAAAGTTGATTGTATAAAGGTTCATTTTATAATGCATGAAAATTAATATTTTAGTCTATATTACTGCACTCATTTCTCCTTTGCAATACAAATGCATTTTTCCCTACTGTAAGCGACATCAGTGACAGTGCACATAGGCCTATCATCCGCCGTAATGGTCCAGCCAAATAGAGCATATACTCTCATTTGGCCAATTTGTGCATAACGGGAAAAATCCAGTCCTATGATGCGCTGAAAACCCCATGAAGCATCTGACGACAAATGCATGAGTGTTAGCATTCGTGATTATTACCTTATTCACAATTGTATCCCAGTTCAACTAACCCTTCTCAAATCTTCATCAGTTCAGTTCAAGTACAGTGGAGAAACAGCCCATGAGGCAGATGCATCTGTCACTCTTGACCAGCAGAAGCACCTTCACGAGAAGACAGAAAAATACAAACACGGTTTTCAGAAGGTGTGAAAAACAGCTGTGGCAAAAATGCAAGAAAAACATATTAACAGATTTTATTTAAAATTCAAATAATTTAAATTGACTTGAACAGTGTCTGAACAAGCTCCCCTCCAAGCTCAAAGCATTCTGCAATCACTACAACATGTTCAGTTAATCAAATCTAAGGACTTGTTTAAATTATGGTTACATATTTTACTGAAAAACAATACCAATTAAAAAATGTTTTTTGCAGTGTATTTTCTATTGAACAGATTTTGCTGCACAATTGTATAGACTGTAATCAATGTACTGTACCACATGATTTTTGTTGAAGTGTGAAACACCCAGGGCTGGCACAGAGGTCATCTGGAAAACAGCCGTATACATGGCTTATTTTATAGAGGAAATCACTCCAATCTAAAGATATGGCAAAAACACAGGGGATAGTTAAAGAGATAATTCATCCAAAAATGAAAATTAATGTACTCACCCTCATATCTTTCCAAACCTGTATCCCTTGCTTTCTTTTGTGAGACATAAAAGAAGGTGTTTTGGGGAAGAAAAAATCTGTATTAATAATTATGTAGCTTTTTTGCTGCAGTTTCCATAAAATGACCAGGGCTGCCAAACTTAAAAATAATGTCACTCTGTCCGATAACTAGTTTCATTTCGCTCGGTTGTCTTTTATAGGCACTGTCTAAAGCCTTTTTATAAGATTGTTTGGCTTAATGTGAGTTGTTTACACCTACCTAACCATATTTTGGGCAAAAATGTATATAAATTTAGCTAAATCTCACAAAACTTCCTTTTTGGAGACATCCTCCTTTGTAAAAACGGTATTTAAAAAGTAAATACACTATTTATTTATTTTTAAATTTAGGTTACAGTATTACTATACTATACTATATTACTTTACTTTACTTTTAGTCATTTAGCAGACGCTTTTATCCAAAGCTGTATTCGCTAAAAAGCAACTTACAAATAAGAAAAAGTAACTAAAATGAAAAGTTAAAACTATAAATATTATATATACACATTTAAGAAGATAAAGAAATTAAATAAAAATTACAAATGCATACAACAACATTTCAAAACTAAACATTTAAATGAAAACAAAAAAAGCTAAAAACAAGTCAAAATATTAAATCAAGAAAAGGTATGAGTATAATAATGATTCTAACATAACACTAAAGGCCTAAGTATACTTCTTTTTTACATAGTAAGAATTGGTTATAAAAACTAAAACAGAAGTGAAACAAGTAGTAGGACAGAAGATAAATAAAAAGCGATACTTATATCCCTTGCCGGTGTCCCTGCCCGGTGGAGTCGCACGGTAGAGTCGATGGTCTTTACACTCATCGGTCTTCACACAAGGAGGGCTTCACATGAGGCGCCGCGACCGCTGCCGCAGTATATTAACCTTTTTAAACCCGTCTAACAAATCACTATTTGAATTCAGCTGAATACACTTTCCTGTTATCACAACAAATGGCCAAGCAAGCGCCGACACTGACAAGAGGCGCGATACAGTACGAGACCAAACGCGATGTGTGTGTGTGTGGTGTGTGTGTGTGTGTTGTTGGTGAGTAACTGACAAGTAACACAAAATAAAAATACTTTTTTTATTAAATGTCCCTCCACCCACTCAATAATTTACATATATATTAATATTGATCAGTTTGAGGTGCTGACGGAAAGATCTTTGTGATCTTGCAGCATAAGTTTACTCTACCTGGTCTCATAGCATTTACGTACCTGGATGCACTTTTTAGCAAGACACCAAATACGTACCAATAACTACATATCACTGGAGTTTCCAAAAGAAACACTAGAGGCAGTAAAACTATGACACTTTTTACTCCTTTTCACACAAATTACAGAGTTTTGATTTATAAAGCGTAATTTTCGCACAATTACTTGAAGAATATCATGTTACGACTTCAAAACAATATTAATATGCTGGGAGATTTGAAAACTGATGCTTTTGAATGTTAGCATCGCACATATCCAGCCTCATATCTATGTGTTTTCATGGACGGTAAGTTTGTTCAGTAGCTCACGGAGTACGGAAGCGTATTTAGGAGGCGAGGAGCTCCGGTTCAAATCCCGTGTAATCACGGTTTGACAAAACAGTTCAAATCTGCATATAGGAAGTTGAAATGGCACGGTTGCATCAACAAATACGTTTTTATATCAGTTTTGCATTTGTTAACACTATCGGGTAGGTCTAGGGTTGGGTTTGGTGTAGGGCACGATAGAGCATTAACTTTTAGGGACAGAACCCGGATATTTGAATTCTGAACCGCTGCAATACATTTCTGTAGCAACATAATAAAAGCACAGCAATAAATACCTATATCTATGTAATAAAAACGTGCCAGGGTTTACGTATTTAACTTGTGTTTTAGAGCCACTTAGTGGACATTTCTCTCTGAAATTGCAGTGAAACGTGCAGTAAAGTACGTAAAACGGTGTCGCAGAGAAAGTGCACAGAGGTACATATTTTTATGAGACCAGGTTGAGTTTACTTTAGTTTTCCTGTTTGTGCACTAAATTTACTATATTCTTTGTTTCTCCTTTTTGCCCACCAAGTTTGTTGATTTTTTTTAAGCTAAGCTTGCCGCTCTGAAGACTCTGCAGAATGGTTTGTGCAGTGTTTTCTGCAAATTTGGAGCATCTTCTGAATGAACAATTGTAAAGTTGAAGCATGTGACGGCACTTCTTGGACTTTCACAAGAGGAATTTCTGTCATCATCTGCATTCCCTCCTAATTTATCTGATCCTACCTGTTACTACCAGATCCCGAGCTCCTCCAGATATGTGTCCCTGCTGAAACCATTCATGCTGTAGGATCTCCTCTATAGTTGCTCTCTCGGTTGGTTGATAAGTCAGGCAGCGACTTATCAAATCCTGAAATTCTGAAAGAGTTTTTCATTGGTTAGTCAAGCATGTTCTTTTATGTCCATGTGACATGCTAATGTTGTCAATTATGAACATAGCTTTGGAATGTATTGTGTGTTTATCAATGTTATTGTCACTGTGTTATTGGTAGTTAATTGTTCACTCTCACCTGTGGACACACTGACGTTAAAACTCAAGCTGCCATGCGTCATGTCTTCTAGACTGTTAAAGGGCTGACATTTGCACACCATTGAGTACATCATGAAGCCCAGAGACCAGACGGTTGTTGGCCCTGCCTCATATTTTAAGTCCTTGTAGTATTCAGGTGGGCAGACTCCTCCTGTTCACGAAAGTAAGAGATATCAGGTTAAATAAACATTTTGCCTAAAAAAAAGTCACCAGCAACTTGACCAAATGTCCATTTACACACACATCTGTTCTTTGGTATTTATTAAATCACTACACAGAAGGTTGACTTCTCATTAGGACTAACTGCAACCGTTACACAAAAAGCCAACTCACCTGTAAATTCACCCAAGTAGCCTGAAGTTTTGACGAGGTCACCGCTGCCAAAGTCTATCAGTTTGACTTGGTTTGTCTTTGTGTTGATCAGAAAGTTATTCAACTTAATGTCCCGGTGGAAGACGCCTCGGTCAAGACAGTGCTTGGCCCCGAGCACCGCTTGGTGCATCAGGCTACGTGTCTGTGATTCGTTCACTCGCTGCATATTGTTAACCATGAATTTGAGCAAGTCCTTGCAAGGTTGTGTATATTCCAGGATCAGGATGAACCGATCCTCCTCTTCAAACCATTCCAGCATGTGCACAATGTAGGGGCTTAATGGAGGTCGTTTCAGCAGCAGGTTTAGAGCCACTTCAGCAAACAGCGGCTTTGAACAGCCAGGCTACAGAAAAGAGAGTTCAGTAATTAAGAGTTCAATATCGCATTTCACTTGTATTTGCAACGTAATTTGGATTAAATTGTAATTATAATTTGTATTTAGTTTGCATTTAAATGTGTTTATTAAGTTATTAAGTTGTCATTAAGTTATGTCAACTTACTATTTCAATATACCGGTCTGTTTCACATTTAGGGATGAATTTGATGGCGACCTGCAAAAAATAAATAAAAAAATAATTAAACAAATAAATAAATGTATAAGTGCACAAGATGTTACATATGGATAAACTGATCATATTGAATCTGCAAATTAACATTAATTATATATATTAGTTTCACAAATATTTCCATTTAAAATGATTTTAAGTATGCTTTGGTCTAAGCCAGGGGTAGGCAACGTCGGTCCTGGAGTGCCAATGTCCTTCAGAGTTTAGCTCCAACCCTGAAAAAACCTCACCTGCCTGTAGGCCTAGTAATTCTGAAGACCTTGATAGTCTGGTTCAGGTGTGTTTGATTAGGGTTGGAGCTAAACTCTGCAGGATACCGGCACTCCAGGACCGACGTTGCCTACCCCTGGTCTAAGCACTGATCTATATGGTCTATATACATTAGATTAAGTGAATAAAGCGGTGATTCTACCTGCTCGCGTAGAAATTTTGAAATCCCTTCGTACACGGTGCCGAAGCCTCCTTCTCCAATCTCTTCTCCCACTTCATAAATCTCATCAAATGGAACTGCAAAAATGTACAAAGAGAGCATGTTAATATATGATATTCAGTCTTACATGAAATCCAGTAACAATGCTTGAATAAATATGCACTTCCAGTTCACATCAAATAAATGCACACTAAATATGGTCAATGTTTGAGACTAACGCTGCGTCCGAAATTGATACAAAGTAAGTTTAAATTCAATTGTAGTACCTACTCAGACAGTCAATGTGTAACAGCAGGATTCTTTCAATTCCTTTTAGGCAATCAGGAAAATAATATTACTTGGTCAAGAGTACTAGATTTATCATTTACGTTTGGAATACCTTATGAGGAATTAGACATTTATATATATATATATATACAGTATATATATATATATACAGTATATATATATATATATATATATATATATATATATATATAAACATATGTAAACACACAAGCAGCGTCCCAAATGACACACTATACACTATGAACTTATACATTATGTAGTTACGCAGTATGTACTCAACCATGTAGTGTATTAATTATATAAGGTTATTTTGTTATTAATATTGGAGTCTGATAGCCCCTCCCCTTCGCGATGTAATTAAAGCTGCGACAGTTGAGTGCATAAAGTGTTCCAACATTCCACATTTGATTTTTTCGGTTATTTAAGTGCATCATCCGGTATTTAAAGTGTACTTTTTCTTTTTGGAATTTTCATGCGTGAACACACTACTCTATTTATCCTAAAAAACGTTATAGAATAATGCATAAGTATGCAATTTGGGATGCACTACAGACTACGGTACGTAGAGACAGATGTGAAGCAATGAGTGGAGGAACAAGAAAATGTTAACAAGTGGACATAGACTCACCAGAAGTTGGATCGGTGAAACAGGCTGCTCTGAAATGGGTTTGATCTGCGATTCGTCTATGCTTGGAAGCACCCAAAAACTGTGGGGCTACTGGATAAAGAGCAGACGGGCCTGGAAGAGGATCAGCTGGATCCTGCAGACCCGCTGGCACAAGGCCAGATGGTCCTACGACAGGTGTCATATTTGAAGCATCTGGATCTCGATCAGGGTCAGATGAACCAGACTGAGGATCTTCTGGAGGATCAGCTGGATCCTGCAGAGCTGTTGGCTCAAGGATGTTTGGATCCAGCTGATAATCAGTCAGATCCTGCAGAGCCATTAGCTCAAGGACGTTTGGATCCGGCTGATAATCATCTGGTTCCTGCAGAGTCATCGCCTCAAGGACGTTTGAATCCGGATGATAATCAGCTGGTTCCTGCAGAGCCATCAGCTCAAGGATGTTTGGATCCGGCTGATAATCAGCTGGTTCCTGCAGAGTCATCAGCTCAAGGACGTTTGGATCCGGCTGATAATTAGCTGGTTCCAGCAGAGCCATCAGTTCAAGGACGTTTGGATCCGGCTGATGATGATCTGGTTCCTGCAGAGCCATCGGCTCAAGGACGTTTGGTTCCGGCTTATGATCAGCTGGTTCCTGCAGAGTCATCAGATCAAGGACGTTTGGATCCGGCTGATAATTAGCTGGTTCCAGCAGAGCCATCAGTTCAAGGACGTTTGGATCCGGCTGATGATGATCTGGTTCCTGCAGAGCCATCGGCTCAAGGACGTTTGGTTCCGGCTTATAATCAGCTGGTTCCTGCAGAGTCATCAGATCAAGGACGTTTGGATCCGGCTGATAATCAACTGGTTCCTGCAGAGTAATCAGATCAAGGACGTTTGGATCCGGCTGAGAATCAGCTGGTTCCTGCAGAGCAATCGGCTCAAGGATGTTTGGATCCGGCTGATGATCATCTGGTTCCTGCAGAGTCATCAGCTCAAGGACGTTTGGATCCGGCTGATGATGATCTGGTTCCTGCAGAGCCATCGGCTCAAGGACGTTTGGTTCCAGCTTATAATCAGCTGGTTCCTGCAGAGCCATCGGCTCAAGGACGTTTGGATCCGGCTGATAATCAGTCAGATCCTGCAGAGCCATTAGCTCAAGGACGTTTGGATCCGGCTGATGATCATCTGGTCCCTGCAGAGTCAACGGCTCAAGGAAGTTTGGATCCGGCTGATGATCATCTGGTTCCTGCAGAGCCATCAGCTCAAGGACGTTTGGATCCGGCTGATAATCAGCTGGTTCCTGCAGAGTCATCAGCTCAAAGACGTTTGGATCCGGCTGATGATCATCTGGTTCCTGCAGAGTCATCAGCTCAAGGACGTTTGGATCCGGCTGATGATGATCTGGTTCCTGCAGAGCCATCGGCTCAAGGACGTTTGGTTCCAGCTTATAATCAGCTGGTTCCTGCAGAGCCATCGGCTCAAGGACGTTTGGATCCGGCTGATAATCAGTCAGATCCTGCAGAGCCATTAGCTCAAGGACGTTTGGATCCGGCTGATGATCATCTGGTCCCTGCAGAGTCAACGGCTCAAGGAAGTTTGGATCCGGCTGATGATCATCTGGTTCCTGCAGAGTCAATGGCTCAAGGTAGTTTGGATCCGGCTGATGATCATCTGATCCCTGCAGAGCCGTCAGCTCAAGGACGTTTGGATCCGGCTGATGATCATCTGGTTCCTGCAGAGTCATCGGCTCAAGGACGTTTGGATCCAGCTGATGATCGTCTGTTTCCTGCAGACCCATCGGCTCAAGGACATTTGGATCTGGCTGATGATCATCTGGTTCCTGCAGAGTCATCAGCTTAAGGACGTTTGGATCCGGCTGATGATCATCTGATTCCTGCAGAGCCATCGGCTCAAGGACGTTTGGATCCGGCTGATAATCAGCTGGTTCCTGCAGAGCCATCAGCTCAAGGACGTTTGGATCCAGCTGATAATCAGCTGGTTCCTGCAGAGCCATCAGCTCAAGGACGTTTGGTTCCGGCTGATAATCATCTGGATCCTGTTGAGGCATCGGCTCAAGGATGTTTGGATCCGGCTGATATTCAGTCAGATCCTGCAGAGCCATCGGCTCAAAGACGCATAGATCTAGCTGATAATCAGCTGGTTCCTGCAGAGCCATCAGCTCAAAGATGTTTGGATCCAGCTGATGATCAGTCAGATCCTGCAGAGCCGTTGGCTTAAGGACGTTTGGATCCGGCTGATGATCAGCTTGTTCCTGCAGAGCTGTTGGCTTAAGGACGTTTGGATCCGGCTGAGGATCATTTGAATTTGTGTTGGGTTGTTGACAAATAGGAGCCACCTTGTTGTGCTTTTCCTGTTGTGTTTCTACAAGTTTTACAGCCTGCCATGTTCTTTCAAAGAATGTACAGATGTGCGTATTCTTCTTCCTGTTAGCTTGATTTTCAAAAAAAAAAAAATAAACAGAAATGGAAGAGTTAAAAATTACCACCAGATATAAGATGTCACATTTTAAAGCTAGAGACAATGAATAAACATTCCAACTTATTGTAAATATTATATATAAATATATAAATATACTTAACAGGGTCACTAGACACAAGTGTGAAAAACAGAATTAAAATGACAGTAGACCCACCTTCAGCTGGTTTTTCTTCACAGTTCATCGGTGTGACGCTGGATGGATGCGGCGGAGGATCAGTTTGATCATGTAGGGTTGTTTGCTCAAGGCCGGACGAGCCTGGCTGTGGATCGGCTAGAACCTCGGCTGGTTCGAGGCCGGATGGACCACACTGGGGATCAGCTGAATCGGTGTCGGAAACAGGCTGAAGAGGGGCCACTCTGTTGCCTCGACGTTGACACTGGTTGGCGCTTTTCACAGCAAGCCGTGTCTTTCTGAAGAATGCACAAAGGCTGTTCTTCTTGCGTTTTGAGGATTTTTCTGTAAATAAATATTTTCTGGTTACTAAGTTGACATTTTTTTACTAAATTAACATTTAACATGAAATGCCACAACAAACTATACTCCACAAAATGGAATTAAAAATCAAATACATGCAAATGCAAAATGTAAAAATAAATTAATTTAATTGTTAATGTCAAATTACAAAATTAAAAAACAATTAACAAATACTTAACAAAATTATAATTAAGTATTTTTAGAGTTATATATATATTCCTAGTGTGTGAAACCTGAGACAAATAAGTCAAATGAAAACATTTCACAAACTGAAGTTTGTCGTTCACCTGTTAGGCTGTTCTCCATAGCTGCTGCTGCTGCAGGAGAAGTCTCTGGATGTGCTCCTGAAGGGTCGGTACTCTTTCCTCCGGCTGTCAGTGTATCATCCACTAACACTGAACACTTAGTGTTGAGCTCCACTGACTCCCGCACAGGAGAAACGCTGGTGCTTATAATGATGCACCGGTGTATCCTCAACTTTGCTTCTGCGCGGATTCTCACACAACTGATCACAATATATCAGATTAGCTCTGTGGCCCGACGCTGAACTCACAGCTGTGGAATGCTTCGCTGTGACGTCATGACTCTCTGTGACGTCACGTGTGCACTGGTATTCTAGTCTTTGACGTGGCCTCACAAAATCGCATTATTTGAAAGAGAGTAAGCCAGTTGTCTTTACATTACACACACACACACACACACACATATATATATATACAGGGCTCTAGAGTGCGACCTAATTTCTCAAGGGTGTGACTAAAAAAAAACGTTGGTCGCACTGGTGCGTCCAGCCATTTGCAAAAAAAAAAAAAAAAAAAAGTCTCCGCGACTCAAAGTCTCTGCTGTTCGCCAACAGACACGTTAGGCTCATAGCGTGGTCTAAACCAATCAGAGATAGTGAAGTGCGGACCCCCCTTCTGATTGGCCGTGGTCCAGATATTCCTGTATGTGTGTGTGCGTTTGAAGATGCGTGTGCTGCTGCAGTCAGAGAGAGAGGTGAGTAGTAGAGATGCGCGCAGCTCTTTCTCTGAATTTGATCTGTTCAGTGAGCGTCTGACAGTCACTCCAGAATTCTGCGATCGCTGAATTTATCGCAAAATCAAGCAATCTCCGCTATTTTCCAAATTGCCGCAGATTTTGCACTTAGACGCGTCTTTTGACGTCATCGCAATGCGCTTTCAGTCAAAGAAATGTTGTTTCTCGGTTCAAAAAATGGAATGAACAGCTTTGCGTTCTCTTCATGCCCGATTTACAAGAGCTGCATCGGACAAACGAACCGAAAGCGGAACAAATCCGCGCTAACGTTACTCGTTTGGGCTACAGACCGTTTATCTGCTCGGACCGGAACCGCGGGCTGCTCTCGATCACGCGACACCGTTATACACGGCGCTGGGAGATACAGTGAAGTAGTCGAATTCACCGCGGAATCAATAACATCTCTGTCAAATCTTGTGAGAAGCATTCAAATTCGCCACAGAATTATGTTAAGACATCGAAATAAACTCCACTGATGTGGAAACCAGGAGAAACATTGTTCAATAAACACATCACCACCATTCACCATGGATTTAACATAACTAACGTTACAGGAACAAGGTCTAATGTCTTAAAATGTTTTTAAATGCTTCACACAACTTTTCCCAGCACTTCAAACTTTAAGTAGGCTATTACCGAATTTTTAAGTTATTTTTAATGTGATGACATTATTTGTTCATCCTTCATAGGTTACCCCATTTATAAAACTAAACGTTTCATAATGTAGGAAAGCAAACACTTATTTAAAAATAAAAAAATACATTAAATTACCACTATTAGATGGCTGCAGAGAAGTACTTATAGGCTTATCAGCCATTTCCACTCCCTAAGATATATAATAAATCTCTATTTGACATCTGACTGGAAACATATTAGAGATGTATTGCAGATGAGCAAACACTCTTAAAATTACCTCTTGAATATGTAAATGCAGACATCAGATAGACATCTCTAAGATGCACATGTGTGATCAGGGTGAGTGCTTTACTGTCAGGTGCTGGTGCCACCTTCTGTAGAACTTAAAGGCACTGGTGCTGATAATCAGCTGGATTCTGCAGAGCCATCGGCTCAAGGACATTTGGATCCGGCTGATGATCAGCTGGTTCCTGCAGAGCCATCGGCTCAAGGACATTTGGATCTGGCTGATGATAATCTGGATCCTGTTGAGGCGTCGGCTCAAGGATGTTTGGATCCGGCTGATATTCAGTCAGATCCTGCAGAGCCATCGGCTCAAGAATGTTTGGTTCCGGCTGATGATCAGCTGGTCCCTGCAGAGCCGTTGACTCAAGGATGTTTGGATCCGGCTGATGATCAGCTGGTTCCTGCAGAGTAATCGGCTCAAGGACGTTTGGATCCGGCTGATGATCATCTGGTTCCTGCAGAGCCATTGGCTCAAGGACATTTGGATCCGGATGATGATCAGCTGGTTCCTGCAGAGCCATCGGCTCAAGGACATTTGGATCTGGCTGATGATAATCTGGATCCTGTTGAGCCGTCGGCTCAAGGATGTTTGGATCCGGCTGATATTCAGTCAGATCCTGCAGAACCATCGGCTCAAGAACGTTTGGTTCCGGCTGATGATCAGCTGGTTCCTGCAGAGCCGTTGACTCAAGGATGTTTGGATCCGGCTGATGATCAGCTGGTTCCTGCAGAGCCGTTGACTCAAGGATGTTTGGATCCAGCTGATGATAAGCTTTTTCCTGCAGAGCCGTTGACTCAAGGATGTTTGGATCTGGCTGATGATCAGCTGGTTCCTGCTGAGCCGTTGACTCAAGGACGTTTGGATCCAGCTGATGATCAGCTGACTCCTGCAGGGCCATCGACTCAAGGACGTTTGGATCCGGCTGATGATCAGCTGGTTCCTGCAGAGCCATCGGCTCAAGGACGTTTGGTTCCGGCTGATAATCAGCTGGATTCTGCAGAGCCATCGGCTCAAGGACATTTGGATCCGGCTGATGATCAGCTGGTTCCTGCAGAGCCATCGGCTCAAGGACATTTGGATCTGGCTGATGATAATCTGGATCCTGTTGAGGCGTCGGCTCAAGGATGTTTGGATCCGGCTGATATTCAGTCAGATTCCTGCAGAGCCATCGGCTCAAGGACATGTTGGTTCCGGCTGATGATCAGCTGGTCCCTGCAGAGCCGTTGACTCAAGGATGTTTGGATCCGGCTGATGATCAGCTGGTTCCTGCAGAGTAATCGGCTCAAGGACGTTTGGATCCGGCTGATGATCATCTGGTTCCTGCAGAGCCATTGGCTCAAGGACGTTTGGATCCGGCTGATGATCAGCTGGTTCCTGCAGAGCCATCGGCTCAAGGACATTTGGATCTGGCTGATGATAATCTGGATCCTGTTGAGCCGTCGGCTCAAGGATGTTTGGATCCGGCTGATATTCAGTCAGATCCTGCAGAGCCATCGGCTCAAGAACGTTTGGTTCCGGCTGATGATCAGCTGGTTCCTGCAGAGCCGTTGACTTAAGGATGTTTGGATCCGGCTGATGACCAGCTGGTTCCTGCAGAGCCATCGGCTCAAGGACATTTGGATCCGGCTGATGATCATCTGGTTCCTGCAGAGCCATCGGCTCAAGGACGTTTGGATCCGGCTGATGATCATCTGGTTCCTGCAGAGCCATCGGCTCAAGGACATTTGGATCTGGCTGATGATCATCTGGTTCCTGCAGAGCCATCGGCTCAAGGACGTTTGGTTCCGGCTGATGATCAGCTGGTTCCTGCAGAGCCATCGGCTCAAGGACATTTGGATCCGGCTGATGATCAGCTGGTTCCTGCAGAGCCATCGGCTCAAGGACATTTGGATCTGGCTGATGATAATCTGGATCCTGTTGAGCCGTCGGCTCAAGGATGTTTGGATCCGGCTGATATTCAGTCAGATCCTGCAGAACCATCGGCTCAAGAACGTTTGGTTCCGGCTGATGATCATCTGGTTCCTGTCAGAGCCGTTGACTCAAGGATGTTTGGATCCGGCTGATGATCAGCTGGTTCCTGCAGAGCCATCGGCTCAAGGATGTTTGGATCCAGCTGATGATCAGCTTTTTCCTGCAGAGCCGTTGACTCAAGGATGTTTGGATCCGGCTGATGATCAGCTGGTTCCTGCAGAGCCATCGGCTCAAGGACATTTGGATCCGGCTGATGATCATCTGGTTCCTGCAGAGCCATCGGCTCAAGGACGTTTGGATCCGGCTGATGATCATCTGGTTCCTGCAGAGCCATCGGCTCAAGGACGTTTGGTTCCGGCTGATGATCATCTGGTTCCTGCAGAGCCATCGGCTCAAGGACATTTGGATCCGGCTGATGATCATCTGGTTCCTGCAGAGCCATCGGCTCAAGGACGTTTGGATCCGGCTGATGATCATCTGGTTCCTGCAGAGCCATCGGCTCAAGGACATTTGGATCCGGCTGATAATCATCTGGTTCCTGCAGAGCCATCAGCTCAAGGACGGATGGATCCGACTGATGATCATCTCGATCCTGTTGAGCCGTTGGCTCAAGGATGTTTGGATCCAGCTGAGGATAAGTTGAATCTGTGTTGGGCTGATGACAAATAGGAGCCACCTTGTTGTGCTTTTCCTGTTGTGTTTCAACGCGTTTTACAGCCCGCCATGTTTTTTTGAAGAATGCACAGATTTGCTTATTCTTCTTCCTGTTAACCTGATTTTCTGAAAAAAAAAATGAAAAAACTGAAATGGAAGAGTTAAAAATTATCACCAGATATAAGACGTAACATTTTAAAGCTAGACACAACGAATAAACATTCCAACTTATTGTAAATATTAGATAAATAAATATACTTAACAGGGTCACTAGACACAAGTGTGAAAAACAGAATTAAAATGACAGTAGACCCACCTTCAGCTGGTTTTTCATCACAGTTCATCGGTGTGACACTGAATGGATGTGGCGGAGGATCAATTTGATCATGTAGGGTTGTTGGCTCAAGGCCGGACGAGCCTGGCTGTGGATCGGCTAGATACCAACGTGTCGCTGGTTCGAGGCCGGATGGACCACACTGGGGATCAGCTGAATCGGTGTCGGACACAGGCTGAAGAGGGGCCACTCTGTTGCCTTGACGTTGACACTGGTTGGCGCTTTTCACAGCAAGCCGTGTCTTTCTGAAGAATGCACAAAGGCTATTCTTCTTGCGTTTTGAGGATTTTTCTGTAAATAAATATTTTCTGGTTACTAAGTTGACATTTTTTTACTAAATTAACATTGACATTTAACATGAAATGCCACAACAAACTATACTCCACAAAATGGAATTAAAAATCAAATACATGCAAATGCAAAATGTAAAAATACATTAATTTCATTGTTAATGACAAATTACAAAATTAACAAACAATTAACAAAAACTTAACAAAACTACAATTATAATTAGCATTTTTAGAGTTATATATATATTCCTAGTGTGTAAATCCTGTGGCTAATAAGTAAAATGAAAACCTTTCACAAACTGAAGTTTGTCGTTCACCTGTTGGGCTGTTCTCCATAGCTGCTGCTGCTGCAGGATAAGTCTCTGGATGTGCTCCTGGAGGGTCGGTACTCTTTCCTCCGGCTGTCAGTGTATCATCCACTAACACTGAACACTTAGTTTTGAGCTCCACTGACTCCCGCACATGAGAAACGCTGGTGCTTATAATGATGCACTGGTGTATCCTCAACTTTGCTTCTGCGTGGATTCTCACCCAACTGATCACAATAGATCAGATTAGCTCTGTGGCCCGACGCTGAACTCCCGGCTGTGGAATGCTTCGCTGTGACGTCATGACTCCCTGTGACGTCACGTGCACACTGGTATTCTATAGTCTTTGACGTGGCCTCACAAAATCGCATTATTTGAAAGAGAGTAAGTCAGTTGTCTTTACATTACACACACACACACACACACACATATATATATATACAGGGCTCTAGAGTGCGACCTAATTTCTCAAGGGTGTGACTAAAAAAAAACGTTGGTCGCACTGGTGCGTCCAGCCATTTGCAAAAAAAAAAAAAAAAAAAAAGTCTCCGCGACTCAAAGTCTCTGCTGTTCGCCAACAGACACGTTAGGCTCATAGCGTGGTCTAAACCAATCAGAGATAGTGAAGTGCGGACCCCCCTTCTGATTGGCCGTGGTCCAGATATTCCTGTATGTGTGTGTGCGTTTGAAGATGCGTGTGCTGCTGCAGTCAGAGAGAGAGGTGAGTAGTAGAGATGCGCGCAGCTCTTTCTCTGAATTTGATCTGTTCAGTGAGCGTCTGACAGTCACTCCAGAATTCTGCGATCGCTGAATTTATCGCAAAATCAAGCAATCTCCGCTATTTTCCAAATTGCCGCAGATTTTGCACTTAGACGCGTCTTTTGACGTCATCGCAATGCGCTTTCAGTCAAAGAAATGTTGTTTCTCGGTTCAAAAAATGGAATGAACAGCTTTGCGTTCTCTTCATGCCCGATTTACAAGAGCTGCATCGGACAAACGAACCGAAAGCGGAACAAATCCGCGCTAACGTTACTCGTTTGGGCTACAGACCGTTTATCTGCTCGGACCGGAACCGCGGGCTGCTCTCGATCACGCGACACCGTTATACACGGCGCTGGGAGATACAGTGAAGTAGTCGAATTCACCGCGGAATCAATAACATCTCTGTCAAATCTTGTGAGAAGCATTCAAATTCGCCACAGAATTATGTTAAGACATCGAAATAAACTCCACTGATGTGGAAACCAGGAGAAACATTGTTCAATAAACACATCACCACCATTCACCATGGATTTAACATAACTAACGTTACAGGAACAAGGTCTAATGTCTTAAAATGTTTTTAAATGCTTCACACAACTTTTCCCAGCACTTCAAACTTTAAGTAGGCTATTACCGAATTTTTAAGTTATTTTTAATGTGATGACATTATTTGTTCATCCTTCATAGGTTACCCCATTTATAAAACTAAACGTTTCATAATGTAGGAAAGCAAACACTTATTTAAAAATAAAAAAATACATTAAATTACCACTATTAGATGGCTGCAGAGAAGTACTTATAGGCTTATCAGCCATTTCCACTCCCTAAGATATATAATAAATCTCTATTTGACATCTGACTGGAAACATATTAGAGATGTATTGCAGATGAGCAAACACTCTTAAAATTACCTCTTGAATATGTAAATGCAGACATCAGATAGACATCTCTAAGATGCACATGTGTGATCAGGGTGAGTGCTTTACTGTCAGGTGCTGGTGCCACCTTCTGTAGAACTTAAAGGCACTGGTGCTGGTGTCCTTAAATGCTAGTCTGGAGCCCTACAATGGTTCTCGAAGTCAGAAAAGTCATAACAATATTAGAAGAATGTTGTCTGTGGTATATTTTGAAGGATTTTTTTTATAGGTTTAAGGGGAGGGTTTGAGAAGCACAGCACTAGAGCATCCCTTCATTCAGACACAGTGGAAGATCTGATCAGAAACTGTGTAGAGGGGTCAAGTCTGGAAGATGTTGATGCTAGAGAGAGTGTGGCAGCTGGTTTAGCTGAGGCCAAAGATCAAGAAGGATAAACTACAGGAGTTGGCCATCCGAGGGGCATGTGACTGTAATGGAGGATAGTCCATAAGACATTGAGCCATGAGGTGTTCAGTTTGAAGCCCTTTAAAACACTTAATTTAGATTTTATTTTTATTTCATTTATCTTGAGATGTTTTTAAGTTATTAGCTCAGTGAAGCACTTTAAGCACCATCGCTTTTTCAGTAAGTTACCTTTCTTGTAGAATTGTGCTTCAAATAAAGAACGTTATGTTGACCACATTGTTAGTTAATCGTTTACTAGTCAATATTGCCTATATGAAAATTTGGGTGCACCTAACTTTTGTGCTGGTGCACCTAAGAAAAAAAGTTAGGCGCACCAGTGCACCCAGTGCAAAAAGTTAGTCTAGAGCCCTGATATATATATATATATATATATATATATATATATATATATATTAGCCTTCTGTGTTTTTTGAAGGCCTATAGATTAATGGCAATTTAATGTAGACTCAATAAAACAAAATCCCCGACGAAATCATCATTAAACCACAAATATGATGTTCTGACTAAACAACTCGACTCAATGTATGAATTTCAACTAGCGTGTCTGTTTTTAAAGACAATTTAAAACTAACACCTGGATGTTTGTGTATGTTTAGCTCTGCTTAAACGTGTTAAATGCAACGATATTGTTTCATTCCTCCAAGTGCGTTTAGAAATGTCATATAGCCTAATAATAACAAAAAATGATTAGTTAAATGTTCAAAATAAATGTCAGTGATAAACAAAAACAATGGTGTATGTGTTATTTCAACACTGGAAAGGGAAATAGCAGCCTCCAAATTAGCTTTCTGCATTTCTTAATAGGAATAGCTAACGTAAACAGTTCATAAAATACATTAGGATTTTTTTATCTAACTTATATTGATATCAGATAATGAATTATGTAATGATATAAGTTAAAACAAGCTAACTAGTAACGACAAGGAGGACAGTTTAACAAAGACTTGATTTCTCATTTTTCTCTGTCGCCAACATCCCCATAGCATCGGGGTACACACAAACAAACACAGGGTGCGAATTACAGTTCCTTAGGATAGTTAAAAAAAACTCTTAATGTCGCTGAACATCACTTCTCTTTAATATTAAAACAGAGGTAATCGGACCACAGAAAGAACACGTTCCCGCTGCCCTGCTGTTGCTATAGTGACGGGATTAGCTTTCACGTGCATCTGAATGAAAGCTCAGCCGCTTTGTTGCTATATTTGCTAACGTTAGTTGTAATGCTAGTGCTTGAATGAAGGGGTGTATTTTTAAGTGTAACGTTATTTTGGTGATGTACACTCAAGAAGTTCTGGGTCTTCAAATGTGATTTCGTAACAAAAGTAATAAAATATATATATATATAAAAAAACACACATAATCACATAATACCACTCGAGAAGTATTCTTGTTTTTCGTTCCCTCAATTTGTAATCATTTATATACAAACGGTTATATACGAGTATAATGTAGGCTACACATTATTTTAAAGATGATATACAGTTCTCAGTTTCATTGTCATAACATGAATTATGTGCCATGGTTTAGTGGAAGATTGCTTATATAATGACAAACAAAAAAATTATGTTCCACTAAAGTATTTTTTGCAGTAATGCCCCATTATTAGTCAAACTTGAAAATGGTGTATGTGTATGTGGTTTATGAGGACACACATTTGTATAATGACATGGCTATGACACAGGTATTACAAGAAGGTGATTTATTAGGACATTTTCAGTGTCCCCATAATTCAAAAGACTTAATACAGAATGAGTTTTTGTTTTGAGAAAGTAAAAATGCAGAAAGTTTCCTGTAAGGGGTAGGTTTAGGTGTAGGTTAATATAAAATATGGTTTGTACATAAAAACCATTACACCTATGGAGAGTCCCCCTTAACCATAAAAACCAACATGTGTGTGTGTCTATCATGGATGTTATGTCATCTTTTAATTTCTGTTTCTTTTACATTGTAGATGGTTTTACCATAACAAATTATTTAATTATGTATTGCATCCCTCTTTAGGTTTCATAAACCAGTATTCAGCTACGGTACAGTTTTGGACACAGTGATTCTTTATAAGTGAGTCAGTAGTAATATTAAAAAACACTGAGTTATTTAGTAACACCCTCTGATCTGTAATAGAGAACTGAATTGCACATTGCTCTACCAACACAGTCAGTTGAATCAATAGCAAATCATTTGTTTTTAATCAGAAAACTATACCTATGAATCACCTTTTTATATTTGAAGTCTCCCTGTACATTCTTACAAACACAAATATCCTATGCAAACTGTCAAGCCACAGCATTTTAACTGTTCTGTAACTTTTTAATGGTCACTCTTTCTCTAAGAGACTGAAATAAACAGACATAAGGAAATAAAATACATACTTCACAACTTATTCACAGAAATAACACTGCACATGGATTTAAAGACATTAAGCTTTATTGTCAAGCATTTATACTGTTACTCCAAGCAAGATGATGCAGTGAATTTTAAAACAACAATGCAATATAATAACATAGGCGTTTATTGTTATTCAGTATTTATTGTATAATCTAATCAATTTCTAGCAATAACCCCATATATATATATATATATGTTCATATTAATATTTACAATAATTACATTCATAAAGAAACACATTACCTGTGTCATCAGTGTGTGGTAGACCATTTCAATATCACTACATACAGTATCTATATTAATAAAAGCAATATGGCCACTCAAATGCTTCTGGTGATTTCGCCTGCACTCGGGATTCAAGGATAAATTGAAGGATTAATATTAAAAAATATTAGGCTCTGTTTATAGATTTAAAGGTATAGTTCACTCAAATTAAGATATTTTAAAGAAAACTGAGAGCTTTTATGGACATCGGTAAAATAGTCCATGTGACATCACTGGTTCAAACATAATTTTACAAAGCTGCGCGAATACTTTTTGTGCGCAAAGAAAACTTAAATAATTACTTAGTCAACAATTCTTCTCCAAATCACATATTCTGCCAAAAATAATCAGTCATTATTTTCATTTTCTTTGCGCACAAAAAGTATTCTCGTAAAATTCAGCTTCATAAAATGCTAGTTGAACCATTGATGTCACGTGGACTGCTTTAACGATTTACTATGTTTCTGGGCCTTAATTGGATTGCTGTCAGAAAACTCTTGGGATTTCATCAAAAAACTTAATTTGTGTTCCGAAGATGAACGAAGGTCTTACGGATTGGGAACGACATGAGGGTGAGTAATTAATTACATCATTTTGATTTTGGGGTGAACTATACCTTTAAATACTGTTAATACTGTTTAAATGTATAGTTAAGTAATTTCAATTTGCATAATGGGTAATTCATATCAAGTGATGTAGCCATTTGAGCAGTAAACCAACATTTAAGTTAAAATAATTGTGTCAATCTTTCATAATTCCAGACTAATTAAACTCAAAGTAACACAGTTGCCCTGTGCCATTCCTATGATTTAGCATTACAGCCAGTAATTGTACCATGGGTCAATTATCTCCAAGGGCCTTAATAATGTAAAAAAAAAAAAAAAAAAAAAAAACCTGAAATTGTAAATTGAACAAACATGAAAACAAATTAAAAGTGTGAAAGAACACTTAAGTCTCTAATTACCTTGGTCATAAGTGCATGATGTTATTACAGCCAATGTTGCCGTCTTAGCAACTTTTCTCAACAAAAAAAAAAAAACAGTGCCTAGTTCCAAATCTAGTGTAATAACAATAATAACTACGGGGGAAAACCAGACCAGGGTTTGTTTCTTTTGTTAAAGTCTGTAATGATATTTCCCCAAAATGTAACCATAATTTATCAAATGTAATCAGAACCGACAGAATTTTACACCTTTACCCTTTTTAATTTTTTTAATAATAGTTAGAAATAAGTGTTTGTAATGTCTTCAGAATTGATTCTTACTGTATATTAACCTTTTTCACAGTTGTATCCGAGTTTAACTAACCTTTCTCAAATCTTCATCAGTTCAGTTGCTGTATTGTGGTTAAATGTGGCATGTCGAGTTGCAGATGAAGGCAGCAAAGAAGACCTACCACATGAAACGTACAGTGGAGAAACTGACTGCAGCCCATGAGGCATCTATCTGTCACTCCTGACCAGCAGAAGAACCTCCACGAGAAGACAGAAAAATAGAATGATGTGGAAAACAGCTGCAGGGAAAAACAATGTGGTTAATGATTTCTATCAAGGAGAATAACCAATTGAAATGGCTGGAGCAGTGCACGAGAGTGGAACAACATTTTTTTCTTGCACACTTTTTGGATGTTTCAATGTTGTACCAAAAACAATACTGTTTTTTCAATTTGTATCACTGAACAGATGTTCTTTGCACATTGACATTGATCGTTATACATAACATATACCACATGATTTTGGATGAAGTGAAAGACAACCAGGGCTGCAGAGAGATCGTCTGGTCAACGGTGGACATCACAAGACTGGAGGAAACCACAGAATTAGAGGCTGCTCTGATTATCTGTGGAAACACAAGAGACTTGAAGTGATACTTTGCTCAAAAAGGGACATTCTGTCATTTACTCACCCACATGATGTTTCAAACCTGAATGCTTTTTCTTCTGTCGAACACAAACAGTAGATATTTTGAGTTATTCAGTTATACAGTTTTGGAATGTAATTCCAAATAAATGTTGTTCCAAAACACAAAATATTCACACTGTTCTTTTTATACAACAGATCTCAAAACAAAACTTCAAAAATACCTGTCACTTCACCCCATAACTACTTTCATTAGCTCGGTAGGATTTTTCGTTATACATGATTGGATATGTATTTGTAGTTTGTGTAGGACGAAGTAATTGGACAAGTGTTTGTGCTTTCAAACCATGCTGGGAAATGAACACCTGTCAAGCTCCAAATGTGGGTGAATATGGCAAGTGTATTTCCTAGTTTCACATGCCGCTCTGGTGTGAGATAATTTCATTATCGTTTAGTTGAATATGTGCACTGTGGCAGGAGGAATCGCTGTTAGCATTAGCAATGTCACTTACAGTGCAGAAAACACATCTCAGAAAAGTGCATGACACTTGCATAAATATGGCCACATAGTCTGTCAAAGACTCGTGTGAATCGTGTGAAACAGAGTTCAACAGGGAATGCAATGCAATAGTTTAGAATACAACATATACGCAATAAATTATATATTTTTTAAGTAATTTTAATGGGATACTAAAACACTGATATTAAAAGAGAAATGAGTGCAATAATTTAGAATATACATTTGATGCATCAAAATGAATGTAAGAAATTGTATTCATTAAAAAGTAACTGTAATGGCGTTTGTCAGGAAAAAATGTATGACAGGACAGCACCTTACTGTCACACAGTCTAGAGCACAATAGAAGAAATGTGTTTTAATATAAATGAATAGGTTTCTTTACCAGATGTAGAATCTCATTATGAACAAATGCCTCTATAAAACTGCCTCTATTACAAAAGTAGTACAGGTAATGTAGTAAATTGCAGTATTTAGATGAAATAAAATGTTTATTGTTGGATCCTCAAAACCCTAAATATTGATTCAGCCCATCTCATCAAAATCTCACTCTAGTCAATGCTGGCAACTCTGGCTGTGAGTTTACCTAATGCACCGATATCACCTCTGTGTGTGTGTGTGTGTGTGTGTGTGTGTGTGTGTGTGTGTGTGCGTGTCAAAAGAAAGAGTTCTGTGTAAAATTGAATAATTAAATAATTTATTTTCCCTCCACCCAGCCAATAAATAAATATATTTATGAGGAGGAGTTTGAGGAACTGAAGGGAATCATCTTTGTGATCTCGCAGCATACGGTTACTTTAGTTTTCTCCTTTGATTTGTGAACTACATTTTTATTTTGCTCTTTTTTGGGTGTTACATTTGTTGCTCCTATTTATATTAAGTTTGTTCTTAGTTTTGTGCAATTAAATGTATTGAATTTTTTTTACAGCAAGTTACATAAGGTTTTTTTTAAGGCAGCGGCTATTTGCACCATGTGTAAATAGCAATAGATCCTATTTGCACTCAGTGTAAATAGCAATAGATGACCCTGGAGCACAAATGCAGTCTTAAGTCGCTGGGGTATATTTGTAGCAATAGCCACAAATACATTGTATGGGTCGAAATTATAGATTTTTCTTTTATGCCAAAAATCATCTGCCTTCCCTCCTAAGTTACACTACCTGATCCCGAGCTCCTCCAGATATGTGTCCCTGCTGAAACCATTCATGCTGTAGGATCTCCTCTATAGTTGCTCTCTCGGTTGGGTCAAGAGTCATGCAGCGACTTATCAAATCCTGCAATTCTGTACAAGTTTTCACAAAAGCATTGGTTAGTCACCTACAGCAAGTTCTTTATAGCCATATGACACATGAGCATAGAAATTAATGTTGAAATATGTAGCTCGTATTATGTAAAGAATTGTTCTGGTGCTTTATTTGTTTAACAATATCATTGACATTGTGCAAGTTAATTGTTCTCTCTCACCTGTGGATATTTTGTGCTTAAACCGTAGGCTGCCATCCATCATGTCTTTTAGACTTCTAAAGGGCTGACGTTTGTAAATCATTGAGTACATCATGAAGCCCAGAGACCAGACGGTTGTTGGCCCTGCCTCGTATTTTAAGTCCTTGTAGTATTCAGGTGGGCGGACTCCTCCTGTTCACGAAAGCAAGAGATATCCATTTTGCCTTTACACACACACACATCTGTTCTTTGTTATTTATTAAATCACTACACAGAAGGTTGACTTCTCATTAGGACTAACTGCTACCGTTACACAAAAAGCCAACTCACCTGTAAATGCACCCAAGTAGCCTGAAGTTTTGACGAGGTCACCGCTGCCAAAGTCTATCAGTTTGACTTGGTTTGTCTTTGTGTTGATCAGAAAGTTATTCAACTTAATGTCCCGGTGGAAGACGCCTCGGTCAAGACAGTGCTTGGCCCCGAGCACCGCTTGGTGCATCAGGCTACGTGTCTGTGATTCATCCAGTAGCTGCATGTTGTTTAGCATGAATTTGAGCAAGTCCTTGCAATGTTGTGGATATTCAAGGATCAGGATGAACCGATCCTCCTCTTCAAACCATTCCAGCATGTGCACAATGTAGGGGCTTAATGGAGGTCGTTTCAGCAGCAGGTTTAGAGCCACTTCAGCAAACAGCGGCTTTGAACAGCCAGGCTACATTTACATTTATTTACATTTAGTCATTTAGCAGACGCTTTTATCCAAAGCGACTTACAATTGGGGAGTACATAAAGCGATTAATCTTGAAGAGACAAACATACAGAGGAAGTGCCAATAACACCAAGTCTCAGGCATTGTTCAAATAAGTACAAGCTAGCAAGGGAAGGAGAGAAAGATAAAGAGAAAGATGAAGATTTTGAAAAAGTGAAAGTTTTTTTTTTTTTTTTTTTATATAGTCAAGTAGAGTTGAAAGAGATGAGTTTTCAGTTGTTGCTTGAAAATTGACAGGGATCCAGCATTCCGGATGGGGGTGGGAAGATCATTCCACCGGCCAGGAACGGTGAAAGAGAATGTTCTGGAGAGTGACTTTGAGCCTCTCTGTGATGGTACCACGAGGCGTCGCTCACTAGCAGATCTCAGGCTTCTGGAGGGGATGTAAGTTTGTAATAGTGAGTGGAAGTAGGTGGGTGCTGAGCCTGTGATTGTTCTATATGCAAGCATCAGTGTCTTGAACTGGATGCGAGCTGCAACTGGTAGCCAGTGCAAGGAGACAAAGAGAGGTGTAACATGGGCTCTCTTGGGCTCGTTGAAGACCAGTCGTGCCGCTGCATTCTGAATCATTTGTAAAGGTTTGATTGTGTTTGATGGAAGTCCAGCTAGAAGAGCATTGCAGTAGTCCAGTCTAGAAATGACAAGGGCCTGGACAAGAAGTTGTGCAGCATGCTCTGTCAGAAAGGGCCTGATCTTTCTGATGTTGTGTAGTGCAAACCTGCAAGATCGAGCAGTCTTTGCAATGTGCTCTTTGAAGGTCAGCTGGTCATCGAAGATTACACCAAGATTTCTGACCGAAGCTGATGGGGTAATTGTTGATGAACCTAACTGAATCGTGAAATCATGCTGTAGAGTTGGAGTTGCAGGGAAGACAAGAAGCTCAAACTTTGCCAGGTTGAGCTGTAGATGGTTTTCTTTCATCCATGCCGAGATGTCCGCCAGGCAGCCTGAGATCCGCGCAGCTACCGTTGGATCATCTGGTCGAAATGAGAGATAGAGCTGTGTGTCATCAGCATAGAAGTGGTAGGAGAAGCCATGTGCCTGTATGATGGGAGCCAGTGATGTAGTGTATGTGGAGAAGAGGAGGGGTCCAAGAACCGATCCCTGGGGAACCCCAGTGACCAATTTATGTGCTTTGGATACCTCCCCTCCCCAGGCCACCTTGAAAGACCGACCAGTGAGATAGGATTCAAACCAGCGAAGTGGAATCCCAGTGATATCCAGTGATGAGAGGGTGGACAGGAGGATCTGATGATTGACAGTGTCAAAAGCGGCAGAGAGATCCAGCAGAATGAGGACTGATGATTTGGAATTGGCTTTTGCAATTCGCAGGGCTTCAGTGACCGATAGTAGCGCAGTCTCAGTTGAATGGCCACTCCTGAAACCTGACTGTTTAGTGTCCAGTTTGTTGTTCTGTGAAAGAAACAATGAGACCTGGTTAAAGACAACTCGTTCGAGTGTTTTGGCAATGAATGGAAGGAGAGAGATAGGTCTGTAGTTTTCTAAAAGAGAAGTGTTTAATGTAGGTTTTTTGAGCAGTGGGGTTACCCGAGCCTGCTTGAATGCAGTGGGGAAGATGCCTGTGAGGAGAGATGTGTTGATAATGTGTGTGAGTGCTGGTAGGAGTGCGGGAGAGATTGCTTGGAGAAGGTGTGAGGGGATAGGGTCTAGAGGACATGTTGTAGGATGGCTGGAGAGGAGAAGTTTGGATACTTCCGCCTCAGTGAGGGGACAGAAGGAGAAGATGGGAGTTTGAGCAGTGGATCTAGTTGGTTGGGGGTCCTGTGTGAGTGGAGGTGAAAACTGACTGCTGATTGTTTTAGTTTTGTTTGTAAAAAAAGTTGCAAAGTCATCAGCTGTGATAGAAGTGGTGGGAGGTGGTGGAGGGGGACAGAGGAGAGAATTAAATGTTCTGAAGAGATCACGCATATCTGGAGCATTGTTGATCTTGTTATGGAAATGTGACGATTTGGCAGTGTGGACTTCAGCAGAGAAAGATGAAAGAAACGATTGATACATACTCAGGTCCGACGGCTCGTTTGAGTTTCGCCATTTTCTCTCTGCCGCTCGGAGTCTGGTCCGATGTTCACGAAGAACATCAGATAACCAGGGGTTAGAAGGGGCAGTTCGTGCTGGCCTGGAGGAGAGAGGACAAATGTCATCTAGACAAGTGGTTAAAGTAGAGCATAAAGTATCAGTAGCAGTATTCACATCCAGAGATGAGAAATTGGTAGGTGAGGGAAGAGAGGAGGATACTACAGAGGAAAGACGTGAGGGAGAAAGGGAGCGTGAGTTTCGTCTAAAAGTAACCGGTAAGGGGGTTGGTGGCACCCTGGTTGCAAAGTGTAATGTGAATTTAATGAAGAAATGGTCAGAGATATGTAGTGGTTGTACCAGAATGTTATCTGCAGTACAATCGCGTGTGTAAATTAAATCAAGTTGGTTGCCTGATTTGTGAGTGCTAGTAGTGGTAAGGCGTTTAAGATCAAATGAAGCTAGGAGCGAATGAAAGTCTGTAGCATAAGGCTTTTCTAGATGAATGTTGAAATCGCCAAAAACTAAGAGTGGAGTTCCATCCTCCATGAAAGAGGACAGCAACCCATCCAGCTCCTCTAGGAAGGGGGCTAGAATTTGACCAGGGGGACGGTAGATTACCACAATCTGGAGTTTTATAGGAGCCAATACAGTAATCGCATGGGATTCAAATGAGTTGTAATTGCATAGGGGCGAGTGGGTTGAGTATTTCCAATTATTTGAAATGAGCAGACCAGTGCCCCCACCCCGGCGGACCTGACGTGGGGTGTGAGAGAAAGAGAAATTGTTAGAGAGGGCAGCTGGAGTTGCTGAGTCTTCTGGACGAATCCAGGTCTCAGTCAAGCCCAAGATGCTGAGAGTGGATTGTAAAGAAAAAGCAGAAATGAAGTCTGCTTTGTTGACAGCTGACTGACAATTCCAGAGAGCCATAGAGAAAGAAAGAGGTGTAGTAGAAGATGTAGAGATGGGGCGCAGGTTAGCAGGATTACGTTGCCGTCTGCGTGTGATGTTAGAGCGTGGTCGAGAGACAACCGGAATGGTTTTGAAACACATGATAGAGGTGGAAGTATAGAGGATAGCAAAGGAGAGTGTGTGAGGGAGGGGAGGGAAAAAATATACCTGAATGCGTTGCCGGTGTCGTTGCTCGGGTAAAGTCGCACAGGAAAAAGTCGCTTGTCTTTACACTCGTCAGTCTTCACACGAGCAGGCTGAACGCTTCCGCAGACGCTTCCGCGTCAGCCTCGGACATCAAATAAATACACAGTCTAATTAAGAGAATAGAGTGAAAACAGCTGTGAACGGCTTCTGATTAGCCCAGCCAATAAGCCTAACAGAGTGCTAATGGCTCGAGACGAAACTAACACCTTGCCCACGGAGCAATGGAGGCGCAAATGATTATATTTACCAGTAAGTGCAATCAAAACTATTCAACCAACGAAAATGCAGACTACAAATAGGTAGGAAACGAAATATTCCTTCCTAGGAGCAAGTAAAAAATTTAAACAACAGATCTATGAACAAGTATTAAAGACACACTCACAAGCTGACGTCCGTTTCTTCTGGTGACTAATCGGCTTTTCCCGATTTGAAACAAGAACCAAGCAGTTTAAATACTTCAACAGTCGCTGTGAACGGCTTCTGATTAGCCCAGCCAATAAGCCTAACAGAGTGCTAATGGCTCGAGACGAAACTAACACCTTGCCCACGGAGCAATGGAGGCGCAAATTATTATATTTACCAGTAAGTGCAATCAAAACTATTCAACCAACGAAAATGCAGACTACAAATAGGTAGGCAACGAAATATTCCTTCCTAGGAGCAAGTAAAAAATTTAAACAACAGATCTATGAACAAGTATTAAAGACACACTCACAAGCTGACGTCCGTTTCTTCTGGTGACTAATCGGCTTTTCCCGATTTGAAACAAGAACCAAGCAGTTTAAATACTTCAACAGTCGCTGTGAACGGCTTCTGATTAGCCCAGCCAATAAGCCTAACAGAGTGCTAATGGCTCGAGACGAAACTAACACCTTGCCCACGGAGCAATGGAGGCGCAAATGATTATATTTACCAGTAAGTGCAATCAAAACTATTCAACCAACGAAAATGCAGACTACAAATAGGTAGGAAACGAAATATTCCTTCCTAGGAGCAAGTAAAAAATTTAAACAACAGATCTATGAACAAGTATTAAAGACACACTCACAAGCTGACGTCCGTTTCTTCTGGTGACTAATCGGCTTTTCCCGATTTGAAACAAGAACCAAGCAGTTTAAATACTTCAACAGTCGCTGTGAACGGCTTCTGATTAGCCCAGCCAATAAGCCTAACAGAGTGCTAATGGCTCGAGACGAAACTAACACCTTGCCCACGGAGCAATGGAGGCGCAAATTATTATATTTACCAGTAAGTGCAATCAAAACTATTCAACCAACGAAAATGCAGACTACAAATAGGTAGGCAACG
Source organism: Schizopygopsis pylzovi (assembly GCA_027422435.1). Classification (NCBI taxonomy): domain Eukaryota; kingdom Metazoa; phylum Chordata; class Actinopteri; order Cypriniformes; family Cyprinidae; genus Schizopygopsis; species Schizopygopsis pylzovi. The sequence goes on from CM049816.1 coordinate 40,787,534, forward strand.
AAATATTCCTTCCTAGGAGCAAGTAAAAAATTTAAACAACAGATCTATGAACAAGTATTAAAGACACACTCACAAGCTGACGTCCGTTTCTTCTGGTGACTAATCGGCTTTTCCCGATTTGAAACAAGAACCAAGCAGTTTAAATACTTCAACAGTCGCTGTGAACGGCTTCTGATTAGCCCAGCCAATAAGCCTAACAGAGTGCTAATGGCTCGAGACGAAACTAACACCTTGCCCACGGAGCAATGGAGGCGCAAATGATTATATTTACCAGTAAGTGCAATCAAAACTATTCAACCAACGAAAATGCAGACTACAAATAGGTAGGAAACGAAATATTCCTTCCTAGGAGCAAGTAAAAAATTTAAACAACAGATCTATGAACAAGTATTAAAGACACACTCACAAGCTGACGTCCGTTTCTTCTGGTGACTAATCGGCTTTTCCCGATTTGAAACAAGAACCAAGCAGTTTAAATACTTCAACAGTCGCTGTGAACGGCTTCTGATTAGCCCAGCCAATAAGCCTAACAGAGTGCTAATGGCTCGAGACGAAACTAACACCTTGCCCACGGAGCAATGGAGGCGCAAATTATTATATTTACCAGTAAGTGCAATCAAAACTATTCAACCAACGAAAATGCAGACTACAAATAGGTAGGCAACGAAATATTCCTTCCTAGGAGCAAGTAAAAAATTTAAACAACAGATCTATGAACAAGTATTAAAGACACACTCACAAGCTGACGTCCGTTTCTTCTGGTGACTAATCGGCTTTTCCCGATTTGAAACAAGAACCAAGCAGTTTAAATACTTCAACAGTCGCTGTGAACGGCTTCTGATTAGCCCAGCCAATAAGCCTAACAGAGTGCTAATGGCTCGAGACGAAACTAACACCTTGCCCACGGAGCAATGGAGGCGCAAATGATTATATTTACCAGTAAGTGCAATCAAAACTATTCAACCAACGAAAATGCAGACTACAAATAGGTAGGAAACGAAATATTCCTTCCTAGGAGCAAGTAAAAAATTTAAACAACAGATCTATGAACAAGTATTAAAGACACACTCACAAGCTGACGTCCGTTTCTTCTGGTGACTAATCGGCTTTTCCCGAAAAGAAAAGAGAGTTCAGTAATTAAGAGTTCAATATCGCATTTCTATTTGAAATATATTATTTGAACGTAAATATATACATTAGGGTTTGCCAACTTACAACTACAATAAAGCGGTCTCTGTCCCTCTTAGGGATGATTTTGATGGCAACCTGCAAAAACTAAAATTGTAGCATTCAAGCAGTCATTTTGTAAGTGCATTAGATGTTATGGATGGGTAAACGGATTGTATCAAATCTAGAATTTAATATTAATGATTGTATATTGTCATTATCACAAATATATCCATTTTAATTGATTTGAAAGACATTTTGGTCAAAGCACGATCTGTACATTAAGTGAATAAAGCGGTGATTCTACCTGCTCGTGTAGACATTTTGAAATCCCCTCGTACACAGTGCCGAAGCCTCCTTCTCCAATATTTCTTCCCACTTCATAAATCTCATCAAATGGAACTGCAAAAATGTACCAAAAGAGTATGTTAATATATGATATTCACAGTCTTACATGAACTGCAATAGTAGTGCTTAAATCAATATATACGTCCAGGCAACATCAGATACACAGATAATAAAATAGGGTCAATGTTTGGAGTTAAGTGAATGTAAAACAGCAAGATAACTAATTATATTTCTTTAAGTAGGCAATCAGGAAAATACTCATTGAGTACTAGATTTATCCTTTCCTTTGGAAAACCGTATGAGGAATTAGAAATGCATGTATAAACACAGACGTCGGTACTTAGAGACAGATGTGAAGAGTGGAGGAACAAGAAGAGGTTAACAAGTGGACATAGACTCACCAGGAGTTGGATCGGTGAAACAGATTTGTCTATGCTTGGAAGCACCTGAAAACTGTGGGGCTACTGGATCAAGAGCAGACGGGCCTGGCACAAGGCCAGATGGTCCTACGACAGGTGTCATATTTGAAGCATCTGGATCTCGATCAGGGTCAGATGAACCAGACTGAGGATCTTCTGGAGGATCAGCTGGATCCTGCAGAGCCGTTGGCTCGAAGACGTTTGGATCCGACTGATGATCAGCTGAATCTTTGTCAGACACAGGCTGAAGAGGTCGACAATGGTAGGCACTTTTCACAGCAAGCCATGTCTTTTTGAAGAATGCACAAAGGTTATTCGTATTGTGTTTTGCTGTTGTTTCTTGGAAAAAAACATTACATTGTTATTACATTGACTTTCTTTGCATTAACACGTGCACACACACACACACACACATGAAATGCCACAACAAAACTACTTCACAGAAAGGAATTAAAAATATAAAAATGCAAATATATAAATATTTTCCTTCTAATGTATTTTACATGTAAGATTTCACATAAGTAAACTGAAGTTTGTTGTTCACCTGTTGGGCTGTTCTCCATAGCGGCTGCTGCTGCTGCAGGGTCCGTGCTGTTTCCTCCAGCTGTCAGTGTATCATCTATCATCTATCTGTCAGTGACTCCAATCGACTTTGAGTGTTTTCTTATGTGCTACTATTTGCTTCTGCTTGGATTTCCACTGAACTGATTGACTATCACACTACGAGCGCGAGCTCCCGGCTGTGGAACGTAGCATTGTGACGTCATGTACCTCTGTGATGTCACACTCGCTTACACTGGGCGCGCGCGGAACGTAGTAGCCGGGCCCTCACATTATGCTTCATGTGAAGTTTCGTTTTCCCCTCGTCTAAAGTCGTAATTAAAAGCTAGTCGCATTACGTGCTTTATCCGAGAGAGAAAAAGTAAAATGGAAGTAGGCCTAGCTTCATTTCTCATTTCCGGTAGCAATCTTTTCAAAGCCAAAGTGCATATAAAATATCTAGTAAATATAGTAGTAGGCTTGAGGCTCTGGACTAACGTTACAGAAACAAGGAGCGCGTGATGCGAGCGGCCAGAGCAAAGAAAAATGTACTGTTCCAAAATCACCGAATCATGTTCTTTCCGGACCTTTCTGCTGAATTAAACAAGCAACAGAGACAATTTGACGAAGTGAAGAAGAAGCTGCGAGCTAAGGAACTGGTGTACGATTCATCTTTCCAGCGCGCCTCCGAGTGACCGTTAATGGCCAAGCTCACGTCTTTCAAAGTCCATCGGAAGTTGACGACTTTCTGATGAACATGTAAGCTGGTGCTGTTTTCTCAGTGCTTGTTCACTTTCAAGTAAATTGCATATATGCAAATTAAGCAATGGACAATAAATCAATAGATTTTATTTCTTATAAGGAGACTATGTAAATTGCTCAGCGGGGCTCGAGTGCGATGCGATTCATAATACATCGTAAAGAATCCTTTGGAAATGGTGTGCTCCCAGAATCTTTAAGATACGCTCTCATTACATTAATACATAAGCCTAATAAAACAAATACAAAATATGAATCATTCCGACCAATTTCATTACTTAATACAGACGTTAAAATACTGAGCAAAATTTTTGCAAGGAGGTTGGAAGCACTTCTGCCAAAGATAGTACACCAAGACCAAAACGGATTTATTAAGGGCAGGCAAGGTTTGCATAATGTTAGAACCTTGCTTAATGTTTTATATTTCAAAAGGTGGACTGGTGATATGGCCATTCTGTCCTTAGATGCTGAAAAAACCTTCGACAGGGTGGAATGGCTGTATCTATTTGAGGTCCTTAAAAGATTTGGGTTTGGAGAAACTTTCTGTAAGTGGAGTAAGATACTCTATATGCATCCTATGGCGGAAGTACTTACTAATAGCATAGTTTCCAAAGCTTTTCATATTCTAAGGGGTACTCGTCAAGGGTGTCCTCTTTCACCCCTTTTTATTTTAGCAATCGAACCACTTGCCATTGCAATAAGGTCTCATAGTAATATACTAGGCATCAGATCAGACAAAATAGATTTGCGTATTTCTTTGTATGCAGATGATGTAATTATATATTTGACAAATTTGGCTCATTCTATCCCTTCTTTAACTCAACTTCTTTCACTCTTTGGAAACTTCTCTGGTTATAAAATAAACCAATCTAAATCACGTATCCTTTTACTGAATGTTGATGATAGTCAAGTACCAGCTGTAACACAATTTAATGTAGTAGATTCTTCACTTATTTAGGAATTAAAATAATGGCTAATATAGATCATATATCTTCAGCTAATTACCAGCCTCTTTTAAACACTATCTCTAAATGTATTGAAAGATGGTCAAGTTTACATATATTGCTAAAGGTTTAATATCGATGTTTTATAAAATGATGGAGTCATTCTCTAAAGAATCATCAGAATCTAAATTGGCCGCTTGGAGAGAAGATTTAAATGTAAACATTCCACTAGATGTATGGGAAGAAATATGTATGAAAGCTCAATTACAAACAGTTAATAGTAATCTCAAATTAATACAGTACAACTGGATTATGTGAACGTATATTACTCCAGTTAGATTAAATAACATTCCAGACACATGTATAATGCTCAGTTGATAATGCAACAGTTGACACTTTTGCATTGTATGTGGAACTGCCCTAAGGTGCAGGAATTCTGTATCAACTAGTATCATCGCGGGATACAAGACTTTTGTAGCTTTAATAAGAAACAAAGCAAGTTTAATTTTTACAGTGAAGACTATGCTGTTTTATGTTATATTAGGTTATTAAATTTCTCTAGTAGGCTAACTGAACAGCTACTTTAGACTAGCTTTAAAAAAAACTTACAGCACAGTTTATATAATTAGTATACTTTTATTCTATTGTCTTCTTTTGTTTTTTTTTATTACTGGCAGTTTAATTATTTGCAATAATTTTGAGGACCTTTTTTGTTGTTGTTTTTTTTTTTTACTAATGTGGTATTGTTTATCGTGACAAGCAACCTTATTTACAGAGACTGAGACTTGGTGTTATGGGCACTTCCTCTGTCTCTTTGCCTCTTCAAGATGAATTGCTTTATGTATTCCCCAATTGTAAATTGCTTTGGATAAAAGCGTCTGCTAAATGACTAAATGTAAATGTAATTCCCGTTAACTCCCATGGAAAGTTTACGGTCTTTAAAATTCCCAGAATTTTGCAACCCTAGATGTATACAGGTGTTTCATGTATGTATTGTTTACACAGTAGGTTCAGACAGTGACCTCTGCAGAGTGCGGCACCATCAGTCAACATGGCACTGAAGCCTCGAGCGCCTACAGCATGATTACATGTTAATTTGACTCTTTGCACCTCCTCCCCTCTCTCCAGTCCACCCTCTATCTCTCTGTCCCACTATCCCTTGAACACGGACATCTCTCATTTTTCTTTATGTCTTGCTGATCTACGTTAAATTCCCCTCATCACCTCTTTGATCTTTCCATCTTCACATTTTCATCTGTGTTGTTTTAACACAGTGCCTTGATATTAATCACAGGAGATGAAAAAGAATGTGTAGCTTTGATGAAAATGTGTGCAGTTGAGTAGAGGCTGTAGATGGTGTAAAAGTGCTGATGTAAGCAGGGAAGAACAGGGACTGCAGAAAGAGGACCGAGCTAATGATGAATTGATCTGACACAGCCGCAACACACACACTTCTCTGTCTGGCTGTAATGTGTATATATTTGCATGCAAGGTGTGTTACTTCCACATCGGTGTGTCTGAGCATGTGCACAGTGGAGAGGATGTGCGATTATTTTCATATTAAGATTGATCTCATTTGTGATTGTGACTGTAATGTTTCCCTCTAGGACCAACACAAACACTTCCTCTGAACTGAGAGGAACTGAGCCCCTCTGGTGGGTGGCTGACTACCTGCCTGAATGAAAACTTAATTATACAATCTGTTGTTGTAGGAGGCTTGTTGCTCTGCATGGTTGTAAAGTCCTTTCATTTACTACAAATAGTGATCGCTAGACTTCTCCAAATTACTACCATTCACTTTCATATCACTTGCATATCCTGAAGATCCACTGATTCAAATTATGCCTAGTTTGATGCTTAAAAAGTTAATAGAAAAAACCTTTGTCATTTTAAAACTAAAAATATGATCTGTAACCTGCTCCAGATTACTGCCATTTACATCCACTCCAGATTCTGATCACTTGCAAATCATCTAAATCCACATTTATTCATTTAGCAGACACTTTTATCCAAAGCGACTTACAATTGAGGAATACAATAAGCAATACATTATAAAGAGGAAAACAGACACAGGAAGTGCTTGTCACACAACATTTCAGGCATTGTTCAGAGCAAATTCTAGCCAGACAGTGAGAGGTTAAGGGAAAAAGAGCAAAGTTAAGGAAAGAGAGTGAAGGATTTTTTTTTTTCAAGTCAAGTCAAGTGAGGACGGAAGAGATGAGATTTCAGATGTCACTTGAAAATTGTCAGGGATTCAGCATTCCGGATGAGGGTGGGAAGATCATTCCACCAGCCAGGAACGGTGAATGAAAACGTCCTGGAGAGTGATTTTCAGCCTCTCTGTGATGGCACATCGAGGCGATGCTCGCCCGCAGATCTCAGACTTCTTGAGGGGTTGTAGATTGTCATCTCCTCAATAGGGCTGCAACGATTAGTCGACATTATCGACAACATCAACAATAAAAAATTGTCACCAAATATTTTGTCGTCGAGTAGTCGTTTGATCTCATAGGACCTAATGTAAGAGCCTGCAATACTGCGGTTTGACCAGCGTGGCGCTGTAGGATTCAACCGTCCTGGATGCAGTTTAAGAGAAGACAGCGCTTCAAACCCAGCTGAACGAACCTGAAGCTGCTGCGCGGTGTTTGGATGAAAATGTAAATATATGCTGCTTGCTTTCCTCTCAATAACAAAATAAACACAACAAAAACCGACAGTGGGGTGAAAGCAGCAGTTTACATAGTTTTTAAATGGATCTGATTACAACGATGTGGATGTTTGCATGAGCTCTGCGGTTCAGTAACGTACTCCAGTAAAGTCCGGCCACATATTTATTTATATAGTACTTTATGCAATAGATCGTCTTAATTGAAGCAGCTTTACCGTATTAAACAAGAAAAAACGTCTCGGGTTACTCGGGTTACTCGGGTCATACTGGCGAACGCGCCATCCACTCCTCAGATTTCTCTGCCGAAAAGAACCCTGTCGGCAGCGTGAGGAGCTTGGCAGCAAACGCAGCGTCTCGTTCCCTATTCAGAGAACAAGGGTTACGCGAGTAACCCGAGACGTTCTCTTTCATAGGTAACTCTACGCTGCGTAGCTTAGCTTTACGCATCGGGAACGATATACCAAACACGCCAAGCTGAAAACGCTGCCTATCTGGCCCAATAATGAACCAACAACATACGGTCGGTTCAAACAGACAGGACCTGAGAACCTGGAGCCGTATCAACGTCAAGGTTGTAAAACCTGACAAAGGTGTGCGGAGAGGACCATCCTGCCGCAACACAAATATCCTCCAGGGGTACCCCTCTAAAAAGAGCTTGAGAGGAGGCTACGCCTCTAGTAGAATGCGCCCGAAGACTAAGAGGTGAAGGGAGTTCCCGCGCCTCATAAGCCAGCGAAATAGCATCTCTCACCCAGTGAGAAATCCTCTGCTTTGACGTGGCAAGCCCGCGGCGACCAGCACCAAAACAGATCAATAACTGGGGAGATTTTCTCCAAACCTTGGAGCGATCCACATATAGCTTCAATGCCCTGACCGGGCAGAGCATGTGGAGTCTCTCATCCTCACTTGAAGCAAAGGGAGGGGGATGGAAAGAGTGAAGAGTGACCACTTGAGAACGAAACGACGTGGACAAGACCTTGGGAATGTAACCCGGCCTAGGCCGCAGGGTAACTTTGACTAGACCCGGGGCAAAGTCCATACACGTTTCACTGACAGAAAAAGCCTGCAGATCTCCAACTCTTTTCAGTGACGTAAGCGCCAGTAAAAGAACAACCTTAAGAGTCAGTATCCGATCCGAAGCTGACTCTAAGGGCTCAAAAGGGGCCGTCACTAGTCCTTCGAGGACGACTGACAAGTCCCAAGAAGGAACTGCCGTGGGGCGAACAGGCCTAAGGCGTCTGGCCCCACGCATGAAAGCGGAGACCAACCGATGCCTCCCCAAGGGGATCTCATCCAGCTCTCTCCGAGCTGCAATGGCCGCTACATAAACCCTAAGGGTGGTAGCAGCCGCCCCCGCTGTCATCCTTTCTTGCAAAAACTCCAGCACTGGACCAACAGGGCAGTTAACTGGGTCGATTGCACGAGTCAAACACCACGATTCAAAGACGCCCCACTTGGAAGAGTATAGCTTCCTGGTAGCGGGGGCTCTGGCACTGGCTATGGTTTCCTGAACTTCGGCAGGCAAACCATCAATCACAGCCCTTGGCCCTGTATGGGCCATACCCACAACTTCCAGAGCTCCGGCTGAGGATGCCAGATCTTGCCCTGAAGCTGGGACAGTAAGTCCCGCCTGATCGGAATCTCCCAAGGAGGCCGATACAAGAGGGGAGTTAGCTCCGAGAACCAGGTCTGGGAGGGCCAGAATGGGGCTATGAGAAGGAGACGGGCACCGCTCACCTTCACTCTGCATAGTACTGCCGGAATCAGCTTTATTGGCGGAAACGCGTACAGACTGACATTCGGCCATGGGTGGGCGAACGCATCTATGCCTAGAGTCGTCGGGAAATTCAGGGAGAACCAGAGCGGGCACTGGGATGACTCTTGAGAAGCAAAGAGGTCCACCTCCGCTTTGCCAAACAGATCCCAGATCTGGGATACCGTCTGACGGTTCAACATCCATTCCCCCGGCTTGAGCTTCTGTCTCGACAGAAAATCGGCCGCCAGGTTCAGTACTCCCGGAACGTGAACCGCCCTCAAAGAGAGGAACTTGTCTTGAGACCAAAGGAGAAGATGGCGCGCAAGCCTGTCCAGGGTGCGCGACCTTGAACCTCCTTGGCGGTTTATGTGGGACACAACCGCCATATTGTCCGTCCTGACTATGACATGATGCTCCCCGAGAACGGGGAGAAAATACTTCAAAGCCAGGAAGACAGCCCTGAGTTCCAGGCAGTTTATATGCCAAAAGAGGAACTCTTCCTTCCACTCTCCACTCGCCGGCCTTCCTTCGAAGACCGCGCCCCAGCCTGTCATTGATGCGTCCGTCGTGATCATATGGCGACGGTGGATCGCACCCATTCTCACCCCGCTCCGGAGAAAGACGGGGTCTCGCCACATTAACAGGCGTCGACAGCAACTGCGCGACACTCTGACAAGGCGAGTAGCTGGTACAGTGGGGTGTAACCTCAGCTCCTTCATCCACCAAAGGAATGGCCTCATGTGAAGCAGCCCTAGGGGCAACACAGGGGAGGCTGCTGCCATAAGGCCCAACAGCCTGCGGCAGGTACCTACAGAGACATGATGGCCTAGCTTGAAGCGGGCCAAACATGCTGTAAAAACTGGTATCCGGGCAGGAGCCAAACGGGCCTGCATCTGAACGGAATCCAAACGAACTCCTAGAAATACAGTTCGTTGAGATGGGAGGAGCACACTCTTCTTGGCGTTCATTCTGAGGCCAAGAGAATGGATGTGGCCGAGAACGATATCCCTGTGACGACTCACTAGCTCCCTGGAGTGAGCCAGAATGAGCCAGTCGTCCAGATAGTTCAGTACACGGATGCCCTGGAGCCTCAAAGGGGCCAGTGCAGCATCCATGCATTTGGTAAATGTCCTCGGGGCCAAAGCCAGGCCGAAGGGCAGAACCTTGTATTGGTAAGCCTTCCCTCCAAAGGCGAACCGAAGGAATCTCCTGTGTCTGTGAACGACCTGGATGTGAAAATACGCATCCTTCAGGTCGATGGTGACAAACCAGTCTCCCTCCTGGACCTGAGACATGATGGTTCTCATCGTCAGCATTTTGAACTTCCCTTTGTAGAGGGAAAGATTCAAACGCCGTAGATCCAGGATAGGCCTCAAGCCGCCGTCCCTCTTTGGAACGAGGAAGTAGCGGCTGAAGAAACCTCGTTCGACTTCCGACTGCGGTACTTCCTCTATTGCTCCTTTCTGCAGGAGGGAGGAAAGTTCCTGTTGTAGAACAGAAGCCTTGGCGGCGCTGTTTACTACTGTCAGGTGAACCCCGTCGAAACGGGGGGGATTTTTCCCAAACTGAAGAGTGTAACCGGTTCGAATTGTGCGGAGAACCCACAGCGATACCCCGGGTAAACGCTCCCATTCGTGAAGGAAGTGTGACAGAGGAATCATAGTGTCGTGCAAGGGAAGACATACCTGAGATGGGGTGTCGAGAAGGCCTGGAAGCAGCGGCACCCTCCACCGTAAAGGAGAGCCCTCGGCGTCCTTGCTCGGGATGACGGAGAGAGAAATGCTGCGGGTGGCCGGCACGGGTTCCGTACACTGCAGGAGAGAAACAGCTGTGTCTCCTAACATGCGGCTCGCCGGCGGCGAATGGACGGGCTGCAAAGGGGGAAAGACGAACGCGTCCCCCAACTGCCAGCCCGAGTGAAAATGAGGGTGAATTGGATCTGCACACCAAGCCTCGAAGGGTGGTTGTGACAGATTTAAGTGAGGAGAGCGCGATCGGGGCGGGCAGAAACGCTTTCGCGGTCTGGCCTCGCCCCGTAACGGTGAAACGACTCTCCTCATTCCGACCCGGAGGTCAGGAACGACCCGGGTTAGCCGAAACGGCAGGCTTGTTGGGCCACTTCATGTTAACCCGCTTGCGTGATTGTTGGCGGGAAGAAGACCGGCCGCGGGCTCCCCAAACCGTAGTGGGGGGAAGGCGTGTGGCCTGGGCTCCGCCGCTAGGGGGCTCCCTCCTGGGGGGCGGCTGCTCCCTAGACACAGAGGAGGAGGGAGTTGAAAAATCCCTTGCTCTCCTCGGCATGAACTGATTGAGAGCAGCCGACTGAGTTTTGGCTGAGCGGAACTTGTCCACTACAGCGCTAACAGCCTCCCCGAACAACCCAGATTGTGAGATGGGTGCGTCCATTAAAAACGTCTTTTCCTTCTCCCGAATCTCGGTCAGGTTGAGCCACAGATGGCGTTCTGTGGCCACCGAAGCCGCCATAGAGCGCCCCACGGCACGTGCGGTGTGCTTGTTGGCTCTCAGAGCCAAGTCAGTGGCTCTTCGTAGCTCCTTCACGGCTTCAGGAGTTAAGCCGGTCCCTTCGTCCATTTCCTTCAGGACGTCCGCCTGGTAGGCCTGAAGGATGGCCATTGTGTGAAGGGCCATACCTGCCTGACCGGCCGCGATGTAGGACTTCCCGATAAGGGCGGAAGTGGTCCTACACGGCTTGGAAGGAAGGAGGGGGCGGGACTTCCAAGAAGGAGCCAAAGAAGGTGAAAGATGTGAGGCCAAAGTATCCTCAATCACCGGCATGGCGGTGTAACCCTGCTCCACAGAACCCACAAGGTTGGTGAAGTCAGCGGCTGCCGCGTTAGTAAGGCGAGAGGAAAATGGCTGCTTCCAGGAACTGGAGATCTCACGATGCAGATCATTGAAAAATGGCAGCTTCCTCCTTTCAAGCTTGGAGTGCGCGCCGATGAGGAAGCGATCGTCGAGCTTCGAAGCTCGAGACTCGCGGGGCTCATCGGGCCAATCCAGCGCAAGCTTTTCGGTGGCGCGCGAAAGCACGTCCACGAGCTCGGAGTAGGCCGCTGAAGGCCGCGCCTCCTGGCCGCTAGGCGGGAGCGCATCTGCTAAAGCAGGCCCGAAATCCTCGGAGTCGGAGGCTGCCGTGTGCAGAATATCATCTAGCCCGAAAGAGACGAAATCACGTGCTTTTGGGCTAGGAAACTGAAAATCAGGCAAAAATTCGACCGGCGAATTCGCACGTGCGCGATCGGGAGAGGGAGGGAGAGAAAAGGCGAGGCCTGTCTGCTCACTCTCCATCTCCTCGAGCTCGACATCCGAACCCCAGCTCGCGGCTCTACGAGAGGCCGCGATCTCACGAGGCGGCGCGTTGGTGCTCGATGCGCGCCGTGAAAATTTGGAGGATTCACGTTCATAATCCTCAAGCCGAGAGCGGAGGGTTATGAGACGGAAATCGTCGCAAATTTTGCAGTTAGAGGTCCCATAAACCGCCTCACGTGCGTGCGAAAAACCCAAACACAAAATACACTTACTGTGTGGGTCTTCGCGAGCGATGAAACGCGTGCACGGTGGCATACAGCGGCGAAATTCCATGGCACTTCACTGCGAGGAGAACAAAGTTCCACAGAGGCAGTCGCCGAAGTGCAAATGGATAATCGCAATGTTATTAGATGGGTAGGAAATCGCAACAACGAAGGGCGATGTGGCCGCTTCGTGAAGGCAGAGAAATCTGAGGAGTGGATGGCGCGTTCGCCAGTATGACCTGACGACGTCATTGCGTCAGAGACGGCGTCGCGCCATCAGCCAATGAATTGGCGTGATTCTATATGGGCTCAGACTCGGTCACGCGGAAGGCGTTCCCGATGCGTAAAGCTAAGCTACGCAGCGTAGAGTTACCTATGAAAGAGAACAGTCAGTGCCACTTTCATTAAGAATTACAACTTGTAATTACTGTTATAAAGCAGCTCTCCAGTGTGGAGCTAGCAAATGATAAAATAATTGTTTTAGAGGGAAAAAAATATTTCATTAAATTGATAGTTTGGTTTACAGAAATCAAAGCTTGATCTAGCTCAGGACTGTTTTGGTTATCATAACCCTATACTGTATTTTAAGACATTATGTTGTGAATAAAATAGTTTATCCAAAGCATCTTATCACTTACCTTTATTTTGTTTCTTATCTAATATGACTTGCAAAAGGAGATGTTTGGCAGAATTATGTCATTGTTACTTTACAATAAGGTATAATTTGTTAACATTAGTTAATGCATTAATTAACATGAATGAACAATGCATTCATTACATTTATGTATTAATCTTTGTTAATGCTGGTTAATACAAATACAGTTGCTCATGTTAGTTTACAGTGCATTTACCAATGTAAAAAAAACACATATTGTTTCGCAATAAAGCTTTCGCTTTCTCTTCTCAAAAAGGACGTGTTCATTTTTAACACATTTTTTGTGTGTGTGTGTGTTTGTGTATGTTGACTATTTTAACATGTTTTGTCATTTTGTGTTTTGGCACAAATTCTGTAACTATAACACATTTGTGTGTAGAAATTTCCAGGAATAACACATTGGTTGAGTTAAAAGCAACAAAATGTGTTGTCCTCAACTAGACAGGGGTTGTGTTAAGAAACAACACAGGTTGTGTTGTTTGTAACACATCCTTTTTACATGCAAATCATGCAGGATCATGTCCATCAAAATACACATTTAATAACTTTTTTTTACTTTAAACTCTCTTCATAAGTTCTGTCGAGTGCCTGAAAGGCATTCTTTTTGTGATCTGGTGTGGCTTCTTATCATCTATACTGTAATAAAACCTGTCAATTAACATAACATTGTGTCACAATGAAGAAGGGAGGATTCAGTTGCGGAAAGAGAGTTTATTACAGGAAGTAATACACAGCGAGAAACTAAACGGAGCTTTCCGTAGGGCAGAGGCGGAGCTTCCGTAGGCAGAAGCGGAGCTTTCCGTAGGCAGATGCGGAGCTTTCCGTAGGGCTGAGGCGGGTAGCGCAGGGAAGCAATGGGCAGCCAAGGTCCGGCGATCGGAGTCCAGGAAGCAGCAGGGCTCAGGAATCGCGGAACCAGAACGGACCGTAAACGTCGACCGCAAACACTGCAAGGATCTGACAAAGGAGAGAGCGTGATAGGAACAGATATAGCCCAACGGTGATGACTCTCAGCTGGCGCGAATCAGCCTCAATCACACACACCCACAGACACCTGCTCACACATACGCACACGCACACAGACAAGACACGGTGAGGATGGGACCGGGAACCCATGAACCGTGACACATTGTAAATATACGTTTTTCCTATATTGCCACAATCCTGTGTTTATTGTCTTCATATTTGGTCAGCGTTTCTATCTTATTTTTATTGAGCTACAATGATTGCTGGATGCCTTTTTCCATATTAGGGATTTCCTGGAACATTCAAATATAACGATGTGGGAAACACTGCATACAAAAAGACATAATTCATAATTTAAAAGCAAATTACTACAAACACTTATTTTAGTCTACTTCAGATTTCTCTCATTCACATTCACTCTGGGTTCATTCTTGATTCAGATCACTGTGTTTAGTTTAAAATCTAAAGGGTTAAAACAGTTATGAATGCTAAATTCAGTAAATCTAACTGCAGTGAAGAAGCTCTGCAGCGCAACTCATTTCTATTCAGATGTTGTCTCATCTGATTTAATTTCATCGACAATACAAGGGCATAAAGTGGACTGAAAATCGCTCTCACAGAGAATTTTTATGAGCATATTTAAGACTGCATTTAATTTGAGAGCAGTTTTATGTCTGCAGTCATATCCAACCATCAAATATTTAAAAAGTGAAAAATGACCTGTTCATTTCAAAAATGAAAAGTTCTGCTTTACTCCATAGTCTTAGCACAAATTGTATCTGGTTACAGAACACCCAGGGGTGCCACTTATCAGGAATGATCAAGAGTATCCACAGCCACTGCTCCCGTATTGATTTGGATTAAATCAACATGCAGACGTGTAAACGCTAGCCCTAATCTCCATGAAACCGCTCATCAAGGGATGAAGGGGAGAGCAGGGGTGTTAAGAGGAAAATAAGAGAGAGAGAGAGATCTCTGTACCCCTAAGAGTGGTTTGTGCTGTTTATGTAGAAAATTACTTGAGGCAGATTTGTCATTAGAATATTGATCGAGTCTGGGCTCTCTAGAGACGAAAGCAAAACTAGATTACAACAGGGGAAAAAAACTGCAGCGTATGGGAGAAGCGCTCTGCATATCTAATAAGAAGCTGTTGACCAGACTATACTGTATATATCTCTTTCTGGCAAATTCATGTTTATTTAAGAGCACAAGATAGCTTTAATGCCGAGTCTGAGGTGAAATGAAATGGTAGCATCTAAAACATTTGCCAGGAAGACAGAATAAAACACAAGCACACAGCATGTTTCCATGTTTCTTAACACCTGCGATTTATTTATCTTTCACATTCAGTGTTTTTCTTATTTTTGTCATTCAGTTCATTCAGCTTTGGCATCTTAAACACACGTGGTCACACACACACACATTTATTTATTTTTAATTGTAACATTTTGGTGGCTCGTTTGTTTTGCACACAATACTGCCAAAGTAAATAGAAAAATTAGCAATTAAAATAAAATTAAACAAGGCATGAACATTAAGAATGTTCCGTTTCATAGAAATATATTTTGTCAGTAAAATATATTTAGTTAATAGCCCCATACAGACACTCAAACACTCTGATTGGCCTATATATTAAGTACTATACGTACTATTTTGCATGTTTTTTTTGGCACACAATATTGCAAATGCAAAAAAGCACTAAAACCAAAATATTTAATAAACAATGCAAATTGGATTTATGAAAATACAAGTTTTGCAGCAACCGCTCATCCCCAGAAGCACTTGACTTTATATCTGTACCTAAATGTGTCGTGTACCTTTCTATAAAATACCATGCTTCCTCTAGGCTAGTTGTCACTTTCTCAAAAAGTAACATTGCAAGACATGTCACAGTTTTCTGCTCAAGGCAACATACAGTCACAACCTGTTCAGGTTCCGCTTCTCACGTAAAGCAGCTTTCGCTTATCTCATGTGTTGGACTGTCCCTTGTGAAAAAGAAATACACTTTACCATATATATATTTTTTAAAACATTTATGACAAACTAAATTATATTTCCTATTGAACTATTGAATTGTTCAATAGATTGATTCTATTGAACCTTGTTTGTGTATTTAAATATATTTGTAATTACACATTAATTATGATGGTATTGCATTTTAGTGCGTTTAAAATATATTATCCTTAAATGTTATATTGAATAACACTACAGTTAAAATTATAATCAATAATTTCACATGTGCGTTATGTTAGTTAACATCAAAATAAGTTTACTTTAAAGCACAGCAAAAAATAATTATACAAATATCATGTTTTAAACTATAAAGTAAAATGTTTCATTTAGCATTTTTGTACAAAGTGTACTTTTAAAAGGCTACCTACTGTAAGTGTCTTAAGAACACTCTTTATTTGCCTTTTATTTCATTGATCATTATTAAGTTATTGTCTGCAAGTACAGTAGTAGTAAGTATACTACACCACCTGTCAAAATGATTGATTGAGGGGCGGGGCTTCCGGTATAGGGGCGGGACTTCCGGTATAAGGCGGGACTTCCGGTGTAGGCGGGACTTCCGGTATAAGGCGGGACTTCCGGTGTAGGCGGGACTTCCGGTGTAGGCGGGACTTCCTGTATAGGCGGGACTTCCTGTATAAGGCGGGACTTCCTGTATAGGCGGGACTTCCGGTGTAGGCGGGACTTCCTGTATAAGACGGGACTTCCTGTATAGGCGGGACTTCCTGTATAAGGCGGGACTTCCTGTATAAGGCGGGACTTCCGGTATAATCAATCATGTTGTCATGACAGTAGGTTTTGATGTTTTGACAGGTGGTTTTGATGGTTTTGATGTTATTGACAGTAGGTTTTGATGATTTTGACAGGTGGTTTTGATGGTTTTGATGTTTTGACAGCAGGTTTTGATGGTTTTGATGTTTTGACAGTAGGTTTTGATGATTTTGACAGGTGGTTTTGATGGTTTTGATGTTTTGACAGCAGGTTTTGATGGTTTTGATGTTTTGACAGCAGGTTTTGATGTTTTTGATGATTTTGACAGTTGGTTTTGATGGTTTTGATGTTTTGACAGCAGGTTTTGATGATTTTGACAGGAGGTTTTTGTTTTTGAAGGCTGTATAATAAATGACAGAAGGTTTTGTCTTTTGAAGACGCTGTTATCAGGAAATTCCCCTCCCACCCACAGCGTATATAAATGGGTCAGCGTGTTCTACATCAATCAGAAAGAGAAAACATGAGCTACATGAGCATGGACTGTTTATCGCCCCCTAAATCCCCAGAGGCGGGGGTGAGCAGCAGGACGACGGACAGTCTGATGGCCAGTCTGACTATGGCACCGAGAAAACCTTTCGGTCACGTCCGTTTGACAAACTTTCTCCATGAACTTTCGGAATGGACTAAAGGTGAATTTATGATGAGCAGTAACCGTGTATTCGGGTACAAATTTCATAAATCAACTCGAGTTGTTATACTCTACACCACCGACAACGCAGGCGAGTTTCAGCCCGGGGAAGACGCGTGTGTTGTATTTCCTGAAAAAGACTGGTCATTATTTTACAAATTTGTCTGGAAGGATCTGAACAGCGGCGGCGAAGAGCCTTTGTACATTTCAGAGTGGGACGGGGTAGACCCGAATGTCCGGTACCGCGTGGTAGGTGACCACGCTAAAAAGAACCCAGATGATTCTGTCTACATATTCTGCTGTAAAGACAAGACAAAGCTCAACAAAAATCGGTCAGGGGTCGTCCTGCCTAACGAGCATAACGATCTGTATGAAATGCAATTTTTGTTCAAGTGGCGCGATCTGGATCTGCTGGGCGGTATTTTTTCAATAATAAACAAGATGTTCAAATGGTGCGAGCTGCATGACGGCTACAACAAAATTAAAGTGCAGCTGTTCCACCCTGAGAGATGCGTGCGCAGCAGTACATACGCGCGCTATTCCGCCCCCATTTACTACGGACATCCGGAAGCTCGCCGGTCAGACCCTCCCAGGCGTCGTTTATAAACCATGGCTGCAGTGCTACGACGTCCCCGCCCCTTTACTACATTTGCAATAAAGTCAGTGACCAGACCCTCTCAAGCAGCATTTATAAACCATGGCTGAAGACGGCGCTTCATTACCCGCTCATGTGTGTAGCTGCGGCATCTCCTTCGGCAGCATTCTCGACCCTCCTGACGACAACGCAAGCGACCATTGCCTGACTTTCCCCCTTGGACCATCGGACCTCCACAAAGATTGGGAATCGGACCTCCAAAACGACTGGGGTCCGGCTAACATCGTCAACCCCTCCAAAGACTGGCTGGATAAATTGGGCTCAGACCTCGGATCACACAACCTGACTTACCTTCCCATCGCTAAAGCCGGTCTCGCCACTAAAGCCGGTCTCGACGCTACAGACGGATGTTTCAGCGACGTCGGATTCAAAATCATAAAAGCAGCGACCGTGGTGCTGCTGGAACATCTCATCGGCGATAAGCTGAAGGAAGACTGCGAGGGGTGTGCGATTGACCATCCTAGCCAGCTGCAACATTCCTGTCTGTTTGACCCTCCCAACTTCTACTTCGACACACACTTTGACGAGCTGTCAGGCAAGCTGTTTAAGCCCTTTTTTCATTCCATCATCGGTATTCTCCTAAACCGCTGTGGGTTAAAATCTCACCCCCATCGTATCCAAGGGACAGTCGGGACTATTCTGCACGAATTAAAAGACGAACCATTCATAGTTGCCAAGCTAGAAGAAATCAGGCTGAAACTTCTGGACAAACCCTGCAAGGAAATAGTCTACGACGTCGTTGATCTCTGGCAAGGTCTTTCAATTGTGAATGGCGAGTGACCAAGTCAGCTCCAGCATGGGTGTAGCCTCTAGCCTAAGGAGCTGTATGGAATTCATGTTTAAAGAGCATTACAGACGGCAGTTGACTGAGCTGCTGTATAAGATTATTGCGGACGCAGCCCACCCCGATATTCCAGTTGGCCACAACACTACGCGTGAGGCAAATCTCAAGAAAAATATGGTGTTAATAAGAGGACTGGCTAATTCATGGGACGATTTGACGGATAAATGTGTTGATGGTACCGACCCCCCTGATGTAATGATAAAAGAGGTTCTAGATATGATGATTGAATCACAATGTACGATCGAAATCACCGATGTGTTGTGTACTTCTACCTATGTGGCGGATGTATGTACTGAGTTGATCTTGAATGAAAGCGATGATGATGAAATTCAAAAACATGCCGATATTCATGAGACCGTTGACAAAATTGTCGTAATGTATGTTGATTACATCCTAGACAAAAACATGATGGCCTGCCGCGACTTTCTGTTCTGGTTAGACTATCATTGATGTCATTATTACTAACTATTTGCTACATTATTCTTTTTTACTAACCATTCTTAGTTAGTGTGTTGTATTATATCCATTTTTACTTTACGTGTATCATTTTACTTAGATTGTATTAATACCATTTACTTAGATTTTGCATGCATCCTGTAACGTTTTTTAATAAAAGATTGATTCAAACTACTTGTACGCGTTATTCTTTTGCATCGGTTGAAACGACAGCATGTCGGAGCTCATGAAAAAGGCTTATTATACACCGTCCAACCCCGGCTCTCTAGGGGGTAAAAAACGATTAAAAGACGCCGTCTTAAAAGATAGCGGCGTCCGTCTAAGCGATAAAGAGGTTTCAGAATGGTTGGCTGGTGAGGATGCTTACACATTACACAAAACAGCACCTATAAAATACAAACGAAATAGAGTGGTTGTGTACGGGATCGATACACAGTTCCAGGCCGATCTTGTCGACATGAGTGCCTACGCCAAGGATAATGACGGTCATAAATACCTACTGACATGCATAGATGTATTTAGCAAGTTCTCATGGGTTCGAGTTTTGAAGAATAAGAGCGGCATTGAGGTTACTAAAGCGTTCCAGTCTATACTCAAAGAGGGTCGTGTGCCTCAGAAATTGCAGACGGATCAGGGAAAGGAATTTTTTAACAAACATTTTCAAGATGTGATGAAAAAGCACGACATTAACCACTTCGCTACCGCTACGGATTTGAAAGCCAGTGTCGTGGAACGATTTAATAGAACATTAAAAAGCCGCATGTGGAGATTTTTAACGGCTACAAATTCCCGCCGATACATAGATGTTTTACAAGACATTATTCAAGGGTACAACACCAGTTATCACCGAAGTATCAGAATGAGACCCGTGGACGTCGACAAAGTAAATGAGGGTCAAGTGTTTCAAAACTTGTACGGCGATATAAAGAAGCAGAAGAAGACCATATTTAATTTCAAAGTCGGCGACGTCGTCAGGATTTCTAAAGTGAGAGGCCCGTTCGCCAAAGGTTATGAGCAGAACTACA
This sequence comes from Schizopygopsis pylzovi, assembly GCA_027422435.1. Classification (NCBI taxonomy): domain Eukaryota; kingdom Metazoa; phylum Chordata; class Actinopteri; order Cypriniformes; family Cyprinidae; genus Schizopygopsis; species Schizopygopsis pylzovi. The sequence goes on from CM049816.1 coordinate 40,807,678, forward strand.
CGGAAGAATTTTTCACCGTATCCTCGTGTATTCCACGTCAACCCCCGGTCTACAGACTCAAGGATTATGATGGCGATGTCATCGAGGGGGTTTTTTATGAAGAAGAGCTGCAAAAAATAATTGTGAGTAAAAACAAATCTTTTAAGGTGGAAAAGATTTTAGGTCAGAAAAAACAAGGGAAATCTACGCTTGTTTTAGTGAAATGGCTAGGATGGCCTTCAAAATTTAATAGTTATATAGATAAAAAAACTCTGCTGGACTTGCAATCTCCTTAAAACGCACCGTCGTTAACGGATGAGACCATACGAGCGAAGGACCGTCATGGAGGATCACGGGTTCTACGTCACGTTGCCGTGCAATGCGTCGTCGTCGGTTTATCCTGAAAATCGTATATCCAGCTATACAACCAGGTTGGCTAAAGCTATAAACTTGAAAGGACAATGGGAAGTCGGACTCGCCGAAATCGAATATCCTAGAAGTTGGTACAACTTTAATGACGAAGATGGGCATTTCATCCTACATACGGCTCCGGAACCCCCGGATAGCAATCCCTCAAATATTGGTTTTTCTATAATTACAAAATTATACATAAGCGGAGGGTACTACGCAAACATTCGTGCGATCCTCCGGGCTATAAATCAACTCATCGCACCAGCGGCCGTATTGAATCATGACGAATTAAAAAACAAGGTGTATCTGACCGCGAAACCCAACATTTCAATGAGTTTCCGGGGAAGACTCGCCACTATTTTAGGAATGACGCTAAAACCTCTCGGAGGTTTAAACTATCATAAAGAACCCGATTTTACCGCAAACGTCATCATGTACGCTCCTCATCAATGCGATATCAACGCAGGGTTCTACACAATGTATGTTTACACCGACATCATCCAATACCAAGCGGTCGGAGATTCTTACGTTCCCCTTTTGAGATGCGTACATATAACGGGTAAAGGCAACGACGCGGTCATTGCTAGATACGACAACCCCCATTACGCATCGATCAGCAAGGATCACATCACCAGCATCGTCATAGAGTTGAAGGACGATCAAAACCACAAAGTACCATTTTCTTACGGGAAAGTCATCGTAAAACTACACTTTAAACCAAAAAATATTTCTATTCTTTAAAAATGGTTTATTATAGACCCGGAGAGCCCAATACCGCGGACTATGTGAGCTATTACCAAAATCAGGCCGGCTGCGGTTTACCGGGTTATTCGGGATCGGGAGTTATGTACGGTGCGGGGTTAGGAGGTCTATTCAGAGGGCTGTTCAGGATGGCCGTACCGTTGTTAAAAAGAGGATTTAGCTTCGCGAAACCACACCTAAAATCGGCAGCTAAAAATATAGTATCCGACGTCGTCTCAAACGTTTTGACGCGCTCGCATAGCGATAAAGCTCAAGACGGGTCCGGTCTGATGGTCATGGCACGTAAGAGAATGTCTAAACCGCCGGGTGTGAGGAGGCGTGGTCAACGGGCTGCGCCGAAGAAGAAGAAAACAGTGCGCGGATCAAACAAGCGCTCACTCGTACGCAGAAAGCGTAAGAGGTCTGTCAGTCGAAACGTGTCGATCAAGAGAGCCACAAAATCCATATTCTAACATGGCGCTACTGCATCGCATGTCGGGAGAATGCATCAAGTCCGAGCTGGACTTATTTTCGGTCCCGCTGACACAGACCGTTATTGAGAAAAACGGCTATTTAGAAGTATCCCCATTATCGGCCATATCGGGCTCTGCACCATTGGAATTTTTTATCGCAGGCAACGGCGATGATTATGTGGATCTCAATAACACGATGATCTATCTACGGGTGAAAATCACGAGACCTAACGGGGAAGAGATTGCACACCCTGCGAAGGTGGGTCTAATCAACTACCCCGGAGCCACTATATTTTCACAAGTCGACGTGACCCTCGGCGATCGTCTGATTTCTCAGAGTTCGAGCACTTACCCTTATCGCTGTATCATCGAGAGTCTGATCAACTACGGTAAAGATACGTTGGAATCTGTCTTCAGCGCTGGATTGTTCCATAAAGACACGGCGGGTCACATGGATGTTCAAGACCCCGCAGGCCATAACGCAGGGTTGTCGAAGAGATCGGGTTACACCAGCGAAAGCAAGGAGGTGGAACTACTTGCCCCCATACACAGCGATATATTCTTCCAAGAGAAACTTATGATAAACGGGGTTGATATCAAGATACGACTTATTCAAGCAAAAGATGAATTCTGTCTGATGAGGGCCGACGATGTGGCTTACAAATTAAATATAGTGTCCGCATCCCTATTTGTCAAGAAAGTTACTGTATCACCACCGGTGAGACTGGCTCACGCTCAGACGTTACTCTCGACAACGGCCAAGTACCCTGTCGATAGGGTCAGTCTAAAATCGTTCTCCATACCGGCCGGCTCTCGTGTTTCGAATCAGGAAAATCTGTTTTTAGGAACGCTACCAAAGTCTGTCGTCATTGCTATGGTCGACAACGATGCATTCACCGGTTCCTACACAAAAAATCCATTCGCGTTCAAACATTACGATCTGGAATTCTTAGCCGTCTACGTCGACGGTCAACAATATCCCTCCAAGCCTCTACAACCTAATTTCGAAGCTGGTTCGGCAGTACGAGAATATTATCAGTTGGTGATGACGACCGGGAGACACCTTAAAGACCAACCGCTCTGTATTGGCAGGAATGATTTCCTGAACGGATACACACTTTACGCATTTAACCTCACGCCGGACGAAGAGTGCGGTCAGCACATTTCCCTCATCAAGTCCGGGAATATCAGAGTCGAAGCGCGTTTCAGAAAACCACTGCCGAATACCATTAATTTAATTGTTTACGCAGTATTTGACAGCATCATTGAATTGTCTAACCGCCGCCAGGTACTGATAGACTACTATTGAGATGAACACACTGCAACTCACGCCATCATGGATAAAATTACATGCAGGACTCATTTTCTCGGCGTTCTACCGAGCGATCAACTACCCAAAAAACCCATGAGGATCTTACCGTCGGCCTGTATCATTAACACTCACCCTGCTAGGCTACCAGGTGAGCACTGGATCGCCGTTTATTTAACCCAAGACGGGCCCACGTGTTTTTTCGACAGCTTCGGCAATCCGCCCAACAGCCATCGCTTTCCAACCACCATCAATAACTTTCTAGCAGCCAACGACGCCGACGTATTATATTCCGACAGACGAGTCCAGGATTATTCATCGGATACCTGCGGTCAGCACTGTGTGTTTTTTCTATATCATTTAGCCAGAGGATACGACTATAACCATGTGATGAAACTATACACCGATGATTATATTAAAAATGATAAAATGGTGTCCCTATTTGTGAAGAGATTAAGACCGTATGTTTGTAATGATAAAATATTTTCCTGCGTTCACTGTGTGCAGACATGTCTGACATATAAATAAAAAAATCTTAAAACCATTATATTTTTAATCGTCTTTTTATTGAATCATAAGATACATATTAATGCAACACACACACACACACACACACACACACCACACACACACACACATGAAAGGATTCGTTAAAATTCCAACCATTGTCTTGGATCGATAGTCGGGGATTTAAACACAGAGTCTTCGGACTCTGGAAACACAGAGCGTGAATGTCTTCGTGCTCTTTTAGAAGGTCTGACACGGGGCGGGGTGTCGGGTTTACTCTTTAGAGATTTAATTGTGCTCCTGACCTGTTGATTCGGCACTGTAGAAAAAGGGATGTTTAATTCGGCAAAGGCACGTAGAAACTCTGACCATCCTACAGGTCTCCGGTTATCACGAACCTTTTGCGGGGCCGTGACATTTTTTAACAAATCGACCATGTGTGAGCCTTGTATGGCTTTACCCCTGAACACAAACTCCCCCGATTCGTTCCACGCGCTTAGTCCTTTAGCTTTAGACATCTTGTCTAATATGTATCTGCTGTTTTTCACACTTCTCGAAGGTACATTCTTCAGAACTTCATCCACCACATGCTCCTCAGCACCGTCGTCTTCGACGCTAGCCACGGTCGGTACTTCATCTTTATGAGTGGGGTCGGGTAACGACTGCGTTAAAACACCGCTCTCGCGATCGCCTTGTTTAACGATGGTCAAAAACCTGCTCAGGGTATTTGTGTAAAGTTTTGCTTTTTCGTACGGGTTCAAATCAGTGCGGAGTAAAATATTTCTCATGGCGACGTCCAAATCGTTTTCCACGCTCTGTTGAATAGTCTCGCGAACATTTTCAGTTCTCGCCTTATCCAGTTGATGCTGGGGACTAAATACATCTTCTCGGCGTACTCCATCCTATCTGTTTGCTATCAAGCTCGAAAGAAAGGGTACGGCGACGCTCAGGAGCGGTAAAAGGAATCCACCCTTCTGGTTGAAGACTCGTTTCTTTGCCGCTATGCCGATTTTTTTATCGGCTACAAATTTAATTTCGGCTTTTCTCTTTTTCAGTTTTCGGTACTGTTGCGGATTGACCGGAATAGTCCCGTAGAGGATGTTAAGCGCCACTTCACACAGCGATAAAATGAATTCGTCGGACGCCGATTGTAAAATAAGACGCCGTTGTTTAGGAGATGCTTTATGTAGCAGTTTTAACACCGGCAGATGTTTACAAAGTCTGGCGGACATGGTGATTTGATCACGTTCTTCTTCTTTTTTTCGGGATATAAACCACTTGACGGTCGGAAAGCAATCCTGTTCTGAGACGGTACTGCTCGGGAGTTTTTGCTTTATAGTCTATCATTATGTAGCCGAAAGGTTGGCTGACCGCATCGTGGTAACACTCCATAAAGTATTTTGTGTTTCCGGGGTACATTTGGCGTCCTAGCATCGCTACTTGATTGACGTCCCGAGGATTTTTAAACAGAATCATATAATTGGCGTTTAAGCTGATGGTTCGGCTGGATTTACCCTGTACAAATAAATTTTGCACTATATAAATAGCGCTAAGATTGCGGTGATGGACGTACTGCGTAAACACCCTTTGAAGCTCCGAATTTGCGCTGGCTTGCTGCATCAAATCATCCACGATGAGGATTTGGTTTAGTGACGGGTAGCAAATCATCATCATTCAGACTCTCTGGTATTCCTTGCACAAATTTAATGTCGTACAATTTAAGCACATCATCGTACAAAGGCTGCCAACAATCATACAACCAAACAATGTTTTCAATTTTCTTGGAAATTAAATTCAAACCTTTTTCCAACAAAAGTTTCACAAAATAAGACTTTCCAGAATTGGACGGTCCGCTTATAACACAACTAAATGGATGTTGTAGTCTGAAATCAAAATCGGAAACATCCATCGACCCTCTGTGCATCATCATCATCTGATCAGTAGCCATAAGGAAGCGTGGTGAAATCGGGCAAAAGTCTGCGTTTATTATACACCACCTTAAACCTTTTAACGACTGATTTGTTGTGCAACGTGAGAGTCTTTTTATCCCTCACAATGTTTTCTGTGTGAGCCAGGATGTATTTGGTACTATCATGCGACGTCACATAACTGTCAACCAGACCAATCAGGGTTTCCAGGCGGATGGCTTGGGAATTTTTAGCATTCAGCGTTATCCCCTTAGCTTTCATACACACTTTCCCTTTGGACGTCTGGAAACCGTACGATTTAGGGCCGCTAGCGCAAAACTCTGTAATAAAATCCCCATCGTCTATTTCGCTCGTCAGCTCGCCCAAATGATCACCCAGAGGCGGCTCCCAGTCGCCGTCCCTAGACACAAACACAACGCTGTCTGTGTCCGAGTAAAGAAGACGGTCACCGAGTCTGTCCATCAATTCGTACAATTCCAGTCGGGCGTGTGCTGTGGTGAACGCACCAATAAACACGTTAACGTCGCGACCCTTACAAACATCCTCTTTGTTGGGTTTATGCTGGACGAGAGCCACGTCGTCTGAGACGAATGAGAAATACGACAAGGTGTCGGTATTACCGAAAACGATTCTGGTGAAATCTTCGGGCTCGCTCACCAGAGTCGTTTGAGGTAATTTGGTCTTAAAGAGAACCTACCCCACAAGCTGTTCAAAATAAGTTTGGTGATCGCTCTCTGGGCAGCGTTGTGCTTGATCTTTTCGGGGTCGAGTTGAATCCCCTCTTTTTCAAAATATTCGCGAATGTAAGTTTCTCTCTCAGCGTCCGTGACAACATTCGACGGGTAACCCGACGCTTGTTGTTTCAACCGCAAAAACGTTTTGACGTATTCGACAAACAACGTGTCTGACTGTTGTGGAAAATGCCAAACCTCGTCAATCTTGGCTACCACATAACCCTTCTCGATGGCTTTTAAAAGCTCAATGGATACCCAGGAGCCGGAGAGTGATCTTTCCTCATCCGTGTGGGTACAGCTCGTGGTCTGGTTTTGATCGTGAGCGCAGGTTCGGCATAACGGAAACATGAGTTTTCCTTGGCATCTGTAAGGGAGAACAGGATGCAGTAATTTGCGGGGAGGGTACACGGTCGCTTTGATAAGCCCGTAATAATTTTCAATCGGTTCAAAATTGTTGAAAATGATTTCTGGATGTTCAATCGGGTAGCTTTTCCTAGCCTGGCAGAAGGGGTAGAGGCTGGTGAAATCGAGATACCTTATTTTCTCATCTCCGCTCACTTTGTGATAGAGTTTATAAGCGTTAGTGCGCCCGCCAAACAGGGTGTCTCGAGGGTTCAGTCTCTCTGGGGCGGAATAACCGGTCATAAATTCTATCACAGAGGGATCGGTTTTTTCATGTCGTTCCATTCACATTCCCAAAGAACCTCGATTTGCAAACCGTACGCGTTCTGCAGAATTTCGATCTTATCGTCAAACTGTCTCCTGAGAACCCCATAGGGTACTCCCGACAAGGGGTGAGACTCATGGGGTTCAAAGCGGCAGCAGTGCCCGTGGAAGATGCACCCTGCGTATTCTAAGCCGTGCCGCACACCGTCCTGCTGGTAGTAGCCGTCTAAAAAGTACTTACCGATCGATACTTCGCCGTGGTTTACGGCGTGGTGAACGTCCACGTTTCGAGTCTTTTTGACATACTCGAGCCATTCGATCGAGCCGCTTGAGTAGGACTTATTCTGATCGATGTACGCTTTGTTATGCGTGAGAGCGAGCGTGTTTCTGCCGAGATAATGTGTTTTAAAGACCCCCATCGAGCAGCCGGCGAGCGTCACGAAGCCAAAAGGGTCAAGTCCGGCGCATTGCATGAATGCCTCCCGGTATTTCATGCAACCTTCGCGTAATAAGACGACGTCGTTAACGCCGTACGCGTACAGTTCTTTCCTGAAGTCAAAGCACTTGCCCTCAACTGTGCTGTACCACGCATCAAACTTTTCACGGTCTTTATCCGACATGTTATCGTAGTTGTAGAACTTTTTGTCGGGGTATGGTCCGAAATAGTTCTCGTTTTCCACCCTGTTGAAAAGATGGGGGAAGTAGCCTTTTTCAGTCGTCGTTAAGTCTAACGCTACGGGCATTTTGGCAAGGGCCATTGGAAAAAATGAGTAACTATCGATGTATCGTTGGCCAAACGATTCGTCGTACATGAAAATTATTTTACATCCTTGCATTATGACCTCAATAGCAATCCCGGCTTTGCAAAAATACTCGAGAATCAGAAAGGCGTCGAATCTGGAGGCGTAATGAGCTATGAAGCAGTAGCCATTATATCGGGGGTGTCTGAAGCGGTTGATTAGCTTAGCGATGCAGTCGGTACCCTCAGCCGTAAATTTCTTCCCTTTGAACGTGATTGCGCAAACAAAATTAGCCACGTGTCTACCGTTTTCGTAACGCGTTTCAAAATCGTAGAAGATGTATTTCTCGCATGGCTCCTTAGGCTCTAGGGGCTGTATGAAGCATTGGTGTGATCCCTGCCCCGTCAGACGTTCTCGACAATGGACGCATTTGTCCTGGGCACATATGTGTTTTGTTTTCTTGTCACCCGCTTTAACGTAGTAACGCCAGCCGCATAGTTTGCAGTATTTGATAATATCACAGGAGGGGGATTCTTGACCGGGAGGGGGGTTCTTTTTATGCATTTCGAAGCAATAGCTCGATTTACAGTAACGCAAACAATCGGGGCAATGTATGGTTCTTTTAGGGAACCTGTGACATTCGGCGTCAAAACAGACATTGCAGGCTTGCTTACATCGATGGTCTCTGCGGTTGGTGTAACTTTTGTAACAAAATTGACAGACGTATGGCGAACCTAAGAACCCGGTCAGATTCATTATCATGTAGTAATGATCATCATGTAGATAGAGGAACACCGTTTTAGGGTGGAGTTCGTCACAATTTTTGTACGTTTCTAAGACCATGGCATTCGATCTGTGAAATACAACGATTTTAATGCCTAGTGCTCGTTCAAACGAAGCTATGTCGCTAAGAGCGATTCGGTCTTGAATTGAGAAGCCGACGCTGTTTTGGATGGTGACAGCCAGTTTTTCTAACTCACTCTCGGGTAGTTGGGGGTTAAGAAAACGAGCGAGACAAATAGAGAAACACAATTGATTCGACAAATTTATGGGACAGAACAAATTCGTCTTTTTTTTTTGGATTACCTGATCAACGGCCAGATCTGTAAGTTTACGTCGTCGACCACCTCCTTGTCTGTTCATGGCTACGGCAGCGTCGATCTCGACAGCGTCGTCCGATAATAACTGCTCGTTGCTCTGTAAAACTCTTTCAAATTGATCCATAAGCGAATCCACGTCATAATCATTACCGGGTGTGAGAACACCGCTGATAGGTGTTTGTAGAGTGGGTGCCGACATGGTCATATTGATCACGGGGGCATCGTGACCGATTTCTCTAGCGAAGGCGACGATCTCGCTCAACATGCCGGTAAGGAAGTGTGATAAGAGGCCAAATCTGTAGAGTTAATCTCTCTCAGATTCATGCTCCTTCTCAACGACACACTGTTGAACCGAGGTCGCGGTAAAACGTGATATCCGTTAACGAACCCACCTTCTCGAATCAGCGTATCAATTTCCGTACGGCTTAATCGACTCTGTTTATTAGGCTCAGTCTCGCGTAAAGCGTCAACATTACCTGATGTGGGTCTCGTGTTGCTGGTCGATGGCTGTGAAGTATCATCACCGTCATGGTGCTCTGTGTCGTCGCAGTCAGGATCGGTGTCGGTACATGCTGGGAGTTGATTATTTAAAACACCACCATATTGTACAACAGGATTGTTGTCTACGCTTAGCACATGATCGTACAAATTAATATTTGGATTTACAGCTAATTCAAAAAGATCCAAATTAGTGGGGGGTTGCGAAGATTCTAGATTAAACAAATACTGTTCTAAAGAATCCGGAAGCATTAAAAGCTCGTCCGGCAGCAAACTTAGCATTTCAATCTCGTCCGGTGACAGTTCTGTGTCGTCGTCTGCGCAAAAGCTTTTTGACCCATCCATTTTAGATTTCAGACCAAAACATGAAATATTACAAAATCATAGAGTATAGAAAGCATGCAAAATCATAGAGTATATGGAATATAAAAATCAAAGCATAGATGGAATATAAAAATCAAAGCATAGATGGAATATAAAAATCAATACATGATAGGTGAAGAAAACAACTACAACCATAAAAGTTTAATGGAATACATCTATATTGAATTTACTCCTCTGTACCATCAATGATGACGAGAATAAGATGATGAAACATGAGTACCAATTCGCGATGGAATTCAGTTACCCTACGATCGCTTCTATTAAATTCCTGATCCAGGGTTGATCTCATGGTCTGGATACGACTAAATGTTTGATCGACCGCATTTTGAATGAAGCGATCCTGTGTGTCCAATCGGCTACGTGTCTCGAGGTGAGAGGCGCGAGCCTCGCGCCCCAATGCGTCTAATGCGCGACGGGTTTCGTTGTGTGCTTCGCGCAACTCACTACGCAGCGCAGTCAAATTGCTGTTTATATCATCCTGTACGTCACGCAGCTCAATGTATTTGTTGTTTATATCAATCTGTGCGTCGCAAAACTCTTGACCTAATGTCTCTATCGAATTAGTACGCCTAGTATCGGTGAGTGGCTCGTCACCCGAGTGAGACACCGCGGCACTTCTTCAACTTCAATGTCTTCTTCCGGCGGTGAGTTAAAAGGATATGATGTTTGACCCTCCTTTGTGCTTGTCCAAGTGATGCGTTGAGGCGTATTCCAACTCGTCATGTGGTCAGGGCTATAACCCGAACCTGCTGTGTAGAAATATAACACAAAAATCTTAATGGTATGATTCAATTTGAGTTTAAATAAAAATAATGTAGATAGTCTTACCGTAAAGAAATACGCTGTCAAGACTCGTCGCAGGACTGCTCGGCGGCGTCGGACAAAGAGTTTTCCTGTCAGGACTGGTTTCAGGACTGATCGCCGGGGTAAAACGAACCGGTTTTCTCTCAGGACAGGCCGGTGAGGTAGAACGATCCGTTTTTCTAGTCTTCTTTCTCAAAGGTTCGCCGCTTGGTCCGGCGGTCTGGTCTAAAGCCGAGCCGGTAGGAACTATTTGATCCACAGAGTGCGTTGGAGTGGGGTCAGGTACGTCACGTCTATCTGCTACGACGACGGTGTGGTCTTCATTATCCTGTTGAATGGCGTCAACCAGCGGGAAGCCGGGTTGCGTAATAAACTGAATGAAGTCTAAAATAAATAATAAATTAGATTTCTCATAAACGTTAAGAAAAACATGACATAGGCGATGGGTCTTGTTTTACCATCAGTTGCGCTGTCCGCTTCGACCACCTGAGGGCTCACTGCGAATAAAAAGAGAGACAATTAAAATATGTTCATTTTATTTTATTTTTATTTATTTTTATTATTATTTTTATTTTTTTATTATTATTATTATTATACATTTTTTATTTTTATAAAAGAGTAGAAAAATATCAGTCCTTACATGCATCGCCATCGAGAGCATCGCTTTCAACATTCGAACCTGCGGGCGAAAAATCCTGTTATGAATGGAAAACACATGTGAGTCGTTTTATATGCTTTGTCTGATGACGAACCTACAGGCAGACGTTGAAAAAATGTAATTCATTTTCAGAGTGTTATGTCACCCCGGTGCTCTAGGGCCATCATTTAATCATAATAGAATGTAGTTTTAACTCTGGGACACCGGGTGGTGCCGGAGAGCGCACAATTTCACCATGACAGGATGTAGTTTTAACTCCGGGACGCCGGGTGGTGCCGGAGAGCTGGTGAGCCACACGTATCAGTAACATGATGTGTTTAAGACAGCGGCTAAAAACGAGCTTTTATGTTTTAAAATATCAAAAACAGGTCGATCTGACTTGTGAAAACAGATACACGTCAAAACTAGTTTTTGATACACGATATCATGCTCATTTAAGAGCAGTTAGCAACGTAGCACGCGCTGCTAAGCTAAACCATGCATTTCCTAACAGGGGACGGTTCTGAGTCATGCTTCACAACCGGGAGCGCCGACAGTAATGCGGTGGTATCTTAATAAAAAAATACATGAATAACGCTATGACGGGACGCTGATTTAATGCAAACAGACTTGAAAAATATACATAGCCCATAGCTGATAACACTTCCCGTGAGAGGAGCTCAGTCTTTTCATAATAAAAGCCGCTGGGTAACGCAATGGTAAAAAAAAACCCATAACAATATGTATTGTTTTGGGTACTGTAACAATACTAATTAAAACATCATTGCGGTAGAACAATCCTGCAAAACATTTATAATAAACTGATATGACTAAAAAATCTTTTGAGATGCAAAAGTAATAGACATGTTTAAAACACTTGAATAAAATAAATATAGCCTGACAAAGATTGTTTTTAAAATAAATCAATGTTACAGAAAACACTGTATCCAAAAATGAATGTTTAAAACAATAATGTATGATGGTAAGAATGTATCATTTGTCATGAAGGTGTGAAAGGAAACGAATTGTAGATCTTTTAGCAAAACAATCTCTCAAATCCACACCAATACCAGCATGTTTAAAGCATCATAGCAAAAAAAAATATAGAGAAAAATACTCACCGTTCTGCATTTTGATGAGAGAGAGTTGATGCGATGTTGCAGCCAAAAATTGTGTCGAGGATATATTGGATTTGTCCTGTATATATATGGTGATCAAATATTGGGTAAAAAAACACGGTTGTGTCCAATAGATGGCGTCATTGCACTATGCATTTTGGTACCTTATCTCGCAATGTGCCCGTGACCTGAGAGATACATGGGGCCATATTTCACGCCTAACTGTCACAGACCGGGCGACTCCCGTGGAAGAACTACTATCGATAAAGATTATAATTGTACAGATAATGTGTGTGTGTGTGTGTGTGTGTGTGTGTGTGTGTGTTGTGTGTGTGTGTGTGTGTGTGTGTGTGTGTGTGTGTGTGTGTGTGTGTGTGTGTGTGTGTGTGTGTGTGTGTGTGTGTGTCTGTGCGTAACAGGCACATACACACACACACACACACACACACACACACACATAGATGCGCGCGCCCCTGTTTTGAGAGGCCTGCTCAAGGTGAATGCTGCTGTGTGTGAAAAGAGGCCGGAGACCCCTGATTTCTAAACATTCAACTTATTGTTTCATAACCTGTATGTATAAACATTTAACTGATTGCATTATTTTTTATTTTATTTTTGACTCCATTTTATTTTTTAAACTGAAATAATGTTCAGTGGATTTTTTTTTAGTAAACTATTCTATAAACAATCAACTTTTTGTTCACAGCTGTGAACAGTCTTCACAGTTTTTCACAGCCCCAGATACGCACCCCGGGGTGGGAGGGGAATTTCCTGATAACAGCGTCTTCAAAAGACAAAACCTTCTGTCATTTATTATACAGCCTTCAAAAACAAAAACCTCCTGTCAAAATCATCAAAACCTGCTGTCAAAACATCAAAACCATCAAAACCAACTGTCAAAATCATCAAAAACATCAAAACCTGCTGTCAAAACATCAAAACCATCAAAACCTGCTGTCAAAACATCAAAACCATCAAAACCACCTGTCAAAATCATCAAAACCTACTGTCAAAACATCAAAACCATCAAAACCTGCTGTCAAAACATCAAAACCATCAAAACCACCTGTCAAAATCATCAAAACCTACTGTCAATAACATCAAAACCATCAAAACCACCTGTCAAAACATCAAAACCTACTGTCATGACAACATGATTGATTATACCGGAAGTCCCGCCTTATACAGGAAGTCCCGCCTTATACAGGAAGTCCCGCCTATACAGGAAGTCCCGTCTTATACAGGAAGTCCCGCCTACACCGGAAGTCCCGCCTATACAGGAAGTCCCGCCTTATACAGGAAGTCCCGCCTATACAGGAAGTCCCGCCTACACCGGAAGTCCCGCCTACACCGGAAGTCCCGCCTTATACCGGAAGTCCCGCCTACACCGGAAGTCCCGCCTTATACCGGAAGTCCCGCCCCTATACCGGAAGCCCCGCCCCTCAATCAATCATTTTGACAGGTGGTGTAGTATACTTACTACTTACAGTTTTAAGATTTGAAGTACAAGTGGACATTCAATACAATTCTGTACACTTTTCTTTTCTCAGGGGGCCTATTTAGGACAGTCAGTGCTGGAGTACAGCAGGAAAAATCACTGTGCCCTTTCACTGAGGACATGTTCTCATGACAGTGACACTGGAGCCACTCCTCAATGATCTCAAATAACACCCACACTAGAAACCAAACGGATCATACAACATCTCAAGTGTAACAAAGACATTTGGCTTGACAAAAAACTTCTAGATTTTTTTTAACTACTTTTAGAATAATTCTTGATCACTTGTCCAAAGAATACTTTGCCCAAAGATACGAAGATCAAAAATCCATCATGGTAGCTGTGTTTCAGTCATACTAGATCAAGGTGATCAAGCTATTTGTTGAAACATGGTAGCTGGCTGAGCAGTTAATGACCAGCTGGAAACCAGTAAATAGGGTTTCTAGCAGAGCTGATTTTTTCCTCCATCCCTTGGCTAGTCATTTATAACCACCTCGCATCTCAGTCCATCCTTTTATCTTGGTTGTCGATATTGTTTTCCCAGCCCCCACCGTATGTGACTAGTCTCCACCTTCAGCTGGATAAGCAGCATTCCCACCATTAGCTATCAAACACTTATCTCACAGCCAATTATCCTCTGTTGACATTGGGCCCGTCTCTCTTTCTCATTCTCATTGAACATCATGCCATCCATTCGTTCCAAGTTTGACAAACATACACTTTTGCCCAGTGCATCCATGGCCCTGTTTACTCCTGGTATTAAGATGTGTTTGGATCAATCGTATCACAAGTAGATGAGGGAGACACATTACTTTTCACACTGTTCAATCTGTCTTCTGTCCATTTTCAACCCCTTCTGTCCTGATTTCTTTTGAGGCGAGGGTCTATGGGCCAGTGTATGTGGGCTTTTTTCTGATCTTGCAATCTGAAATAAGCTTGCACAATTTACATACGAGTCAAATGCTGTTTTTGTTTGTTCCAAAGCTATTTTTAAAACGTTTTACTGCATGGATAAAAAAAAAGATCTCCACATAGTCAAAATTGCACAGAGAGAGAAAAAAAACCACCTCTAATTTGGCAGCAAATTCTTTTCATTTTTCTGGTATTCAGAATAGAATAATTTCTGATAAAAATCTGAAAATATAAGCAGCTGTAAAATTGTAGTACAAAATTCCACTATAAAACAGTTATGAAATCCTGCTCTGGAGCAGAATTAGCTGCATTTTGCGTTATTAACCCATATTTGTCACGGTCACCAGGGGCAAGGAGATTCAGGAAATAACATCACAACATCTTTAATATAAATCAAAATGCTAAGAAACACAGGAACATGGAAAACGAAAGGAGATCTGATTGCACACAAATGACGTATAACAGCAGACAGGAAACATGGGGCAGAACACACTATGAATAGAAAGAACTAACGAGACACACCTGCAACATAATCAAAACACGGCTGGGATTAATTAAACTCATAATGAACAGGAAAACAAAAAATGGGCATGGAAACACTGGGAACACGTGGAAACACAAGACACGGGGACACAAGTCTGGCAATAAAAAAAAATCATAAATGTGATCTTTCTGACATGACGTGAATCCACATTTGATAGGACGTTTGGGCAAATCAAAGTACTGCTTATTCTATAAGCATTTGAGTGGGCAAAAATCTGTGTAGTGCAGGATGAGTCATCAAAACTTTAGTTGGTTTTTGTAGTTTCTACAAAGACTGCATTTTAAATACAAGTATGTGTTAACATTTCATTTGAACTTAATTTCAGTTAAACTCACTGCTAACTCACATGGACTAAAAGCCCAAAATACCCATACAAATACCCGTAATGTAGAAGTAGGCTCCATGTTTTAGTGAGGTGATCAGGCTTTGATGGGATCTCAGATTTGATATTTTCAATCTTGAGGGAAACAGCACTATATCTAAAATCCACTGACAACTGAATTTCAGCGATGCTAACTTCAAAGTCGTCTAACCAACAGAGTGCTGATTTATCAGTCTGTTATAGTAGTTGCTTTAGCGTTTTACTTTCCGTGGGCTCCATCATTGTAAGAAAAATGTCAGACTTTTAATTTACAGTGTGCATATTCTGTTGTTGTCGACTTCACTAATGAAGCTCATTAGAGAGGTATTCCTCTGAGGAAAGAGAGCGAGAGAGACGGAGATGAGGGATGGAGACAGAGGGAGATGTTTGGACATGGCTTGACAAAACCCAAGAGAAATCACAGTCATTTACTATTGACCCAACAGATCTGCAGTCATGATAATCTCTCAGCCTGAGGAGAGCTAGGAAACGATATTATATTACACTCAATAGTCACTCTGTCACAGCTGTCTTTCTCTCTCTTAACACGTAAGATCATCTTCTGAAAATAAGGCTAGTACCATGATGTTAATAACACACTTCATTAGCTCAAAGAATTGATACACTACCGGTCAAAAGTGAAATTAGGATTTAATAAGTGTTTTTGAAAGAAGTCTCTTATGCTGACCAAAGCAGCAACATTTATTTAAACAAATCAATTATTCCTGTGTTCAAGAAATTTGTATGCCAACCTTCAATGATTATAATATGCAGAACAGCCAGATTTAATATTTAATATACATGCACTGGGATTTTGGGCCAATGATATTTTCTGGCTGGCTATTCAGAGTCGGGCCAACAGATGCTGAGAGATCAACAAAAACACTCATTGGACAAATCAGTCAGTAATTGGATTGTTTATTCACCATCATACCATTCCAAATGCAGTTTGATTGTTGGTGACATGCAGATATATCAACATGAATATTCATAATATGATCTGAATATGTATTTCCATGTAAATGTACTCTGAGAGAGGCAAAGAGACAGACAGATGTACACACGCACACATCTCTGCAGGAGTGTCAGGTGGGTTATTTAATGATTGCCTCATCCCCTCAAGCACTAAATAAATGATGAGAACATTGTTAAAATTCTGCTCATATTCCTTCTAGCTTTCTCTCTTTCTGTCTCGTCTGTTGCAAAGACAGGTGCTGCAACTTCACAATCTCGCCACAGAATTGTAACCTTACAAAAGACACCCGGCACTGCCTTGTGTTTTAAATGAATATTCAGCATGAAAAAAAACAACATTCAAATTTGTGTTTGTAAGTAAGAACAAATCATTAAGCCATTTTCATCTTCCAACTGCTAAACAAATATGTTAATTTTTATTTGAGAGGACAACAGTGTTATTAATTATAAACTATGGATCCATATTTTGGCCAGAAGCAATGGTTTAAAGTTAAAACATATTTTATGATGGATTTGTTTTTCTTCTTGCAAACACATGCCCTTTCACTTCACAAGACATTAATAGATAGACTGGATTAGTTGGGATTATTGTGATGTTTTTATCAATTGTTTGGATTCTCATTCTGAAGGCACCCATTCACTGCAGAGGATCCATTCGTGAGCAAGTGATATAATGCTACATTTCTCCAAATCTGTTCTGATGAAGAAACAAACTCATCTACATCTTGGATGGCCTGAAGGTGAGTACATTTTCAGCAAATTTTCATTTTTGGATTAACTTTTTATTAAAGGCACAGCAGCTGGCGAAAGTAGTCATAAATAAAACAAATGTAATGTCTTCAAAATTATTACCCAGATTTTATTGGAATTTACAGCCAAAAACATTTCTCATCAAACTGCATTTCCGTCTGGCTGTGAGGAAAATGTGCACTTGATATCTCAGTTCACATTTCCCAATGTGTCTGTGTGTTGATAAATATCACAGTGATGAATCATCCAGCTGTGGGATATGATTATTCCGCTGACAGTTGATTGGCTGCAGAAGAAAGGAGTGGGTGTGGCCTACTTAAAGTGGTCATTGGATGCAGTATTCACTTTACAAGTTGTTTGAACATAAATGTGTTGGAAGTGTGTGTACACATCCATCCTATAATGATAAAAATCCACCTAGTGTTTTTTTTAAATCCCTATTTTAAAATTTCCTTTTTCAAATCAGGCTGTTCTGAGATTCCTGTCAGAATGACATAGTTCTGTACAGGCTCCTCCCACGATAGTTGATTGACAAGGCCGTCTTACCTTAGACCCGCCCTCAGTGAGCTGAGAGCTGTCCTCTGGTGCAGGGAAGACAAGATGTCTCCGAGTAAGCGATTTAAGTGTTTAGTTGTTAGATGTAATAATGAATATAGCAGTCGTCGTTCGTCATTCACTCCTGACATCTGAGCTGCTGAAGATGCAGAAGATTAACGTTACTTTTGCTTTGAAGTGAATGCGCCGATCCTCGATCTACATAAAAGCATCTATGTTCGCCCGAATCATTCGTGATATAGCTTCATCTACAGAAGAAGTGAGTATAAGGGTTTTTACAAATTTTAGCAAACTGCCTTTCCTAATAATGTCCAAGTTAGCCAGTTTTGCGGCTGAAGTTTAGTATGCTCCATATATATATACATACATACCTAGATTCCTCATTATCGACTGTTTCTATGAGCCACGATACGCAAGCCATCCGCCATTTTTAGAACGGTCTGCGAATCTTTAAACGCATTAACTGTGTGCGTTTCCAAACCCGATTCCAAAAAAGTTGGGACACTGTACAAATTGTGAATAAAAAAGGAATGCAATAATTTACAAATCTCATAAACTTATATTTTATTCACAATAGAATAAAGATAACATATCAAATGTTGAAAGTGAGACATTTTGAAATGTCATGCCAAATATTGGCTCATTTTGGATTTCATGAGAGCTACACATTTCAAAAAATTTGGGACAGGTAGCAATAAGAGGCCGGAAAAGTTAAATGTACATATAAGGAACAGCTGGAGGACCAATTTGCAACTTATTAGGTCAATTGGCAACATGATTGGATATAAAAAGAGCCTCTCAGAGTGGCAGTGTCTCTCAGAAGTCAAGATGGGAAGAGGATCACCAATTCCCCCAATGCTGCGGCGAAAAATAGTGGAGTAATATCAGAAAGGAGTTTCTCAGAGAAAAATTGCAAAGAGTTTGAAGTTATCATCGTCTACAGTGCATAATATCATCCAAAGATTCAGAGAATCTGGAACAATCTCTGTGCGTAAGGGTCAAGGCCGGAAAACCATACTGGATGCCCGTGATCTTCGGGCCCTTAGACGGCACTGCATCACATAAAGGAATGCTACTGTAATGGAAATCACAACATGGGCTCAGGAATACTTCCAGAAAACATTGTCGGTGAACCCAATCCATCGTGCCATTCGCCGTTGCCGGCTAAAACTCTATAGGTCAGAAGCCATATCTAAACATGATCCAGAAGCGCAGGCGTTTTCTCTGGGCCAAGGCTCATTTAAAATGGACTGTGGCAAAGTGGAAAACTGTTCTGTGGTCAGACGAATCAAAATTTGAAGTTCTTTTTGGAAAACTGGGACGCCATGTCATCCGGACTAAAGAGGACAAGGACAACCCAAGTTGTTATCAGCGCTCAGTTCAGAAGCCTGCATCTCTGATGATATGGGGTTGCATGAGTGCGTGCGGCATGGGCAGCTTACACATCTGGAAAGGCACCATCAATGCTGAAAGGTATATCCAAGTTCTAGAACAACATATGCTCCCATCCAGACGTCGTCTCTTTCAGGGAAGACCTTGCATTTTCCAACATGACAATGCCAGACCATATACTGCATCAATTACAACATCATGGCTGCATAGAAGAAGGATCCGGGTACTGAAATCGCCAGCCTGCAGTCCAGATCTTTCACCCATAGAAAACATTTGGCGCATCATAAAGAGGAAGATGCGACAAAGAAGACCTAAGACAGTTGAGCAACTAGAAGCCTGTATTAGACAAGAATGGGACAACATTCCTATTCCTAAACTTGAGCAACTTGTCTCCTCAGCCCCCAGACGTTTGCAGACTGTTATAAAAAGAAGAGGGGATGCCACACAGTGGTAAACATGGATTTTTTTGAGATGTGTTGATGCCATGAAATTTAAAATCATCTTATTTTTCCCTTAAAATTATACATTTTCTCAGTTTAAACATTTGATATGTCATCTATGTTGTATTCTGAATAAAACATAAAAATTTGAAACTTCCACATCATTGCATTCTGTTTTTATTCACAATTTGTACAGTGTCCCAACTTTTTTGGAATCGTGTTTGTACAACAGCAAGTTATACGCTTGTATATCTTTGACTATTCATTGATTATTATGGTGAATGTGAGATGCCTGACACATCAACGTATCTGGAGCAGTCGAATAGGGAATCTACACATATCTATGGTCTGCTCGTCACTCCAAGAGAGTGGCGGAGTCAACAGAGCTCACAAGCATTTAAAGCAACATTGACTAGATCAGCGTGCTGAAAACAGATATGTTTTTGACAGGGTAAAGAAGGTGTTTTTTACACTACCATTGAGAAATTTTAACCAAAGTATGTTATAGACTTTGAATTAAGACCCTAAAGAATCATATCAACTTGTGTAAAATGGGCATCTGATGACCGCTGACTGACAGCTCACAAAGACTAAATGGACAAGACCTCTAGTCCCTAATGAATTATAGAGCTCCTAAATTATATATAGGGTCAGTTCTATCTATGACAGCCCTGCTGAAATAATTTAATCCTAATATAGCTTATCGTTCCTAGAAATGTTTGTCTGTAGCAGAGTTATAACTGACTGTTGCTGCTTCTTATCAGTGAAGAGATTTTATGTAGAAGGTCCTGTAGCTGGAGGAAGGCTTATCATGAATTCAGAAAGCAGACTGTTTTGCATCTGTTTAGGGCACAGCATTATAAACTACCCGATTGGGTACAGGTCAGAGCTAAACAATCTAAAAATGCTGTATTATGGTTATCAAGTACTTTCACTTGCCTATAAGCTACGTGAAGTCACTGTTTTCACCAAATCACATTTTTGTCGCTTTGAAGATAGTTTTTTTGAAAGTTTGCATTTCCAGGCTCCCAGAATGCTGTTGTCATGTAAATGAACGGACAAAACGGGGGTATTTAATTACTTTTACTTAAATTAATTGAAGAGAGTTTTTAATCTTAATTATAATTTAGTTTATTCAATATACAGGTAGTTTGGTTTAAGTCAATAAATACATTTAATGAAGTATGTTCAACTTTATTATGTTTGTCAAAATACATTTCCTTGAGTGGGATCAAATAAAAAAAATATTATCCTCTAAAAAGTCCTCTTAACTGTCCAACATAACTGAACATTAGACACTAACATGTTATTTCCTTTACTGAAAAATCCATAAAAATAACACTTTTACTAAACAGGACAAATTAGTGCGAGAGCGCAATTCCAAAACAGCGTCGATGGGCATTTCTGTGAGGGTGGTTTACTAACAACGAGCAAATTAAAGAACACTGGCGCAACACCTCGTTTACATATCGACCAACGTAATATACCAAGCGCAGCACAAAATTGCCAAAAATGAAGGGCTGCATGAAGTTTTGATAGACCTCGAATTGCGTGACTCCTAGTTGGGGGTTCCAATTCGTCTTTTATTTCCTGAAGCAAATTAAAAATAACATGCCTTGGCAAATGATATGTTAGGATAATGTATTCTTTCCAAATAAAACAATAAGTGTAGAAAAATCCTCGGGCCATGTACCAAAACAAACTTGTAGCCAATCAGCATTAAGGGGCGTGTCTACTCATGATGGAGAGGAGCGAGCGCTCAGTGCACAGGACGGACATTATCTGAGCCGAGCGACGACAGAAAGATAGAGATGGCGGATAAAAAATAAAAAAGGAAGACGTCTGCAGAACAAAAGAAGGCTTACACTTTTGAAAAAATTGCCCGTAAATTACTGGCTACTAGTTGCATTACTTTCACACTAAATTACTGTATGTAAATTCACAGTATATTACTGTAAATTATTTACAATAATTTCACGGTAAGTTACTATAATTTTAAAGTAAATAATTGTGAAATGACAGCTGTATACTGTGACCTCACAGTAGTTATTCCATACTGTGATTTAGCAGTATGCTCCAGTATAATTACTGTATTTAGCTGTGAAGTTACAGTAAATGCCATCAGGTACTTCAATTTAGCAGTATTCTGCTGTACAATTACAGTGTAAACTGTAATAGTAATGCATATCAGTAACCAGTAATGTGCTTTTTTTAATCAGTAGTCAGTAATGTGCACTTCAGTAGCCAGTAATGTGCATTTTTAAAGATTTTTTATGTGCATCTTACTGCATGACCACATCTAGCTTAAGACAAAGCCAGAGTTTGGTTTGTCTATTCTGGTGCTGGAACATTGCTTACGCACTAGATCCATTCAAAGTCAATGAGTTTCCTGATCAGTGTACAGACTTGCTGGTTGATATGGCCTCTCTGCCTCTTTGAGCTTGTGCCGGTCTCTGGATTGATGCCCAAGAAGTACCTATAAAGAAAAAGGCGGATAAGAAAGTTATTAGTTTCTTTCAAGTGGGATAAAAATGGTGTTAGTTCCCAGTCACCACCTTCAGTGGGTCACTGCTGTTGCAGTACAGACCAAAAAGGTGACAGAACAAGGTGATATTAACCCTAACCATTTAAATAACAGCAGCTTAAAAACAAGTTAATCACAAAAACACAGTTAAACACAGTCCTGCAACACAGTAGAGGTTAGGGATGGGACGATACACATATCTCCCGATTCGTTACTATCACGATACTTGGGTGCTGATACGATATGTATTGCGATTTTTAAATTCTACAAGGATTGCGATTCTATATTGCTATGTGTTGCGATTTTAGTTTTTTGTTTTTAACTCTAGACCATGAGAAAAAGTTGAATGATACACTTAATATACAGACAGTCACAATTTAAAAAAATGTGTATAATGTAATTTAATGCAGCGGCACTGCGCACACAGAACGATCGTTGTATGACATCAAAGCACCGTGAAAGCAACAGAGAGCAGAAGGCTGTTATCAAAACAAGCTGCTTACAGCTAAAAATAGCTATTAAAATACATTTTGCTTATGAAAAAGCATTTCCTATAAATGCATACTCAATAAAGTCAGGCGCAAAAATAACTGTGTTGAATTATGCTAATTCTTCACTGCACACACTCAAAAAAATGATTTTTGCTCTTTGTTCAATTTCATTAATTAAAATGAGCTCATACAACATAACTCTTGGTAAAAATGGTCCCAACTTAATTTTATTAAATATAAACAATGTAATTTAAAAACAATTAGGTTTACACGTTTTTTTTTTATTGAGTCAACAATAATATTTTTCGTTCGATTTTACTTGTGTAACTAGGAAGTGGATTTCCCTTCCCATCATGCTTTGCACAGGGCTGGATAAGGAGAGTAAATCTTGAAAAAAAATGTTATTTTAGGCATTTTTTATTTAGATGATAAAATCGGGAGACTTGTTAATGTTTAATGTTCTTTTATGTTTGTATATAAAGAGTTTCTGGTATGTTAGTGTTTTGGGGGGTTACCATTGTGGTAAAGTGTAGAGCATGTGCTTGGGTTGAGGACCAGCTAACATGACACAAAGTTGTTTTATTAACAAAGAAACAATTATGGGCATGCCATGGATGTAACAATATCATCATATGCTATGCCTAACAAATTGGCTAATGCCTAAAATTAAGTAAATCCAAAAAATAATTTATTTTGAGTGTAGAAACAATGTATTATCCAGTTAAATGTTTTAGCAAGCATAAAAACATCACTTCATCAATGTATCAATTTAATTTAAACTACATTTGATCAAATTGAGTTGGCCCAACTCAATTACAATTCATCCAATGAATTATTTTTTTGAGTGTAGGCTACTGATGTTAAAATCACAATGTAGCGGCTGGATTGCAACTATTACATATATAATTTGCCTATTTACATTGTCTATTTTGTATGTATATACCTAATTTATCTGTTGTATGTTTCTTTATTTGCTTATCATATTTTATATTTTACTGTGCCCTGCTGTTGTTTTGTGCACAGGCATGGCGTGGCAAAACTTTATCTAGTAGGAACGACCCAATTTTTTTTTGTAGTCTTCACTGAAGAAATTTAAGTTTATACAACAAGATTACAACAACTCATTTCAAACAAATTAGATTTTGGTGGAAAAATGTAATTAAATTTCGTGGAAAAGTTTACTCTAATTTTTTTAAGTTCGTTCAACAACTTTTTTTTTTGAGTGCATCTTCAGTAAAACCTGACAGTACTATCTTAACGCCAAAAGATGGTTAAGCTGTTAGTAAAACTGGCCCTTAATCACTAAATTTACTCTCCTAGTGCAAGTCCCTTGCGAAGCATGATGGGAACTACAGATCCAGCCCAGTTAGTTATGTCAACAAAAATGATTAATGTACATTTTACATAAATTAATGAAATTTTAATGTTAAGTATATTAAGTGTGCACAACAAGATGACATTGGTACAAAATATCACTTTAGCTCATTTGAACAAGAGGCAAAAATTTGTGTGTATATATATATATATATATATATATATACAGATTCCCAAATAACCATTTTAAGTGAACAATTCTTAATTCTTAAAATGTTTATAATCTGAACATTTTTTCAATCAATGAAAGATTCCACGGATGTTACAGGTTCCTTATGGTGTCATCAGTGCCAGTAAACAACCTTAATTTGTAACTCACAGAAAAATGGCCCATATATATTGATAAACTCATGCATTTCCATGATATCTCCCAAAAAAAGGGTAAGTTGATCAATTTCATGTGCTGTCTGAATATTTGGTCTGTGTGTCTATCTGTGGTTCCCTCAGGACAAATGAAGAGTATGAGCGCTCACACACAATCTGCCCAGCTCTAATCCTGTTACAACCAAACCAAACCACATTAATGTGTGTGTGCATGTGTGTGTGTGTGTGTGTGTGTGTGTGTGTGTGTGTGTGTGTGTGTGTGTGTGTGTGTGTGTGTGTGTGTGTGTGTGTGTGTGTGTGTGTGTGTGTGTGTGTGTGTGTGTGTGTGTGTGTGTGTGTGTGTGTGTGTGTGTGTGAAATATGATATCTATCATATTTCTCTGAATTTTCTCCAAATTGTGAGTGTCTCCTATATGCTGTAACCTATATTATATATTGTAACCTCTATGATGTATTGAGTTATAGTCTAAGGACAGGTTGGTGATAATGTAATGTTATTATTAATACAAAGAGGAAATACAATTATTTATGTTGCATTGTGGTGGTCATCTCTAGTTAATTTGACTTGAAATGTTGCTATTTATCCGTTTTAACTAATGGTATGTAAATTTGTGGGATGTTTTGTCCAATGTCTCAGGAATCAATGTTATGTTCATAAACAAGCAGTTCAAGTTTTCCTGCCTTGCCGAAGCCCTCTGAGATGCCCTCCCTACACACACACACACACACACACCACGCACACTAATTACATTACAGCTCTTGGCTGTTTCTCTGCTTTCATCACGGTCTCACACCTGTTACCTAGTTTCTCTTCTGCATCTCATCCTTGTCTACTCGCTTTCATTTTCCTTCTGCTTTCTTTTAGATGGTCTTTGTTTCAATCAGCATAAAATAAATAGTCCTTGTGAATTACATGATGACACCAGCACATCTGAACACAGCCCCAGACATTAGGTGTGGATCTTTGAATCTTTGATCCATACAGAAGATGAATGATTCATATTTCAAAGATATCAGACCTGAATCATGCACAATAGAAATGAATCCATGACCTTATGAATATCACGTCTATCCATTAGTACACAGGGGTTTTAAAAATGCATTATGCAGCAGAAGGGATGAGAGAGAGAGAGGTGGGGGGCATTTAGGGACGAATGTGAGGCAGAGTAGCTTTATTTAATTTAAAATAAAATTAGATATTGTCTCTTTCCTGTGATTTGTTAAAATTCATTAATTTAATGATGTTGTTATTTGTACTGCCATTATTAGAAACGTTTTATAATTTATTTTGCATATTGATGCTTTGTGAACATAATTTAATGAGTCAATGTAACTAATTTACAATGCTGAATTGGTTGAATTTGATTGAAATTATACGATTTGAGTCATGCAATTCGTAAATATTTAAAGTTTTTGTGAATTGGTTGGTAATTCTTACAATGTGTATTGCATTTGTACGTTTTTCGTATGACTAACGGATAAGTTTAGGGGTGGACTTTCATGCCTACATTTTTTTCTAAAATTCGTACATTTCATATAATGTAAATACAATGTGAGTGTGTTTTCCTATGAGGTTTCATATAAAATCCCCACCTAGTTAAATATTTCTCAATCACAACAATGTACTTTGAAACCGAATTTGTTTAACCTTTCCATAGAGAAAAAATGTGTCGTGGAATGATTGACTTTTCAGAATCTTATTTCATATATTATTATTAGATTATTTTACAAGATGTTCATTTCATTATTTAACAGTATTGCCACCTTTTTTAGCAAAAATATCTATAGTAATTGATCATTTCAATGTTCAGTTTGACTATTTTCTGTTGTTTAAAAACATACTTTTGTCCTGCAGATAAAGCTGTCTGAATTCAATTCAATTGAAATTGGACATTAATAACCTGCTTTTAACCACAAAGCGTGCATAGAGAGGACATAATCTAAAGCAGAGAAACAGAAAAAGCAAAGGGGAGAGAAAGAGTGTAAGGAAAGAAAAAATGTGTGTGTGTGCGTGCGCGAGAGGGGCTGGAGGATGTAGATTTCTGTTGCATCCTAAACTATTCCTCCAGTCAGCGCGAGCCCTAGGGTGTGTGTGTGTGTCTGTGTGTGTGGCTTCACAGGGCGTTAATGTCTTTGTGTGCCTCTCTCTCTCTCTCTCTCTCTCTCTGCGCTGCAGTGGGGGAGTTTATTCAGCGGCTCACACAAGGGGACGAGGCAGCAGCAACCTCCCCTCACCTGCCTGCTCGCCCCTCTCCCGATCCACTTCTCCTCCATCACAGCGATGCTGCTCTGAAAAGCACCAGAAATTCACTCCAAAGCGGGAGGAATTGATCCAGATTGGTGGCTTTTTTTCCATAAACACTGCTTAAGGATTTTTCGGGAAAAGAAACATGCCAGTATGGATTACACAAATCCTGGCCAAACAAAAGGACTCGGCACTCTTGGGAGGAAGAAGAGAGAGAAAGAGGGATGACACGCCTCTCCCTCATACCTGACTTTCTTTCTTTGAGAGTCTGATGCTCACGTCCCACGGCTTTGACACACTTGTGGTGACTGAAGGGTGTGTTGATGTAGGATGCTGTCTTGTTGAGGAATTCTTTTGAGACTGTTGCATTAATAGTTTTTTCTGAAATTTTTCCCTCCAAGTCTTGCACAAACTCTTTGAGGTTGTTTCAGGTGAAATACGGCAATCTTGTGTGTTTGCATGAGTGTGTGTGGTAACATTTGACCCGTCTGTGTACGTGGGTGGACGAGGGCGACGCCTGTTAGTGTCTCAGTCTGTCTGGCATGTTACTGCAGCATGAATGGCTAGCCTGCAATCTCAAACAGCAGGGTGTGTGGAACAACACCAGCCCTTTGACAGTTTAATGAGGTTAAAGCTGTCCGCCGTCTTGAAGCGTGTTCATGTCAGAAACTGGTTGGTTTGAGAGCCAACATTTGGACAAATTGTTTTGTTAAAACAAATAGTAGTTTAATAATGAGCAGTGCTTAAGTCGAAGCTTTTTTGGTGATAGAGTTTTGGATTTTTTTTTTTAAACTAAGCAAAAAGTGATGAGAAAGAGTGAAGTAGACAGGAGGAGGAAAGAAAAAGCTATGTACAACTAGCTACACACTGTTTCTTTTGTGAAGACTGCTTCCTCAGATTTGAGCCCGCAATTGGATGAAGATTTATACGCACCTTCGGACAGCTCAGCTTTCTAACAGTGTGCTTGCAGAACCACAAAGCGTTTGTTAAACCGAATGTCTGATAATTACATTTCGCAACCCACTGAGCTCCAAAGGCACCCAACTGGTATCTTATTAAGAAAGATATTGATTTCTATGTGACAGAGCGCCAATGATCACCATTAAGGTCATGTGTTATTTAATTGAATTTTCCTTCATTGATATACATTTTAGCTGATGAGAAATTGGGTTAATAATTAATAACCGTGATGCATAGAGATTTATTACAAAATACATATAAATGCATAATAGTTGCTCTTTTTAGAAACAAAAGTTCACTGTATATGAAGCCGCTCCTTCTGATGCCTCCTGTTTAGTCGGATATGGTGGTATTTGGTGTCCTGAGCGAGTTTAAAGTGTCACAGATGGGGGGCCAGTCGAGTGAAGGATGTTTGCTGTTGTTCGCACCTAAGCAGAAGTGTTTAACATGTGTATGTAGGAGTGCGTGGGATTGAATTTTCCTCAAGCGTACTGACTCTTCCACCTCGCACTTTCATGTGCAACCAGTTTTTACCAATTCATCCAGCGTGAAACATGCATGTTTATCCGACTGAATGTGATGTGTGCTACACAGTTCAGAGTCTTTGAGAGATGAGAGACTGACAAGAAACACCTACGTGAATATAGAAACTCAAGTAGACATTCAAAGCGAAAAGCTACCAGTGAAAGCGGAACAGTTGGAAAAGCACAAAGCCAAAGTGAGGCACTTTAAATCATTCAGTATGGATATGTGAAGGCGTTAAGCAATCAAACTCTTCTTCGGTATCCACAGCAGTCTATCGAATCTGGGAGAGAATCATGGATCTCACTGTGAGGAGGAAATCTGTGGACAAAATTCAGTAGTCAAGAATTTAATCTACAGTTCAGTTCAAAATGAAAACACCTGACATTCACAAGGGCTTCTACAGGAAATAGTTGCGTTTTGATAAAATACAGTTTTGACCAGTTATTTTTTATTTTCCATCAAAAACTTTGGCAGATAAGAATTTGGAATTGAACTGACATTTCTTGGAAGTAAAAACCTGATACAAAGTCACAGATTTCACCAAAAGCTGTGAGGTAAAATAAATGTTTTGTTCTTGGAGCGCTCCTCCTTGTTGGTCTCTCTTGACCAAACATTCAATCTCTCCAATTATCCTTCCATCGCTTTGGAATAAAACATAGAATGTCGCGCAGCCACGTACATGGAGCATTTACTGATTTAGGAGTAATTTGGATGTAGTCCTAAAAGCGCTGGTGGAAGTGGCCTTGATGAAAGCATGAGAGCAAGCACAGAAGTGTAATTTCATGCTGAATTCCCTGAATTAAGCACATTGATGGGACAGTAACAGAAGAAGTGCTGTACTACAACATTTCACTTCAAGCACAAATTGACTTTTTTTACATACTTTAATTCATTTGTTTTCGCACTCCACAATAGACTTGAGATATGACAGTTTGGACTTCTTGAGTTTTTTAGTTCGGTAGGATGAAATGGACTGTTTGAAAAGCAGAAAAACTGACATTTTTTAAAGCCACGAGAAAGACTTGTGCATGTGTCTCTGAACAAGAAACGCTTTGAACTCAGCAGTGAACCCGAGTACATTCGTTAAACTCGTTGGATTGCGAAAGCTAACCGAACCGTCTCTGTGGTTCTGGGATATGCTGCTTGGCTGAAGTAGCACAGCAGTTGCTCTGAGTTGGTGATCTGAGCTGGTTCGTGGCCTGAAGGTGTGTGGGGTCAGACGTCAGGATGGGGTGTAACATGTGTGCGGTGCAGAAGCCCAAGGAGCAGTACAAGGTCATGTTCCAGGTAAGAATCAAACCCAAAGCTGTCCTATCTGTCCATAATCCTACTGACTGAGGGATAGAAACTACATCAACACACATTTATTTTTCTCCTTACACTTTTCGTTGATAATATATCGTTTTTTTTTTATTTTTTTATCTTAGCTTATTGCTTATAAATGGTGATCTAAGGCTATGTTCACACTGCAGACGAATGTGGTCCAATTTTTTTTGCTCACATGTGACTGAGATCTGTTTTTCTCATGACGGAGTGAACAGCACAAACCACATGGAATATGATCTTTCCCATTCTGATTTGTGCCACTTCCATATGTGGTACTAAATCCGATACAGGTCAGATGATTTCCAATGTGACCACAGTCTGAACAGTCATATTGGAATTTATGTCACTCTAGATCAACATTCGTCATGATTCCGTGCTCATGTCAGTCACTTTGAAGGTTTTACATACCCAAAGATCTATCATGATAACTCTTTGAAGATTTTAACATGGTAATGGATATGACAATGACTATGTTTACATGAGCACGAATAATGTGATTATTTCCAATAATCAGAGTAAGGACTTAATAGCATTATGATGTTTTGTTGAGTTGTGTTTTCCCCTAATGGGATGCTTTATTCCCTGCCATCGTTTCTAATCTGCGTATTATTTCAGGTGCGTGTCTCTTCATTCATATATGTCACAAGCTCATGCATACTTTGGTCAGAGTAGCAATACTGCGATTAAGGTGTTTACATGCCTGTATATTTCGATTAAAATCGGTTATAAATATATGTTAATACGTTTATGCTTGCTGCGATTATGAGCTTAATCTGATTATTTGGATCGAAGTATTCCGTTTACATGAGGATAAAGATTAATCGCAGTATTGTCGAAATCTCATTATAATCGAATTAAAAGGGTGCATGTAAACGTACTGAATGTTATTGTATTTGGTATCGGCGGATCAGATCTGCTTACGCTGCTGCTGTTGATTATTGCTGCTACTGCAAGCAATTACAGGAACTGGCTACTGCCAATGCATACGGTGATACAGTGCTGTGAGTATTCAAGACATACTGCTGCTGCACAAATAGCATATAATAACCCGTGGCAGATCTATACAGGTGGAGCTGGGGAAGGTGGAGGGTTTCAGAGGAACACTGAAAACTGCGCTGGAAAATGCTCAAGTGGATACTAATTGGAAAGGTTAGTGAAAGGTAGTCAGTGGAAGTACAGTGATGTGTCAGAACTCAAGTATTACAGTGACAACTTTATATACAAGCAAACCATGAGGACTTGTATTGTAAAAGTTTCAAAACTCTGCTCTCTTCGGTCACATCCTTGTCTTTATTTTTCATATTGCCTGTGTATAATTTCACTGGTTCTGAGGCTTACTTTATGTCCTCTGTGTTTACTTCCATATGACAGCACTGTGTGCCAGTGTTGCCAAGTCCCCAGTTTTCCTGTGAAATTGGGATAACTTTTTTCACTGTTGCTGTGTGTTGTTTTTCAACTTTATGGGCTGAAACGACCCCTCTAACGTGATATTAACCCCCGAGATGTGATTGGGCTTTTTTTGGAGTAGTTTTGAGAAGCATTTTGTTTTAAAAACCTAGCAACCCAGTTCATATAACTATTTTGAGCATGTGGGTCAGTTCAGAACCATGATCTGTTCACACTGGAAATCTGATATTGGCCACATTTTAAACAAAAATATGAACAGTTATAATAATAATAATTTGTTACATTTATATAGTGCTTTTCTGGGTACTCAAAGCGATTTACATAGTAAGGGAGGTATCTCCTCATCCACCACCAGTGTGCAGCGTCCACCTGGATGATGCGACGGCAGCCATATTGCAACAGAACGCCCTCCACACAACAGCTTACTGGTGTAGAGGAGACAGATTTATGAAGCAGATGAAATTTGGCCAGGACGCCTGGGTTACACCCCTACTCTTTCTTGAAGGACATCCTGGGATTTTTAATGACCTACAGATAATCAGGACCTCAAACATGATACAAAAAATCTGATCTGTGCAAGAATCGAAATTGAGCACTAAGGCTCGCAGTAGGAACGTAGCCTAAATAAACCACCAACCCTTGACCTGGATTAGTAAACAAAACAACAGAACACCCTAGAAACCACAATGCAACATGTAACAATAACTACAAAGCAATGACCTGGCAACACCCCCTCTCTTAACACACTTAAGTAATCTTGTTAAAAAAGCATGTTGTTATAATGTGAAACTAAAAGTTAAGCACATTTCAAATGTTTTCATGCTATTTTGAGTTTTAAGGAAATACACTTATGATGGATCATGAACGCACACAGGCAGACCAGTGTCTAATCAGCGATAATTTGAGAGACACCATTGGTGGAGGATTGAATGCAACACTGTCAGATTACCTCAGGTCTCAGTCACCGGTGAGAAAACATTACTGTACGAAGCACGTGATAACGAAGTAAGACGCATTCTCACTGGAACGTGCTGATGACGTATCATGTTTGAGCAAACAGGCTGCACAGAGGTATACTAATACATATTTTGACAGGCTTCAGAACATTTTCATTGGTAAAAAATGTTATGCTCCTACACCTTTCACAGAATATCTAAATACATTTAGAACACTTAACTTAGTGATTGCTATAAGGATGTGAAGAGACTTTCAACCAGCATAACAAAAAATGTTTGTAAACCATATCACTTACCCTGCCTTTAATTGTAAATAACTTGCACTTAAGTGTCTAAAAACTTTACGTTCAGTTCATACTTAAGAATATTCTTTTGAAGCATATTATTTTTATGTAATGAGTACTCTGAGACTACTGTATAGTAAAGTCAGTCGAGCAGTCGATTTGGTCAGTCAGACTTTAAACACATTTCAGCTTTTCTATGGTAAACCTACAAATTCATGTGAATTACTTATAAATGTCACGGTCCTGCTGGTGTGCCCTGACCGGCCACCAGATGTCTCTGTATGTTGAGCACATGACTTGTTGTTTGTTGTTGGTGCCATGTGCTCTCCTGTCTATTGTCTGTCCCCTCCCATCTTGTTACCCAATCATTGTTTCAGTTGCTCCACCTGTATCTCCCTCGTTACCCTCGGTTGTCTCCCTATTTAGCCTCCTGGTGTCTGTAGTCCTATGCTGATCTGTTGTCTTAAGTCGTGTTTGTATGTTGAGTGTACACAGCTCTCTGTTTTTCCCCTTCGGGGTGGTTTTTGTTCTTTTTTTAGTTTTAATTCATTATTAAAAGACCCATCTTCCTGCATTCAAGTCCTCCCCTTCATCTCTCCAGACGATTCCTGACAATAAAGGCTGCGCTATCTACGTCTTTGCTATGACACACTGTAAAAAAAAAATTGTCAAATTGATCATTATTATTATGTATATTTAATTGAGTAACTTTTAGCAAGGCACCCTGGTTACATTTCAAACAATGGCCTTTAGTGTGATTTTTGCAGTCTCTCATAATCATGTCCCCACAGGTTTTAAATTCTCTGTCTGTGTCTGTGTTATTCTCCTGTTTGTTTGTTGTTTGCTGTAATGATATTTAATGAGCTTTATTAGCCCCGGCTTCCTACAAGTATCAAAACATCCAAGCCAATGAAAACATTTCATTTTCAGACAATTTCATGGAAGTAGCAAAAATGTCTCTGTGGCTTTGACTTACAACTCTTTTTGGGCCGTTAAAAATGTTATTTGGGTAATAAAAAAGACACAACAAAGACTAGCAATGAACGTTTGAATCATAGCTGGTGTCAGAAGCCATAGGGATGACTTTGAGGAAAGCCATTGCTACAGTATGTAATTTTCTGATTGCGATTCATTAGCATTTTTACAATATATTATGTTTGGGAGTACTTTTAAATTAGGTCAAGGTCAAGGTCAAGGTTTCTTTATTTGTCACATAATAAATTATACAGGGTATAACTAGAAGTGAAATGTAATCAAATCAGGTCCGCTCAGTGGACAGTGCAGAAGAATAAAAAACAAGAATTATATAAAAGTAACACAACACAAGAGCATATATATGGTAAAAAAGAAATAAGAGTAAAATGTGCAATACAAAAAGTGCAAAACAATAAGATGTGCAAAACAATAGGATGTGCAAAAAAAAACTGTGTACTGGGGTTTAATAAATAGTGATATGAATAGAAGGGATGTGCAGACGGGTTATTCAGGGTATGTACACAAAAAAAAACGGGTGATGAGAGTATGGATGTATTTCCAGTAACAATCTTGTAGGTGATTATGAGACTGGGTTTGTGTTTAGGAGCCTGATGGCCTGAGGGAAGAAGCTCCTCCTCAGTCTTTCAGTTTTTGCCATCATGCTCCTGAAGCACTTGCCAGATAGATGGCAGTAAACGGAAAAGATGGTTACCGGGGTGAGTTGAGTCTTTGATGATTTTTACAGCTCTGCTTTTGCAGCGTTTGAGGTAGGTGACCTGCAGAGAGGGAAGAGCAGACCCTGAGATGCGTTCAGCTAAACGCATGACTCTCTGCAGAGCTTTGCAGTCCTGGTTTGTGGCGTTACCATACCACACTGAGATGCACTGAGTCAATACACTTTCTATAGCCCCTGAATAGAAAGTTTTCAGGATAGCTGGTGAGACCCTGAATTTCCTCAGCTGTCGTAGATGGTACAGTCTTTGCCTGGCTTTCTTAACCTGAGTCTGAATGTGTGTAGTCCATGTCAGGTCCTCGGAAATGTTTACACAGAGGTACTTGAAGCTACTCACCCTCTCCACAGGGGTCCCACTGATCATAAGAGGGGTGTAGGGCCGCTGCTGTCTCTTCCTGAAGTCGACAATCAGCTCTTTAGTTTTGCTCACGTTCAGAGAGAGACAGTTGTCCTGGCACCATGATGTGAGTCTCTCCACCTCATCCAAGTATGCGGCCTCGTCATCGTTGTTAATGAGGCCCAGAACCACAGTATCGTCCGCAAATTTGACAATAGAAGTGGAGCTGTGAGAGGACACGCAGTCGTGTGTGTAGAGAGAGTAGAGCAGGGGGCTCAGGACACAGCCCTGTGGGGCTCCTATGTTCAGGGTGATGGAGTTGGAGGTGAACTGGCCGACTTTCACCACTTGTGGTCTGGCGGTGAGGAAATCTTGAATCCAGTCACAGAGTGAAGTGTTTAGGCCGAGGTCTGAGAGTTTGACAGCTAGCTTGGTGGGGACTATAGTGTTGAAAGCTGAGCTATAGTCAATGAATAACAGCCTGACATAGTTGCCATTTTTGCTGTCAATGTGAGTGAGGGAAGAGTGCAGGACCTGGGAGATGGCATCATCGGTAGACCTATTTGGCCGATAGGCAAACTGAAGAGGGTCCAGAGTAGCAGGAATGGAGGAGCAAATGTGTTTCTTTAAGAGTCTCTCAAAAACCTTCATGACTGTCGATGTGAGGGCAACTGGACGATAGTCATTCAGGCAAGAGGGTTTACTGTTCTTAGGCACAGGGATTATAACAGATTTTTTAAAGGAGGTGGGAACAACAGAGGTAGCGAGGGACTCATTAAAAATGGACGTAAACAAACCAGCAAGCTGATCAGCACAGGACCTCAGAACGCGGCCAGTAATCCCATCAGGTCCTGCTGCTTTCCTGACGTTCGCTCTCTTTAGTTCCCTCCGAACGTCATCCTCTGAAAAGGTGATAGCATAAACATCGCTGCTCTGTCTGCTGCTTTCTGACGCGCTGCTCGGCAGAGACGCGCCACCATTACATTCAAAGCAGCCGTAGAAGGTGTTTAGCTCTTCGGCCAGCAACGGATCTGCTCTCACCTCTGCGGAGGAGTTATTTCCAGAGGAACAGATGGTCTTCATTCCCTGCCACATGCGTCGAGAGTCATTGAGCTGGAAATGTGACTCAATTCTCTCTCTGTACCGGCGCTTAGCGGCTCTTATTGCACGTTGGAGAGCATAACACGATGCCTTGTAATCGCTCATGTTTCCCGACAACAGACCAGCGTTGTATGCGGCGGTACGATGGTTAACCGCAACACGGATTGATCTGTCCACCCACGGTTTCTGATTAGAAAAAGTCCTTATTGTTACCGTTTCAGTGGCCTGTTCGGTTAGCGTGTTTACGAAGCTTAATGCTACATCCGTGAATTCGCTGACGTCAGATGAACTCGCCCGGAACATGTCCCAGTCGACGTCATCAAGAGACGCCTGTAGCATAGCTTCAGAGTGGGAGGACCAGCGCGTCACTTCCCTCTCCACCGGCGGTTCATGAGTGATCCTTTGTTTGTATTCCGGTGTGAGGAAGATGGCGGCGTGATCTGATTTGCCAAAAGCCGGCAGTGAGTGGGCTTTGTAGGCATTTTTGAGCGGAGTGTAGCAATGATCGAGTGTATTCAGTCCTCTGGTTGGACAGGATATATGCTGATGAAAGTTCGGCAAGACTTTCTTGAGGTTGGCTTTGTTAAAGTCTCCAGCGATGATGAAGGCAGCGTCAGGATGTATGTTGTTATATCCACTGAGCACATCATGGAGATTGGACAAAGCCAAGCTAGTGTCAGCTTGTGGTGGAATGTAGACCGAAGTAATGACGATTGATGTAAATTCCCGGGGCAGATAGAATGGGCGGCAGATAATGGAGAGGTGTTCTAGATGCGGCGAGCAGGAACGCAACAGAATGGAGATATTCCTGGGGTCACACCATTTCCTGTTAATCATGAAACACACTCCACCACCATTGTTTTTTCCGGCCTCGGCTGTTCTGTCCATCCGTAAAACAGAGAAGTTATCAGACCGTGTTACAGCGGTGTCCGGGACCGTCGGCGTGAGCCATGTTTCAGTCAAACAAAAGATGTTGCAGTCCCTAATGTCCCGTTGGAAACTAATCCTGGCTCTAAGATCGTCCATCTTATTCTCCAAGGATTGGACATTAGCGAGCAGAATACTCGGTAGAGGAGGACTGTGAGCCCTTTTCTTCAGTCTGTTGCGTATTCCAGCGCGTCCAAAAGTGTTCTTCTGTCATACATAATCATTGCAGACGATACACGTATCAAAAAGAGAAGTAAAAAAGTAAAAAAAAAGGTAAAAAAAACCACATAAAATGCACAGTTCTGAGCGGAGCTAATTCACAGGCGACTGAACTCAGCAGCGCCACCGGAAAAATGAAAACTGTATTGTTACATCCAGATAATTTATGTTCAATTTATGTGCTAGGTGGCAACTTGCATGTATCATAGATAGAAAGTCTTGTCGATAAGAGACCACCCCAGCAATACTAATGTATATATATATAAATATTAGTGGTGGGCATAGATAATTTTTTTTAATCTAGATTAATCTTGGAATTAATCTAGATTAAAATGGCTCATTTGAATTCTGCCGAAGGCATTCAGAATATGTGTGCTACCCAAATAATGACTAAAAGTAAGTCTTTGAGAACGGGTTTCTCAAGCCAGGTGGCGCATAATTCCAGGGGCTCATCTCCTGTTTCCAAAATGCATCACAAACTTTAATCTCTTCCCGTCCCAATCCCACGAAAAAACTGGAGGAAAATCCCGTTCCACTCCCAGAAGAATGACTCCCATTCCCTCCCACTCCCGTGTTGGGTTTTTTTTTTTTTTTTTTTGATAACTGTCAATTACAGTAAAAATATAGTACAGATCACAGCGTGCCCACCTTATTAGTTGAATAAAAACCCAAAATGTCGTTTTATGTTATTATATTGAACTGAAAGCCATCTTATGCACAGTGTTGCACAGATTAAATTTCATGTAAATCATCCATGCTAACACACACGTCTTCTATTTTAATTTTTTAGACATTTCACTCTCTATAGATATATTTTTCAAAGACGGAGTTTCTAAGTTTCTCGCTCAAGTTCACATGAGACCTAAAGCGCATCCTGTTTGCTTAAAAGCGCAACGTTTCGTTGTTATTCTGAGTGCACACAAATAAACGTAGAGTCTTTACAGATTCGAAAGATGTATTAGGCTACTTTTATCTGTATGACCAAGAATGACGGAGATTTTAAGAGCAAGTGAGCGCACCGGAGCCTGTCCTGCAGCAAACGCGCTTCCACTCAAACACTTCAATAGCGCACATTTCTCTAGGTTAACATCATATTGAGCGGCCATGTAAAGTTGCTACTACATACATCTTTCAGATGAAAAGCCATATTTGAGGTTGATGAATGATAGGTGAGTGTTTGGATGTCCTGCCCGATTGTATTACCACATAGACCAGCCGTTGACAATCTGTCCATCACGGACTGCGAGCCTCTAGTTCGAAGACTCGTTCTCGCCCCCTACAGTGCAATTCGGCTAGGTATACATCCGCGCTAAAATATCAGGGTGAAAGTCATCATAGCTTGCGTAGTATAGACCCAGCTCCCAACCCAAATTTGAGAATAGATTAACGGCGATATTTTTTTTATCGCCCGATAAGAGTCTCACATTAATGCAGCATGTTAACGCCGATAACGGCCCACCACTAATAAATATATATATATATATATATATTTTTATATATATATATATACTAATGTATAATGTATGCTATCACTGTGGCTATTCTGAGCAATATGCTGTCTGCAGTGCTCAAACCAGCTGCTATTTTTCCTAGGAAACAAAAAAGGTCTAAATTTAAATTGAACCTACATCTGGCCATTCGACAAATGTCAACATAAATGAGGAAGAGTGTTGTGAAAAATACAACACCATAATAACATGCATTCTTCTCAGAGGTCAACTGAGTTAAGAAAAGCAGTAGGTAATTTGCTCTTTTCAGAGGTTCTGTGAGAAAAACAGTCATGTTCAATTCAGACGAGATTGAAATCACAAAGTGCATTTGTGAAAGACACATCTTTATCTGACCTTCATTGGGGAAAATAGTCCCGTCTGAATAGAGCTTTTCTCCCTAATCACATTCAATACAGACTGACAATTTACGAGCAAAAAAAAATAAAAAATCTTTGCTGGTGGCAAGTGACCAATTTTAATTTCCACATAAAATCAAAATGGACCCTACTTACTTGCGTACTTGTGCACATTACAAGTCTTGTGGTAAAAAAACTCATACCTACAAATTAATCCACAGAAAAAACTAACTTTTACTATTATGTTCTTGAATTAACTAAATAAATAAATAACACTTTTGCTGCTATTGAGGTGGGATACGGGTAAGGTAAGGGCCAGGTTAGGGGGTATGGCTAGGTTTAAGGAGGGGTGGTGGTCAACTGTGAAAATATAGATATAATTACATACATGTATTACAAAATGAAATACATACAAGTTCAAGGTAAAACCATGTACACAATAAGTATATTGTATCAAATGATTAGTTTAAATGTTAGTACATAGTAGTTAAATACTCTTAACATAAAGTGGAACCTTAATTTGTCTTAATCTAAATCTGACAATTTGCTTCCTCTCTGCAAGGATGTTACTTGTGTGATGACATCAGTCGTTAAAATTACTCTATATCTGATTTTTGGGGTGTAAAAAATTCCTCTAAAAATCCTGGAATGTTTTCATCAAAAACCTTATTATCTTTTTGACTGAAGAAAGAAATACATAAACATCTTAGATGACATGGGGGTGAGTAAATTATAATGCCATTTTAATTGGAAAATGAACTAATCCTTTAATTGATTGGAAAAGTCCTGTATACTTTACAAGAGAGAAGTTAACAATTTGATTAATAAAAGAAAAAGAAACGTATACATGGATGAACTGTTCACAATAAGATAGATAACATGTTTTTAGACAATATATAGTGAATAGTAAAAAGTGCAGCAAATGATATGTATTCCAGGTCACTTACTATTCAGGCTTCTGCTTAAACCAGTGACCCCTAAAACAGAAGGAGTGTGTGAGGCATGAGGATGATGACAGGATAGGAAGAATGAGAGGAATACATTACACCAAAGCGCTGTTTGGACTCCATTACTGCTGGAATCGGACAGAGAGAAGAGTGATACAAAGGTGAGCTGTAGGATAGAGAGATGAAGAATGGATAGATAGCTTTTTTTTTCAGCTGTTTGCCCTTATATGACGACAGTAATTGATTTCTACGCATCACAGAGCAGGAATGATTTGGTGGACCTTAGTGGTTTCCCAACAGGACCCGGCGGGGCCGTCCAGGGCAGTGCCTGACTGTAACTCTCACGGTCTCTGTCGGGTTTAATCTCACTTCAATTTCCAGATCTATCATTTGTTTGGACTTATTACTTGTCAAAGAAATGAAACATGATAAAATGTCAACTCTCAATGTCTCCACAACTGAGCCAAATGCACTGATATGAAGATATAACTGCATGACATACAGACTAGATTTTCAGTTAATTAATGAAATATCAGTGCTTGCAAGTTGCAACACAGCAAAAAAAAAAATACATAAATAAATAAATAGTTATGACACTTTAAGGAAGCAGTATGCATAAACAGATAAGTACAATGTAATTGCTTCTTATAGTTAGATTATGAATAGTGTTAATGTGTTAGTGTGCAAATGTTGAATTAAATGCATCCATGTATGCACTATAAAATAGTTTAACAGACACACACACACACAGAGAGAAGATTATTCATATTCTCAGAAATGAAAGCATCCAAGCAGTTCACAACAAAACATACTTTCCTAGTCTATTGCTGTGTTCAATGTCTTTGTCAGTCTTTCCTGGGATCCACGTTGCTGAAAGACCCTGCTAATTAAACTTAATTAGGAGATTTTATTCCCTTTAATCCCTCCAATTACAGAAGTTGTGAGTTGTGCTGTTCATGTGAAGTGGAACAGTAACCATAATGATTTGATCCATCATGCCCTGTGCTCTTTTACCTCAACCAAGCTATTGTTAATTAAATCACTTACCCTTATTTATTTTGTTTGGCCAATTTGTTTGCTTTTGTGGTCTGTTGTCTGGAGTATTAAACAAGCTCACCATTATGATACAGGGGCAGTCGTGGTCTAATGGATAGAGCGTCGGACTTGTAACTCGAGGTTGTGTTGCAGGAATTGTCGGGGGGGGTGGAATCTAACACACGTCATATGGAGAACACTTTTATTATGCGTTTATATGGCTTCTATGCAATTTTTGAGTCTTAAGAATCCCTGATTTCCATATGCTTTTACCGTATGGAAAAGAGCAGCATGGACATTCTTAAAAACATCTTGTTTTGTGTTAAACAAAAAAGATAGAAAAAAAAAATCAACAACAACAACAAAAACAGATTTCAATGCTATTAGTAAATGATGACAGAATATTACATTCTGGTTGAATTTTTTTTTTAAGTGAGCAAAGAATTATGGACTATTTTTACAAATTGTAAATCTAAAAACAAATTATATCTTAGTGTCATCTTATAAAACCTATTTTGATTCTCTAAATGTGACCTTGCTGTCTTTCCAATATATGCCACAAAGCCATTTCCACATTGCAGATATGATAACATGGAAATGAGCATAAGAGACATCAGAGAAAAGACCCACACACAAATCCTCTCAAAGCAGGAAAGTGTGTTTATCTGATGTGGGTGTTCAGTGCTTCTTCAATACACTGAGGCACATGTGTAGCTTCCTTTCAACTGGCAA
Source organism: Schizopygopsis pylzovi (assembly GCA_027422435.1). NCBI lineage: Eukaryota > Metazoa > Chordata > Actinopteri > Cypriniformes > Cyprinidae > Schizopygopsis > Schizopygopsis pylzovi. Next base: position 40,848,402 of record CM049816.1, read on the forward strand.
AACCAACCGCAGAATAAACACCATCAATCTGCCCAGCACACTAGCGCTATCCAGCACCCCATCAATCATTCTGAGCACCCCTTCCTTTGCCCCTCTCTATTTCTCCCCCCCCCCCCCTCTCTCTCTCTCTGAGCTGCATTGCAATGGGATGCTGTAACTATGGCAACCAGACTCATTAAGCAAGCAAAATGAGTCGTCTTACACTGATTTTTGAATAGTTGCATTAGTATTAATGAACATATGGCACAGATAAGTGCTCAGAGTGATCAAAGAATCACCCTGTCTCCATCTAACACACACACACACACACACACACAGCTCCACACCTCCGCTCGGCCACACCCTCTCTTTCTGTCTCGTCATGCCAGACATTTCCTCACATCTCATCTTCTCTCTTACTAGGCCAATCAAATGGGTTTTCTTTAAAGTTAAATTTTTTATTAGCAAGATGCTCACCTCTAGTTAGTGGGGCTAGATAGGGTGTAGAAAGCTACCTGTTAGCATTCCCATTCTTCTCAGGAACAGTTGCTAAACCGTTGCAGGACCTTCCAGAAACATTCCCCTTTAAATCTGCTGTCTTTACCCATCACTGGACAAAAACTGCCTAATCTGTAAGTGCCATGTGAATAATGATTCTAGAGCCAGAGAAAATCTATACTATGATGAAACATTAAGTTGTAAGAACATCAATCATTCAAATTCTGAAAGGCCTTTCATTGATAAAAAAAATTAAAAATAAAAACAGTGGTTATGGTATCTACCAGCCGAGCCGGGGCTAATTGGGCCATGCTAACTTATTGCAGTTTGCTAAACCAAGCAACAAACTTACTATTGCTCATACTGAGAGTTAATGGTTTGAACAAACATCTTTAAAGGCTCTGATATACTCAAGGTGAATTTGTTTTCGTTCTTTGCTCAGGGGTTAAAGGAAGTTTGAAATACCTGAGGAACGATGCTGCCCACAATGCTGAGAGCAGTGTTTGGATGAATAAGTAAATATGTGCTGCGCTTTTCTCTCAATAACAAAATAAACATGGCAAAAATGACAGTGGTGAGAAAACAGCAGTTAAGAAAGCACCAGAGCATACCAATGTTGACATGTTTGCACCAGATATGCTATTAAAAGTCCAGTCAAATTTATTTATGAATCAGTTTATATAACTGGTTTAAAGCAAGCCGCTTTACAGTATTAAACATGAAAAAACTGTTACTTTCAAAGTACAATTTCTAATAGAAGTTAACTGGCAGAGCCCCAGAGCCACACATATTGTGTAATCAACACTGACCTATGGTAGTCTGAAGGTGTTTTCCAGCCAAGAAAAATGTTTCCAGAAAGTTTGCGTTGGAAAGCTGTTTGAAAACTCCTTAAAACAAACTCAACTTCACTATTTCATTCTTTGATTTTGCTTCTAGGAAGTTTGTGCTGGCGTGCTGTTCTAACCTAATTTTATCACACCTGGGGCCTCATTTATAAACACAGATTTGATCATAGAGTGTGCGTACACAAAAATCCACGGAAACATTAATATTTAGATAAACGGTCTTTGACGTGGAAAAGAGCATAGATCCACGTCTGGGTCTGAGCAGACGCACACACATTTGTTTGCCCGGGTGCTGAAGGTTTTTGGAAATATAAGCCATTCTTTCCGCTTGTAAAAGATTTGGACATTGTCAGGTGCTCTTTCATAAGTCAATGACATGAATTAGACATTGTTTACAAAGCGGAGATCTGAAACTGTTCGTCAAATTCAAGATCATTTGCGATTCATGCATTTCACATCTGAAAGAGAGACGTATGCGCGTTTTCTGTACGTACGCTTATTTTATGAATCACACGTAGACATATTTGAGAAATTATCATAAGATATATTTTAGGATGGTTTATGCGCAACATTTTATAAATGAGGCCCCTGTTTTTTCTTCAAGTAGCTTGGAGTATATCAGACCTTTAATAAGTATTAAACTTTGAATGAAACCTCAAATCACACAGCTTCTATGGAGAGATGTTACATTATTTGTCTAAGCGATCATTATGGCTTAGTCAGTAATAGCATAACAGCCGCTCAACAAATGTCCACTAGAAAGTTTCATCCTTATCCAGTGTCTGCAGTATATCTCTCCAGAAGTTATGAGCAATTCAAATGTATTTTTACTCATTTAAACTAAGGATGCATGTATCTCTGAACTCCTCCCAGAAGCGCTCATCAACTTGTGCATCTGTTGCTGTCGTGGTCTTGAGCAGATCAATGCTTGTATTTTTTCTCATAGATTTCTTTTTTGATTGAAATATCAAGATGCATGTATAAGTTAAGCATATAGAGTACAGGTGAATAGAAAACCCTGGCTGCACTTGTACATTATCCGGCTACTGTTGAGGAAATTTACTTGTGAACTGTATGCATATGCAAATGCAAATAAAAAACAAAGTTTACATTAGTCTTTACAGTTTCAGCCTGGCAGCTGATACAAGAACAAAATGACAAAGAAAGGCAAATCAGAATATGGACTCTTGATTTAGGCTACTAAGCTCCAAGCAAAAGCAGAGAAACATGCTAAAACACTTAGCAATTCTTAACACTGCATAGCAATCATCCACAACACCCTATCAATGTGGTGGGATTTCTGCACTACTCCTATTTTCCTCCAAAAACGTAAAAGTCAACTTGGAGCTGTTTCATCCTTTTGCATAATTTAGATGTGAGGGATCTCCCAGACCTCTGAACACACACACAGACTCGTGTGCAGACGGCACATTTGTAGCAGATTATATCACAGGAGCGTGTTAATGAGGGTTCAGCACTATGTGTGTCTAATTAATCCCAGTGGAATTAATCATCAGGGGAGGGATCAAGATCTACTCAATATGGAAATGAGTGTCAACCGTGAGTTCATCCTTCACCTCATCAGTATGTGCACCAACAGGTGAATCAGATATGTGGGTATGTGCAGGATAAATGAGAGGGTCAGAGGTCAAGTCAAAGGACTGCAGTACATTCTAGGTGCAATAAGTTATGAACCTTCTGAAGATAATAGCCTTCCTCCAGAACAGAGGAGAAAAAAAATCAATATGGTGGGTGAGCATGAATCTCGATGTGAGTGAGTGAGTGAGTGAGTGAGTGAGTGAAGTGCTGTGTGGCCAAGCATGGTGACTCATACTCAGAATTTGTGTTCTGCATTTAACCCATCCATGTGCACACACACAGCAGTAAACACTAACACACTGTGAACACACTCCCGGCGCAGCCAATCACCTCATCTATTGGAGGTGGAGAGAGCACTGGTTATTCACATTTAGTCAGGCCCCTATATTTGTGTGAAACGTATCAGTGACTGTTAAGATGGATTCTACATTTGTATAGTGTTCCAAATCTCATTTGGTTTTCAAACAAAGTAATGTTTTAGATATCAAAGAGAAAGAAATACTGAGAGATGCAGACTAAACAGCACAGATGTTTAGACTCCCTCATGTGCTGAGAGACTACAAAATGAAACATTGAATCTCCGTTCAAACAAAAGCTGATTGCACAAACAATGCCTGCTGTAAAATCATCCAATTGGTTTGTTTTTCAAGAGGCTTTCGTACATAACTTTGTATTTCATTTGAATAAATCCATAGCAGCAGGCCCGCAGTAGGAAAGAATTGCTCCGCTTCATGGCGCTTCAGCAGATATGTATTCCCTTGACAAACTGTCTGCAGGGTATGATATGAGTTCTGCATAGTTAATCTTTACATACAAAACAGCCACAGCTTTCAAGTACATGCTGCATGGGTAATAAAAAAAGAGAGCATTAAATCATTCATCTCCAATAGTTTACCAGCTGCTTTCTTCATTAGAATGGAAGTAAATAAAGAGACAGAAAGCATGCATGTATTTTTAATGTCCAGATATCTATAAACTGTCAGAATATGCAGATGATTTGGGAGGAATTCTACAGAATGGAAATTAACTAGTACTATCTCAGAGACAAAGATAAATGTTACTGCAGTTACAGGTTTAATAATTCAACAAAAGTCTTGTGAGAACATACTGGTGCGCCCAGCGGTTGTATCTAGAGAGCGTTTACTCTGAGCCGCTGTCAGACGGGAGTCCCAGGAGAGCGAGCGGAGCATTAGTATGCTTCTCACAGCCGGCACACTCTCAGATGCTGTGTTTTCTCCACAAAACAGGTGTCACTATGCAATAGTGACACACACTAGGTACCATTAGATGCTAAATAAACCCTCTTAGAAACACTCTGTCGCACACAACACAGGCTTAATCCAAAAGACTGACCATTTCGTGTTGCTCAATATGGCAGCTTTAAGAAAGAAAGTTACACTTTCAACTTTAAAAAAACGAAAGTTTCTCAGATCTCACATCTGGAGCATTTAAGAGATGCACATTAATGTTGTTTCCCATATTAACTGGTTCTGTTAGCTTGCAGAAGATACTTTGAAAATGCACTATATGTATTAAGGGTGTTTTGAAATATGGGACCTCTGAAGCATTATAAAACGGAGTAACACATACACACTCTTTTCAGTAAATCTGCCTGAATTTAGATGATTTAAACAGTTTATGGCTGCATTTTTGGGGTTTGCTTTCAGTGTAGATTAATTACCATTTGAATTTAAATGTGATCATTTATGGCTATTAGTGAAGGAAATTTTTACTGATTCCAGTTTGCATGCGCATTATAGCTGGACCAACTCTGTTGGTCTAAAAAAGATATGAAAATATGCTAACTTTATTACACTGTGTAAACCATCTTATATATAGCTTCCTCTGGGCATTACAAGGAAGGCCGCTGTCTGTTTTATGCAACAACAGCAATCTTTCCTTTTTTTTGATAACGAAAATGTGATGACAAATGAGCGTCATAGTGATTGTTACACTATTTCAATTAAAACATAATATTGATTAAAATATTACAAACACTGCAAAACAACGCACTAACAATGCATCCTATATCTTGAGACTAATATTATTTGTAATCTTACTGTAATATTGGAACAAAATAACAGCACAAGTGAACTTGAATTCGTTTTTCACTAGAAAAAAAGGCATAAAGAAATTCACATTATTGTATCAGTATATATATATATATATATATATATATGTATGTACATACATTTTTGTGGGGGCCTTCATTGGCCACAAAGACCAAGTAGAGTGTTAGCTGGTATAGAGTAGGGATGTACTGTATGTGTGTGGCAAAGGGAGAAGGTAGAAGATTCATTTGATTGTGTTCTGCAGGTAACGGTGTAGATCGCTCTGAAGGGCACAGCCAATATCTGCATGAAAATGACACTACACATTCAAGACATCCATGGTTTTATATATTCATTGTACCGCTGAGCTCCCGGAGACATACCCCAGTGGCAATCTGCACCCAAGGCCATTTCTAAAACCCATACGAGAGCAGGATGGAACAAGATAAGAGGCAAACCAGCCATCTCACCATCATTACTCATCCCATTAACTACTTCAGCCTCAGTCTCCCGCTGTTTCACTCTGTTCTGAAGCACAGTGAGCTGCCTCAATAGGTAGCATTGGCTTCTGATACAAAGGCTGTTTTATAAGCAGCATAACTATACTTTGTTTTGGCCAAACAATAAGCACTGTATATATTCACTGTGGAGAAGTTAATCCCAGACACTGCTACGGAAATCCAAGATGGCAGACAAAGCAATAAAAATGCTGATTATGAACGTAATTCACAGAATTCTAAATGTTCACTTCTATGAATGTGCAATTGTACTTCTAATCATAAAAGTATATTTGAAGAAAAAAACTGTATACAGATAATATAATATTACAGAAATGTGAATGAAACGATCACTTAAATGGACTTAAAAGAGTATGCTGTCATGACTACATTTTTTAAATAAACAGCACTTTGTAGTAATGTCAAATTAAAAGTTTTAATTTAAACTACCTTTAAATCATCATGTTTTAATAATCTGTTGTCATCCTCTAAAGAAGTAAACTCATTTTAATGTTAGCCAACATACTAAAGCACATTAGAGTACTTGATTACAGTTTTAAAATGATATTACATTTAAAGTTAATTTATGTTAAACATACTCAAATACATCGTCATAAATGTTTAATCACAAATATATCTAAATACATCACATCGAAGTTTCAACAGAAATTACATTGAAGTATATTATGAGTTTACCATAAATGCTTTTCAGCACAGTACAAGCATATTTCAAAGACAATATAAATAATGATAAAATCATATAAGCCCTACTTAAGTGGGTCATAATTACATAAACCATAATCAATTTCATTTATTTGTAAATAACATTTAAATTAAGTGTCCAGAAACATAAAACATCAGTTCACACAAAACAAATACTGCTTGAAGAAACATTGACCAAAGTTTGAAAGACGACAAAAATGATTTCGACACACCATAAGAGAGGTATGATGAATATGAATTTAATAGTAATTCCCTGTTTGGCATGGCATATAATTCAAACCTCTTTATTAAAATAACAGCAATAATAAAGTAACAGTAGCATCTTTCCCCCTCATTTAAGTTGCAGGGAAACAAATAAAAGAGGAATTAATTATTTATTATCAATAACCAACAAAAATTCTACAAATGTATTTATGAATGAAATAATTTAATATAAAATACTAATGCTTTGATATATACGATATAAATGATGATGGTCTATTATAATAATAAAAATAAATAAATGGCAGTTTAATTATAACCATAGGTTGTTTTTAATAACCATTTTGACCCCCGAGACCCCCTGTAGAGCCAGTCCTGGTTAATATGCTGCGCATGCATGCAGCAGAGGCTGAGATAGTCTCTGTGTATCTCCCTCATCATGCTCTCATTCCCTTCCCCCTGTTCAGTCTCAGTCTCTCCCTCCCTCCCTCCCTCCCTCCCCCTCCCCCTCCCCCTCCCCTCTCTCTCTCTCTCTCTCTCTCTCCTCTCTCTGTCTCTCTCTCTCTCTCTCTCTCTTCTCTCTCTCTCTCTCTCTCTCTCTCTCTCTCTCTCTCTCTCAGTCCACACCTTAGCTCTGTTCCTCTGCAATCATTTATCTGTCTCTGGACGTGTAACCCTGCAGCCACAGGAGCGGACGTGCGCCTCGAGATGTAGTCTGCATTACGTGCATCTGGGGACGTGGTTATGCCTCTGTGCTGGAGATGAGGACATCTCCTATGTAATAAATCATCGCTTACTGTTAATTAAACCGTCCGTCCGAACTACGCTCCAAGTATGTGTGTGTTTATAGCTCTGACTAGGGAAGACGTGTTAAACTGTGTGCATGATTGCGTTTCTGAAAGCCAGTGCCCCTGACGGTCGTATCCTTGGAAATGATATGACAGTGGAGAAAAGTGGCCTTTACAGCAAGACTATTAAAAAATGAGGGACGATGAATCCTCAAACCCAGTGTTGGCAAATTTGGGCACAACAGAGCAGAGTAATATTGTGTTGAAATGGATTTTAGAGGGATAGACTGGTTTGTAAAGAAATCTCCAGACGGCAGACAAGGTCATTGTCAGCGAATGTCCCGCTTTGAATCAGTGCCAATACAATACTGTAGAAAGAGCCGCAGATTTCCACAAAATCCAGACATTAAAGTCAACATGAAAAGACATTCGCAAATCACTTTACTTTTGTAATCTAAAGAAAGTCTTCAACAAGAAACATGTGTGGAACAAGCCCAGTGATCATAATTGAAGAGATAGATCTCTCCAAAATGAACATTTTGTCATTACTTACTCAAGTCATTTTAAACATGAGTTTTTTTATTTTTTATTTTGTTGAACATATTTATTGATAGAAGATATTTCGAAGAATGCTAGTAACAAAAAATCTGATGGTAGCTATTGACTTCTATTGTATTATTATTCCATACTATGGAGGTCAATGGCTACCGTAAACTGTTTGGTTACAGCATTCTTCAAAATATCTTCTTTTGTGTTAAAAGAAGAAAGAAACTTGTACAGGTTTGTAGTAAATTATGACCGGTTTTTATTTTTGTGTGATCTATGACTTTACGAACATACAGTATATTAGACTAGTAAGTAGATTATGAGTTTTTAGTTAATTATTTATATTTAATTTTAACAAATAGTTTTTTATTTAAAATAAATAAATTAGCAACTACAAGAAACAAAGTATGTGAAATATATCAGTTTATAACTGGATGGATTGAAAAGCCTTCATGTAAACACTTGTCGTCCCAGCTGAGCTCGATTCGGATTGAGTTTTGGTCTGATTTAAAGGGGTGGTGTGAACATGATCCGATTCACAGGAAAAAAAATTAACCATGTATTTTATCAACCATGTATAAAAGTATGTTCTCAATCAGATCTTGTGCATATGTGCAGTGCCTTAATGTGGTCCTGTATGTTTACATACGCTATGCGTCATATGAACGTGCATATTTGTATTTACCTTTATCTTACAAACTGGTCGGTGGAGGAGACTGAACATTTACTTAATATTTGCTAAAATTCTGTTTCACGATTTCACACTTACATCTACTAGCACGATAAACGTAATGCGTATTTGGCGAGTATGGTAATAAGTTGTAGGCGTGCTGCCCGAACCCAGAGTACCCCCGGTGTGATGAGAATTCTAGTGATATTGGTGGAGAAGGGGTGGTGGAGGGATGCTGCTTAACCGTCGACTAGGTGGAGGTAAGTCAGCTTTATTTATATCCAAGGGTTGATTACCTTGATTGCGTACCCCCTGTGTTAATTAGGCTGAGTATCTGACGTGCTCCTCCCGAACTTAGTTAATAAAATTCATTTATTTTTAGGTATGTTGAGATAGTTACAGTGACATTATTGCAATGATTTTTACATGCACATGTAAACACGTGATTCAGTTTGCAAACTTTAGGGTTCATAAAAACTGAATTTCCAGAATCTGGAATCAAATTAGATAAAAAAAGAAATAAGAATGATAATGATAATTCTAATAATAATACATTCTAAATGATGAAAAATCAGAGCATATAAACATATCTTGTGGCCAGCTGCATAAATTTAGCCACTAAGTTAAAGGGATAGTTCACCTAAAAATGTAAATGCTGTCATCATTTACTCACCCTCAAGTATTTCCAACCCTGTATGAATGTCTTTGTTCTGCTGAACACAAAGGAAGATATTCTGAAGAATGTGGGACACAGAGCAGTTCTGGGGCACCATTGACTTCCATAGTACTTCCCAAAACAGCCTGGTTACAAACTTTCTTCAAAATATCTTCCTTTGTGTTCGGCAGGACAAAGACATTCATACAGGTTTGGAAATACTTGAGGGTACAGTACATATATGACTGTGAGTACAGTATATGATGACAGCATTTACATTTTTAGGTGAATTATCCCTTAAAGACTGTGTCTGAAGAACTAGTTTGACCAACTAGCAGTTGGGAAATGCATCTTTTGTGATTTAAATTAGACCAAACTATCTTTTTTCAACTGACTTTAAAGTGTTATGACCAGTCTTGAAGAAAAGAATCAGAAGAACTTTGTAAGACTAGTCTAAGCAGTTTATTCAACCGGCCCCTAGTGTCAGACATAGTCACAGCTGGGGACTATTTTCTGGAGTCTGTTTATAATTATTTACAGTGTGTTTTGTGCAATAAACGATTATACTTAAAGAATTAATTCACACAAAAGTGAAAATTAGAGCATGATGCACTCTCACTCCACGCATCCTAGGCGTATGTGACTTCTTTCAGACGAATACAACCGGAGTTATATAAAAAATGTACTGGTATAAAAAATGTACTCTTCCAAGCTTATTCCAAGTTATTTCACCGATATTATGGAAGTGTGTGTCAGCCGCGGTCTTGATTCTTGAAAACAAGATGGCCGTCGATCAGAAGTGGTTTACACAGAACGCAAAATTCATGATTTGATGTGAAGCAAATAGTTTAAATTAAACCAACACAGCTTACTTTTACTTCCAATTAACTAAATCATTTATTTGAGCTAAATGACAAGACAGAAAAGTAAATGATTTAAGTCGGATGAAGTATAAAATGTTCTTCAGAGTAACGACATTTGAACATTTTACACATGGATATTTTTCTTACAAAAATGCCTCGATTCGCTACTGGGAGCCTTTATTTACCCCACGGGGCCGTGTAAGGCACTGTTTATTATGGACGCATGTCCTTTATTTGACTTCTTTTGGACTGTTGAAAAATAACACTCATTCACTGCCATTATTAAAGCTTGGATATATATATATATATTTACAGTGCTCAGCGTAAATGAGTACACCCCCTTTGAAAAGTAACATTTTAAACAATATCTCAATGAACACAAAAACATTTTCCAAAATGTTGACAAGGCTAAGTTTTATATAACATCTGTTTAACTTATAACATGAAAGTAAGGTTAATAATATAACTTAGAGAACAACATTTTCAGTTTTACATTTACATTTACATTTACATTTAGTCATTTAGCAGATGCTTTTATCCAAAGCGACTTACAATTGGGGAGTACATAAAGCGATTAATCTTGAAGAGGCAAACATACAGAGGAAGTGCCAATAACACCAAGTCTCAGGCATTGTTCAAATAAGTACAAGCTAGCAAGGGAAGGAGAGAAAGATAAAGGGAAAGATGAAGATTTTGAAAAAAGTGAAATATATATATATATATATATTTTTTTTTTTTTTATGTAGTCAAGTAGAGTTGAAAGAGATGAGTTTTCAGTTGTTGCTTGAAATTTGACAGGGATCCAGCATTCCGGATGGGGGTGGGAAGATCATTCCACCAGCCAGGAATGGTGAAAGAGAATGTTCTGGAGAGTGATTTTGAGCCTCTCTGTGATGGTACCACGAGGCGTCGCTCACTAGCAGATCGCAGAATTCTGGAGGGGATGTAAATTCGTAATAGTGAGTGGAAGTAGGTGGGTGCTGAGCCTGTGGTTGTTCTATATGCAAGCATCAGTGTCTTGAACTGGATGCGAGCTGCAACTGGTAGCCAGTGCAAGGACACAAAGAGAGGTGTAACATGGGCTCTTTTGGGCTCATTGAAGACCAGTCGTGCCGCTGCATTCTGAATCATTTGTAGAGGTTTGATTGTGTTTGATGGAAGTCCAGCTAGAAGAGCATTGCAGTAGTCCAGCCTGGACATGACAAGAGCCTGGACAAGAAGTTGTGCAGCATGCTCTGTCAGAAAGGGCTTGATCTTTCTGATGTTGTGCAATGCAAACCTGCAAGATCGAGCAGTCTTTGCAATGTGCTCTTTGAAGGTCAGCTGGCCATCGAAGATTACACCAAGATTTCTGACCGAAGCTGATGGGGTAATTGTTGATGAACCTAACTGAATCGTGAAATCATGCTGTAGAGTTTGAGTTGCAGGGAAGACAAGAAGCTCAGTCTTTGCCAGGTTGAGCTGTAGATGGTGTTCTTTCATCCATGCCGAGATGTCCGCCAGGCAGCCTGAGATCCGTGCAGCTACCGTTGGATCATCTGGTCGAAATGAGAGATAGAGCTGTGTGTCATCAGCATAGAAATGGTAGGAGAAGCCATGTGCCTGTATGATGGGAGCCAGTGATGTAGTGTATGTGGAGAAGAGGAGGGGTCCAAGAACCGATCCCTGGTGAACCCCAGTGACCAATTTATGTGCTTTGGATACCTCCCCTCCCCAGGCCACCCTGAAAGACCGACCAGTGAGATAGGATTCAAACCAGCGAAGTGGAATCCCAGTGATATCCAGTGATGAGAGGGTGGACAGGAGGATCTGATGATTGACAGTGTCAAAAGTGGCAGAGAGATCCAGCAGAAAGAGGACTGATGATTTGGAATCGGCTTTTGCAATTCGCAGGGCTTCAGTGACCGAGAGTAGCGCAGTCTCAGTTGAATGGCCACTCCTGAAACCTGACTGTTTAGCGTCCAGTTTGTTGTTCTGTGAAAGAAACAATGAGACCTGGTTGAAGACAACTCGTTCGAGTGTTTTGGCTATGAATGGAAGGAGAGAGAGACAGGTCTTTAGTTTTCTAAAAGAGAAGTGTTTAATGTAGGTTTTTTGAGCAGTGGGGTTACCCGAGCCTGCTTGAATGCACTGGGGAAGATGCCTGTGAGGAGAGATGTGTTGGTGATGTGTGTGAATGCTGGTAAGAGTGTGGGAGAGATAGCTTGGAGAAGGTGTAAGGGGATAGGGTCTAGACGACATGTTGTAGGATGGCTGGAGAGGAGAAGTTTGGATACTTCCGCCTCAGTGAGGGGACAGAAGGAGAAGATGGGAGTTTGAGCAGTGGATCTAGTTGGTTGGGGGTCCTGTGTGAGTGGAGGTGAAAACTGACTACTGAGTTTTACTCAAATTAGGGTGATGTAATAAACCAGTTTAATATAGAGCTATTATTTCAGCTCCGGGAATTAGTTATTAAATATTAAATATTGCTTGGTTAAAAGTAATATTAATATTTAACCTATTTATACTGTATTAAGTGATCGTCCACCGAACACTAACCTCAGCATATCAAATTCGAGCTTAGGTAGCTTTCTCTTTTATGGCAAATAAGGATAAAACTTCAAATCACATTCCAGAGACAATTCTTTATGAAATGAAACAAGGTTTATTCGTAATACTGCTATTCTAACATAAATGGATTAATTGATAATACACAAACATACATACACACATACACATGCATAAGGGATTTTGGTGAGTAAACTCCTAAAGTTAAAATTAGCCCTTTTAGCTATTTTAACGCTTGACTCGACCGGAAAAAGATCCGAGCAGAGATTTCATTACACAGGTGACAGTTGTCTATAAAAGGGTGTTACTTAAAGAAAACCCCTTCCCATTTCATGCTGTCAGCAATGACACCACGTGGAAGAGAAACGTCACAAGACCTGAGAAAGAAAATAATTTCTTTACACAAGAAAGATGAAGGCTACAAGAAGATCAGCAAAGCTTTACTTATCAGTCAGAATACTGTAGCAAAAGTGGTACAAACATTTAAAAAAGATGGAACTGCAACCATCTCACAGAGACATCCAGGTCGTCCATGGAAGTTAACACCTCGTCAGGAGCGTCTTCTGATTAGAAGGGTTGAAGAAAATCGAAATGCAAGTTCACTGCAGTTATCTAAAGAAGTAGAAAGCCAAACTGGGGTGACTATTTCCCGTGACACAATACGGCTTACACTGCAGAGGAATGGCATGCATGGGTGCCGTCCACGAAAGAAGCCTCTCCTAAAGCCCAGGCACAAAAAAGCCCGGCTAGAGTTTACCAGGGCCCTTGCTGACAAAGATGAAGACCACTGGGACTCTATACTCTGGAGTGATGAGACCAAGATAAATGTTTTTGGAACTGATGGCTTCAAAACTCTATGGCGTCGCAAAAGTGAGGAATACAAAGAAAAATGCATGGTGCCTACAGTGAAACATGGTGGTGGCAGTGTCCTTATGTGGCTGCATGAGTGCTGCTGGTGTTGGGCTGCATTTCATTGATGGCATCATGAATTCACAAATGTACTGGCAGTGTCCTTACTGAAAGAGAAGATGCTGCCATGAGTGCGTGCCCTTGGTCATTGTGGAGCTGCATTTCCAACATGACAATGGCATCCTGAATTCACATCTAATGCCACTGCTCTTAATTATCTGAAGAAGAAGAAAGTGATTCAGTGGCCAAGTATGTCTCCTGATCTGAACTCCAATCGAACACCTATGGGGAATTCTGAAGAGACAAGTTGTGCATCACTCTCCATCCAGCATCCAATCTCTAAAAGAGGTCATTCTTGAAGAATGGAACAACAGATAGATCTGGCAAAATGTCGCCAACTTGTTGGATTTCATGCCTAGAAGAACTGGCGCTGTCATTAAAGATTCATGTAGGCCATACAAAGTACTAGATCTTAGTTTTTGATTCTGGGGTGTACCTCAATTTTTGCATCACCCTAATTGGAGTAAATTCTGAAGAATGTGTAATCTAAGTTGAGCATTACTCTAACCTACTCATGCTATCCAATCTCTAAACAGATGTCATATAAAACTTAGTCTTGTCAACATTGGAAAAAGTTTTGTGTTCATTGAGATCTTGCTAAAATGTTACTTTCAAATGGGGTGTATCATTTACGCATGAGCACTAGTATATAACTCCGATTGTATTTGTCTGAAAGAAGAAAGTCGTATAGACCTAGGATGGCTTGAGGGTGAGTAAATCACGGGTTAATTTAATTTTTTTTGGTGAACTAACCCTTTAAGGTTTGAATAGGCATCAAACACTTGCCAACTTTGAAAACGTTAAAGGTGCAGTAGAAGATCTTGGAAAATGCTAACTTTAGCCTGATAGCACTGAAAGCGAACTTCCCACCCTCCCTGCAATCGCCGTCCAAAGCCACGCCCCCTGAACGCATACGCGCATTACTACATCAGCGGTTCCCAATTCCAGTCCTTGCGAACAAAGAACACTGTGTAGGGAGCATATCAATCGGAACACAGTTAATGCACGTAGTTCTCTTCTAACGAGCTGGTTATCTGATTCAGGTGTGTTAACTAAGCGAAATATGCTAAATATGCGAGGACTGGAATTGGGAACTGCTGGGCTACATCGTATGTCATTCAGAAACATGAGAAAATGTTATGGTACAGTTAATAAAATTACTACAATACTAGGAAAGAAGATCGGGTTGTTGATGTTTGTCTGCACAGTGTGTGTGATCGCACTGATGATGTATCGTGTCTGTGCGAACAGGGTGCCTATGCAAATACATACGTTGACAGGCAGGTAGGAAAGATAATTAAAACCCTCGGACCGAGCGTTTTGATTGGATGAACATCGTCCCATGCATTCCACAGAATATATAAATACAGATAAATACATTTAGACTACTTAACTTAATGATTGCTATCGGGATGTGAAGAGACTTTTAACCAGTATAAGAGAAAATTCTTCTGAAGACAATCACCTATTGCACCTTTAAGGTTAGGAAATGTAGCATTATACAACACTCGAGGATCACACACTACTAGACTTTCAGGTAATTCAGATTCCAACAAATTCACACAGAAACATGCTTTTTTGCTTGACTGTAATGAGGATTGTAATGCATCTAACTGTTAATGAAATGACCTTCGGAAACTGTGGTCTCCACTCCAGAGAGCACAGATTGTGATTGACGCTGCGGACTCGTGCGGGAGCAGAATCAGCGGATATTAGCGGGGGGCGGGGGGTTTGTGAGAGGGGCAACTCAGCCGATGAGGGCAGAGGGGCAATGGCTCTAGCCACCGGGCCACCCCCCTGTGCACGGCCCTGCGTTTAATGTGCTCTAACTGGACAGAATCAAAGTCTGAAGCTGTAAATCAGGGCAAAAGCCCGGACAGAAGTGTAGTGTATTCCAGCCTCTATTTAACGATTTTACTTGTTAAATATCTGTCAGTTACCCTGTATGTGAAAGAGCTAACAGATTTTTAATGACAGGCTTGGGGGAGTTTGGTTATGCAAAGCCTGCAAAGCACAAAAAAGACAACCTCCTTAAAAAAAGTTCACTGGTTCTGTCCAGCCTATTAATGAATATACATTACAATTTCAGAAACATGCAGTGTGTGTGTCTGTGAGCAATAACTTCACCCATACTAATTCTACTACTAGAATTTAAATTGGAGTCACTGTAGGATAAAAGCAAGTGAGGAAAGTATCTTTGCTCTGGGTTTTCTGGCTGTTGTAGCAGCTCGGTGTTCTTTGATGAAGCCGCCCACTCTGAACTGAGCCAGAAACTCATGCTGTTTCCATCCGAATCCTGCTGAATATTATCACACTAATCCCTAATTACCAATCTCTCTCGCGGCAGGGATTACCAGTCTCATCCATACCTCCACACAAACACAGAGGACGAACTTAGAAGGGATCACGGTCATACAAACGCTAGTGCTTTGTAAGCCTCTGGGAAAGGTCAGAGGTCAAAGATGATCTGCAATAGGCACGCTGTAATTACTTAACAAGTTCACAACAGTGAGATGCTGAAATTTAAGACTAGCAAACATTTAAGTGTTTAAGTGCTCTTGTGAAAAAGTAGTGCCCTTAAAAATACTTAAAACATCAATAATATACTTGAAATGTGAACTGAATGTAATGTTTTCAGACACTTAACTGCATGGTAATTGAAATAAAATTTGAAATAAAATTTGAAATTTAAATCAATAGAGTTAACATTTGGATTTAATGAAATTAGTTCAAATTAGGCATGCTTTTTATTAACTTAAGACTCGTGTATATCTTTATATGTAATTTATGTACATCATTACCTGTCAAGTGTTTCACAAATTTAAATACATTTGTGAAGAAGTTGCAATTTAGGACATTTAAAATATATTACATTTAAATATAATATCTAATAACACACTATAGGTAAAATTAATATGTTAGTTAACATCAAAATAAGTGTTTTTTTAAGAATACTAAAAGTTTTAAACTTTAAAGTGAAATGTATAATTTAACATTATTACTAAATGTACTTTTTAAATGTCTTAATTGTGTTTAGAACAGTCATGCAAGTGAAAGCGATTTAAGTTTACTTAAGTGACTATTTATTTATTCATTAAATATCATCTGTAGTGCTGTTAAACGATTAATCGCAATTAATCACATTCAAAATAAGTTTGGTTTACATAATATATGTGTGTTCTGTGTAAATGTATTATGTATATATAAATACATGCACATGCATGAATATATTTAAGAAGAAATATGTTCTCGCATATTATATAAACAAAAACTTTTATTTTGGATGTAATTAATCGTTTGACAGCACTAATTGTCTGCAAATACTAATCAAAGTTTTTAGAAATTTTCTTTTAAGATCTGAAGTACAAGTGCACATTAAACACAATTAAATATAGCTACAATGACGAGTTAATTAAATGTAAATACAGTCCCTCAGGCATTCTGTATAAACTAAACACAGACTCTAATATGTTCATACCATAAGGTTTATCTTCAATACTGCATATCTTATATATGAAACCCTTGACGCACACTTTAAAGCTGTTTCTCTGCAGATATTGAGTATTGTGGTCATTTATCACCATGAGAGTTTATTCTGCTGAGTTGTTTTCCCTCATTGCAGTTTCTGGACTGTCTCCTCAGCACTAAATGAACCAGGACTCTCTACATGGATCTGCTTTTTTTCTCCTCTCCTCATCTTAATTCTTCCTTTTCTTTCTCCCACAGAGGGGGCAGATGAACGGCATGCTGTGCTCTTTTAATGGGGAGGTCGGAGTAAAGGTGTAGTGTTGTTGTGTAATTGTTGTGTGTCCATTGCTAGTGACTGGTGTACATACGTTTAGATGTTATGTTGTGTTAAGTGCTCATTTTAAAGGGATAGTTTGTCCCCCCCCAAATTCGTTTTTTATCTTATCATTTATTCAACCCCCCTTTTTTAAATTCTATTTAATTTCTTTCTTCTGTGCAACACAAATTAGATTTATTTTAATTTTTATTATTGACTTTTATTGCATAGACAGTTAAAACATTCTTCAAAATATCATCTTTTTTGTTTCATAGAAGAAAGAAAGACATTGGGGTTTGGAAAATGAGAATGAATAAATGATTTTAGGTGAACTTTCCCTTTAACTAACCACATCTGTTACATTAGTGTTCATCAAATTAGTTGTATGTACATTGATGAGCATCCAACGGCTGCTGCCTGTTCCTCAAACAAATGTCTCTCATACTAACAAACATTCAGGCCATGCATTTTTCACATTGTGAAGACTTTCTTAAATGATCTCTTTATGAATCGGTGCAATATTTAATTCTCAGTTGATTCAGTATTATTGTCTGTACATTCTTCACTTTTTCTATTAAATCTATTTAATCAGTGTTTCTTGATCCAAAAACAGTCACAACCACAGTGTTGCTACTGTAAACTAAATCTATTAAAAATAGTTTTGATAATTTAAATAAAGCCAAAGTTAGGGAACATAATAAATTTATATATTTTAAAAAATGTAAACGTAGAAATGTTGCATTTGTAACTGAAATAAGTTTACTTTGAAGTCCTAACATTGCTAAAACTTAAATAACATAATGCAAAATGGAAATATAAAACATTTAAATGAAAAAAGCACATAACTAAATTACTAAAACTCACCAATATAAATTCAAAATATTGCTAAAAACTATAAAAGCATATAAATAAGTGCACATTTAACACTGGTCACATCCACAATTGATTAATTGGAATGTATTATTTTATCAATTGTTTTAGATTCTCTCTCTGAGCTTTTAACAGGTCCTTTGTGTTGCCTAACATCTATTAAAATCAGCTTATCTTGCTGCCGAACACTAAACGGGTCGTGCTAAATGTGGGCATTCATTGTTATGCACGTTTTTCAGCTTAGTTTCAAAAATGTGATTTTTGGACTTGAGTTATGTAAAAATATGTCAAGCTCTTTCATTTCACAATATGGAGGAAATACATAACATGAGCTCTTTAACACATCTAACGTGTTCAAATTCAAAGTGGTAATGTTCTCAGCATGCATGTGTTTGTCCAGGTGAACAGAGACCTGGCTGGGCTCTCTCAGGACCAGAGCCTGCATGCGCTGCGCGGCCGGAGGAACATGAGCTGGGGTCCGAGGAGGAAAGCAGGTGTGCCTGGAGCTGCTGGAGGGACGACGGTAACCACTGACTGCGTGGACAGCGGGACGCAGACAGATATTAGCTTCCAGCACATGGTGACATTAGGCAGACCCGTCCATCACAACAGACCAGCGTCACCTCCTTCCCCTCCACTGCCGCCCATGCCAGAGCCCTACCTCTTCAGCCAGCTGTAGGTTTGAGAACAGATGTGGCTTGTCACTGTTCAAATCAATGCTATTTAGTATGTATTTGGTACATAATTAAACTTCTGTTCAGATGTCTGGAGTCAGTACAATTTTAGCTTAAAATTTTTTTTTCATGTTCATCACACATTCTTTTTTATAAAAAAACGAATCATATTGTGAAATACTATTGCAATATAAAATAGCTGTTTTCTATTTTAATATTCTGTAAAATGTCATTTATTTCTGTGATCAAATCAGATTTTTCAGCATCATTTCTCCAGTCTTGCCTGTCACGTGATCCTTCAGGAATCATTTTAATATGCTGATTTGATGCTCAATAAATATTTCTGATTATTATCAATGTTGAAAACATTTTCTAACATTATAAATGATCCTACTGTCACTTTTGATCAATTTAATGCATCCTTGCTGAACAAAAACAATAATTTATTCCATATTTATTGACTCCAAACTTTTTAATGTTGTTAGTGTCCCTTTTACAGAAAATACTTTTATGTTAGGTACTTTTTGTGAGGGCTGTTCTTATACTGAAAAATACATTTCTTGCACAGATTTTTATTATTTTATATATGTGACCCTGGACCACAAAACCAGTTTCGAATAAAGCTGAATTAATAATAATTGATTTATGGTTTGTTATGATAGGACAATATTTGGAAACTATTTGAAAATCTGCAATCTGAGGGCGCAAAAAAAAATCTAAATATTGACAAAATCACCTTTAAAATTGTCCAAATTAAGTTCTTAAAAAAGCATATTACTAATCAAAAATTAAGTTAGCATATTTATGGTAGGAAATGTATAAAATATATTCATGGAACATGATCTTTACTTAATATCTTAATAATGTTTGGCATAAAAGAAAAATGATAATTTTGACCCATACAATGTATTTTTGGTTATTGCTACAAATATACCTGTGCTATTTAAGACTTTTTTTGTGCTCCAGGGTCATATATATATATATATATATATATATATATATATATTTATACTTGTTTATGAATCCAAAATGTATAAGACCTTTTAAATTATATTAGATTATATGGAAGTACTTTTTTATAGGAGTAAAATGTCTTACTCCACTCTCATTCACAGGAAAAACACACAAATGAATTTACACAAAAAGCACATTGTTACATTGAGAGAAAACAAAATGCATTAATTGCCAATATGGTGTTAAAGTTTAAATGCATTGCAAAAGTAGAAAAAAAATGTCATTATGGTGAAAATTCAACAAATATCAACAATTGTATGCAATAGCTCAAATAACGTGTTACACTGACAAACACTAACGCTGCTTTCTGTGATTTTGATTTCTGTATGTCGCTCTCAGCCCTCCTGTTGACCATGTGTACTACGACCCGACGGACTACTTTGACATTAGTCAACATGAGGTGGACCGACAGGATGACCTGGAGTATGAGGTCAGCACTACTTCCTCTACGTTCAGTTGTTTTAGAGGAGGAGCGCCTGATCTCTGTTTGTTTAATCTGTTTCTCTTCAGGAGGTGGAACTGTATAAATCTTGTCAGCAAGATAAACTGGGTTTAACGGTGTGTTATCGCACCGATGATGAAGAGGATCTGGGTATCTACGTGGGTGAGGTGAGAAACGGGGAATAATGGGAATCTGCTGACCGATGAATTATGAATGAAGGCTGAGGGACGACTGTGAACCTACGTGTTTCAGCGTTAGATGAATCATCCGTTTAAATAAAATGACATATTAAACACTATATTATCTCTCAAGAATCAGTGTAAACACAAGATAATTATACTAGAGCGCGACCATTACAATGCATGTTATTTAGCTAACAACTGTCGGATGTAATGTAAAAGTTCAGTTTTGAGAAAGATCAAAATCTCCTGAAGGTGGTTGCCTTAAAGTTTTCTCAACTTTTGATTTTTTACAGTGTGCTTATTAGATATATTTGTATCCGTCTTTTGTCCTATCAGTTAATTATTTGTATCATCACTTTTGTTGATATCGTTTGTGTCATACATGGACATACAGTCACTGACGTTCGTACTGTACTGTAGTAGATGACAGATACAACTTGCCATCAGATTCAACCAGTGTTTCATTTTCTGCTTCATCTGCTAGAGGACCTGAAGTTGCGTTGTTTTAATTATTTGGTAATGAGCAGCTTTGAGTTTAAGTTGTATTTAACTCAACCTGGTCTCATAAAAATACCGTTTTATGTACCTTACTGCACGTTTCACCGCAGTTTCAAAGAGAAATGTCCACTGAGTGGCGCTAAAACACAGGTTAAATACGTGAACCCTGGCACGTTTTTATTACATAGATATAAGTACATATTGCTGTGTTTTTATTATGTTGCTACAGGTACGTATTGGTACAGGTACGTCAAACCGTGATGACACGGGATTCAAACCGGAGCTCCTCGCCTCCTAAATACATCTCTGTACTCCGTGAGCTAACAAACAAACTTACCGTCTATGAAAACACATAGATACGAGGCTGGATATGTGCAATACTAATGTCCAAAAGCATCAGTTTTCAAATCTCCCAGCATATTAATATTTTTTTGAAGTCGTAACATGATATTCTTCAAGTAATTTTGCGAAAATTACGCTTTATTAATCAAAACTCTGTAAATTTGTGTGAAAAGGAGTAAAAGGTGTCATAGTTTTACTGCCTCTAGTGTTTCTTTTGGAAACTGCAATAATGCAGTTATTGGTACGTATTTGTTGTCTCACAAAAAAGTGCACCCAGGTACATAAATGCCATGAGACCAGGTAGAGTTAACTAGAACATTTCTTAGATATTGTCCGAGAAAGTCAAGTGTTCTGTGTCTTGTCTTGTTGCAGGTCAACCCTAATAGCATTGCTGCTAAAGATGGCCGAATCCGTGAGGGAGACCGAATACTGCAGGTAACTGATCCATGTCCTTAAATAACACTAATTAAGTGGAGTTTAATAGTTGATTAATGACGTTGTTTTTTAATAGTGAGCTAGTAGATGTTGATCGTTTGGGGAAACTTTAATTCTCTGCTTATAAAAACCTCTTCCAAATTCCTTAAGATCTTTATCATTGCCTTTACAGTTAGAGGGATCATAACCTTTACGTTAATAATTATTTAGTTCTGCTCCGAGGAACATATTTGACATAATTTATATTTAAAATCTGAAATGTGACCCTGGAGCACAAAAGCAGTCATAAGTAGTACAGGTATATTTGAGTCAAAATTATCAATTCTTCTTTTATGCCAAAAATCATTAGGATATTAAGTAAAGATCATGCTCCATGAAGATATTTTGTAAATTTCCTACCATAAATATATCAACACTTAATTTTTGATTAGTAATATGCATTGTTAAGAACTTCATTGGGACAATTTTAAAGGCGATTTTCTCAGTATTTAGATTTTTTGCACCCTCAGATTCCAGATATTCAAATAGTTGTATCTCAACCAAATATTGTCCTGCCATAACAAACCATACATCAATGGAAAGCGTAGGATCACAATATAGCAAATTATCATGTTCATGAGTTTGCATATGATTCTTAATGACATGTTTTACCTCCTCAGGCATCAACTGTTTGCAGCTTTTTGTGATTATGAATATATTACATTTAGCAGCTTCTTTAGGAAACCAAATAAAATTATTTTATGATCTCTTATTAAAAATGCTAGGCATCTTACAGATGCTGCAAGGGTTAGCTATATAAACTTTATATGTGACCCCGGACCACAAAACCAGTCAGAAGGGTCAGTTATTTTTTTATTGAGATATATACATCAACTTAAAGCTGAATAAATAATATTTCCGTTGATGTATGTTATGATCTGACAATATTTGGTTGAAAATCTGGAATCTGAGGGCGCAAAAAATCTAAATATTGAGAAAATCATCTTTAAAGTTGTCCAAATTAAGTTCTTAGCAATGCATATTACTAATCAAATTCAGTTTTGATATATATATATTCGGTAGGAAATTTACAAAATATCTTCACATAACATGATCTTTACTTAACATCCTAATGATTTTTTAGCATAAAGAAAAAAATATACCCCAGCGACTTTAGGCTGGTTTTGTGCTCCAGGGTCACATACATGACATCAAATGATAATAATGTGTATCTGTGCTCAGATTAATGGGATGGATGTGCAGAACAGAGAGGAAGCGGTGGCCATCCTGACCAGAGAGGACAGCACCAACATCTCTCTGCTACTGGCACGGCCAGATATTGAGGTGAGACTCACCTTGAAGTTATTGGAATAAGCCATAATAAATACTGTGGGCCTATATTTGCAGTCAGATATGATCACTTGATTCAATTAAGTTAATCGCTTTGGCGGTGTTTCCTATAGAATGATCTGATTGCAGCAGGGGGAGTGTAATTGAAAGACATGTAGTCCGTTTATTGTCTTTGAATCGTTTCGAGGCACCACGCTTTATCTCACTGCATTTAATTCAAAGCGTGAACTCATAACTCAAGTAAATATAATGAATTTTGCTGTGGATTTAGTATGGCACAGCGCCATTGCCAGAAAAAAACTGTGGTTTGGTGAATGACAAAGTATTACTGAAGCCATTAACGGCAACAAATGTGATATTCAGACATTATGTGCAGTGCTTATTCAAGCAGAAACAGACAGATGTGTTTTAGTGTACAGGTGGACACATGGCTTCATTCTGTTCTCCGTTTACAAATGAGAGCAGACAGGAGAGGTCAGAGTAGGACAGAAACCCGATGAGGAAATAAATGGAGAGGAGAATGGCAGAGAAAACAAAAACAAGGAGAGACAAGGACACACAGGGTCGGTTCAGCAGAGAGAAACACACTTAGGACATCCCATAATACACCACCTCCAACAGCGAGTCACTGTGTCCATCTAATTTCCTTCGACGGATTTCCATGACAGCCTGAGACTTCGGCTGTGTTCGGGAAGGAATAGTAGCTGCTACTTACTGAACACTGTATACTACACTATATAAAAAATAAAGAAAAGTAGGGATTAATAATTTAGTGCAATCAAACGATTAATTGCATTCAAAATAAAAGTTTTTATTTACATAATATATGTGTGTGTACTGTGTATATTATGTAAATTTAAATGCACACACATTAGGGCTGCAACAAACGATTATTTTGATAATCGGTTAATCTATCGATTATTAGAGCGATTAATCGACTAATAGTCTATTATTTCGCTGATTAATCAGTAGACTTTGATTGATCATTCAGCTTTTGCATTTAGTTAAAATATTAAGTTATACATATAGAGTTCAGATGCAAAAGTAATTTTTTATTTGAATTTGAATAAATCCCTAGATGTAAATGTTGTTTTGCTCATGTTTATTTCTGTATTATTGATTAAATTACTTTAAATCTCTCCTGTAATTTCACTTTAATGGCAATATATAGGTCCTTTTCTATGCAATTCAAGTGAAATAACTGAACATAAATATAGGAGCGTGAGAAAAATGCAAATTTTTTAAGAAAGAAAATTAATTGAATTTGTCTTCTGGAAAACATGTAACCATTTTCTGTAGCTTCTGAAAGGCAGAATTAAATTAAAAAAATATGATATTTAGGCAAAAAAAAAAAATCTTCATTCTGTTCAAAAGTATTCACGCCCCGGCTCGACAAAGCTACAACAGAGCAAAGACAGAGCATCATAATCAACAAACACGTTTGTTTAAATGAACACACAAATTATGAACAATGTGTGACTCACACTGCGTGCACGTTTCTTCATTGATTGGTCCCAAACCTCATTGTCTGTCAACATGCTTTAACAACCAGGTTTATCATCTTTAGTCCACGTGGAAGCCATAGCAACAGTCCGTATCCCTCTGGTAAATATTTAAATAAAACATAATGCAAACCCCGGAGGAATGACCCAGTTCATGAATACAAATAGACCAAGTCAACATTTGAAGTCTGAGGCACGTTTGTGAAGTTCATTTAGCATTATGCTATTTGACACAAAGCTGTGCAAGGAAAAAAAAATCATCAAGATATCAAAAAATACATATTATAATAACCCTGATATATTAAGTATAGAAAGATGCTGATCTGGAACCCACAAAGACAAACATATTTATGTTTATTAAAATGTACAAGTATACAGGTTATGTCGATGAAAGGGCTTCATTTACATGATTGGTCTGAATAAATCTCATTTGGACTCAGTTCTAAAGTAAAAATGGCGCTACCAACGCCAAGATCATGGGTTCGATTCCCAGGGAAAGCAAGAGCTGATAAAAAAAAATGTAGAAACTGTCACTTGAATGCAATGTAAGTCGCTTTGGATAAAAGCGTCTGCTAAATGTAAATGTGTGTGTGTGTGTGTTTTGATGGGTGTGTGTGAGCGCTTGGGCCAGTATATTCCCCAGGACAGGTGGCTCATTTGAGAAACCTCTCACGTTTACATGTCTCCTACAACAGATGGGAACAGACCCTACAATCATGTACAGTCTCCAGACTGGGGCTTACTCAGACAAACACTGCCCTCTGCTGTTCAAACAGGGAGGTTTTGATGTGTTTGCTGCTTTAGACTAGTGCACGTGTGTCAGACTCAAATCCTGGAGGGCGACTGTCCTGCAGAGTTTAGCTTCCCTTTTTTTTTGCTGGATTAGGTGTCTTAAATTACACTTTGTGGGTTAATTAACCACGTGTTACTAAGTCTTTGTTAGTATTTTGTCATTTAAACACATTCAGATGCACACTTTCACGTTATTTCTTACATGTAATGTTGGGATTCACAAACTTTTGTGTCATATGAACCTATTTCACTGAATATATTTACATGAAGTACCACTGCAATGTTAAAATAAATGTTTAATAATTAAGTATTACAGTACATTGTTCAGGGTTCTCTGACGTTGGTTAATGTTCACATGACATGCTGGTAAACAAATACATTTTAATTTGACATTTTAATGATTTAATTAATTATTAGCGTTTCATTAAACTCACGACCCCCTGCAGTTCAATGAACCTCAGTTTAGGAAATCTTAGTGTAATATAATGTTAAATGCACTTGATAACAATCAATGGAATATTACATTTTTGTATTTTAATATCAGCATGGTACAAGATTATCCCATTTAAATCAATGATAAATGAGTTGGGTCAAAAGTAATTACAAGTAGACCGATTGTTTTTCCTAAAATGTGTAATGCAATGGATTACTTTACTAACTCCAATTTGTAAATAATCTACTCCGCTCTGAGACTGAGAACTGAAATGTGTGTGTCGTGCTAAATGTGCATTGTTGTGAACCGCTGCTTTACACCAATCAGAATGTTGTTGATTTTTCATTACACATTTATGATCCTGGAGCACAAAAGCAGTCTTAAGTCGCTTGGGTATATTTGAAGCAATAGCCAACAATACATTGTATGGGTCAAAATTATCCATTTTCCTTTTATACCAAAAATCATTCAGATATTAAGTACATGTTCCATGAAGATATTTTGTAAATTTCCTACCATAAATATATGCAAACTTAATTTTTGATTAGTAATATGCATTGCTAATAACTTCCTTTGGAACTTTAAAGGCGATTTTCTCAATATTTAGATTTTTTTGTGCCCTCAGATTCCAGATTTTCAAATAGTTGTATCTCAACCAAATATTGTCCTGTCCTAACAAACCATAAAATTTATTCAGTTTCAAATAATAAATCTCAATTTCCAAAAAATGTAATCTTATGACTGGTTTTGTGCTCCAGGGTCACTGGTCTGCACGCAATTCTTAGCATGATTTGAATATTTGACTAATTATTATTTTTTTTTTCTCTTTACCTTTTTTGTAATTTTCCAAACATGCATTCTTGGCAGAATGAGGCTGATGATCTGGATTTGGAGTTGGGCTTAGGCCTGGATCTAGAAGACTTGGAAAATGTTTCGCACTTGCCCAGTCCTCAGCACCAAAAGAAAACCAGCTCTGTGCTGAGTGACATCAATGGCATCCGAGCTGGTCGGCCCAACTTATGGCACACTGTGCTCAATAACAGCCAGGAGCTGGACAGCGGGGTGGGTCGCACAGATGAAAGTACACGCTGTGAAGAGTCCTCCGAGCTGGCTGATGATGCCACCAGCGCATGCACGACCAATGCCACCAATACCCCCGGCAGTTTGCGCAAGTTTCGCGCTGCTCAGCACGGATGGGAATTTCACTACAGCAATGACTCGCTGCTGGGGCCAGATGGGGTGGGAGTGGCGGATCACAGGGCTCCTGAATCACTGGGCTCGGCGACGAGCAGAGCGCTGATGCCAGGGTTAACTGAAGAGGAATATGAACGCTACCGAGAGCTACTGGAGATCCGCTGCCTTTATGAGAAGAACGGAAATTCACTTTTTCTTTTGGATGGAAGGAACCATGGTGGAGGAAGAGGAGGTGATATTGCAGGAGCAGGTGTTCCTGTAGACATGAATTGTAACGAGAGCCTGATGCAGCATGAGATTGCTCTTCTAGATGAGGAAATACGTCACCTAGAGTTCAAGTGGCGCAATGTTTTGCGGGCTCAAAAGATGCAGCAGTTGCGTCAACGCTGCCTAAAGGTCTGGCCAGCTGACGAAGAGGACGATGAAGAAAAAGGAGCAAATGCAAGGTGTGGAGATGCAGAGGCGGTCCACCATGATCTATCAGATATCAATGAGATCCCAGAAAGGGAACGCTCTGATAAAGAGAGCACAAGCGCTTACAATACCGGCGGGGAAAGTTGCAGAAGCACGCCTCTGGCAAGTGAGCGATACCCTTCGCCATCTGCGGCCGGAGATTCCAGTGCTTCTGCTACCATGCGACCTAGGACGCCCCGTCACAGAACAAGCACAAGTAGGGATAAGAATCTAAACGTATCATCGGATGCCAAGAAAAAGAGTGAAGAAACAGCGGACAACCAAAACTCTACTCCAGCAAGGCTTCGGTCGCTATCCCGGAATGGCGGTAGTAGTAAAAAGGGCTTGGATGGAGCACGAAGGGGGTCCCATGCAAATGGGACTCTCACTACCGGGATCGCAAAAGGGGGAAGGAGTGCAGAAAACAGTCCATACCTGTCCCGTCGCCGCTGCAGTACCTCTCTGCCTCAACGTTACCACAGTTGCATGCAGTTGAGGGACGTGTCTACAAACGACAGTCGAGAAGTTAGGGACGCCAGTGAAGAGGTTCCTTCTCACTCCAATACCTTAACTAGAGACTCCACAGCTGCAACTTCTTTGATTATACCTCCACCACTGCCTCCATCTTCACCTCGAATGGAGTGGAAGGTAAAGATCCGCAGCGACGGCTCGCGTTATGTTGCCAAACGGCCGGTAAGAGATCGTCTGCTAAAGGCTCGTGCCATGAAGATCCGAGAGGAGCGCAGTGGGATGACTACGGACGATGATGCAGTCAGTGAGATGAAGATGGGACGCTATTGGAGCAAGGAGGAGCGCAAGCAGCAGCTGCTGAGAGCTCGTGAGCAACGGCGACGCCGTGAGTTCATGATGCAGAGCCGACTGGACTTCTTACGGGAGAAAGAGAAGGAACAAGACTCTGGACCTCAAGGACAGGCTTCCATACTTGAGCTGAGCCAGAAAAAGAGTATGAAGAAACGCAGCCGACGCATCCTGGACAACTGGATCACCATTCAGGAACTCCTGGCACATGGGACCCGTTCTGTAGACGGGAGGAAAGTGTACAACCCTCTGCTATCCGTGACCACGGTTTAATAATTGGTGTGAATTGAGACGATATTTGGATTACAGAGTTTACCAATTATTTGCGACTGTCTGACAAAGACGCCTTGCAGTTTAATAAGAAATGTTGATGATGAATATAAATGTACAGAAAGGCTAATGGAAAATGAATGTAATTTTTTCATAATTAACATGAACTCTGGGAGCCTCTCTCTCTGTTCCTATACATTGCTTTGATGCATGACTCTCAGACTGTTACAATGAAGCGGTGGTCTTGAGCATTTCCAAACCTGATTAAAACATTTCTTTCATAAACACTTTTCAATCTGATAACATTTCATAATAAGAGAAAAAATTCAGGGGCCTATTGTTTATCCTGACTAGTAGCCTAGTCGTAAGTTTTTAACTTCATAACTGAAAGAAGCATATTATATTGGCAGTGTATATGCAACACAGGTGAAAAACAAGTGCACTTCCATAATGTACTAAAAGTGCTCGATTTTTGCGCACTAATTTTGTACTTAATATGTGAACCTCTCTGTGAAATCCAGGCTAAAGTCTCAAAATCTAAGGAGATAACAAGCATCAAAGTTTGATTTCTGCCATTAATTTCACTCTTTGAAATGACCTTAATCAATTACATTTTCACAGAATGTTCTTTACCATATGAAGGATGATTTCTTTTGTAGAAAACAGAAAATCACAAACAAATGACTTTAGCTGGGTTTTTACAGAGAGGGTCATGTATACTAAAAATTATTCTTCAGTACTTCTTAAGATACGATCATCTAAGTGTAGTCAACTGTGCTATTTTGGAAATCCATGAATATGAACTAAAAAGCACCTTTAACATACTATCTCTGTATTAAAAAAAAATATTTAGTCACCACTTGTAGTACACTTGAACCATCTTTCAAACTCAAGTACACTCAAGTGTACTAAAAGTGGTGACTAAATGCATTTTTTTTAATACAGAGATAGTATGTTAAAGGTGCTTTTTAGTTCATATTCATGGATTTCCAAAACAGCACAGTGGAGTACACTTAGATGATCTTATCTTATCTAATTTTTTGTATATTAAATAAAAATTAGTGTGCGGAAATAGAGCACTTTAAGTACATTATGGAAGTGCACTTGTTTTTCACCTGGGGAAGTAAATCTGGTGATTGGTTGAGAATTTGCTGCTGTTGTTTTGGCTGAATATGTGTGGTTTTCTTTTCTGGTAAATGTAAAAAGTTTGCAAAAGAACAGGAAAAGACTGAGCCATTACTTAACTTTTGACTTATTGAGTCGAGTTATCAATTTTAGAAGCACATTAATCCATTTAACAAAAGAACCAAAAAGCACATTGATAAGAAGTACAAAAGCAGGACATTTTCAGCACACAAACAATATTGTCAAACTCTGACATTGATAAATTATTTGATTGTATATTTTTTTGTGGTACATATGTCAGCATTCAAGGAACAAATCAGACGTTATACCCCTTAAAACTATTTTGTTGTCAGCTTGCAACACCACTTTTCAAAATGACTCTTTGATATTGTAAAAACATTGCATGTTGTTGTCTGGGAAATGTTTAAATTATGTTGTGTGAAACTGTCGAGTGACGATTTTGCCGTGTCTTCTGTAATACTTGTCAACAGGACATTAATATATTGTGTCCAAATGTTCATTTAACATCTTGCAGGTCTAAAATGAAGGAATTTCTGCTCCTAAATGTTTTTGAATAAAACTTTTGCAACGTGAATATCATCAAGTGTTTTGCTACAAGCTTGAAACACTGACTTCAATACAGAAATAAAAAAACACTTCACCACACAATGGCTTTGTTTAGCACATTCATGTTTACACTAAACAAAATGAGACTAAATAAAAAAACGACAGGACACTGGATACCATCTCTTCATTTATTGGATGTACAATTATGAAAAATAATAATCATAAAAAAGACCGGAAGCCCAAGATTATTTACAATCGTTCTTTGATTCTGTGGCAAAGTCTCTCAGAGATCCCATCGTCAGTCTCACGCTCACTTACATCATGATATGTTGAAATTTAAAAAGACGTTCCTCTCTAGATATGACAAAAAAATGGCCAAAAAGTTCAAGGAAAAAAAATACATACAGTACATACATATATAGAGAGAGATATCTATAAAAGCAGAATCATTCAAGTATCAAAAGATGGACCACCCAGGATTACTTTACAATTTGATATCGTTTATATTTTAATCATTTACCCAAGAATATGATCCGAACTGTCACTTTTGTATTTGCTAACGTGATTAGTTGTGCAAACACTGCAGCTGTTACAGGTGCTAGCTTTAGCATCTGCTTGTATTTAGCACTGTAGCCATTTTTAACATGTTAAAAATTAAGTAAGAAAAACATCTAAATAAAAAGTACCAGACTTAAAATCCTTGTAAGCTAGGGCTAAATTAATACATGGATACTTCCCATCTACACCTCATATTTATGTATTATTATCTACACAAAACATAAGCACAGGTTCGTCCATGACAGATGCAAATTTCAATTTTTAAACATTTTCATCTGTTTCGTTTTTATTTTTTAGACATGCCCTGCTTTCTGCAACTTAAATCATTAAAGAAAAGACAAACTTTACACATAAAAACAACTCGCTGTTGTTTGTAGTGTCACATTAATGCAAGTAATTTGTATAAGAAATCACAGTATGTGTGTAAGAGTCACAAGTACCAAGATCTGGACTGTACCATTCTCATGCCATCATAAACTTATTAACTTATCATAATAGTGTACCATAAGACGTCACAACACAGTATCTCCCACTAATCTGGCACCGAGTTTATGTCCGTGACCTTCAAAGGCCAAACCTTTCCTATTGAAACTCGTACCGTAGTTCACAATTCTTATGTTTGAATGGTCTTGCCCATATTGTTTAGCTTGACAAACATTTTTACTAAAGCCTGTTGGTCACCTGACATAAAATACTGACAGTAATAATCAAACTTACGGATGGATTGACCTTAACTGGACATCAAAACACAAGCCTGTTCTCTATAATCAGTGTTTCTAACTTACTGGATTTAATTTCAAAGTTATCAGACAAAATAAAAGCATCTACACTTTGTGAGATGAAAGACCATCAGTTAAGACGACAAAATCACAGACAAAACAGGAGCGCTGTCGCTTCACAATAAAAATAAAACAAAACTCAAAGAAATCAAAGCAAAGGCAAAGTCAACAGTGGCTCTTGTTATTGAGAGAGAATACAGTGACTGCTGTGTTTCCAGTGTTTGAAAACTTCGTCCTTGAATGAGTCAAATCTGATAAAAGCTAGATGTTTTTCAGAGGGAGATGGGGTTTGTTAAGTGTGTTAAACTGGACGGGAAACTGTTTGTGTGTTTGAGGTGAAAACCTGCTGATGGATGGGAGGAGTTCACTGCAGGTGTGAGGAGATTCTGACACTTACATAGATCTATATAAACACACACACACACACACACACACACACACACACACACACACACACACACACACACACACACACACACACACACACACACACACAATACAAGTGATGTTTCATCCACAGTCATGCTGTCATTGGCATCCCGACTTTCCTTTCTGTTCGGCATCCGACACAGCGGTCAGCTACAGGGAGACACGCACACGCACACACACACACACACACACACACACACACACACACACACACACACACAGGGATTAAAACAAATCAAACAAATAAATGTGGGATACCATTTACAACGGATAAGATTAAAGTATAAAATGAAGGTGAAGAGAAGACGCTGTTGTGCCTATAATTTCCTCCTAAAATCATCTCCCCTTTGGACCTCAACGACTCTGTTGGCTAATAAAAACGTATTGATATTCTTGGCTGCCTGACTAGAAATCATACATTTGCTGATTTATGTTGTAAGTCTTGCCCAAACCGAATATGCAAAAGTATTATTTTCTTACCAAATATCCATTTCACTCAGAAATACAGCAGATTAAAGGTAGAGTAAGCATTTTTTCAAAAACATTTTAGAAAACTGAGTCGGGCCTAGTACCACAACAATCTTGTAGAAAATCAGCAGTACGGGGCGTATCTACTCATGAAGCGGAGGAGAGAGCGCTCAGTGCAGAAAGATAGAGATGGCAGAAAAAAAGAAGAAAATGTCTGCTGAACAAAAAAAGGCTTGCACCGTGTCTACACCGGATGTGACAAAGTGATCACCAGGTTAACAGTGACTTTTCCTGTCGCGGTCCATCCTCACTGGATGCGACAAAGCAACCGTTGAAAATCTTTAGAAATTTGTGTCAATATGGCATAAATGGAGGGCGGCAGCAGTTTACTGTCTGGGACTTGTCGTGTCGCGTCCGGTGTAGACACGGTGTTACGATAAGGCAAGAAGTAAATATCGGATCAGCTTTCCAGCGCTGGAGAGAACTCAAGGAGCATGCGATCGGATGCCGAGGTTGCTTTGTTTCTTCTAGATAGGTGAGTAATATTAGTTTTGCTTTGTTTCACAGAACTAATCATTGCTGTACGTATGTGTGGGCGGAGCTATCAATATAGGGGCGAGACCCTTTTGGGGTAGGGGCGTGTTTGTTTTGGTGATTTCAAATGTCAACATTGGCTGCCAGAAATCACTTACAACGCCTTTAAAATAGACTACAAATACCATTTCATGGTGACTTTTCAAATATACTTAACATATGCTTCACATATAAATGAAGTTAAGAAGCATATTAACATATTGGCAGTGTTTATACAATTGGCCCCAGATCTCATGTCTTTTGAGGACGTTAGCCTGCTGATTGGTTGAGAATTTGCTGCTGTTGTTTTGGCTGAATATGTGTGGTTTTCTTTATTGGTGGTAAATGTAACAAGTTAGCAAAAGAACAAGAAAAGACTGAGCCATTACTTAACTGTTGACTTATTGAGTTGAGTTCACAATTTTAGAAACAAAATTATGTAACATATGTGATATAACTAAATATATAGCTTTTTTTCTGTGTTTTCAGTTAGCTTGTGGTTTGCATGATAACTGATTAGACCCTTAAGAATTGAAAACACTGCATGTATTTATCCCAGATTTGTGCTACAATTTACAGTCTGTGAATCAACACTAGTTGCTGAAAGGCAAAGCCAGTCTGCAAATATTGGTCAGTCGTAGTTCCACAACGAATATCAGTGTATGACGGGTAAAGACCCTTCATATCTATGCATTAATGTCAAGCTGTTTTGCCCACATCAGGCTTTATTTTGAGATGATAAACAGACATAGAGCAGACTATTAGACTATTGGCTGTCTGCTGTGAAGCACGGTTTATGACTTAATTGTGTGATCTGATACAAAAAGGATGATGCCACTGTTTTTTGGGCTTTGCAAACAACTAGCCTTTGGGGTCCAAGGGAACAGGATTTTGAGGAAAGAACTGAATATTGCACAACAACAGAAGAAGCAGGTGGAAATGAGAAAAAACCTTCAGGATGGAGAGAGTCGCAGACGTTAAAGTGATGTTAGTCTGCATGAGATGCTGATTATAGGTCACTAACACAACTTTATCCATATTTACTGTAATTTTTACTGTAATGGGATGCAACAAATTAAAATAGCTGGCAGGGTGTCATTATATGGAAGACAGTTTCCACCATAGAAAAAAATATCAATTAAAAAATTCTAATTAAAACCATGCTTTGGTAAATCATAATGAGATACTAAATCATGAGACAAAAAGTCAATAAGATAAAAGGTTGAAAATGAAAAAAGGCATAATTATAACATTAGGGAACAAAGTCATTATGACTTTTTATCTCAACTCCGACTTGTCAATTTAAATGTATGTTACTTATACATGTCATAATTATGACTTATCTCATACTTTCAATTTTTTATATCAGATTTGATTTATGCCAACTTCCACTTATCTTAATTGACAATTTTACTTCTTTATGATTGATCTCATAAAGTTAAAATTATGACATAAAAATAAATTATATATATCATATTTATGACTATGTCCAAATATTTTTTTTAACCAAAACTATAACCAAAGCACGCTTTTTTTTTCTTAAGTGGCCGAAATGGCATGAGCTGTGAGTTTTTCAATAAATGCTATGAATTTGTAAATGTTTAAGCACCCATAGTTCACGAGATCACATGAGGATTTTTAAGGCTTGTGAAGAATATATGCATATAATTCCACCTTTAAATAATAAGATTATACAATTCAAAACTCAAGAGTGATGGCATACACACTTGTGTTCACTGCAACACTGATTATAGTCTGCTTACTGGGCATGTGTCTCCTGATAAAGCCTAAAATAAGCAGTCAATATTATTTTGATTCCTTGACATCAGACACATTTTGAGCAGACGGTCAGCTCAGACGCCTCTTTGTGATTTGGTTCAGACATTTAGGCCCAGCCTAGCTTGCCAACTCAGACTTAAGACAACACATAATATCACAGTGCTAAACGCAATTCCATAAACTTGCAGCAAATTAAATACAATGAGGTACTTCAATTAACTTTTAATGCACTCTAGCATTCGTCGGTCTCATCTGGATGTGAGGGATGGACAGAATGCATATCATCTATTAGATGTGCATAGCAATATAACAGGACTGATAGAAATTCATCTAGTCCTCACAGCCCACAATAAAAGGTTTAGATGCCAGCATGCAAGCTAAAAGAAGCCCAACACAAGCTTGACATCTGACAGTCTGCTGGCACTTTCCACAAAAAGGGTACAAAATGGGGCTTAAAGCCTGTGAAGTCATTTGTTTTCTTCATAGCAAAGTGAAGAGTGGTGCTTAACCTTCAGGAGACTTTGTCCATCAACCAAATACTACGTACTGTGCTGTTATTATAAGACTTGTATATGAATTCCTGTTTGAATACACAACAAACCGTATTTATTTGTGTGTTTTAAAGAAATAAACCAACAACAAAAACACAAAAATAAAATAAAATAAGAGATTCAATAGACATTAACAACAATTACATTCACTAAAAAATTAAACAAAACAATAAAATAAAAAAAGAAACAAAAACAATAAATTAAGTGATAATAAAATACAAAACAAAATTAAAACATAATCAAATAAAATACCGATTCAGCCTAAAATAAGATTAAACATTTCTACTGAAAAGCTGCTGATAAATTTACCACAAGTTAAAGAAATGTATTTGCCGCATATTTTTTCTTCCTTACAATAACTTTGGGTCAAATAGTTGACAAATACAGTCAATAATAATTTGTGCAATAAATTGAAAATGGAATGAGTTATTTACTTTTTCCCATCATGCTGTAGAAAAATGGCTAAATTGTTACAATTAAAAAAAAAAAAATCATAACAAATAAAATAGAAAAATAAAAAGAGTAAACGAGATTGCACTCAAATTGTGGGGCAGTATGTTTTTTTTTTTAAATACTTAAATATGTAATTAAAGTCAATTAATTAATAATTTGGTTATTTATGTTTTAGGTTAGTTAAAACATTGCTGTAGTCTTTCAATTATTGGTCATAGTCAGAAAGCCAAGTCCTCTCTCCATGCCATGGTATTTTTATGGTACACAACGGTTCTTCAAACAAATGTATTAGTTTCAGTTCTAAATATGTAATTTGTGACTGTGTAAAAAATACAGGATGCCAAAATGTACCGTATTCATGGAAAGTGCCTTTTATCGTAATCCTTGGCGGTGTGGACTGTTTTGATCTGATGCTACATGTTTAGTAGAGCCCAGTTGTTTTAGCTCAGACTGAAGATGAGGAAGAGGAAGTCTTCATCAGTGTCTCACTGTGGTGGACGCCTGGCGGAGACGAGCACCACAGAAGGGGAAAAGAGAGAGAAACCATCAGTGTGGATGAAGGAGGGAGAGTCCCTTGAGCAGAAGGAGAAGGAGATGTTAGTTTCTTCACGTTTGAAACAGGAAGGTTATATGACGAGATGTTCTGGTCCTCAGCAGAGCTTTACTTTGGTTTCAGGCCAGTTATGATACGAACACAGGTGAGAGGGGCACTCAACTAAAAGGGCAGAGAATGGTAGGAAATGTGTTTGTCGAGTAAGCGTGGAGATTTGTTCCAGCCTCGGGGAAGGGTTGTTGGAGAGCCAGAGCAGAACTAGGCTTTGAGACTGCGAGACAGATGGAGAAGAACGAGGTGAATGGAGAGGGGGCTTCTGTGTGGAGGAGAGCGAGGAGAGGTCACAGTCTATCTAGAGAGTGAAGGCACAGAGAGAAAGGAAAAGGTTTGAGGAGGGTGGGACGCGGTCCAGTCAGAATATGGTGGTCTCGTACTTGGTGCTGACGGTGCGCTTGGGATCTTTGGAGTCCAGGATCCAGGTGGCGCTGCTCTGAGCATCCACGTCCATCGCCTCCACCTAAAACATCAGGGAGGAAGACACGTAAATACTGATGGATGTAAAGCGTTACATCGGTTTATGAAAGACTAGTTCCTCTCACGAGAGATATGATTATGACAGCTTTGCTTTAGGTTACTGCTTCTAAATGAGAACTGAAGCATTTAAAGACATATTAATGATTACAAATGTTGAGATTAGACAAATAATTGACAAGTCTGCATAACCCAGAATATTCAAAGAAGAACTGTTCAGTGACTTCAAAACTGCTGTACATTATTGTTTTAAAGATTGGGATTGGTACGATTTCGTTTTTTAAAAGAAGTATCTTATAATGCTTATACTGCTTATAAGGCTGAGTTTATTTTATTAAAAAATACAGTAAAACAGTAATATTGATTTTATTTATTCCTTTATTTGAATGTATAACTATGATTGCCTGGTGTTTTCTTTTTTCTTCCTCTGAATCGGGTTGTATGTTATAAGCAGATATGTGTATATCTACAGTGGGTACGGAAAGTATTCAGACCCCCTTACATTTTTCACTCTTTGTTATATTGCAGCCATTTGCTAAAATCATTTAAGTTCATTTTTTTCTCTCATTAATGTACACACAGCACCCCATATTGACAGAAAAACACAGAATTGTTGACATTTTTGCAGATTTATTAAAAAAGAAAAACTGAAATATCACATGGTCCTAAGTATTCAGACCCTTTGCTCAGTATTTAGTAGAAGCACCCTTTTGATTTAATACAGCCATGAGTCTTTTTGGGAAAGATGCAACAAGTTTTTCACACCTGGATTTGGGGATCCTCTGCCATTCCTCCTTGCAGATCCTCTCCAGTTCTGTCAGGTTGGATGGTAAACGTTGGTGGACAGCCATTTTTAGGTCTCTCCAAAGATGCTCAATTGGGTTTAAGTCAGGGCTCTGGCTGGGCCATTCAAGAACAGTCACGGAGTTGTTGTGAAGCCACTCCTTCGTTATTTTAGCTGTGTGCTTAGGGTCATTGTCTTGTTGGAAGGTAAACCTTCGGCCCAGTCTGAGGTCCTGAGCACTCTGGAGAAGGTTTTCGTCCAGGATATCCCTGTACTTGCCCGCATTCATCTTTCCCTCGATTGCAACCAGTCGTCCTGTCCCTGCAGCTGAAAAACACCCCCACAGCATGATGCTGCCACCACCATGCTTCACTGTTGGGACTGTATTGGACAGGTGATGAGCAGTGCCTGGTTTTCTCCACACATACCGCTTAGAATTAATTCCAAAAAGGTCTATCTTGGTCTCATCAGACCAGAGAATCTTATTTGTCACCATCTTGGAGTCCTTCAGATGTTTTTTAGCAAACTCCATGCGGGCTTTCATGTGTCTTGCTCTGAGGAGAGGCTTCCGTCGGGCCACTCTTCTATAAAGCCCCGACTGGTGGAGGGCTGCAGTGATGGTTGACTTTCTACAACTTTCTCCCATCTCCCGAATGCATCTCTGGAGCTCAGCCACAGTGATCTTTGGGTTCTTCTTTACCTCTCTCACCAAGGCTCTTCTCCCCCGATAGCTCAGTTTGGCCGGACGGCCAGCTCTAGGAAGGGTTCTGGTCGTCCCAAACGTCTTCCATTTAAGGATTATGGAGGCCACTGTGCTCTTAGGAACCTTAAGTGCAGCAGAATTGTTTTTGTAATCTTGGCCAGATCTGTGTCTTGCCACAATTCTGTCTCTGAGCTCTTCAGGCAGTTCCTTTGACCTCATGATTCTCATTTGCTCTGACATGCACTGTGAGCTGTAATGTCTTATATAGACAGGTGTGTGGCTTTCCTAATCAAGTCCAATCAGTATAATCAAACACAGCTGGACTCAAATGAAGGTCTGATCATCTCAAGGATGATCAGAAGAAATGGACAACACCTGAGTTAAATATATGAGTGTCACAGCAAAGGGTCTGAATACTTTCCATACCCACTGTATATTATTTATAGTATATTACTCTATTTATGTTATTGTTACTTTCTGTCTGACCTAAGATGAACCAAATAAAAGCGACACCACCTATTTTTTAAAACAGCAAAACAAAAACCAGTAATATTGTGAAATATTATTACAATTAAAATAAACTGTTTTCTATTTGGCTATATTGTAAAATGTAATTTATTTCTGTGATCAAGGCTGAATTTTCAGCATCATTACTGCAGTCTTCAGTGTCACATGATCTTCAGAAATCAGTATAATATGCTGATTTGCTGCTCAAGAAACATTTCTGATTATTAATTATGTAAAATGAATGTTGCTGGTTAATATTTTATTTAAATTGTTTGTGGAAAAAAAAAATCATGATTTTTTAATGAATAGAACGTTCAAAAGAACAGCAAATATTTGAAACTGAAATGTTTATTTTCACTTTTGACCAAAATAATGTATCCTGGCTAGTTAAAAGTATTTAGTTCTTTCAAAAAAGTCTTTCTGACCCCAAACGTTTGAACATGCATATTCTGTATATACTGAAGCCAAATTTCAATGTGTGATTCTTCAAAGAACCAGCAGGGTGCTCCACAGTACTGGTCAGAAAGATAGACAATCATAGAAAGAGAGGAACCATGGGAACTTGAGCTATTGAAGTGAACAAAGGATGAGCTGGAAGGAGAAATGGAAACAGAGCGATGGAAAGAGTCAAGAATCAGAAGAATACAGCAAGGTGAAGCTGAATGGAGAGGATAAAACATATGGGTACAGTCATTTCATACACTTCAAAACTGTTGCAACAGAGGTGGAAATACAATTGTTAAGTACATTAATTTATTTGTTGCCACAGTTTGGAAGTGCCTTTTTCTCTTCTAAAGAAGGGGTGCCAGTACTTTTGTCCATATAATGAATGTACAAGTCATTGGTGTTAGGTGATGAGTTTTTGGCTCAAGGTCTGCATTTAAAGCAACAGCAGAGGTGTTCAGCTGGGATTAGGACTTGTCTTTCTGCAGACCAGTCAAGTTCTTCCACACTGACTGAATCCTCATTTCTCTTTGATCCTTGTCTTATACACAGAGACACTGTCATGTTAGAATAGAAAAGGGTCTGTCCAAACTGTTGCTATAAAACTACAAGCACACAATTCCCTAAAATATCATTATATGCTTAAACATTAAGATTTGTACTCATGGAAATTACTAAAGTAGTCAAACCTGTTCATTAGAAGACATACATATATATTTAAAAAAAAAATCCACAAAATATGAAGCAGCACAACTGTTTTCAACATTGATAATAATAATATATGTTTCTTGAGCATTCAATCAGTATATTAGAATGATTTCTGAAGGATCACGTGACACTGAAGACTGGAGAAATTATGCTGAAAATGTAGCTTTGATCACAGAATTAAATCACATTTTACAATACATTACAATATAAAACAGTTATTTTAAATTGTAACAATATTTCACAATATTACAATTTTTATTTTATACTGTTTTATTTGTGTGTGTGTGTGTGAGTGCGTACGAGAATGTGTGAGTGTGCGCTCTCACCCCTGACTTCCGCATACTCCCTCGTGGTTTGGGGAGGGGTCTGCTGCTCTTGGTCTCGATGATTTCCGTCGCTGCGGCTGTGCTCTGCTGCTGTCTGGTCCTCTGGGCCTGCAGTGCCAGCTGATAGGCCACTTCAAACGCCTGTCCCAGCGTCAGAATGATCTCATAGGTCAGGTTCTGTCAGGGAGGTGGAGACACAGTAATTAACAATCATGATGAGGTGCTTAAACCGCTATCTCAATCCATCTTCAGAAGTTTCTTTAATAGCCTCGTTAACAGAATCATAAGTCAATACATTTGTACAGGCCTCCAACATTATTCTGCACTTAAAGAGGCATTTCAACTCAAAGTATGTAATAACAAGCTTAGCTATGTCATAGTGTAATGAAGAGCAGATCTCTGTAAAGGGACACCAGGACAGCTGCACATACTGTAATGTGTAATGAAGGATATGAAATCTTTCTTTTCTCTTCTATGTCAAAAACAAACACCACAATATTGAACATAAACGCTCAGATCCTCCACAAAATAATCAGGGCTTGTAACTTCAGACTGTGTTTACTTTTTTTCACAACAAGCTTTTGAAGATACAGAATTGCATATCTAACGTGGTATATAATTAACGTAATTTGACAAACTTTGCTACAAGGGAGCAAAACTCACATTTTAGAGCATATACAAAGTAATTCCTGGCCCTTTTATGCTTTTATATGCAATGATTTATTCATTAAATCTAAATTAATAAAGCAGCAGGCTGTGCAAATAAACAAACTCTGGAATCAAGATTTCTCAGTGCAGTCAAGATGCATGCATATATTATAAGTATCTTTAATGTCAATTTTGATCAAAACTGAACTTTTTAATATTAAAAATATATTTTCGTTGTCTAATACAATCTCTTAATTAACAGAAAAAAATATTTATTAATTCTTGCAATAGTCACCTGATTTGTCAATTATCAGATCTAATAATGGCTTGATTTTTGAATGATCAAATGAACTGCTAGTTGCAGCTCTACTAGAGTCTGGCTGTAAGTATTCAAGGCAATGCTAGGTCTAGTGTGTGTGTCTGTATCATTCAGGCAGCTGTATGATCAATGTAATTTTAATGGGCTGCTGCTCACAACCTCTCCTATAAAACTCTTTGTGATACTATCAGAGGCCTGGCAATCGGCCCACGGCGCTCTGCACACCACAGAAAGAGAGAAAGAGACTCTCAATGCCCAGAAATATGAGTATTTCAGAGCAGTAGTTCTCAACTGGTGGGTCATTAAACAGGTCTGTTATGATTATCACAGACAGACATAATGTGAAATGCAAATTTGGCGGTTTTCAATCCAATTTACATCTGCAAAAAAGCAATTTGCAGTTTGATGTTTTACTCTTTCAAAACACTGTACATCAGCATATAGAGCTGAAGCAAAGCAGCTGAGAACCACTGATGGAGAAAGAGCTGATGGTGGTGTTTGTCTCACCACATCTATGGTGCTGAACACGTGGCAGTAATGATGGCTGCTCAGCAGATCTTTAGTGATGTAAGCAAACGTGCAGAGGTCCTCAGGGTCCTGAGCCGCACACGAGATGTTCCTGATCTCATGTTCTGCAATGATGTTCTGCACACACAACACAAGATGTCATTAGCCAACAGATCGAAGAACTTCAACAAAAAACAAACAGAAACACCTTACTACTACTATAGTTCTTATAGGAATAGTTCAAACAATCAATATCAGCTGATACTGAAAAATACAATTAGATGGATGAGATGGATTGGGAAAATGACGGGATGAAGAAATAAATTGGATGGATGGATGGAGGGATGATGGATGAGATGGATGGATAGAATGGGTGGGTTGGATTTGGGGGTGGGGGGGGGGGGGGGGGCTTGGATGGATGGATGGGTGGGTTGGATTGGGGGGGGCTTGGATGGATGGATGGATGGATGGGATGGATTGGGGGAGGTGGATGGATGGATGGGTGGGTTGGATGGGGGGGCTTGGATGGATGGATGGATGGATGGATGGATGGGTGGGTGGGTTGGATTGGGGGGGCTTGGATGGATGGATGGATTGGGGGGGGGGCTTGGATGGATGGATGGATTAGATTAGAAGGCTGGGATGGAAGGATGGCATTGGATGGCATATAATAAATTGGGTGGATGGATGGAATGGACTGGTTGGAGAAATGGAGGGAGGGAGGGAGAGATGATGGATAGGATGGATTGGAAAGATGGGATGGAGGGATGGAATGGGACAGCATTGGATGGATTGGGTGGATGAGATAGATTGAGAGAGATGGATGGATGGATTAGATGGATGATAGGATGAATGAGTTGGATTGGGAGGCTGGGATGAAATGGCAAGTCATTGGATGGATGGATTGCATGGTTTGAATTGGATGGATTGAAGGATGGGATAGACTGGTTGGAGAAATGGATGGAGGGAGGGAGGGATGATGGATGGGATAGACAGATAGGATGGATTGGGTGGAAGGAATGGGATGGCCTGGGATTGGTTGGATGGATTGGAAGGATGGGGCGGAGCGATGGCATGGAATAGCATTGGATGGGTTGGGTGGATGGATGGATGTTGAAACAGAAAGACAATCTCATTGCTGAAATCAGTTTCCCAAAACTACCCAAAATATTATAATGTTGTTTTTTAGAATAACAATTAATGCCAATGCAATGTCTACTGACCCAAAAATGAATAAAACTTTAATAAAAACAAACAATTGAAATTAGGAGCCTCTGTCAGACACCCATGATCTTTAGCAAGGAGAAAATGACAAAGAGCCAAGAGTCACTCAATAAATCTGAGGTGCTCAGTGTGTCTGTTCATCAGTCATGTGATGTGATGAGCACACAGAGACGCCCGCGAGCCAGGGGCTTCAGTTTAATGACCGGCTGTTTATCTGCCCGCTTGGGGTGAACGACAGAGGAGGATGATGTCATCACCTTGTTGGCAGCGTCAATGAATTTCACACCCTTGTACGTGATGGAGAGGGCGATGGTGGGAATCTTCCTCATCTGTTCTGTCGACCTCTGAGAGAGAATTATAGGATGTTTGTCAATGTCTTTTACATCATATGGGGTTAATATACAGTAATGCCTGGAATATTTAAATACTAATGGATTGACTGATTGATTGACTGATTGATTGTATGACAAATTTTTTCCCAAAATGTTCATTACTGTAAAATAGGGAATATAAGAAAATATATTTTATCCATATATTGACACCTTCAAATAATATGTCAGACAATGGACAGCTTTGAATAAAAAAAATAAAATAGAGAACTACTGCTGTTAAAAACAAGCAAATAAATATGACAAATCTATTAAAACATAATAATAAATAAACAGTAAACAATGTTTAAAAATAGTATTTGGCACCATGACCGTATTTGTTGTACTACATTTAAGTGTACAAATTATTCTTATCATTACTAATTTATAATTAAATATCAATTTAAACAAATAATGAATTAGAATTTTACATTATGGTAATGAGGAATTGAGGGGAAAGGGTTTAATTCATGTTTATGAAAATAAATGTCAATGCTAAAAGCCTTAATGGTCCTTAAAATTATGTTTTATTATTATTATCATTAATATTTAGGGGTGAGATGTGACCAGTTTCATTGTGACTTTCACCA
The DNA here is from genome assembly GCA_027422435.1 of Schizopygopsis pylzovi. NCBI lineage: Eukaryota > Metazoa > Chordata > Actinopteri > Cypriniformes > Cyprinidae > Schizopygopsis > Schizopygopsis pylzovi. The sequence goes on from CM049816.1 coordinate 40,892,360, forward strand.
ATAGCCAATGCTTATGTTTAAGGGACAGATTGCTTATGCCCTTTTTTATCATTTACTCAAGAAAACATTTGTTAGTTCTGACTGTTTATGCTTTGGTCTTTTCATTAAGTGCCTGGCTTAACTGACAAGACTGCACCTCTGCACTGTCCGCCTGAGCAAACAGTTCTGCTCGATTATTTAACCATTTAAACTCCAATATAAACTGCTGCTTATCAGAACAGCCTCTGAGAGCAAATCTGCAGTCTGTCTCTCACACACAGGACAGTGCGATGAAGCGGAAGTCCATTTTCCACTTTCTGGACAGACCTTGTTAGTCGTACATTATGAAACTGTCCTTATTTGCACTAGTGTCCCGTAGAGGACTAGCATGGGTGCATTTTCCCTGACAGTGCTGTTTGCTGCCCGTTCCAAAACATAATAATAATCTCTGGGTCCTGGCGTGACTCCTCACAGGAGACCTTGAGCTCTCATTGGCCGAAGACTCTGTGAACACCTACCCTCATTTTAGCACAGGCGTCCTGCGTTGACTCTGTTCCTCTTAGTTCTTTAATGAGCATTGAGCCCAGATACTGCAAAGCGAGCGAGTCGGGACAAACCGGTAAAGAGAGAGAGAATTCAGTTGGTCTCAGCTGGCAAAAGCAAACTGTTAAATCACATTATCTAAACACAATCAAAGGTTCGGATGATTTCATAACCCGTCACCTAAAAATGAATTATGACTTTATTATTATATAAAGGGGCTGTTTTATGATAGAAATGTTATTACGTTGGCCTCGTAACTGCATGATTCGAAGATGAGCTTCTCAGGCTGATGGTGCCAGTTCTGGACCGGTGTGTACGGTGCCGCCAGACTCGGGGGTCGTAAGGTCAAGCGAGGTTCCCGTTGACGTTCCTCAAATCTCTCCTTTAGGAAGGAAACACGCTTTTAGGATATAGTGACCGAAATGTGCATGATTTGAGCAGAAACAGAAGGATTCGTGGAATTTGACTCACTTGTGGCTGTGGTCTGTCATTGGGCCGCGGTCGAATAGCCCCGTCATATTCTGAGTCGGGATCTCTCCTCCTCCCAGAATCACCAGCAGGTAACAGGGGATCCATGGAGCGCGTGTAGGAGTCTGAGTGACTGAGAGGAGACGAGGTCTGGGACATGAGATCCTGACACTGCAAAAGATGTGTTCAGTGAGAGAGATCAGCCAGCCAGAAATATGTCCTTGCTCAGAAATATGAGAGAGAGAGCGAGAGAGAGTGAGAGAGAGAGTGAGAGAGCGAGGGAGAGCGAAAGAGAGAGAGAGAGAGTGAGAGCGAGAGAGAGAGAGCGAGAGAGCGAGTGAAAGAGAGAGCGAGACAGCGAGATAGAGAGAGCAGAGAGAGAGAGGCAGTGAGAGGGAGACAGCAAGAGAGAGCGAGAGAGAGAGCGAGCGAGGGTGAGAGAGAGCAAGCGAGCGAGAGAGAGAGAGAGAGAGAGAGAGAGTGAGAGCGGAGAGAGAGAGAGTGAGAGCGAGAGAGCGAGACAGCGAGAGCAAAAAGAGAGAGGCAGTGAGAGGGAGACAGCAAGAGAGAGCGAGAGAGAGAGTGAGCGAGGGTGAGAGAGAGAGAGAGAGAGAGTGAGAGTGAGAGAGAGAGAGAGATGTAATCAGGGTTGATGCCAGATTTAATTTATAGTGAATAAAAATGAGGCTGTGAGGGACAGAAGTGCAGTCTGTTCAATAAAGCAAACTGTTCTCAACCTGGGAGATTGAGCAGAGGAGAAAACACAGAAAACACAACTTCCTCTAAATTTCTAGAGGACAAAGAGAACTGAATTAAATGGAATTGCGCATTATGGTAATAGAGATAAGGGGAAGGGATGGGAAAACCTTAAAAACTTAAAGGTCAATCAAATGTGCTTCTTCTAATTTGTTTTAAGTATTTTTTATTATAGGGTGAAATATGACCAACATTTTTGTGAAATGTCTCGATCCTTCTTGATATTGCCTTGACCACAATGTTTCAGCAGAGGAAAGTCAGCTTTCTTTGATACATGCGTGACAAATCACACGTTTATACACGAGGATTATAATGTTTTCTTTAAATACAAACTCTTTGAAAGGCAAACATTTGCTTTCAAAGAAGGGAATATTTCTTAGTATATAATTCCCTAGGAGAACAAAAACAGCATAATTTAATAAAACTAGTTAGATTAAGAAATCCTGAACTCTGTCATTAACAGTATAGCAGTGTATTTTCAAATAAAATTATATTAAGAACTATTTGGTCCAACTATTTATCCTATTTGGCATCATGCACTCATCTCGTCTCAGCAATTACTGACAATATGCAACTTTTACCCCCAGTTCAGTTCATTTCTTATGGTTTATTGTTCGTTCTCAGAATGCAACCTTAAACGGACCTTAAAATATGTTTCTTGTATTTTCTTCATACAAAATATGCAATTTAATATGTTCAAATATTATTCTGGTGAGAGATATGAGCAATTTCGTTGTGAGATTCATCCATTACCCTTCTGTGAAAGACAGACATGCGGTCTGTTTTGGACGTGGATGATTCAGCAGAGGAAACATCTTGCACATTTCTAGTAAACTAAAACTCTGGAAGGCATGGTTTGCGAAAATAAGACGTGACCCAATTGTTAAATATTTTTGAATTAAACACAACTTTTGATTTTTTTTAAACAGAATTAAATTAATACACATTAACAGATCAAATATTTGGACTATTATAGTTGGACCTTTTTCTCATTTAGCTAATTATTATACTGAACTAAAATTAAATATGCAATTTCAGCAAAATTAATCAATTTGTCATGCCAAAATATTGATAATATTTTCATAAAGAGACCAAACCCACAACAAAAAACACTACATTTCGAACAAACTGTAATTCCCCCCTCAGAGTCTTTCTTTACTCCTAATGGTTTACTTAAAGCCTAAAATCTATTCTAGAATATGTAATATTCAAAAATATTACAGGATACAGCAGTACTTACTCTGATCTGAGAAAGGCGGGGTGGTTTGACCGGAGGCTCCTCATACGGCCGTTCAGCTAATGACGCAATAATCCTTTTCCTGTGGCCCAACAACGTGATCTTCAGCACCTACACACAGACATAAAACGCATGCAAAGGCAAACATTACACAATGTCTATTAAGAAACAAACACCCTGCACCCTCCGAATAATTCAGAGTCAGGTAACTGAATTTTTTTAAATAATGTAAAAGCCAACTATGTAAATACTTCATATAATACTTGATGAACAAAAAAGTTTATGCAGTAAATGTTTGAATGCATCACATTCTCACATTGACAATCTCCAGCTCCCACAGGTTCTTCACACATTCTAGCGTGCGATATCCGCTGGACAGGAAGTTCTGCAGGTACTCCTGAATACCCAGGACGTCCAGCCATGCAGCAAGGGACGTGCTGCCATCACAGCCTAATGCTTTCACCTGCAGAGTTCAGAACCAAGAGAACTTCAGACCCAGTACAGAAAAACCACCGGCTGACCAACAACGGATCTCGTTAAAATGATGGAAATCTTACAAAATAATACCGTTAAAGGCATAAAGTGATTATAAGCATGTGACAATCCTTGGCAAAGCATAGACTCACAAACCTTTGGTAGAGAACGTGCAGCACTGAGGATCTTCCTGCGATGTGCCGGATCCGTGATGCCAATTTCTCTCAGGTCTTGCTCTTCCATTACGTCATTTCCCTACACAAACAAACATACACACCTATCAGGTGAAAAACCAGACAAAAATACAATATACACAACGCCACAACCTAAACGCACAAGCTCATATCAATAGTGTGTGGCAATAATGCACCACTTGGTAAATGCATTTTAATATGAAAAAAAAGGTTTAATACACTGTACTGCAGAGCACCTAATAAAAACAGCAGCATCGATGGTCATCTCTAAACCAGCTCTACTTTAAATCAACAAACATACAAAAGGTCTCCACTTTATGGATTGAGGACACAATATATATCGGGTAGGACAGAGGCACAAATCTCACATTGTTTATATGAGTGTGCCTGCTTCATGTTTCATCATTGATCAATGCCTTTACTCTAAACACAGTGTCTCTACCACAGCAGCATCTGAGCGATCGATGTAAGACAGCGCAGAGAGTAATCTGAGGTGCTGATCTCACAACGACTCACACACACACACACCTTTTATACACCATTCATTCAGCAGGAAACACTGTGCATGACCCTTCATGCACCTGAAACGTCTATCAATCAAATGACGTCTATAATAAACTTGATTCAGACAGACCGTGCATGACAGGAATTTACAGTAGTGAGTGCTGTGTTTTGAGATGTTGAACTGTGATGAACTGAGAGAGAGAGAGAGAGTCCATTCTAATGAAGGCACACACTGAAACAAAATCATTCAGTTGCAATCCTCACTTCAAGAGCATTTCACTGTGAAGCCAAATATTGAATAAAATCATAAACATACCAAAACCAAAACAAACCCAAGGCGAAAATACAATTATTTGTATTATTAATAACAATAATAATAATAATAATAATAATAATAGGCTAATAATAATAATAAGGCATTCCATTAAAGTAAACACAACCTATAAAATACAAAGTAAACCACAACACAAAACCAATAAAATAAGTAAAAAAGAATAAAACACAAATAAAAAGCAAAATCACAAAAAAAAACAAAGCAAAACAAAAAACTCTAACAAAAACAACAGAGTAAACCACACAAAAAAAACAATAAAATACTAACAATAAAAAAGCAAACCACAAAACAAAACAAATAACAAGCAACAAAAGTTAAATAAAACTCAAAGCAAACAACAAAACAAACAAAAAACCAAACCACAAACCCAAACCAAACCACTGACAACAAAGAGCAAACCACATGCGCACGCGCGCACACACACACACAGTAAAAAAGCCAACCAAACCAAAAAACAAAACCAATATCAAGAGCAACAAAAAGCAAACCACAAAAAAATAAACCACTAAAATACAATAAAATGCAAAAAAAAAACTAAACACTAAAAAACTAACTCAAAACAAACAAGACAACCAATAAAAAGAACAGAAAATAATCAAAAGCTCATCGCAGTGTCCTAATAATTTGCAGCGTGATCGAGAGATGAGTGATCACGTCATCTGTTATTCGATTATCAGCGCTAAGAGTTCTTGTCCTAACTAGCTTACAGTAAAACATTGTTGCAAAATCCTGCTCCTCTTAAACTCTGTATTAAACATCAAATACGTCTTGATCGGCTGTGATTTTCTCTTCGCACGGCACTTCGGTGGACAGGCAGAATTGTACATCATCGAGTTTTGGCTGGTGCAAGAAAATTGTGCCATGATTAATAATCATAAACGTCCTGTGCATCAAACTAACGCGTTCTGATCCAAGACAGACACTGGTCCGAATCAAATAAGAGACATCTAATGCTCGGGTGAATATATCTACACAGACACACACGTCTCGTCACTGTCCGTCATCATTCACACTGCTCAAACATGAGCGATCTGAACCACTTTAAGTCTCGTCGGAGCGAGGCAGATGGGGAATGAGCTGGAGTAAAACTGCCCAAATCATTTAGAGAGAAGAAACGGCAGCTGAATGCAGAAGGGGTGAGGATCAATCTGTCTCCGTCCACTTTTTATCTCTCGCGCTCTCTCTTTCCAATCCACTTAACTCTTCTTCTCTCATTCATTATCAGCCTTCAGTATAGACTGAAATCAGATCTCGGAGAACAGCACAGATAATGTGACAATGAAACAAATGGAGGTTGCACATTCAGTTGCTCCAAAACGTATCTGGACACTATTTGCATCATCAGACTTTCTTTAGCCAACTAACGTTTCATTTCTGCATCATTTATTCCACTGACTTTAGGTATCATTCATGTTCGAACCATATGCACAATTGTGTATACTTTGCATTTAAATCCCAAACGGCGATGTTTGCTTTAGTAACAGCAGTAATACAAGCTTGTATGATTTACAGCTCCAGAGACTTTGCAAAGAAATATTGTTTTTTTATAGCAATCCAATTTCACAGAGGCATCTGAGAATAAAACTTTGATTCAGTTGTGGAGAGATTCCTTGTGATGGCAGAGGAGAACATCAGCCACTAATAAGGGAAGTCCACAAAACAACAGTCCTATCCCAGCAGCAGCGTGTGAGCAATCAAAAGATATCGGTGCGTTTTGGAGCCGTGGAAATCTCCTTAATGTAGAGGAACTTGAATTAACTTTGAGGACTGATGCAAACGCTTTATGACTACAGAGGAATTCATAATCATTTCACACACTAGCAATCATGTGAATGACATCAAGTGATGAATTATATCCATAAGCACCAATTAAACACTTGCTAGATCAGAGCACCTGCACTTCTGGGTCAATGATGAATGAACAGACATGATGTGAATCCATGTGCAGACAAATCACTTAACACGTTTAAACATGGATGTCCTGATACAACATTTGTGAGCTAATGTCCAATTATTTAACGCTGAAGCGTCCCTCGAGAAGGGTTTACGTTTAAGGTCAGATAGACCCCAAGGACCGATTAAGGGTTAAAACAACATCTGCTGATACTGATAGCTTGATGGTTGTTTTAAGACACTGATAATGGCACAACTTCAAAGAGAACTGACATATCAATTTATTCTCTATAAAAGCACTTTAATTTTGTATTATAGAAATTAAATGTTTTATAGAGAATAAATTGATATTGAGAATAAGTGCTTTTATATTTTATGACAAATGTAAACCAATGGACTGCCACAATTAACAATGCTTAACTACTCATTCTTAAATATATTTAATTTCTCTCTATATATCCAAGATGGCGCCGAGAATGGCAGCCATGTTGCAAGCTCCGGGAAAACTTAGCAGTTTTTCGTATGTTTTATTCGTTTTTTTGTTGTTTTACGTGTTAGATGTTGTTAGTATAACTGTCTACGATAGAGACACGCTTTTAAACATTGGTTCCTCCTTCACGCAACGCAAACCGGACTTTGAGTTCTTGAATGCCGGTGGATTGTTCACAGACACGGCATCAGAGCCCTTTGTCTGGGTCGCGCAACCGCCGCCGACAGGAAACGCCGCCGATGCCGAAAAAGAGGGAAGAGAGCTGGCGTTCTCGTCAGACTGAGACGCCGTGCTTTCCGACCCCCTCTCCCAACCATTTTGCTGGCTAACGTTCAGTCACTGGATAACAAACTCTGCGAACTGCGTGCGCGCATCTCATACCAATGAGAAACAAAGGACTGCTGTGTTATTTGCCTCACAGAAACCTGGATGTCTGTAATGGTTCCAGACTCAGCCATGCACCGCTCAGATAGAGCAAAGGAGCACACAGGGAAAAGCAGAGGCGGGGGTGTTTGCTTTCTATATCAACAACTCATGGTGTAATGAAAGGAACAAACACTCTATTAAATCCTTCTGCTCTCCTGATCTGGAATTTCATATGCTTCTGTGGCGACCATTCTGGCTACCGAGGGAATTTACAGCGATCATAATCACGGCTGTTTATATCCCCCCCCAAGCCAATACAGACCAGGCACTCAGGGAACTGTACGGGAATATAAGTGAGCAGGAAACCACGCACCCAGATGCAGCTTTTATTATCACGGGGGACTTTAATAAAGCCAACTTCAGAACAATAGCTCCAAAATACTTTCAACACATCAACACGCGTGGAGATCGTATACTCGACCATTGTTACTCCCCCTTCCGGGACGCATACAAGTCCCTCCCCTGCCCAGCTTTCGGAAATCGGATCACTCTTCCGTTCTGCTCCTGCCTGCTTATAGGCAGAAACTGAAACTTGAAGCACTCGCCCTCAGGACAGTCCAACGCTGGTCGGACCAATCGGACGCTATACTACAGGACTGTTTTGATCACGTGGACTGGGACATGTTCCGGGCAGCGTCTGATGACGACATAGAGGTGTATTCAGATTCCGAAACATGTTTCATCAGGAAGTGTATAGATGATGTAGTTCCGACCAAAACCATCCGCATCTACCCCAACCATAAGCCGTGGATTAACAGCGATGTTCGATCAGCCTTGTCAGCGCGGACATCTGCCTTTAAATCCGGAAACAAGCCAGTTACGATCTCACAGGACTCTAGACTAACTTTTTGCACTGGTGCGCCTAACTTTTTTTCTTAGGTGCACCAGCACAAAAGTTAGGTGCACCCAAATTTTCGTATAGGCAATATTGACTAGTAAACGATTAACTAACAATCTGGTCAACATAAAGTTATTTATTTGAAGCACAATTCTACAAGAAAGGTGACTTACATAAAAAGTGTTGGTGCTTAAAGTGCTTAAAGTTAAAACATCTCAAGATAAATGAAATAAAAATAAAATCTAAATTAAGTGTTTGAAGGGTGTCAAACTGAACTCATGGCTCAATGTATTATGGACTATCCTCCATTGCAGTCACATGCCCCTCGGATGGCCAACTCCTGTAGTTTGTCCTTCTTGATCTTTGGCCTTGGCTAAACCCGCTGGCCTCACTCTCTCTAGCATCAACATCTTCCAGACTTGGCCCCTGATTCTTATCAGATCTTCCACTGTGTCTGAATGAAGGGATGCTCTAGTGCAGTGCTTCTCAAACCCTCCCCTTAAACCTATAAAAAAATCTGGCGCCCCCATCTCACCTCAGACTACCAAATAATTTCACTAAACATTATTAAAAAAAAAGTATTTAAAGAGGAAAAAAAAAACACCTGGTCTGTCTGTGCTTATACTGTATTTTAATTAGTGATGGGTATCGTAGGTTTTAACAATATTACTCCTCTTATCGATCCGGTACTTTAACGGTATTCTTATCTGTACTTTTTAAATTTATTTATATATATATATATATATATATATATATATTATATATACATATATATATATATATATATATATATATACACACACACGCGCACGCACACACGCATACGCACACGCACATATATATACATACGTACACACATATATATACATACATACATACATCTATATTTATATGATAGATTAGCAGCTTAATTAACATTGCTTTATATTCTGAAATGTTAAATAAATATAAAACATCAATTTGTAAATGCACCAGTGTGCAGGCATTTTTAGTGTTGTATATACATAAGATACAGTAAGAACATGAACACAGAAACAAAGTTAAACAAACTGACAATTATACAATTTGTCATACCATAAAACAAATGTACAAATGAAATGAAAAAAAAACAGTGATTTAATTTTTCCATGAATGTCTACTAACATTAATGTTCGGGTAAGTAATAGCTACAAAAGAAATCTGAAAGTGATCAAATGTAAATGAACACTGCATAGTTTTCACTATATGTATTGATAGATTAATGCTTATTAAAGCTATAACTTTATTCAGATTAAGAGCTGTGAGTGATTTTCTCTTTGCATTTTGTTCTTTGATTAACATTAATGAAGCACCAGTCTGTCACTAAAACAAAATATTGACACACAATTTTCTCCCAACTGTTCTCGTTCACTTTAAGATATAAACTGTTTTTAAGTGAATACTCTCCAAGCCGGCCGTTTTTACATGCTTTGTGTGCATTTGATCGTTTGGACGCGTCTGAAGCTCAAAGTGTACTTTGCTTGTCAGCTTTAGAGTACGCCGCGCAGGCGCACGCATGCACGCACACACACACACACACACACACACACACACACTTCAGCCTGGGGAACAGCGTCTCTCGTGACGGATCTGTAGCTTTCAACATTTTACTTATCAACTTGTCCAGCAATTTAGAGTACGCCTGTAAAGGCGCACGCATTTTACGCACACACATCGACACACACGATTGATCTGTTTCTGACGTACACACATTTGGTCAGCCTGGAGGAACGAATGCGCGCCGCTCGTGCAGGGATTGTACTTGTGCTAGACAAACGCGGCTATTATACTTAGAAGCAAGAATAAAATAAAAACCCATTAAATAAACTTAGTTTAATATAACAGCCACAGGCCTAAAGTTTAAGCATGTTTTAATGGTTAGTTCTCTCTTCTATCATACACAGGGCTTTCATGTTGCGCGTGCTGAAACTTCTCCACGTGAACGCGATCTCGCTTCTGATTTGGGAATAGCAAAAATAGACTAAAGTTTGGGGTCCACCCTTCACTATCTCTGATTGGTTTAGACCACGATATGAGTCTAATGTGTGTCTGTTGTTGAAGCACAGGGAGCCTCAGAGTCGCGGATACTTTTTTTCTTTTCTCGAACGGCTGGTCACACAGGTGCGCCCTCAGATTTTTTTTTTTGTCGCACCCTTGAGAAATTAGGTCGCACTCTAGAGCCCTGTCTCAGGAGATCCATCAAAGCAGCCAAACGACAATACAAAAACAAAGTTGAAGAACATTTCAACAACCCAAGAAGCATGTGGCAGGGCATTAACAACATCACAGGCTTTAAAGGGAATAAACCAGCTACTGTGAACATTGCCGCCTCTCTACCGAACGAGCTCAACACCTTTTATGCTCGTTTCGAGGCTGATAACACCGCCCACACAGAGAGCGCTCACACGGCTGCTGCAGAAGAGGTGAGTCCACTCTCGCTTTCTGTCGCGGATGTAACCCGATCCTTCAAACGGGTGAACATCCGTAAAGCCATGGGCCCAGATGGCATACCAGGCCGTGTCCTCAAAGCATGCGCTTTCCAGCTAGCCGGGGTTTTTACAGACATTTTCAATCTGTCCCTCTCTCTGTCTGTGGTTCCCTCATGCTTCAAAAAATCCACCATTGTGCCCAAACCAAAGAAAAATAAAATCACATGCTTGAATGACTGGAGGCCCGTTGCTCTGACCCCCATCTTCAGCAAGTGTTTTGAGAACCTTGTCAGAGAACACATCTGCTCTGTGCTGCCTGCTTCACTGGACCCACTACAATTTGCATACCGCAGTAACCGTTCCACAGACGATGCTATTGCCTTCACTCTGAACACTGCTCTCTCCCACCTGTAAAATAAGAACACCTATGTGAGGATGCTGTTCGTGGATCATAGTTCGGCATTTAACACCATAGTGCCTGCCACACTGGTTGTGAAGCTCCAGACTCTGGGACTGAACAGATCTCTGTGCAGCTGGATCCTGGACTTCCTGACAGGCAGAAGTCAGGTGGTCAGAATGGGCAACAACACCTCATCTCCCCTGATCCTCAACACTGGTGCTCCGCAGGGCTGCGTCCTCAGCCCACTCCTGTACTCCCTGTACACACATGACTGTACAGCAACACACAGCTCCAACGTCATTTGCCGATGACACAACGGTGATAGGCCTGATCACTGACAACGATGAAACGGCCTACAGAGAGGAGGTGAGTACCCTGACTAAATGGTGTCAGGAGAACCACCTCTCACTCAACATCGACAAGACCAAGGAGGTGGTGGTGGATTTCAGGAGGCAGAGCAGAGTACACACACCCATCACCATCAACAAGACACCTGTGGAGCGGGTGAGCAGCTTTAAGTTCCTCGGCGTTCACATCACCGAGGATCTCACATGGTCTGCTCACACAGATGCAGTGCTGAAGAAGGCATATCAGCTTCTCTTCTTCCTGAGACGGCTGAGGAAGTTTGGAACGAGCCCCAGAATCCTCAGATCCTTCTACACCTGCACTGTGGAGAGCATCCTGACCGGCTGTATCACCGCCTGGTTTGGAAACAGCACCGCTGGCAACCGCAGGGCTCTGCAAAGGGTCGTGCGAACTGCCCGCCACATTGTTGGAGGTGAGCTTCCCTCCCTCCAGGACATCTACACCAGGCGGTGTACAAGGAAAGCCCGGAGGATTATCAAAGACTCCAGCCACCCGTCCCACAGACTGCTCTCTCTGCTGCTCTCAGGGAGACGTCTCCGCAGCATCCGATCCCGCACTAGCCGACTGAGGGACAGCTTTTTCCCCCAGGCTATCAGGCTAATGAACAGTCAGAAATAACTCACCTACATCACACTCCCACTCACACAACATGCCATGCACTGCACTTTAACACAGTTCAACTGGACTACACGCACACACTGCACTAATGGCGCTTTTCCACTGCATGGTACGGTACGGTACGGTTCGGCACGGCTCGGTACGGTACGGTACGGCTCAGTTCGGGTCGGTTGCATTTCCACCGCAGTTTAGTACCGCTATAGAGTGGGCGGGATTATTCACGCGTCGTTATAATTGCGCGCCTCTACTGCCGTGACATCATCGTAAACGCGCCACAAACAAACTCACAACAAAGAAAGCAGGCGGAATAGTGTTCTTCACTCTCGGCATGTGGATGTGTTTAACAGCAATGGAGAGGTCTATGAGAACGCTTGGGATTTACCCCCAGCAGCAGAGACTGTGGTGGCAGTGACACGGGCTGTAGAGGAGGAGAGCAGGGATGTTCGTGCAGGTGCGCTGCGTTACTTGATTAGTTAACTATTCATGCAGCGTGTTCTGTAAAGTGAATTATCAATAAACTTTTGAATATTTCAAAATGTACAATGTATCCCTTGTTTTTTATTTATTTATGTGATGGTTTTTATAATCGCGGCATTAATCATTTGTCTTTTTCAAGAGGTTCGTTACGTGCTCATACAATGATACATATTTAATATAGTCTGGAGGTACACTTAATCGATCAGATTGTTTTTAATTGAAGCAAAACACAGATACAGAGGTAAAAATATAAACAGAAAACATACTCTGTAAATACAGCAAGTTCAAAAGTAACGTTATACATAAGGCTTTTTCCTTCGGTGTCGCGCCATCAAGCTCTCGCTGGATCCGCTCCTCGGCTATCAACGAGAGGAACGTCTGAACTTCCTCAACAGACAACGACACTGCTATTTTGTGGTTGATGCAAAAATGTGCGTTTGTTTAAACAGAAGTTGCGTCCGATCCTTCGCTGGCTGTGCTGATTTAAATCTAGCGGGTAGGACTGTAGAGGAGGGTCTCGTGTCGCAAGTTCAGTGACGCAGTAATGACGATTCTCTCCGGCCAATCAGTGATCAGCAGAGTTTACACGTCACGTTTTGGTAATGGTACGGCTTGCATGGAACCTCGACCGAAGTGGTACTAAAAAAGTATCAGGTACCAGGTACAGTACCCAGTGGAAAACCCCCCAAAAGTGAACCGTACCGTACCGTACCGTGCTGTACCATGCAGTGGAAAAGCGCCATAACACAACCTATCTGCTATCACTGGACACCATACAAAGCACATCCACGACACTGCATATGTATAATCTGTTGCACCTTGCACAACTATCTGTTGCACAACCATTCTGTTGTACAACCAATCTACTGTAAATTATAATCTGTTGCACCTTCACATATTACTATGCATAGATGTGGACATAATGCAGACGTGTACATACGGTGTATAATGTGTACTGGTGTATTGGTAACTAAGTATGTTTTTATAGTACACTATGTGTACTGAGTATATGTTTGTGTATTTTGCACATTGTCTTCTGTACAGTCTGTAAATATGTACTGTCCATATGTAAATTGTGTTTTGTTTTTTTGCACTGTCTGGAGCACGCTCTTAAGAATTTCACTCACCAAGGCACTTGTGCTGTGGTGATGTGACAATAAAAGTGATTTGATTTGATTTGATCTTTTGTTAAATACGAAATTAATATTAAGTTAAAATGTTTCTTAAAAAATGAAAAAATAAATAATCATATTTTAAGGTTGCACAAATAGTTAAAAGTATTAATTTCTTTATAAAAAGTAAATACACAATACTGTATACATTTGCAAAAAACTATATCACTTAAAAAATTATATACAAAAAAATGTATAATACAAATCATTTGCAAACATATTTCACGTTTGTCCGCAGTCTCTCTCTCTTGCGCACAGTCGCACACACTCATTTCCATGTTTTATGAGGATATTCTATAGACATAATTAGAGATCGACTGATATATCGGTTGACCGATATTTTTCCCGATATTTAAGCATTTTACCATAATCGGTTATCGGTTTTGTAAAAAAAAAATATCGGTTTTGATGTTTTTTTTTTTTACATACATAATTATACAGAGTATAACCAGCAGTGAAATTTTGTTCTCTGCATTTGACCCATCCAAGTGCACACACACCTGGAGCAGTGGAGACACACACACACACACACACACACACACACACCTGGAGCAGTGTTCACTCAGGAAATGCTCCAGCACGACCACCACATGTAACTTTATACAAGATTAACTTGTTTGAAACACGCTGAATTATATTAACATTTACTATAGAACCATTATTTCGCCAATAAACATCTAAATAAATACATCTCTATTGAAATTATTTATTTTCTCCGCAAGCGATCGCAGTTTGAGTATAGTTCTGTGTAAATGCATAGATAAACCACGCTGTCAGCAGTTATTTCATAATCTAGAATGACAAAAACATTTGAATAATTCTGATAAAGCATGCCAGTTGAGAAATGCAATAAAATACAATGTTTTGTTTGTTATAGCTTATTTCAATATTCCAGAGAATTATTCAGTGAATTAAGATTATCCAGTGAATTATTATTATTCACTCTTTAGCCTATTAAACAGCTTATAAACCTAAAACTGTAGTTTAAAATGAAGTTGATATTTTGTTTGAGTTTTCCCTCTTTTCCTTAGGTTTTAAATAAGCCTGTAAGCGCCGTGCGCGTTTTACTTTGACTTTAATATCAGCAGCAAATTCGGCGTCAAGCAGTGTTTAAAATAAAAAACAGCAAATACTGTGGAACTAAATAAATGAGAAACTAATGTTTTTTTTGTTTAAACATTATCACTTAGATCAGGGGTAATAGATCGTATTCACCTCTCTACGTATGCTGTGTTTAGGAGGAGAAATACGGTTCTCATGGCGCTGTGAATACAGACTGAACGGCGGCTCAAAGCTGCTGTATGAGAACATGATACACAAACTACTGCTCTCGCTGGATAAAAGAAGCCAGTGTCACACTAGTACACACAAGTTTGGATGGGCAAGTTTTGTAATCAAGGTAAAGCTGATTACAGTGACATGATCGTGCATTAGGCGCGCGTTATGTCCGTTATAAATGATGCGCAAACGAACCGTGTATGTGCGCTCTCGATCACTATAACATCATATTTCTGCTTGAATACAGCTCAGTATATAGTTGAATACAGCGACGTGAATAGTGAATAATAATAAAATACTATTTTATTTATTATTATTAAATTGATGCAACAAAGATACATCACAACAAGCCTTTTTAATTATTTATTTAAGATTTTACATTTATTTACTTTTCACTTTTAGATCTCGGTGAGTTTTCTCCTTGACCTAGATTAATAAGAGGAAAGAGAAGAGAGCGGAAAAACTACAAAATAAATAAAACATGTTTATGCTAGGGATGGGCATTTTAAGCAAATGTAATATTCGATAATCGCTGGGTATTATTCGATTACTATTCGAAAATCGCACCCCTCCCGCGCATGCACCCGCCCACCCACGCGCACACACACACGCACGCGCGCACACACACACAGAGAGAGGGGGAGAGAGACCATCCAGGCTTTCAATCTGTATGATAACAAACTGTTTAGTTAATTAGAGAATAGTCTATCTAAACCCAAGAAAATTAATGGTTGTAAAGTATGATTGCTGAAACAGATTAATATAACATAACCTAAGGACGGCATTTATTAACAGAACAGTCCGTCGATTATCAACTGCTCATAAGGCTAGGACATTTCTATTTTAAAAATGAGCATGAACATTCATATTATTAAAAAGAAAATCTTAAATCTGATTAATGCATCAATGAATATTAGGCGTTATTGCGCGCTAAACAGAATATCATTCTTAAAACATATTACGCGCTAAAACATATTGTGAACCGCCTGAATTACGGCACTTATTATGTGAACAGTCATTTTAACGTCTGTCTTCATAACAATAACCTATTTCATATATACAAATATATTAAATTAACATGTTCACATGCTCGGGAAGAAGACGGGAGTGTTGTTCACAATTAGTTCAGTGAACTTTGAATTGAAACAAGGACCAGAGCCCGTCTCTCTCTCTCTCTCTCTCTCTCTCTCTCTCTCTCGCTGAGCCAGTTAAATTGTTCAGTTTCGTTTTTTAATAGCAAATTGGTCATTATTGTGTTTCCTTTCTTTATTAATTTAATTTAGAAGTATGATTGGAACATCTTATTTTTGTTAAATTCAAGTTTGAGTTGTTTTTAATTACCAAGAGGCCAGCGCAAGTTTGATCAGTTTATCCTTCTCAAATAAATAACTAAATAATTAACGTCATAATATTTTAAGAATAAAGTCAAAATTACGGTCATAAAATCATGTTACATTGCCTGAAGTTAAAGTTAAAATTACACCATACTCTGCCCAAAAAAATATATAATAATAAGTGTGGCATCCAACCTGTCATTCTTCACATTTAACACGAAAAACAACACAAATATTTTGCATATAAATATAATATATCAACCAGTGGAATATTATTATTTCAGCAAAAAAACGAATAATTTGAATGCAGGGAGCTCGTCACGGCTTCATTAATGGGAAACAGGACGTGAAGGCGGCAGATAAGCACTCTGTGGAGTGGATCGTTTTGTTAACTTTGGTTTATTATTTTTTAGTTGCTGTAACAAACGGCACTCTCGCAATATATTGTTTAACAGGTCTATTGTTCACGCAATCAGGCTGAACGTATCAGAAGTTCTGTTCTCCGGCGTGGTTAGCGCTCACACATAGTGTGTGTGTGTGTGTGTGTGTATGTATGTGTGCCGCGCCCGAGTGCCGACAGTGCAGTTCGCGCATGTACTGAAAGGAGTTGTCTTTCGCGCCCAAATGCTTTTTAATCGCTTACATTTTTAAACAAACAAGGCTTAAAAACGCATGCAAATGATACAATTTAGTGACCACCTGCAGTGGCCCGATCTGGTAAGTGACAAATCCGAGCGTCCTTCACGCCATCGGACAGTCTTTATTGTCAAGCCCTGTTACACCTTTAGAAAATATTCGCACAACCTAATCGATATTCTATAATTAAATAGAATATTCGAATATTCGAAAATCGTGACCCATCCCTAGTTTATGCATGTCAAAAAGCCAAGCTTCCTGAACCAGCATTATCTGAGAGAGAACATATATATACTCAATCCTTCACTCTGACATGAAAAACAGAGTCAGAGCACAGAAAGATGAAGTCTTCATCTCCAAAAAGCACTGAGGAGGAAGTGGAAAAAAAGAGCTTTACAGTGATGTTCAAAGCATTCTGCAGCTATTAAACACATCGACAGCTCAAGATGCTAAACCCGCTGAGCTATTAAAATAGTCGAGTGAAAAAAGCCTGCCTCTATCCAATCAGCTCACTGTAAAAAAGACTAACCTTTTTTTCAAACTACAAATGCATGGAGATGAAATTGAGGCTTTTGCTTAAGAAGCTCAATGCGGCTGGGCTACAGTATGATAGGTACAGACCTGCATACAAACAAATCTAAGCTGAATCCATTCCTCAATACACTCCACTAAGACATTCAGAGTTAAGTATGTAAGAGAGCACAGCTGTACGGTCCAGCCGAGATGTATTAATCCTGCATATATAAATCAGAACAAGTCAACAAATGCATTCAGGCAAGGCAATCTGAATGCAGCAGAGAGACTGGACTCCTGTATCAGATGAAGTATTATTGTGGAGTTGTGCTGAACACTCAAATCCAAAGGACGTATTTTGCGGTTATGTGATCGCATCATGCCACGCCACTGTTTGGAGTACAGCGTCACATCATGAGCTGACTAACTGAATATAAAGAAATGAAACGACCTATATATAACTCCATATTGAGGTTGGTAAAATGTTTTTAATATTTTTGAAAGTCATCTCTTCTTCTTACCAAGGCTGCATTTATTTAATCAAAAAGCATTAACTGCAATCTATTGTTTTTTTATTTTATTTTACAATTAATTTAAATAAATTTTCTACTTCAATATATTTTAAAATGTAATTTATTTATTTGATGTAAAGCAAAATTTTCAGCATCATTACTCCAGTCTCATATTATTCTTCAGAAATCATTCTAATACGCTGATTTAATAAAAAAAAATGTTTTATTATTATCAATGTTAAAAACAGTTGTGCTGCTTAATATTTTTGAGAATTTTTTTTTAAGTCTTTGATGAATAGAAAAATTTAAAAGAACAGCATGTATTGGACTTTTGTAAAATTAGAAATGTCACCTTTATTTGAAATTAATGTGTCATTGCTGAATAAAGGTATTGATTTCTTAAAAAAATGAATGAATGAATGAACGAATAGTAAAGTATTTAGTATAAAGTGTATAGTTTTTCTCAGGCATAAAATTTGCTTAGAAAAATTGTATAATTATATTGTTATCACTATCAACTACTTTATGCATCAGTGCTAAACTGGGCTTCAGAGTCATTTCAAATAGCTAGCCATTAGTATTAATGTATTGGAGCCTCATATTGCATTTGTCTATCTATGTAAGAACATCTAGAATAATGTTTTGAAGGATGTGCAGAGATGGATGATGCATCAGGACAATGAGCACGCACACACACGCACGCACGCACACACCTACTGTTGACCAGTTTGGCTATAAAACCTTCATTACTCCTGCAATGAGGTGGTGCTCGGCGTGGAACAGAGGGCGACCAGGGACCCGTCTGTATCGCTGATTTACAACACACACATTGTCTCCCTCGGCCAGCTGAGGCTTTCAACCGCATCACCATCAATTCTCATTACCTCACATGGTAAAAACAACACAGCCCCTTAAAAGGCATCAAGCTTCTTTCATAAAGCCTCATGGGCTTCTCAGTCTGGCGAAGAACCTGTTTGTGGGCCATGTCCCAATATATGAATCCTCAAAAACAGCCAAAAAGAGAAGAGCTTCTTTAGTGTAACTAACTGCAACTATATTTATACATTATTTAAGAAAAGACTGTTATAAACTGCTTAAGAAAATGTATTATAGTTCTGGATGCCCAAGTCTCGGAAGATCTTAATGCCAGTCTATGATATCCAACTCCCTAGATATGACTTGAGTCTGATTTCAAAGAAAACTTTGGGCCTGTTGTATCTTACACCAGGTGGAATTCATCAAAAGGGTCACTTAGAAAAGTTTTAGCTCACCTTTACTGAAAAAAATAAATAAATAAGATTGGTATAATTTTTGGTGTTGAAACCTGGTGTCTTGGCAAACACCAAAAAAGAAAAACAAAACATTCTTTATTGAGATTGTCAAAACCTATTTTCAAGAGGCTAGTGTTTTTATACACTTCTGTTGTCTATAGTGTGCAGTTATCGGAAATGATTGAGCTCTGTCTAAATCAAACATCCACTTAGCATCCAATTATCATAAAAACATCCTAATTCGGTTGCTAATGATTGCATTTACAGGGCCTGGATAAAGACCAGGACATCCGCCTTGATTAAGTGACTATTTTTGCTATGGCAAACCATGTTAAGACCAAAGAACGCTCGCTGTTTATTTGACCTCCCAGCTTAAGAAGAATGCTGACAGTTCTGCTGCTGATGCTACAGAAGTTCGCTTGGCTGTAGTTTCACTCTGCTACGGCAGCATACTTGTAAACAATTAATGTTTATTTATTCAAGGTACTAGAAAACTCTTCTGAGTGTTTGCATGAAGGAAACATCAGAGTTACTGGCCAAGATCCATAAGCCCTAGAATCAAATCTGGCATGCAAAACATACAAAAGCTCTCTGATGACAAGTAATGTGTGATAATTTTCTTAAAGACAATCAAATTTGATAAAAAGGATAAGGCATCGAGAAAATATATGTAGCACAGTACAGTAGGGTAGCAAAGTGAAATGCTTTTATTTGAAGGAGACAACTAGGTAGGAGTTACTCACCATGAACCGCAGGTCGTCGAAGCCATTGAGCAGTAGCTTGCTCTCATACTGCGGAAGGCCTATATGCTCCAACCAATCCCCAACCGGCTGTTCAAGCAGCCTCCCGGATCCACCTGTGGATAGAGGAAGGCGCTTGAGCAATGAGAAACCATTGAGACGGTAGCATCGGCACGCAGAGGAAGAGACGTGGCACTGCCACATCATCCTCGGCCAACAGTGCCGAGAGCACAAACACCAGGACGGCAGAGGCGACAGGATCCCGGCTGAGAGGTGTGGCTGCTCCCACGGCAGGGGCGATACCACGCTTGCTAAGAATTAAGTTTGCTTTAGTTGAAGAAGATGGGGCTCAATGTTGGGACTGATCACAGATTTAGAATCCACATTATGTCTCTGTTGAATCAATTTACATTTGAGAGGTTATGAAGTACAACTGGGTGCCAAGACCAGAAATTATTAAAGTTTCCATTTGAGCACAGAAATCGCCCTATGAATAAAAGGTTTGATTTCAGAACCCAAAAAGTCACAGAAGACAATGTGCACCATTGTAATCAATCGAGTTTCCTTATAATCCCAAACAGGCAAGCTCCTGTAAATGTGAGTTTGCAGATCCACCTTTGCAAGTCCTAATTGACTGGGGTGTTTAATGAGGAAGAGCACAGTAGAGGATCAGACGATTGAAAGTTGGTATTCCTTCATAGGTGTCCATGTGGAGGTAGATGCACAAGTAAACTTCTCAAACAGTCATTATTCCCAAGCAATGTCTACTGATCCCTTAAACTGATGACGAAAACGCCACAATTTCCTGATCTCCTCTAAAAGTGACTAAAAATTGCTATGGGACTCTGCCGTAAGCCTGGAAACTCTTAACTAGCATACTGCACTCTTCATGCAAATTAATTTCTAGTCCAATCTCTACGATAGCGCTACTTAAAAGCCAGGCAGGATTGCATGACTTGCATTGCACAAATTCTCTCTGTGATTCTCAGGATCAAAGGTACATGAGATGTAGGCAAAGAGCAAAACAAAGCTTCTGAGTCTCCGCTCAAATAAAACCCTTGATATCAACTTGACTCCAAAACAAAAATGTCTGACTTGGATTAAATTTTGATGCAGAAGACGGCAAAAAATGTAAGCCTCACCAATAAACGCTGGTGTAATCAAAACCGAATTGAAAGCAAAAGCGAATGGAAAAACCAATGAGAAGTAGTATCCACATGAGTAATTCAACTTAATCAGAGGCACCCAACTGCAAAAGTACGAAACTTGCTTTTCCAACACGACAAAGTCTCCCAGAGTCCTATAGAAGTTCGAACAGAGAAAGTGGGTGCTCGTCCCACATCAGTCAATCCCTTGAGTACGTTGCAGGCATCTCGTTATCCCTCTAGTTCCTCGAGACGTCGCGGCTGCTGTTGAATTAGCAATGCAAGGTCATTCGAGTGTTTGCCTGCTCCAGAGAATGCCGGTAAAACTTGACACACTTGCGGCGTGGATGAGTCTGAATGCTGTGAGAAGAGCAGTAGCAATCCGAAGGTGCGGTCTCCTTGTACAACCGGACGCTGTCAATTCTGCTCTGCAGCGCTCCTGCTCAGTCGCCTCCTTTCTCTCCCTCGCTTCTGCTCCCCCTCCCTCTTCCTGTCTTCTCCCCTCCCTGCCTCGCTCTCTTGTCCCCTAAAAGAAAATGCGGGCCTGCTGTTCATTATCTAAGTACTCATCAAACCTTTGTCACCTATATTGACCCTACTGGGAGCATTACTCTTTCGTCAGAGTATTGTTGACTATGGTGGCAATATTAGACGCATTGATTAAAGAAACAAAGCTTAACAGTGTTTACCCAGAAAGCAAAGCATAAACACAGAGGCATATGCAGAGCTTCTAGGCTGGAGGACATAGCTCTGGGTTTACTGCCAAGCTGCAGAGCAGTTCTTCTTCTAGTTCCCCTGACACTCATGCATGTTAATATTTTAGCACCTTTATCCACATAGACAGGAACAAATCAGAAAAACTCTGCCAACTATCCTGTTGCAGTTGTTTAGTAATGAAATACTGTATTGTTGATGTGACAAATGCCTTATAAATGAATTGTAAAACCACCAGTTACAGAGATCTCCGTGGTATTAGAAAAGGCAGGCCAAGTCAAAGTTCTGTATAGCTCAAAAGAGGATACATTTACATACTTGATTATAAAAAAGCATTATGACTAGTTAAATGGTACACATGTATCAATAAAACCATGCTAGAGTGTTCCCTAATGTATTTCGATGGTGGTTTGCTGGCTTTGAACAAAACGTCCCCATATTTATTTTTCCATTTTATTGCTTATTCCAAAAATCATAAGACTGAGTTCTTAGAATAAAAGCACATGATTTATGGTATAATTTATATCGAAATCACAAACAGTGCAGGGCCTTCGCATTATAATATCTTGTTTACAGTTTTGTTCAAATTTCTAACATCAGTCCAAGCAAAAGTAATAAATAATGGCTTTAGTAAGCACCACTAATAGAATAAAAAACCAAGAGTCATGTCCAAGTAGGATGCCCGCAGGCAACAGGAAATGAGGTCAGAGGCAGTGCCATGTGACCAAGGACAGAGAAAGGACTGGTCCTCTAGCTAGGCTTTGCACTTATATGGGCCAATGAACCCAGTTGGAACACAACGGCCCATTGCAGACACACACCACTTGAAATGGTGTTTACAGTTTTTAAGATATACTGATGTGAGAAGGGGGCTTTATTCAAGGCTTACAGCAGCTTTCCCACCCATTTTTGCAGGAGTTGCCAAACAGGAGCGAATGGTACAGCAAGCGTGACGGCCCCTTTGGTCTCGATTGCTGTAGTTTGGTTAATTCCAGAGGAGGGTCAATAAGCTGCCTCCATACAGAACAAGGTCATGCATCACCAAGGCGCAATCATCAAGCGTCTCAGCATCCATTGATTTAACTCTCAAGTGTCCCTTCATCCTTCAACGGCACACTGGGATTTCTCCTTCTCTATTTAAAGGGCCAGCCAACCTCATATCCTCTGTTCACTAATGTAACTCTTCTGGACTTGGCCTTCGTCTTTCTCTTGCCCATCAATAGGTTATTGAGTTTCATTGCTGGATTTGTTGGTCCGGTCTCATTTCATTGGGGAGCCGATGCGAAAGGCAGATCCTCATTTAAAACATACAATCCAGGAAGACACTTGATGTTCAGCTACAACTAGGGAGGCCAAAGCTTTGAGTACAATGAGGAGTAAATGAACAAAAACAAAACATTCTTTCTTCTCTTCTCAATTAATGCAAATCCACTTGATTGTGACATGTCGAATACTGTTTACGGGTGCAAGTTTCTACTCCATTTCAAGTGAGAGTGCCATCTCAACATTCATTTATAAGCACAATTAATTTATAGCACAAGTTTTTGGGGGTCATGCTTTTTAGTAGTATTTACAGAACACCATGAGTGCATGCTTGTACTATTGGATGTTTGCTTTTGGTACCTGAAAGATTATTTGGACTTTGAAATGAGAGCACATGATGTTAGACTTATCATCCAGATAGATTTATTTATTAAATGGCTCTCTGGAATACTTGACTCCGATTGGTCAGTCCCAACATTCTGAGGTGTGTTATTCCATGACAACAACACACTCATCTGGGTATTTGAGGTCAGCGCTTCTTTCACATCTCTCATATCTAGGTTTGCAAAGGGGTGGAACATTTCCAGAAACTTTACAAAAATTCCAAGATCACAAAAAATCTTGGAAAGTTTACAACATGTCTGGAATATAAAAATAAATAAATAATGAAAATGTCCACCTTTTTGCAACTCTACTCATTTCACATCGCCACACTCGCGAATTGGTGAGTTTTTGTTAAATATGAGCCAAAATCATCACAATTAAAAGAACCAAAGACTTAAACTACTTCAGTCTGTGTGCATTGAATTTATTTAATACACAAGTTTTACAATTTGAGTTGAATTACTGAAATAAATGAACTTTTCCACGACATTCTAATTAATTGAGATGAACCTGTATTTACAGTAAAATTAAACCAGAGGACTTAATATTACAGTTTGAATAGTAGGCATGCGGTAATATTGTTACAGTCTCCTCCTTTAAGAAAATTACAATTCAGAACGGTTGTTTTTTTTACACTATAATGGATGTAGGATAATAAATAGGGATGCGCCATTTCAATACTCAAATTTGTGTATCGGCACCTATACTGCTATTTTCTGCCAGATCAGTATCGGTCAGACAGGTTGATCCAAATCCAATATTGTGCATATTATTCTGGTACTGTTAAGCCGCACAAAAGGCATAAATGCATTATAAAGCACAACAAAGTTTTTGTGCACCTTTAATTATAAGCTGACAATTATTGTAATGTTTTCCAATAACCGATAATTGCCGATATCTTAAAAACTAATCATCAAATAAATACAAATGACATTTTGCCAACTCTACATAATAATGTACAAATACAATTTGATATTCATTTTGAGATTTTCTAAATATCAGATTGGAGAAAGTGTTATTTATTTATTTTAAACAAAAAATATTTACCTGTGGCAGGGCATTCCTGGTCTTTGGAAAAGTCAATGCCGGCTCCAATAAGGGTCATTATCTTCTCAATCTGAAAGCACAAAACAAACGGTGAAACCAAACAAAGACACGAACCACAGTGCAGTGTGAAAAAAGCAGCTGTGATTTTTGTTAAAACTTTGCATTCATGATTTCCCAGCAGAGCAGACAAAGCATTAATGCAGCAACCAATCCGACTGAGAAAACACAATCTATTATCCCAAGGTTATAAGAATCATGCATAATGCAAATAAGAAACTTGGTTGTACCAGTCCTGACCACTATAGTCACAGGTGAACTGAGTGTCAGTCAACTACCCAAGCTTAACCATGAAAGACAATCTAGAGTCCAAAAACCCAAGAAAGTAAACACCAATACAAACAGGTAAACTTGTAAACATGCAGGAGAACAACAGAACAACATGTCCAGGATGTAATTTTATATAGTCCTCATCATCAATCACTAGTCTAACCAGTTAAAAGTCAGACTACAAGACACTGTCTGAAAATATATTTTTCTGCAAGTTAGCAGAGTCTAATGACATGAAAGCAGCTCTTCACTTGGAGTCAGCATTCATTGATCATGACGTCCGCACCCTTCAGTGATTGACAGACTGCTGCGGTAACTGAAAGGACACTGATTACATAACATCAGCACAGTCATGGTTGTCATTTTAGTGTGTAAATTCATTAATTCAATCACAAAAAATGAATTCATAACATCAAAAACAGGCCGTATTTGAGTCACTGAGATTAAGATCTGTCCTTAGCAGTTGATGACTCTACTGATGTGTGGAAGCAGCTCCTAATTCTTCAGTGCAGTTATGCAATATGAAGAATTTGAAAAGGCCGCACAGACATTATTTTAATTGGGGGATAATGCGTCTGTGTGGTTGACATTGAACACTGGCAGAAATGTGAAAAATAATTAACTGAGTTAGTAAAAGAAAACAGTTAATTTTAAGTGACAGCAAAGCTGCCGAGCAATTGCTTATCCAAAGTAGCGAGGTCAAAAAGACACGGTAGACAGAAAAAAGAGAGAGAGCTTGAATCCTGGAACCACCGCTAAGAAAGGCTGGCCAAGAGAGAGCTGCAAGAAGACACTGACATGATTTCCAAACCATTAGTGACAAATATTGAACCGAATAAATCCCGAAAGTAAAGTTACATCATTATTGACTCATCCTTGTGTTGTTCCAAACCTGTGTGATTGACTTTCTTCAATGGAGCACAGAAGAATATATTCTGAAGAATGTTTGTGCTGCTCTCTTCCATACCATTAACTTGTGAATGATGGTAAAGTTTTTCAGTGAGGCTTTAATTTTGCTCTGTTTTTCACACAAAACTATCATATGACTTCAGAAAACCATATGGGCAACTTCTACTTTTAACACACTTTATTTATGTATAGGTATGGAAAAGAACAGCATGAACATTCTGAACATCTTTTATCACACGGAAGAAAAAGACATGCTGGTTTGGAACATCACAATAATGTATTAACATTTTGAATAAGCTTTTATTTAGCTAATATTTATTTCTAATTTCATTTCAAGTTTTAGTATTTTTTCTATTTCAATATAGCTTGCTTTATTTATGTATTTATTAAATGTTTAGGTATTTATTTCAGTTAGCTGCCAAGGCAACTTTATAAAAAAAATGTATAATAACATTAAATCCTTTTCATTTAATATTTATATTTAATTCAGCATTATTTAAATTAACAAAAAAAATGTTTGATAGTTTTAGTTAAAGCAATACTTCACCCAAAAAGTCTGAAGAATGTTGTAGCCAAACAGTTTTGGTTCCCATTGACTTCCATTGTATGGTCAAACTTGGACTTTAACTTACAATTGCATGTTATAAACTCGCAATTCTGAGTTTATTTCATGCAATTATGTGAAAAAAAGGTCTGAATTGTAAGATAAAAGTCGCAAAAAACTTTTTTTAATGTATTTTTTTTGGTCCATATATTTATATTATTTTTTTAAATGGAAAGTTATAAGTTATATATTTTTTGGGTAAACTTATTGGCAAAACACAGAACCATATGTACACCTCCATTTAGCTTTGCTATCAGTAATATCTGTGTAGAAGGGTTGTTTCTGCAGGATCTGTAATAACCGGTGAGCAGAGCAGACACGGACAACAAGCCAGAGGGACGTGTGGAGGGTCTTACTCTTTGGGACGGCCGCTGTCTCCATGGAATAGAAAGGGAATGCCTCTGTCTCTGCAGGGAGAAAACCAACTTCTGTTCAATTGCTATTTTTTGCTTAAAGGGAGAACAAAGTGTGACCCTTGACAATGGAACAATTAAGAAACCCTTTAATACAGTTAATGGATACTAAATATAAACGTGACCTCCAGGTTGGTTTGACACCTTAGTTAACGTCTTTCCAGAAATAAACTCTTTGAAGATGCACAAACACTTGAATGGCTGTCAAAAGAATGAATAGTCTGGGAAAGAGGTAAACGCTTTGATCCGACGCTCTGGCTCCATGTACAACAGGAGAGTATTTTTGATTTAAGGATAAGTTCTCTCATTCCGGTCTCGTCCAGAATCCATCAGAAGGCAGACGAGTCATCGGTTATGTCTGACATCTCTCTGTTCACAGCACAGTTTTCTCATTTTCAATATACAGTGCATCTGCAAGAGCGCTCACCGCACATGAACGGATATTCACTTCCTGTCTTTTACTAATTTCCACACCGTTATAGCTCTGAGTTTGTCAAAGATGGCTAAAATAATGCTAACAAATGTAGCAAAAAAGCTGAAATAAAGCGTCAGTATTAATCAGTCCATACTGAAATCACCTTAATTGATAAAGAGACATCTAGTGACTAAAAATATGTTAATTTATGAACTATAAATATGTAATTTATTGAAACGGGAATCTTATTTTTGTATTTTTCTGTCTTGAATAATGCCAAATGTCTGTGCAGTGGGTTTTAAATATGACAGCATGCTCAATCAAGCTACCTTTCAGGTAGCGGAAAAAATATAAAATAAACAAACATATACGGGAGAGGAAAGTGTAGAACCTGTGAAAGACGACTGCAGATGCCACATTTAAATAAAGCTCTGACTTTTAACCAGATTTCAGTAGCAAACCCCAACCCAACTCCTCTTCGCCTCTTGTTTGAAATGCAAAGTCTCTTATATTTTTCTACAATATAATCAATGTGTCTGCTGACCTCATCACACAATTGGAAAAATAAATTAAGATGAATAACGAATTGATGTCTATGTCAGCTAGTGATATATTTCACTGCAGATAAATGCATAAATATAATTAGCCAGGGCAGATGTTACATGACCAATACATAACTGGGTGAATCAAGAACATATCCAGGTCATATTTCACCCCAAAGTTGAAAGACATACATTCATTTGATTGAGCTTTTTTGGGGATGATTACGTTTTGCATTATGACACTGACAACTAAGCACATTTAACCCATGATACTATGAATTTTTACCATTTGGATTTATTAAAGAAGTGTCTCCTTTCTGTTCCACCAAACATAAGTCAAAATATAAAATGTGATTAACAAATATCATTACATGGAGCCATCTAGAGGCAATACGACACCAAATGCTGGTGATATGACAGCTTCCTAAAATCAGAAAAAAAAAATCTCTCTCTTAAAGGGATAGTTCACCCCAAAATAAAATTCTGTCATCATTTACTCACCCTCAAGTAGTTCCAAACATGTATGAATGTCTTTGTTCTGCTGAACACAAAGGAATATATTTTGAAGAAAGTTTGTAACCAGGCTGTTTTGGGGCACCATTGACTTCCATAGTAGAGAAAAAATAAATACCATGGAAGTCAATGGTGGCCCAGAGCTGCTCTGTGTCCCACATTATTCAAAATATCTTCCTTTGTGTTCAGCAGAACAAAGACATTCATACAGGTTTATAACTACTGGGTGAGTAAATGATGACAGAATTGTCTTTTTTTGGAGATGAACTATCGCTTTAAGTTCTTCAGAAAACACACCTGAGCTTACTTAAGCTTCCTCAATCATTTCATCCTGTCATTATCTCTCTAAACCGAGCCGGAGATCTCCAGGGGACGACTCCACAGGGTGACAGGTTTACACTTAGTTCAGATGAACTGTGCTGCATGCAAATAAGGCAATGCGTGTTATAATCACACATGCATTATGCATATCTCAATTAATGAACCTAACTGAGAAATATTGCATGCAAAGGAAATAAATGAGTGAATAAATGCTAAATGATTAAATGTTTTCTGCATCAGCAAGAGAGCTTGCATCATACAGTATACTGCTTGTGTTTGCAAAACAGATCACCCCCCCACACACATCTAAAAATAACAAAATACTAGCTTTAAAAGGAATACAACAATAGAAGTGCACTGGTTGTAAAAGAATACTTCTCTGGGTCAGTGAGGGTGAGAAAAAGTCAAAATCTGCAAAATTCTCTGCAATAGGTTTTAAAATGATAAAACATGCTCAATCAAGCGGAGCAGTACCTTTCTGGTAGCACAAAGCATTATCAAATTAGGAAAAATATTAAATAAACATGCAAATAACAGAGAAGATCTTGTGAATGATGGCTGCAAACTGGACACTGAAAAATACGAAGATACTAATATAAGTACATTTGAACTCTGACTGGAAACCGGATTACAGTAACAAACCCCAACCAAGAGTTTTATTTTGATCAGTATTATTATAGTTATTAGTCTTTATTTTTTTGCATTTCTGACACATTTATTAATAGGGATTGTATTAATGGGCAGGAATAGGGTGACCATCCATCCCACATTTTGCAGGGCAGCCCTAAAACTGAGAGCTTTGTCCCGCATTTATAATTTGACCTATATCATTTTATTCCAAAACTAACAATACCACATAAAAAATAAATAATAAAATACAATAAATAAATGTCATAATTATAATAAAATGCGTTTGCGGTTTAAAAATCAATTTCCGCAGCATTACATTATATTTAGAACAGGGGAAAAAACAAAATTCATATCGCAGGAATTCACTCTCTATGACTTTTGACAGTTATTTCCTTTTTTCTGTGAATATTTCATATTTATGAACATATAATTATGTGTATCGGGATTTTGGACCAATGAGATTTCACTGTGGGCAGAGCTACGGAGTACAATGTGAAATTAACAGAATAAAAAAATGCTACAATCTGAGAATTATGTCAATCATATCATGTTACAACATTAATTAGGATGCATTATCATAAACGTGACTACTGTAAAGCTGCCTGTAGCTGTCAATAGTGCAGTTCAGAGAACGCGAGCTGACAGACACGAGTTGAGGGGTATTAGTTTAGTGAAGTGCTCCGCGGCCTATGAAATGTTAATGAAATGTTCTGTTTGATCTTCAGTCTGACACTTTAGATGAGACTCATTGACATGCATGAAGAATATGGCTCGCGTGGTTATCCTATAATATAACTCCATCCCAAGACCCACATCAAACCCACAAGGAGTAACAGAAAATACATAATTTAATAAAATCAGCCTCTGAGCAAACAGTGTTTAAACACACACAACCTTGAGTCGCAGGCCACTCTCAACCAATATGAAAATTGTACAGAAAAAAACAATTCAGATCCCATCAGTAGACCAGCAGGCAGCATTAATGCACCTCAGTAAAGAAGATAAACCAAACCTGCGAGTCCAGCCTGTGATCCCCACGGGTTCAACACACACACACACACACACACACACACACACACACACAAACACACACATAAACACACACGCATATGTTGGTTTTGCTATACTTGTGAGAAATTTCATAGACTTCTATTGTTTTTATACTAACCTAACAATATTTTCTATTGCCCTACACCAGAGGTTCTCAATTCCAGTTCTCGCGCCCCCCCGCTCTGCATATTTTGCATGGCTCTCTTTGTTAACACACCTGATTCAGATAATCAGCTTGTTAGAAGTGCGCTCCATGCATGAACTGTGTTCCGATTGACATGCTCCCTACACAGGGTCCATTGCTCCCTACTCCCTGAGCAGGGGAAATCCGCTGAAGTTTACTTCACTTCGGAACGTTCATTCATGGATTTGTGCTGCGCAACGTCTTCACGCACGGATGAGTTTGACATCATATACCTCTGTAAATATATACAATTTTAATTCACGTCTTGCACACTTCAATGCACTTTGAATGGAATATATACGTTCGCTTCGAATTGGAATCATGGCAGAATATCCTGTGATGTCCACTTCGCAGGGCACTTACGTTCGAATAGAACAAACAACTGAAGCGATAAGAGTAACATACGAAATATGCAGAGCGGGGGGGCGCAAGGACTGGAATTGAGAACCGCTGCCCTACACCAACCCTACCCCTCATATAGGAGGCATTTTAAGATACACTTAATTAGGGGTTTTAAATCAAATCCCTTTAGGGCCTGTAGTCAGTTTCTTGAGATAATGCAGAGAGAGATTCATTGTGAAGGGCCGGTAAGGGCCTCTTCGTGGTAAACAGCTCAAACAATAGCGGAGTCAAAGGCCGCGGTGGAGTCACAGGTCGACAGCTGAAGTATAGCCGAGCCGTGGGGTGCATACGGGGAGGACTGTGTGTTTCTAGCCCTCTTCAGAAGAGATAACCGCTGTGCCACTACAAAGACTCCAGGCATCTGGCAAGGCTGGCATGGGCAAACAAAAGGGCAAAAGGACTAAGACCGAGTGGCAAGAACCAGTCACAAAAGAGCCAAGCTGCCATCCATTCAACAAGTCCAGACTCCTGCCAAGACAGGTGCCAGTCGACCCAGAGCCATTCAGATTGCTTTTTTCAAGAGCCTTTTTCTGTAAATAATGTTACATCACAGTTTTCACAAACACTGGCAAAAAGTGTTCTGGCTCAATGAAGCACAAATCTTGTTTACAGAAGGCTGTTCCATGTGCTAATCGCTTAAATGCAACTAATTGGTCAGTTTAGGGCAATTAAAACTGTAGTAAGCAATGGTACATCTTACAAAAGTTGTATTCTGAACGTTTAGAGGAGCATATTAAAAGCAAACACTAGAAAACAAGTTTCCAGGCACAACAAATGAAAATATATTTTGTGTGACAATCTTTGAAGCATGCGATATTGGTTTTACAATTAGTAGCAGGGTTAGAAATCACTGGTTAAAGTGTTCTGTCAAAACAAAGGAAACCCTAAATCTTCAAAGTAGGTGACGAACTCATAAGTTTCAGAACCGTAGCAAACATTGGCACAACAAACAGAAAAACTAATTTATATACATCATTCTGTATGCTAATTGTCAAAGCATGTGAAATTGGTCTTACAATTTGTACCACATTTAAAATATGAAATCACAGCACACAGAAAACAAGTGTTTTGTTCTTATCTATGATTTACATTTGTCTCACAAATGGTATAACATTTAAGAATAACATAATATATATAAACATTGTGTGGTAGTTGGTCACACCAAACAGAAAATCTAATTTACACAAGTCTATTTTTATACTAATTAAGTCATATTGGTAAATCAGCTTTTTAATACTTTGGGGATTTAAATTATGACTATATTATGATTATAAAAAAATCTGTTCATGCAGAACAACAACAGCAACTAATGTTTTTGGAGTAAATTTATGTTTTGATTGGTAATCATGTTTAAATATGCTCTTAAAGTCTGTAAAAGCTATACAGAAAAAAAAAAATCTAATTACCAAACACTGTGTTTTGTCAGAAAGAAAGATTAATTAATAAGAGATTATTTAGCACAGTAATTGCAGAAGTGTGAGATATTGGTGTTAGTCTTACAAATGTTAAGGTACAATCTAAAGACAGCAAATAGTTCTGCAACAACAAACAATTATGTATATACAAAAATTATCATCATGCAATTTTAATGTAAAAGTAAAATAAATAAATGTAGAAAATAAATCACAAAAAAAAGACTTGCCATTTTTGGAGGATTTAAAATTAGTCAACTTTTGAGTAAACACTTCGAGTAAAAAAACAAATGACCAAATCAACTGCTGGAAGAGAAAAGATGTGTGAAGATGCCAAAGGCATCACTCCTGCTAAGTTTTCTAATACAGTCATCTCTATATTTTTGGATCCTCCCAAGACATTCACCACTGAGAATTTGTGGACGTCAGTGTTAAATCCCACGTACACGATAACCGTTTAAAAAAAAAACGTCATCATGCGTCCAAAGCAGCTGATAGGTAGAAAACAACCGCACTCACAAACGCTGGTCGGGTGGCAGCCATTGGGCCGGAACGGGACGGCGCAGGGACGAATGCATAGACGTATGACTCACTCGTTTAACTCCCTCGGGCTGACTGCATCTCCGCATCCAAACCATACCTCCCCTTCCTAAACTTACTGGCCCATACAGAGCTTCCCACACTGTCTAATCCTGGGACGGCCCAACCCCCTGCCACACACGCACCCTCATGCAAGTCAAAATCTCCTTTGTATGAAAAATTAGACTGTGTAAGATTGTGTTTGTGCGAAGAGGAAGAACACACACACACACAAACACAGGGAAAGTGATGGGTGTTGTGCGTTCCTGCACCCACACGCTGTCACTCAGGGCAGCGAAGTGTCCCGGACCAGCCAGCCGTGACCGCTGGGGGAGGAGAAAGAGAGAAAAAGACAGAAAACAGACAAGAGAAATGATGACAGACTGCTGTTTGGACATTAGGGACTAGAGGACTGACTGTCAGAGACAACATATGGATAGAAATG
The DNA here is from genome assembly GCA_027422435.1 of Schizopygopsis pylzovi. Taxonomy (NCBI): domain Eukaryota; kingdom Metazoa; phylum Chordata; class Actinopteri; order Cypriniformes; family Cyprinidae; genus Schizopygopsis; species Schizopygopsis pylzovi. Next base: position 40,925,559 of record CM049816.1, read on the forward strand.
CTGCTGCGTCGTGGTCAATTAAAGTCAACATGAAACAATTGCTTCTCTATCATTTTACTTCTGAGATTTGAAGTATTTCAGAGTGAAATAAGATACTGAATGACACATTTTGAAAGTAGAGAGAGATTTGTTAATGTTTTTTTTTACTATTGTGAATTGTTTTGAGCATAAACATGAATGTTTCTCCTAGAAGGTCAATCCTTTTGGATATAATGGGGGGGAAAGATTTTAAATTATACACCTTTGGTAGGTGGCTAAAAAAATTCCGTTTTATTTTTTCTTAAATTCCATTTTTCCCCGCATTTATTTTTTCAATGACAATTTAATGATTTAAATAATTGTTCATAATTTTTAGTAAAAAAAAGCATAGATAATTAATTGAAATCAGAATTAGAATGAGCTTTATTGCCAGGTATGTTTACATATATGAGGGATTTGTCTTCGTGACAGAAGCTACTGCAGTGCAACAGAATGACAGCGACAGGACAAAAACAGATAATAAAAAGAACACGCAAACAAGGAATAACAATATTCAAATGTACAATTGTATGTACAGGTATATAACAATGGACAGTTTTGTATGTACAGGTATAGTATGTGTAATTGAAGTGTAGACCAAGTGTGTGTGTTAGATAAATATGTGTATAAGTGTATAAATAGTGTGAGTACCATAATTATTGCTGGCTAAACCATGACACTTACACAATTTATTAACTACTTATTAAAAGTTTATTTCAATTTCATTTTTTCTCAAATTCTGTGTCTTTCGTTGAATTTTTATGAATTCTGTGTTGATGGTTTAATTAAAATGTAATAATAAAAAATAATGTCGATTTCATTTAATTCTATAACATCAAAGTTTTTCAGAAATTCTGCGTTGTCTGTTTTAATCATTTATTTTTTGGATTTATCATTTAATAGATATGTATTAAATACAGCAGTAATGAACATTAGCAATTTAAGGAATCATTATGATTATCATTGATTTTGAGCACACACACAAGTACATGTGACGCACAACAGAGGTTTACCGTTAAAGGTGCAGTAAGGCGGTGTTCACACTTGTTGTCTTTTTTGAAGCTGCCGGCGTCTGTTTTACATTATAATCCTATGGAGTAAACCGTGTTTTCAAAAAAGTCCTGAGCGCTTTTTAAAACGCCACCGCCGGCGTCTTTTTCTGCAGCTCTGAGCGGTTTTTCGAGTTTAAAAAAGTTAAACTTTTCTGAAAAAAACGCCCTACGTCAAGCGCCTTTTTGACAGCTGACCAATGACAAGCGAGTAGCGAGATCTGTCGTTTCCATAACAACAAGAAAAAAAATGGAGAAGGTGCCGGTAGATAGACTGATCGTACTAGTTTCGGAGCACAAGGAGCTGTATGATATGAGCACAAAACTATCATAATATACATCATAAAGAGGCTGTGTGTTGTGAATCGACATTTTCTTTCCCGTTAACTTCACAAGCCAACGCAAGAGCCAACTTTTTACTCTTTCTTGACATTTCTGCAGCACACAGCGCTAGGCTACTGTTGCAGCTGTTGCTATGGCAACAAAAGACGCTCTCAGCTGCTATTTGTAACAGACGCTGCCAGCTTTGTTTTTTATTAAAAAAGCGCTCGTCAACTTTTTCTAGTCAAAAAAGACGCCAAGTGTGAACATAGCCTAAGTTTTTGACTCTACTAAAGCATAAAAATACCATAATATGTTTGCAGATATTTAAGAAACATGCTAAGTTAACATACTTGTCTATCTGAAAAACAATGCTACAGTCAGTTATTCTCCTTTGAAATGTGCGTTCGGGGCCGGAATGTCGGTCTCTGTTTTGGTTTGTGAAACCCGGCCACTGCCAGTTTACCCAATTGTATTTCGGCACCACGGGTTGCCAGTTGGTGAAAAACACAGCATATTTCATGTCATTCATTTTCATGTGCACTCGTACCTGTTGGTGTCGTTAATCTGCAAACCTGCGTGTGTGTCAAGTCTGAGGAGGAGGGGCCGAGTGAAAAATTGCTCTGATTGGTCAACTGACCCAGTGCATTGTGATTGGCCGAACACCACAAGCCGCGTCGGAAATGTAACGCCCCTTTCCATAATCGAGAGCTTCAGCTTTCAAAACTAAAGTAAAGACAGTTAATAATGTCCTTAGTTTTACCATCAGTACAAGCCCGAGAGGGGAACAGAGTCGCGTGACAGACACAGTAATGAAGCTCATATGCGTTTGCAAACAAGCCGCGGTTGTGTGACACTGTCTCCCTCTCTCACACACACACGAGCACACACACATACACGACGCAGCAGCCGTGACTCTCTCTCTCTCTCTCTCACACACACACACGCACACACACACACACACACGACGCTGCAGCTGTAACTATCTCTCGCTCTCTCTCTCTCCTCTCTCACACACGCACGCACACGAGCACTCAAACATACACAACACGCAAAATTCTGCATTTGAACAGTCAATAGAAAATACTTAAACTAATAACAAAACATACAGTTGCTGATTCAAAGCCACCAGATTCTCATCGCAAAGTCAGAATTACCTCGTCTCCAATGTTCACGAAACTGTCGTCCATAAAATGCATTGCTGTCTTGTTGGAAGTAATCTTAATGATTCCTAAATGCATCAACACTACTGCGGTTACTGAAACCACACCTTCTTTCTTTGCATGCACATTTGGGCTGTATTATGCAAATATTTCCACATTGTGATGTAGACATGAGGGGGCGTGTTTAAATGAGCCGTTTTAGGGGGGCGTGGCAGTCTCTTAACTTTGATAAAGAATATCTCTTTGGGTTTGAGACTTTAGTCTTTGCAACTTCAGGGATATTATCTATGCACAATCAGCTTGTAACATGCCAAAGAGAAAGGAAAACTTGAAATCGCATCAAATGACTCCCCGGAAGAAACTATTTGCGATTTTCCTTTAAAAAAATAACATTTCATATCACATAAATTCATATGCATATGATAATGTTACACAGCAAAGTTTAAAAATAGCTTTGAATCCAAGATTTTCAATGTGGAACTTGGATACCCAATGTACTAAGGAAGTGAATTTGATTTCATGATGACTCCTTCAGTTGATTCCATAATTTTCCATAAATCAAGCAATCGCTGAGGCTCATCAATAAAAGTGTGTTCATTAAGAGCACAAATCCAATGGGAGCAAAGCGAATTAAGCTTCATGATTCACTTTGGGTGCTTAGTTTTGCTGCTGCAACTCACTGAAGCGGCAAACAAACAGCCCTGCAAATGAACCGCTGCGGCTCTCATATACACGCCAGACTCAACATGAGACTTTCACAAGCTGCAGGACCTTCAATCACAGCGGCTAGCGTTTACCTTTACAAGAAAACAATCAATTACTGTCATCAAAAAACACTACTTCTGTTCCTCTACAAGCTCCCGTTTCTTTGTAATATGAGATTCTGTTAATCAAGCAGACAGAGATACAGACAGACAGACAGAGAGAGAGAGACAGACAGCGAGACAGACAGCGAGACAGAGAGACAGAGATACATAAAGAAAGAGAGAGACAGACAGACAGAAAGAGAGACATACATACAGACAGAAAGAGAGACATACAGACATACTGACAGACAGATAGACAGACAGAGACATACGGACGGACGGACAGACAGACGAACGGACGGACAGACGGACAGACAGACGGACAGATGGACGGACAGAGAGAGAGAGACAGACACAGAGAGAGAGAGAGAGAGAGAGAGAGAGAGACAGACAGACAGAAAGAGACAGGCAGACAGAAAGAGAGGGAGACAGGCAGACAGACACAGAGAGAGAGAGAGAGAGAGAGAGACAGTCAGGAAGAGAGACAGACACAGACAGACAGACAGACAGAGAGAGGAGAGAGAGCGAGAGAGATAAATAGATTCCAGCAGAGGGCAGGAGAGAGTAACAAACATGGACACAGAGTATCGAAGGAACAGAGACCGTGTGTGTTTTGTAATGACTCTTCACACTGGAAAAATTCCACACAAATCTCAAATGTTTGGCTCACAAGCAACAGAAACATGCTGAACAGCGTGAGAGACCGAAAGGGAGCCGAAGAGAAGATATTAGAAAGAAATGGAAAACAGACACAGAACAGGTCGAGAAATGAAGCAGGTGAGTTTTCTCTGCTCCCTGACCTCTCATCATTTCATATCCAATCAATCTGTCTCCGAACAGAAAGCAGAAACACCACATGTGTGGCTACAACATTTTGTTTCCGGACTAAACTGTTATTGTTAGAGGACATGTCTCCTGACCCACTGAGTTAGGTTATCCGCATGGTGATAAGGTCATAAAAATGACTAAATGGGGAAAAAAACTTGGACACAGCATTGACCTTTAGTAAAGTGAAAAAAAGAGTAATACAATTTCACTTTTTAACTTTGTTACACTACAAGAAAAACATGCATAGCAAAAGACACTTTCTCCAAAAAGGCTAAAACAGGGCTTAAAGACTTTTCTTTCCTTTTCAACAAATGGTTAGTGAAAGGAGGTAAATTCATGTCATAGACCATGAATCAATAATTAAAACAGTTCTTACTAATATCAACTGAATATCAATGGAATTGAATCATTTAAACAGATTATGCTAAATACACACATTTGATGGGTTTCAACTAGGGGTCGACCGATTATCGGCGCCGATATTAAGCATTTTACCGATTATCGATATCGGCAATTTTAAAAACAGATTTGCCGATAATTATTTTTTATTTTTTTATTTTTTTAATGCAAACAAACATACAATTTACAGGTGACATTATTTATTGGTGAATAAATAATACAGGTGAAACTATTTAATGTTTAAATGCACTATTTGGCTCGATGCAGCCTGTCTGAGCTCAACACTCTGTGGCCTAGAGCAATCTCCGCCCACCGCTCATCTGATATGTAGGAAGTCACGAGTCCGACCAATCAACGCGGAAAACTGAAGGCAGTCTCACACCGAAAGCACTTGATAACTGGAGCTGCCTCAGTGATCACGCATCAGTTGTCTCTCAAAGGTAAAGCAGCAGCAGACGTTGCTGAAGTTGCAAAACACCTCAATATAACCCAGGATGTCCGCGATGTGGAAAATGCGGGCGGAATCGCGAAATGCAGTCATATAATGGAATTTACCGTATAACGCGGAATGTCATGGAATGTGTCGAAGTTTGGATGAATTAATCAAAAGTAGGTCAGTACACTTAAATCGACTCGCGCTATGGACTAGTATCTATAAATATTAAGCCGCAAAAACACTATTTAAATATGAATCCTGCATGTTCTGCATCTTTGTTAATGAATGACACAGACGTGCGGTTTCATTTACTGCACACATACATACTGAAGCGCGTGCTGCTCGCGGTGTTTTCAGCATCTGCCGTCTCACTAAATGAGGACATAAATACATGAACAACATCCCCAGAACTGCTCGGAGAGTCACTTCATGAGCATTTGACCGTTTCATTTGAGTAAAACGATCGTTATATCATATATACATAGGCTACAGAAACTTAAAAGGTCCTCATGGCAACCTGTCAAAATATAAGTTCGGTTTAGCCGAATATATTACTGTATACGTAATACAACTACAACAATTATTACAACTTTTGTTGAGAATAATCACACAATACGCTAAATACGTTTACTTTAAGTTTTACAAAATGTTTACAGAATGCTTCTGGGTGATCTCTGTACTTATGTTATTATTAATATTATTAATATTACTGTTTATTTAATGTTGTTGTTATTAACAGTTTTCAGAATTAAAGACATGTTTAAAAGCATTTAAAGAACGTTTTTTTGTCAGAGCTCTTGTTATTATTAATTTTGGCATTCATTTTCATTTTTACACCAGACACGTTTATCGGTTCAAAATATCGGTTATCGGTCTACTTGATCTGTAATAATCGGTATCGGTATCGGCCCTGAAAAACACATATCGGTCGACCCCTAGTTTCAACTAGCTACTTTACATGTTAGGTCAATTTTGTGTGTTAGAAAAGAGTCAAACATATGGAAGAAAACAACCTGATCGCCATTCTTTTTCGGAATTATGCATTTTTCTGACAAACTCGCAATTATGGGAAATAAAGTCAGAATTACAAGGTGTAAACTTGCATGAAAAAAAAAATCTGAATTGTGAGATAAAAAGTGCCAATTACTTTGTTTTATTGATTACTGAGTGTTGGATACAGGCTTTAATGCAAACATGTCTAATAAGCATCAAGATGAAAACAAAAATGGTGTTTTAGTCGCCGATAATTCTCAGCAATTAATCTGCGCACTTAGAGTGTGTGTTGGTCAACAGTCTTTATTAACTGCGACAGTCTCGCCTGTAAGAGTGTATGACCAAGTGTGATGGAAACTGTGCACTAGTCCTTCTGTGATGTATCCAATGTCTAGATCTTCAGATTGAAGCCAAAGCAATGGTAATACAGGACGCTTAACTCTTATTGGATTACAGACATTTTCTTTGACATTTTTCTCAAAGATATGGACATATGTAATATTTAAAGGAACATAAAGGAACTTAATCAATTTGAGTTAAGCTTAATCAACAGCATAAACTGCATTTAGGGTTACAAACTTACAATGGAAATGTCCAGAAGGTTATAACACCAGAAATGAGAAGCTCATAACTTATTAAAACACTGGCATTAATTATTCTGTAAAAAAAGTGTGTTATTAACCAAACTATCATTTTTGTGGTGAGACTACTGTTCTAAGCACATGAGGCTTTCATGCACCTACATGTAGCAGATGGCTTTTGTTTAGACGGTTTCTGTCTATTTTTCATCATATGAACATATGCAGACCACTGGAAGACGACAAGTTTATGTTATTCTTTATAGTCAAGACAATAGTCTGACAGACTACCTGCTCAGCTCCATGTAAACAAGGAATTTATAGCATCCCCTTCCTTGCGCATCCATGCTTGGACACTGTGAAATTGACCTGGTTTACAGGCGTTAATAACAATATTCTCAAGACAATGTTGAAAAACTGGAAATAACGTAAATACCAAAGATAAGGTGTATTGAAGCCAAAGCATTCCTTTAACTCCCCAGAAATGTGCAGCTGTGTGGTCTATGGAAAGAATTTCTGTTTCAAACTCCAGAAAAAATATCAGACAACATCAGATCTTAAACTAGAAAAGAGGATGCTTGTATGAATCTGCTTTTGCATGCACATTTCCCATTAAGTCACTACGCAATGTGAAACGACAGACTGAAAGGTCACCATTTACCATTCATTTCCTGCATCTCATTAATTTTCCCAACGGACTCCAGCTGCTAACAATTATCTGTGCATTACTAACAGAATATGTGAATTGCATCAGGTTTGATCACTTGCAATTAAAGATTTACTTTCAGTGATGCAACCAAATGAAAAATTATATATGATTGTATGATATTCTTAAATGTAATGTAAAAATTAAACTATTTCTAGAATATTGTATAATATTTTATATTGTAGGCTGAAACTATTTTTTAAGTACTGATTATTATTTTAATACCAGCTTTGTGAACCTAAAAGTTCCTCAAATGCAATCAACCTATTTTCCAAAATAAATGTTCCTAAACTATGATCTTAATGAATTGAATGAATGAATTATTATACAATAATAAAACAATTTCAATAAACCTCAAACTGACTTTAGTCCAATGTAAACTCTCCAGTAAGCTACAACAACAAATAGCTAAAGAATACACAATAAAAGACTAATTTGATTTCTGCTCATTTTCTCTTTCAGCCAATGGCATTTAAAAATGTTTGAGATTCAGATTTATTCATATTAATTTGTGTTTGTGTTCAATGTAAGAAGAACGGTACATCCAGGCCACAAGGGGGCACTCTTACCTCATCCCATTCTGAAGTGAACGAAGGTGATTTTTCCAGTCTTCTCTTGGTGGCACTACAGTTGGACACTGACTCACTTCGGCCGCCCAACCCCGTCTCTTCCTCACCGGGTGGGGACACCAGCAGGTCGGAGTCGGACTTCGAAAGGCTACGTGCCAGCTTGAGATCGCCCGGCGGAGGCATCCTTCTCGTCAGCGGAGGATCGCGGGCCGGTGAGTTGTGTTTCGATGAATCCCGTGGCTCTTTGTGGACCGTGGCGTAGATAGCTTTGGGGTCAGTGTCCTGGAGAATGGTTTCCATTGTGACCGCTGATTTGGGATGGGGAAGGGGGGCGGAGCTGGCAGATGTTGAAGTGTTGGAAGACTCGCCGGACTTCACTCCAGAGGACGGCAGTCTGAACGCTTCTTCCCGACAGTCGACCACCGGCGAGGAACCGTGAAGCAGACCAGTGAACTGCTCAGGAACGGCAGCGCTTATATCCTGACCGTGCGATGAGCTCTCTGTCAAGAGAACAGAGGAGAGAGTGAGAGAGTTACAGACTGACTGTGGAGCCGTATCTAGTCCAGATAATATGAAACCGCCCACTCAACTACTGTCCAGTGCCTGAAACAGATCTGTTTTTGTTTTCTGACTGGAAAAGCGAGAGAGAAAAAATACAGAAAGAAAGAAAGTTGGGCTCACCAATTCCAAAGTGTCTGTGTTAAAAAATTCCAAGTGCTGGCTATGAGCAGCTGACGTTTCTCCATAGAGATCTGTTTGTGACTTGCTTGTTCTATTCCCTGTTTCTCTCTCGCTCGCTGTCGCACTGCTAACAAGCAGACAGCTTTATAAGGCTTGCTTCCAGAGAAGTTATGCCTCACTAAGGATTCCCTTCATTATGAGTGGCAAGCTTGAAACAGGATACTACAGAGATGACTAAAAGAAACACACTCGCTCTCTCCTCACAAACAGCACTTTACCACACCGTTATGCGTTTGTTCTTAAAAATTAAATCCCTGCTTTGTGATTATGAAAAACCCTTCTCTCAGAACAGCACACTTACAGATCTCTTCTTACACTCTCTCTGGTCTGAAACAAACTATAGGCAAGTACATTAAAGGGGACCTATTATGCTCTTTTTTTACAAGATGTAAAATAAGCCTCTGATATCCCCAGTGTGTATGTGAAGTTTTAGCTCAAAATACCCAACAGATCCTTTTTTATAGCTTGTTAAAATTGGCACTTTTAGGGTATGAGCCAAAATGCACTGTATTTGAATATGTTGCTTTGATACAGATGAGCTGTTGCTCCCGGAGAAGAGGGCGGAGCTTCAAGAGCTCAAGCTCTGGCAATAGCAGTGCTAGCCTTTGCAAATAAACGTTCCACGCTTAGTACAAGCCTGTTACCTTTATATTTACAGAAATCATGCTCTGTTTAAAAGTCAGTCATCTGATTGTACTGTACAAAATAAATTCACATTTATGAATTACATAGATATGGAGCACAGCGCAAAGAAAAATAATTCCCCTTCAGTGATGTGAACAAAGGGAGAATCTGAAACTGATCATTCTCAGAGACTGTTCATGATTTTTTTAGATTATAAAAAAATGAGTGGGTGGATTTACCATGATAGGATGGTTGTTTTCACACACTGCGGCAACAACTGTTTAAACACCTTATAAAAGTGATTTTTGCATAAAAAGTCCCTTTTAATACTTCTATGCAAGCTTGATTTAAAAGAAAGTTGCATTCTCAGTGTCGCCACAGGGGGCGCTACAGTGTCTATTAGCCCAAAATTGTCTTCTATGCTCACTTTTATCTTTTAGGACAACTACTGTCATGCCGGAAGAAAAGTTTATACAGAATCTTGATGAACAAAGTTATTGTTATATATATATATTTAAAGAAAATTAAACATCAACCTTCTACCTGAATATTCCACTTCCCTAATATATAGCAGGTGAAAAATGTCTGAATTAATAGTATATAAACACTGCCAGAAAATAATGTACAGTTATGGCGCTTTTCCACTGCATGGTACGGTACGGTTCGGCACGGCTCGGTACGGTACGGCTCAGTTCGGGTCGGTTTGCATTTCCACCGCAGTTTAGTACCGCTATAGAGTGGGCGGGATTATTCACGCGTCGTTATAATTGCGCCACCTCTACTGCCGTGACATCATCGTAAACGCGCCACAAACAAACTCACAACAAAGAAAGGAGACGGAATAGTGTTTTTCATTCTCGGCATGTGGATGTTTTTAACAACAATGGAGAGGTCTATGAGAATGCTTGTGATTTACCCCCAGCAGCAGAGACTGTGGTGACAGTGACACGGGTTGTAGAGGAGGAGAGCAGGGATGTTCGTGCAGGTGTGCTGCGTTAACGTTACTTGATTAGTTAACTATTCATGCAGCGTGTTCTGTAAAGTGAATTATCAATAAACTTTTGAATATTTCAAAATGTACAATGTATCACTTGTTTTTATTTATTTATGTGATGGTTTTTATAATCGCGGCATTAATCATTTGTCTTTTTCAAGAGGTTCATTACGTGCTCATACAATGATACATATTTAATATAGTCTGGAGGTACACTTATTCGATCAGATTTTTTTTAATTGAAGCAAAACACAGATACAGAGGTAAAAATATAAACAGAAAACATACTCTGAAAATATAGCAAGTTCAAAAGTAACGTTATACATAAGGCTTTTTCCTTCGGCGTCGCGCCATCAAGCTCTCGCTGGATCCGCTCCTCGGCTATCAACGAGAAGAACATCTGAACTTCCTCAACAGACAACGACACTGCTATTTTGTGATTGATGCAAAAATGTGCGTTTGTTTAAACAGAAGTTGCGTCCGATCCTTCGCTGGCTGTGCTGATTTAAATCTAGCGAGTAGGACTGTAGAGGAGGGTCTCGTGTCGCAAGTTCAGTGACGCAGTAATGACGATTTTCTCCGGCCAATCAGTGATCAGCAGAGTTTACACGTCACGTTTTGGTAACGGTACGGCTTGCATGGAACCTCGACCGAAGTGGTACTAAAAAAGTATCAGGTACAGTACCCAGTGGAAAACCCCCCAAAAGTGAACCGTACCGTACCGTGCCGTACCATGCAGTGGAAAAGCGCCATTATTGTACCTTTAGGGGTACAACAGCTTGTCACTGGGGTAATACCCTCAAAGTGACACTTCTGTACCATTTGTACCCCTAAAGAGTGCATACTAGCACCTTAGAGTAGTAGCATGTACCATTAAGGATGTAGTGTGCACTCATATGGTACTATAATTAACTTTTAAAGGATAAATAAGATACAAATGTGTCACTTTGAGAGTACTGCCCCAGTGACAAGATGTTGCACTCCTAAAAATGATTGTTTTGCAATTTTATTCAGAAAGTGAACAGTAGGCAGTGAAAGTGGCCATGTACAAAGTGTTTCTTGGAGGTTATAGTGTTTCTTATAGGTTATAAAACAATATCATGTGATTTTTACGTACGCCAGGTGGCCTGTAAATGCAAATGGTAATTCTCCATTGAAGTTTTGCTAGATATTTCTTTATTCAAATTGCTGTAAAAACCAATTCATACGAACCTAAAATTTTTTGCTAAATTGACATGTTTCCATTGGTCATATTTTCAATCCGCAACTTCAATTTGCACAATTTAAAAGGTAATGGAATCACATTTAAAGACAACATGGTGGATGTAGTATGTTGGAATTTCATTCATACTAGTTATAGTCATACTATTTAGAGCATGTTTTTTTTTTTAAAACAAAGTTCTTCATTAAATGTAGGAGCTACTCAGACCATATGTGATTTTGCAGCTAGACAGACATTTAGGAAACTCTATCGCCCCCTTTAGGACTGGGGTTTACTATCGCGACAGAACCATAAGCATGTACAGTGGAACTGTGCAATTGCAATTTCTTGGCCCACATTCACATCTGTTTCACATGTGCTCTTGCAAGGATGGCTTCTGGTGAGAATGTTGAATGAACTACAAGGACAAACACTCCAAGTGTATATTTGCAAAGGCGACAAGTAAAAAACACTCGTCTGGTTCGGTTCTCTTCTGCATATGCACTGCACTTGCCTGAAACATCTCCTCTGGCAAACACACACACATACAGACCAAGAGATAAATCCAACCCCAGGTCTGTGATATGAGCCAGGCGGCTGGGTTGTGACAGTGAGGAAATTTTCCCACCGGCTAATCGACCTGATGTCACACCGGTTATAACGGTGTCACCGTGTGGGGGGGCCTTACAATACCCTGTAAGCGCCGTGCGTGTTTTACCTTGACTTTAATATCAGCGGCAATTCTGCGTCAAGCACTGTTTAAATAAATCAGCAAATACTGTGGAACCAAATAAATGAGAAACGAATGTTTTTTTTTTTTTTTTTAATATAACTTGGATCAGGTTGTTTCTCAACCGGGGGGCGAGAGATAAAACTACAATATAATATATTCACTAATATTATGACTCGCCTGTTAAGTCGATTTCTTACTGAGGCGGTAACAAACCTCATGGAGGCACTGTTACTTTCAGATGTCGGTATCAATAAAAATGGGTTTACTTTTATTCAAATTGCTAGCTATAAGCGTGTCAGCAGTTAAACAAAGTCCAGCTTCTATCAAAACGAATGGAGAAATGCCTCACTTTCACAATAATTACCTGAAAGAGCTCCCATCCTTGAAAAGACTGATTTTGATCAAAATTTGGATCTTGAAGCAAAATCAGAGCATTGGGACCTTTGTGGCAATGCGAGTTTCTGTTCAAGTGAACTCAACTAGGTTCTAATATTTGGTTTACGATAAACTACAATGCATCAACTCTATCCTGAGAACTTCATCTCTCAAGTTTTCCAAGGCATTGGGACTGAATAAACCGCCCACTCCATGAGGCATTGACGTATGCACTGGAGGAACATACAGAACCATGAGACCAATCACTTTCTTCATGTTAGTGACACACCTAAAAACATACGCACGGGCAGCACAGGACTCCAGTCTGTTTGCGTTTGTGACCCGAAGCCTAACCTGTGACGTCAATTTAAATCAAAAAGGTTCTCTGGAGAAGATGAAGTCAGTGCTGTTCTCCATCCAACCCCAAGGCTTCAGCCAGCATTTCTCCAAGAGAAGGTCAGGTGTTTACTTAAACAACATGACCGTTTCAAGTAACTACAAGCATGCACTGGTTAAATCATTCAATAATAAGTGGTCACATTGATGAAATTTCAGAACTACACAAGTCTACAACACTTAGTGAATTCCAAGAGTTTTAATTTAGCATGTTACGAAGTCAACAATACTATACTGTAACATTTTTAAATTCATAGCAAAATGTGTAAAATAGATGGTCTTAAAGGCTTGATTAAAAAATAATAATAAAGTCATTATTTTTGTTTTCTTTGTGCACAATAATTATTCTCGTAGCTTCATAAAATTACCGTTGAACCATTGATGTCACATGGACTATTTTAATGATGTCCTAAATATCTCTCTGGGCCTTAAAATGGTAGTTTCCTTGTTGTCTATGGAGGGTCAAAAAGTTCTCAGATATCATCAAACATATCTTAATTTGTGTTGTGAAGATGAACGAAGGTCTTACTTGTTTACCACTTTGAATATTAGTTACATTGATAATTGTCTTAATTTTAAGCAGTTGTTGTTATGAAAATATATGGCTTATGAAAATATTCACAAGATCACGTAACTTTTAAAACAGCCCTCTGTCTGTACCGCCGTCATTTACTTGCCCATTTTCATCACTTTCGCTTTAATTCTCCTGTACTGACTCGTTCACTAAACTGAACATCCAATCAGTTTTTACTCGAGCAGACGGCCCAGACGCCCTACATGTTGAATCATGCAAATTACCACCAATGTGAGACCGATGAGAGCCAACGAGTGGAACACACCAAACAAACTATAGCCCCACAGACGCTCACCAATGGCCCAATGTTGGCTTGGTGTGTCCCGGGCTTTAAGCTTGTTTGAATGCACAGTTTTTTCAATGATGTTCAGTACTAAATTAAATAATATAACTTTGATCAACATTGCTTTCCTGCTAGAACAAGCCCGAGCTCATTTTCCAGTCTTGTCAGTTGATCTGTAGGCTGGTTTTAGAGGGGCAGCCAAAACAAGCCTGGCCAGCCTGTGTCCACAGCTAAGCCAGTCTAAACCAGCTAAGAACAGTAAACCAAGTGTTTTTTGTTTGTTTGTTTGTTTGCAGCAGGCTCTTGACCGTGTCTGCCATTTTGGTAATCTGTCTTGAAAAATATAGATGAGCCTTTGCGTTGGAAGTGCCCCTATAATACCTTGATTAAGTTGCGTGACATGAATAGCTACTATTACTAGGAATGTCTACCGTTTAACTTCCTATTTTTTAATAGTAGGCAGAATACAGTGTTGTACTGATTAAGTTGCATGCTAGTTTTTTCCATTTCGAACACAGCCAAGCACACTGGAGCAGTGCTGACTTCTGATGGACTGAAGTAATGTCACCCCTCAGAATGTTCCAGAGTAACAGGGCTGACTTCATCGTTCAGCTGTTGTGATCTCCTCGGCTAAGTGCTAAGAGCTTTCTAAGCGCATGCCAGCAGTGAGCAGCGTTTATTAAAAGAGGGAAGGGATGTCTATAACACACGACATGATTTTGCACTTAGGGTGAAGCTTTCATCCCCCAAGCACTATAGTCAGACCCTCCTTTACGTTTTCAATACATTAACGCATGGTACCCGCTGTGAGACCCTGACATGAGAAATATGACGAGCTCACGCCCTGTTATTTGGGTGTGCGCTAGTGTGTGTCTGCAGGCCGATTTCCTGCAGTGTAATTGACAGTTGCTGAGCGCAGCACGGCTGTGGAGGTGGCAGCTGAAGCTTGGCGAGGGACGAGAAGGGCAAGGAGACGAGGAGAGACGTTTCTGCTGTTTGTTTTGAAACTCGAGGAGAGTGTGGGGCATTTATATAAATTACACCAACCTTTATCACACTCAACAATATTACAGAAATGCAACCATATTAAAACATTTGGTAAATTTTGTAATGGCTTTATGTGTCTGTTCTCATCGTTTCTTCATAAGACTCACCTTTAGAGTTGCAAGCAACTGAGTCGGGACAGCCTTCTCCTGGTAATGCTAACTAGAGTCGTGTTACACGGAGTAAACATTGTTCTAAGTTAAGCAAGGATTTCTGAGCGATGACTTTAGGAGGATCAGGGAGAGACAAATTGGTACAAATGCACAGGTGTCCACTTTTGCATTATCATCCTAGCAAATTCTTGCTCCAAAACTGTTGACAAATGCAGATATTTTTAAATAGTTCATCCAAAAATGAACATTTGGACAACTTTTGTGGTACTTCAGTTATTTTTTGGAGTTTAATCTTTGGAAGAACAGCGCAAATATTTGTTACAATTAAAAAAGGAATAAAGTAATTAAAAAAAATATGACAGTAGGAAAAGGTTAAAAGCCATGAAATATATGTATTTTTCTCCCTCCTCTTATGATGTTCATCACAAACGAGGAACACAAATTTTGCACGAGAACGCTAAAGTTTAGAGAACAAAATCAAAAGTTTAACGAGCAAAAACAAAAGTTTAACGAGCAAAAACAGAAATTTAACAAACAAAAACAAAAGTTTACTTAGCAAACACAAAGGTTTAGCGATCAAAAACGAAAGCTCAATGAGCAAAGACAAAAGTTTATCGAGCAAATACAAAAGTTTATCGAGCAAAAAACAATATTTAACGAGCAAAAGCTAAAGTTTAGCCAGCAAAAAAAGTGTAATGTTACAAGCAAAAACAAAGGTTTAATAATCAAATAGAAACGTTTAGAGAGGAAATGCAAATGTTTATTGGAGGAATAGAAAAGTTTAACAAACAAACTACAGTTTAATGAACAAACAAACGTTTAGCAAGTGCAGCTCAATTTTATCGGAGGAATGCAAAGTTTAACAATTAAACAACTTTAATTAGCAAACAAAGTTTAGTGTGCAAACACAAATGCAAAAGTTTAACGAGAAAATGCTAGTTTCTCAGTGAAATGCAAATGTTTTTGAGAGAACGTAATGCAACATTTTGCAAAGGATTGCAAAGTCAATGCAAAAGTTATTCAACTGAATGCAGAAGTTTTAGAAGCGAACGCAAAAGTTTCTTGGGGAATGCAAAAGTTTAACGAGTGAAAACGAGGTTAACAGGTAAATGCTACGTTTCTAGATTACATGCTAAGGGAACTCAAAAGGTTTTGTTAGACAACGCAAATGCATTAAAATATAATGTTCCTCCCATCTCATTTTTTCCCCCATGTCCCTTTAGGCGCTCCGTGTGAATGTTATGAGGGTGAGTAAATTATATTTAAAGAGCTATTCCTTTAAAGACAGTCCAAATGTCTTAAACAGATGGCAAGTATTTTACAGAGTAGAGAACATGTTGTCTTCATTTGCTTGATACATTTTTGGTTGCTAAATAGTATTGGTCACTCAAATGGTTATTGTTATTCAACCATGGCAATAACACCGTAAAGAATAATTCCGGGTTTTTACAGCATCATAAGCTCCTTAAGCATTGACACATGCACACACTCACCTCCAGACTTCTGTCCTGTGCTAAAATGAGGTGCAGGCGGCTGCAGTGTGTTTGTGTTGGACCCTGAAGGTCGTAGGTCAGTGGTCTTTCGCTGCAAAAAAATAACACCAATATCTGCATATTAAGGAATGTCTAGCTTTTGTCAGATGCACAATCACACACAAAACAGTGTCTATATCACACACACAAAACAGATGCTGCATACAGAGATAATTAACTGTCTACTGCACACTTGACAGTGTTCAGACAGCGTGACAGATGTGAGACTGCAAAGACAACAAAGCTCTGTTCCAAAACATTCAAGCTTCCCATGCAGGCAGCATTTTAAAGCATCACGGGATCCAAAATGAAACTCAATTATGCTGCCTCCTAACGTACTTCATTTCAGCCAAATTCTAAAGCAGCATAACATGCATCTTTTGCAAAGGTGGCGATCCAAAATCGCTATGCCAAAAACAAGAAATGCAAGATGGCAAACAAGAGAAATGTTGATTATAAATAAGCATATTTCTTTCAATAGACAGTGTTCTTGAGTCTTGTGTTTAGCAATATGTGCTGCTGCCTGAAATGCTATAAATCACTCACTTGTGAGGCGTCAGAGCAGTCAGCCTGCTGCCTTATAAGGCAGCTGTCTATGTAGGAACAGTAGTAGGCAGTGAGGTTTAGAACACAGCCAATATTCTCACCTGAGGTAGAACACTGTTGGAACACTTGGCTGAGACGTCCACATCTGGAGACAAACACAAAATTATTCAATAGAACGATGCATCTATAACAAACAAAATGTAAAATACAGAAAATAAATGGCTAATTTATGAAAAATGGAAACACCTTAGTGCAGGGAACAATTCTCACTATTAACCAGTTGCTAATTAGCATGCCTATTATTAACATATTGGCTGTGATTATAAAACACTTATTCTGCATGACCAGTGTTGGGGAAAGTTACTTTTAAAAGTAATGCATTACAATATTGCGTCACTCTCTAAAAAAGTAACTAATTACGTTACTTTGTTACTTTGTATGGATAGTAATGCGTTACGTTACTTTTGCGTTAATTTCACGCTACTTTTTAAATATGAGCAGGGCTTGATTGTTTGTTTTTAATATAAGAAGTTCTATTTATAGCAAATGTAAAGCCTTTCACACCAAAAAGTGTAAAAAATAAACCTCAGGCTGAAGGACGAGTAAATCACGTCTGTACAGAAGAACGCACGAGAAGTTCAGCAATAAAAAAACAATCAAGCACAATTGGTAATGTAAAGTCATCGTTGCTTATGTTGAACTGGATCATTATTAGTGCTTATTATTAGTTGAACTCATTTTAGTGCTTCAACTTAAAACATTTATTGCAATTAGTTGCCAAGACAACATTTCTAGTTTTTAATTATAATGACAAAAAAATTAACTAGTTTTAGTCTGCAATACAAATACTGTTTTGTCATCACTGTTTGATTATTTCAAAGAAAGACTAGAAATCAAAAACATATGTTCTAGCATAATATCATGTGGTAGTTGTTATTTTCATCGATGACACGGCCATATATGTGAATTAGCTCATGTTTAACAAACAAAGAAGTGAGGCAACTCTATGAGGTTCATGTGAGGTCTTGGAACAAGAGGACACCAATGGAAAATGAGCGTTTACCTGTTTTGCTTTGTGTGTTGTTGGGGATTTTGGTCTGTGCAGTGACTAAGAGTTCATATGTGTGGTCTTCTTCTAGAGGCTCGGGGCGTTCATCCACACTGCTGTTGGTGTAAACCGCCTACAGAGAGAGAGAGAGAGAGAGAGAGACGCTGATATAAAAACCAGTCGCTTATTTCACAGTCCCTACCACTTTACGAGCAGCAGTACAATGAAACCGATGACCGGTTTAATACCAGTGGATAATAGTATTAAGTTTGAATGGCTGACATTTATATGACAGTCCAATGAGTGATGTTTTGCTGACACTGCATGAATGCATCAAAGGCTTTGTAAGAAAAGTCTGGCCCCCTACTTCAGTTGAGAGCAGCTCATAAACTAAGTGTTCAGAAGTTGTGACTCTAGAGACAGAGCCGGCGTGTTTTAGTATTGGTCGTGGGCTCCCGAGTCTTTCAGACAGAAGGTTTGCTGTGTGTTGCAGAGATCCACAGCATTAATATTCATGAGGATGGTGTTTGATTTGGGTAGACGTGCGGAAACAGCAGTCAGTGAGCGGAAAGATAGATTCAACAGTCTCTCGCCGCAATATTCATTGTTCGGCTCTCTAGAATGTGCACTGCTGCAGATCAATGTCTATTCATTACAGTCACAACACTTGTGTCATGTAGAAAGAGACATCAGAAGAAACACTGACAAAAAAGATTGAGGTACGTTGAGACACCATGTACTGTAAATATCATGATAATAGTTCACTATGTGTGACCCTGGAGCACAAAACCAGTCTTAAGTCTCTGGGGTATATTTGTGGAAATAGCCAAAAATACATTGGATGGGTCAAAATTGTTAATGATTTTTGGCATAAAAGAAACATCAAGATATTATGTAAAGATCATGTTCCATGAAGATATGTTGTACATTTCCTACCATAAATATATCAAAACTTAATTTTTGATCAGTAATATGCATTGCTATGAACTTCATTTGGACAACTTTAAAGATGATTTTCTCAATATTTAGATTTTTTTTTTTGCACCCTCAGATTCCAGATTTTCAAATAGATGTATCTCAACCAAATAATGTCCTATCAAACCATACATCAATAGAAAACGTATTTATCAGCTTTTAGATTATGTATGAATCTCAATTTTGAAAAATTGACCCTTATGACTGGTTTTGTGGTCCAGGGTCACAATATAGCAAAATACCATGGTATTACCACCACGATACCTCCACAGAAGATTTTTCTAAGGGAAGAATAAAACAAATAAGAAATGTTGATTGAAGTTAAACTAAAAGATGAACAATCCTTGTTTGTATCTGAAGAGATGACTGACAATTTGTAGAATTCTTTTGTTTTTATATATATACAAAATGAAAAAGGAGACATGCTGGGGTAAATCACATCTGCCTCATGGAAACACTGAGGCGTTTATCAACGATTCCAGACTTAATTAGATTTTTGTCAAATGTGAATCAAACAATGGATATGTGAACGGGGATTTTACCTCAGAGCTGAGATCCTCGTCCTGATTCTGTGGAGGATGACGCTCTCTCTGTAAGAAAAAGTCAACTAATTCACTATCAAACGTAGAAGATTTCTATTTTGAAGAAAATGCTCAAATAAATCACTTTGCAAAGTCTCCATCTAGTGGAGGAAGCTGAACTACACCCAATCTTCAGATTTCAAAGAAAGCTTTATCAAATAACTGCTTTATTGCATTTATTAAAAATAAAAAAGGGGGAAGGTTTAAGCACAACAAAGTTCAATAAATATTTTAAATTCGTTATTAATAATAACTTTATAATAAATGTATAATTTCTCTGCCAAGCAATATAATTAATTAACTGGATGTTTACCGTTGCCAAGAAATACATTAGGTTTTCATTAATATAGAATGTGTTTATTAATATTTTATGAGGGCTTTGGGAAGAGGCTTATCCAATAAAAACAATGATTTTATAAATAATAAATTGATTTTATAACATTTCCAAATCATAACTGCCCCATTTGCAAGATAATAAAATATTTCTTAAACGAAATAGAAAGAATAATGTCAAAGAGCTTAACAAAAGAAATACTCGTCCCCTGTAATTGGTTGTTTTCAGCTAACAGATGTTTTAAGACTGAAATATCTCACTCACATACACACACACACACACCTTCCCGGCTTCGCTGTCCGGTCGTCCGGAGTCTCTGTCCGATGACTTTCCGCTGGCCAGGCTGTCCAGAGACACACACGAGGACGCCTCAAACAGAGCTTCATACGGGCTTTCTTCCACAGGACTCGGAGCCAAACCGGATATGAGCTCACTGACCTGCTGCTCCATTTCTCCTGTCAAAACACAAGCGTACGCATTACAACATCTGCAGAACATCTGGAACACCACTACCACGAGCAGCAGCCATTTGATTACATTTCCTCTCACATCTGGCCTGCTAGACGTTCAAAGAAAAGCTTCTTACATGTTTATATATATATATATATATAAAATTTGGAGGGTGACAACAAAGTAGTTGAGAAAAAAGCAGAATGGAATCAGAACACGTCACTAGCTCGCATGTTAGAATTTGTTATTTCTACAAAAGTCACATAATCTCACTACATTGCATGTTTAATTCAGTGTCCAGAAATCTCACAGAAAAAACAGCTATTTTAAATGTTCTATGCAATTTTGTGTAAAACCAACTGAACTCATAGCAGTCCAATCCAATAATGAGAAAGGAAAGATTTCACTCTTCTAAATAATTAATATTACTTCAGTTTATTCATCACATTTTATATCTATAGAGAAGGTCTATGCACTGTACAGAGTATACATATTACATATTGCAGGAACAGAACAAGTATAGAATTTCTGCAAAAGTATACTAATTTTCAAACAAAAAGATGAGTGACTTCATCCTTCAGAGACTTTGTAAATATCACAATAATACAAAAACTATAATCTACTATGCAAAATCTCTTAAGTGACTGCTTGAGTTGGCCATACCAAAATAAATGCTTAAAAATCCAATAATTAAATTCGTCTTCTATTATTTAAGTTTAGTTAATTTCATGAAAAGCAATTAGTATTTGACTAACAAACAGACTAACAAATAATATTTTTTACATACACACATATAATTTTATTTTGTTGTTAAATTCCAATCAGGATATTTTATAATGGAGAAACTATACTTATAAAATTCAAGAACTACCTTTATTACTCATTTTATATCCATATTCCTCATCTTTAACAACTTAAGAAGTCTGTGGTTCATTAAGAATGGGCCAAGAGACATGAAGACTATACAGCATCATGCTGCTTTATTGTAAAAGCAATAACTGTGCATGCGACTGCAGCAATAGTCTGCATAGATGTGCACTGTTGCTAGCTAATAGTTAACTGTGCTCTTGTTTTAGTGGCTTCAAATAAGTTCATATTTCTCATAAATAATGTTAGTTTCTAATCTGATACTGTACCTCAGATTTGAGTTACCCTAACGCGGTTTCGGGTTTTGTATGTACTCAGTTTTATTTATAAATGGTACTAAATGTTATTATTCGCATTTAATTGAATTTTGTACTTACATTCACTCAATTCTTAAGTGTCATTTCAATGCTTTAAAATGTACCTAATATTTTAAGTGTGAACGTGTTTCATCGAGTGCTCCTGACCTTTTCTCTTGGGGCTCAGGCTCTCTTGAGGTGGAGGCACTGGTGGAGGAGGGAGGTTCGTGTCTGACGGACGGCCGCTCATATGAGCTTCAGCGAGAGAGAGAGAGAGAAGACAAGCGTGAAAACGATGACCTGAGGAGATTCAGTGATGTGTGTGATATCAGGTCCAGACGTACCTTGTATGAGTGCGGCGAGCTGCCGGCTCTTTTGAGAGGGCATGTCTCTAACAGTGTCCAGCGCTGTTAGATTCTTACGGTCCACGATATTCACATTGATACCTGAAAAACATTCCCACAGAGCGACCTGGGTACAATTTCAGTAAGTCAAACCATGTGTAATTTGTAGATTTGAGTTTATTTTTACCTGCGTTGAGTAGTTTTTGTACTACTTCTGTCTTTCCATATAGAGCTGCTTCATGAAGGGCACTGCCTTTCTCTGTCTGTTAACAAATAAACATTCATCATATGATACACAGGCGCATACAGCGACCCCAAAACATTTTAGACACTTAGATAAAAGCTGTGAAGGTTGGAATATCTTGTATGTTGTGTTTTAGGTCAGCTGATGGTAATAACAGAGTCCGATGGGGCATATCTGAACCCAACGGAGATGAGACACAGACCAGACAAACTCATTTTCACACTGCACCGGCTTTCTCAGCATGTTAGCAGACAAACCAGACTATGTCAATGTGTGTCGCTGCTCGGAGGACGTACTGAGTGAGAGACAGATGGCAGGTTGTTACTGTGAAGCGTGTGAGCAGGTTTCTCAGGTAGAGACGGGAGTGATCTGGCAACGTGCTAAAGAGCAGTTACTTTAAATCACGGCGAGATCAAACCGCCTGCACTGACTGCTGAAAGCCCTTTTCAAGTCAAAATTAAACCATTACAATTACAGAATATTACACAGGCGTAAGCTGCTTAAAATAAAGTGCATCAAGATTGTACTTAAGTGTACATGTAGCTGTGTAACAGACTCGGTCTGTATCATGTGTAACAGTAGCTGCCTATTACATGTCAATTATTACAAACTGTTCCATAACTTCGTTACATGGTAAGTACATTTTGTGTCATGCAAGTACAACGACTACTACTAAGTACTTAATTAGGTAATTACTCTGTATTATGACACCTTAAAATAAAGTGTTACCGGAAATTCCGTTAGTCCCTGCATACAGAAAATGTACATAATGCAGTACAGATGCAATTTTGTCCTAAAATGTCTTGAGTGCTTGAATGTGACTCGATTCCTGCTTAGGCCTGAATGTGAGATTGACATAAACAGTGTGTGGAAAGTTCAGCACAGACCCTGACCCCGCTCAGAACTGCTCTTCCTCACCTGGTAGTTGATATCCACGCCGGCGGCCAGCAGCACCTCCACCACGGGCAGGTGTCCGTTGCGGGAGGCCAGGTGGAGAGGGGTGTGTTTCTTAGTGTTGGAGCTGAGCAGGTTGGGATGAGCGCTGAGCAGAAGTTTGACCACCTCCAGTCGGCCGTAGAGCGCAGCCAGGTCGAGTGGCGTCTCAAACTTGTTGTTGCGCATGGTGGGGTCGGTCAGCTCCTCCAGCAGCAGCTGCACCACCTGCGTGTGTCCGTACTGAGCCGCACAGTGCAGCGGCGTCTCGTTGTCGTTGTTCTGCGGAGAGAAGGATGAGGACAGGAGAGGGAGAGGTTGATGGACAGAAAGGGGGATTACTTCAGTACCCGTGCCTGAAAGATCGAAAACTCAACATGACATCCAAGCGGCAAAGTTCACTATGAAACCGAGGAAGACTCTAGTAGGTCATAAAGCTGTGACTCTTTGGCATAGCTTTACATGAAGCTGGCTTTTTGAAGAATGAATAAAAAAACAGAGCAGAATAGTGGAAGATTCATAGCTTTTGGGACAAACCACAGCAGCCAAAAACCTGACTGAATTTATGAATGTGCACAAAACACTGACACCCTTAATCATCCCCTGATATTATGGAGAAAGACACTACAGAGCAGAGAAGAACATGCAAGCTTGACCGCATGCAGACAACGTGACAACACCTGCAATCATACAAATCAGTGTTTGCATTTCAATTTTGAGCACTGCGTGTAAATATAATATTTATAACACATCAGACTTATTTTTGTTAAATGTTTATGCTTGGGGAATTTATATCTTTGATGTAATTCTTTGATATGCATACATTAAGAGTAACTCAAAAGTTTTGTGCCGGTATAATCTTTTGATGTCGTTGAAAATATTTTTCTGCTCATCAGGACCCTGTATTAAACCGTAATATTGTGAAATATTATTAAGATATGTTTTTTTATGTAGATCAATGTTTAAAATGCTATTTATTCCTGCAAGGCAAAGCTGAATTTGTCACATGATCCTTCAGAAATCAGTCTTACATACTTATTATTTCCAGAGTTGACGACTGCTTCATATTTTTGAGGAAACTGAGACAAAGTTGAAGTGAATGACGTTTATTTGAAATAATTACAACTTTTATAAAGTTACAAAAGATTTATTATCACAATAAATTGATCAATTTATTGTGCGCTTGCAAGATAATGTAGACTGAAATATGATGCTTCAATTAAAGACAATTAAACAAAATGGCTCATTGTACTGAACACCTAGCACGATTAGCAAATTTACTGTAAGAAAGAGTCCTGAAACCCTGACCACTAGAGGGCGCTCTTATATATGCTTTGCTTTGCTAACTGAATTAGTGACATCTTCAGGGTATGAATATGTTACACACTAAACCCCCTGCAGCTCTAAAACACTCTGACTTGAGCTCTGATGGTACACACTAGAGGAATGATTGCATACCATTTGATTGGATGAATGTGAATGTCCTCTCAGAGATCAGTGTGTGTGTGTGTGTGTGTGTGGTGTGTGTTAGCAGTAGGTACAGCAGCAGATGCCTGATACACAGAGGAAGAGGTTGTGAAGGCCTCTGGGCGGCCGGCAGCTGGCACAAGCCACATCACACTCCTCCACTCTGAGAGTGTGTGTGTGTGTGTGTGTGTGTGTGTGTGTGTGTGTGTACGTGAGTGAGCGTGCGCGTGTGGACAGAGATGGGCGTGTGAATGAAAATGAGTGATGTTGCTGGTTTGGTGACCACACCCCAGAACTAAATAATCAGAGAAGGTAAAGCATGCTGTGTAAAACACAGATTCATTTGATCTATTATATTTGCATTATTAATTAATATTATTGTTACAATTTAAAATAACTATTGTTTGTTTGGTTTTGTCTTTAACATTATTTCAATATGAATATAACATATGTTTATTGTAAATTTGTATACATTATTATTTGCATTTTCATTATCATCACTATTATGATGATGATGATGATGATGATATTATTATTAAAGGATATTAATACAAAATAATTTAACAGTAAAATGTATTATGATTATAATTTTTGTTTCAATATAACAATTTTTTGGTTATTTTTTGTTAACAACTTTTATGAGTCCTTTGAACAACAATTCAACATTTTTACTACTGCCATAGGCAAGAGAGAGAGAGAGAGAGAGAGAGGGAGGGAGAAAGAGAGCGAGAGGCAGAGGGAGAGAGTGAGAGTGAGAGAGGGAGAGAGAGAGAGAGGGAGAAAGAGAGAGAGAGAGAGGGAGAGAGTGAGAGAGGTGGAGAGTGAGGGAGAGGAGAGAGAGAGAGAGAGAGAGAGAGAGGAGAGAGAGAGAGAGAGAGAGAGAGAGAGAGAGAGAGAGAGAGAGAGAGAGAGAGAGAGAGAGAGAGAGAGAGAGAGAGAGAGAGAGAGAGAGAGAGAGAGAGGGAGGGAGGGAGAGAGAGAGAGAGGTGGAGAGAGAGAGTGAGGAAGAAAGAGAGCGAGAGGGAGAGAGAGAGAGGGAGAAAGAGAGCGAGAGGGAGAGGGAGAGAGGGATAGAGAGAGAGAGGGAGAAAGAGAGAGAGAGGGAGAGAGTGAGAGAGGTGGAGAGTGAGGGAGAGGGAGAGAGAGGGAGGGAGGGAGAGAGAAGAGAGAGAGAGAGAGGGAGAGAGAGGGAGAGAGCGAGGGAGAGAGCGAGACGAACACACAGAGAGAGAGAGAGAGAGAGAGAGAGAGAGAGAGAGAGCTCCAAATTACATGACCTAGAATTCACCACAAAAGAGCAGCTAAACCATTTAGACAATCCCATAGCATTAAATGAACTAATAGACAAAATTAAATCCCTAAAAAATCAAAAATCCTGTGGCTTGGATGGAATATCTAATGAAATGCTGAAACATAGCAGCTCCAAATTGAAAGATGCTATTCTGAAATTATTCAATCTCGTATTAAAATCAGGGCACTTTCCTGAAATCTGGAAAGAAAATCTTATAACTCCAATTTTTAAACGAGGTGAGAAGTATGACCCAAACAACTATAGAGGCATCACAGTCAGCAGTAACCTGGGAAAACTATTCTGCTCCATTATTAATGACAGATTAGTTCAGTTCATTCAAGAACACAAACTTCTAGACAACTGTCAAATTGGATTTATGCCAAAACAGAGAACATCAGATCACATTTACACACTCCACACACTCATTCAAAAACACGTTCAGCAGAAAAAGCAAGGGAAAATATTTGGTTGCTTCATCGATTTCCAAAAAGCCTTTGATTTGGTATGGCACAATGGACTTTTCCTAAAACTTATCGAAAGTGGAATAGGAGGAAGGATGCATGACATCATAAAGGACATTTACAATGGGAACAAATGCTGTGTCAAAATCAATGACAAACGAACTGATTATTTCAGTCAGACCAAAGGAGTTCGTCAAGGCTGCAGCCTCAGCCCGACTCTAATTAATATCTATATTAACGAACTGGCATCAGCACTTGATAAGTCCTCTTGTCCTGGTCTGACCCTCGAGGGTAGAGAAATCAAATGCCTCCTGTATGCAGACGATCTTCTGTTGCTGTCGCCTCATGAAGAGGGGCTGCACCAAAGCCTCTCCATTTTGGAGAAGTACAGTAATGATTGGGCCTTACCGATAAACATGGAGAAGTCAAAAATCACGATCTTTCAGAAAAAGCCTCGTCTTGCTGACAAAAAATATGAGTTTAAAATTGGGGAAACAATTCTTAATCATGTAACCTGCTATAATTATTTGGGTCTGATGATCTCAGCCTCTGGGCAGTTCAATACTGCAATAAAAGATCTGACAGATAAGGCACGCAGGGCTTTTTACAGTATAAGACCCCTGATTAAATTCAACCCACCCATTAAACTGTGGATAAAAATCTTCGATAGCATCATCAAACCCATTCTTCTGTACGGCTGTGAAATCTGGGGCCTCAAATTTAAACTAAATTATGAATCATGGGACAAAAACCCTGTTGAAATATTCCACCTTGAGTTCTGCAAAAATATCTTGGGAATTCACCGAAACGCCCCAAATCTGGGCTGCAGGGCAGAACTGGGCCGATTCCCTCTGCTCTCTGAAATCCAGAAGAGAGCCGCGAAGTTCTGGTTCCATCTTTCAGACACGCCGACAGATAGCTACCATCACAGTGCTTTCACCTATCGGCAAAAAACACCCAGAGAGTGACCCCATGCACTATTTAGTGGAGAAACACTTGTAACACTTCCTTACGGAGTGCAGCAAATATAAACACATCAGAGATGCCTATTTCAAACAAATAGCGCTAGTGTCACCTGAATTCCAGCAAACGAGCAACACAGAGAAACTCTCGTATATATTGGGAGAGAAGGAAAAGTGCATCCACCTGGCAGCGCAGTATGTGCACTCCTGCCATCAAATGAGGGACAAAGGCTGAACCCTCCTCACCATTTACACTAGCTCTCTGTATTCTTTTAATCTATTGTTGTTGTTGTTTTTTTGATAAATTGGGACATGTATGTCTTTTATTTTCCCCCTTTTTTTATTAATCTGTATGTTTGTATAATATTGAATTGAATTGAATTGAATTGAATTGAATTGAATTGAATTGAATTGAATTGAATTGAATTGAATTGAATTGAATTGAATTGAATTGAATTGAATTGAATTGAATTGAATTGAAGAGAGAGAGAGAGAGAGAGAGAGAGAGAGCGAGGGAGAGAGCGAGGGAGAGAGAGAGAGAGAGAGAGAGAGAGAGCGAGGGATAGAGCGAGACGAACACATAGAGAGAGAGAGGTCAGAGTAAGAGTCAATGGGACACAAAGGGAGAACAAAACTACACCTGCCGTACCCCCCCCCACAGACGAGAAAACCAAAACACAGCAAGCCCTTTATTCTTCACACTGAAAAAAGGAAATCCACAACACACACACACTAGAATCAGATCCCGTAATATCGGCTCTCACATCTTGAGAGCGACTGTGAGCTCGAGCGCAGAGATCTCCACAAACACAACAGATCCTGAGAGCCCTGAGCAAACACCTGGAGTCACCTCACATCTGATGAAGCTCAACCCCACACACACCATCCCTCTCACACTCTTCCTGAACACAGAGCTGTGTGACAAAGTCTTCAGCATAAAACCGGCTTCACAACAGATTCATGTTCATGTTGCTTCCGGTCCAGCGCTGACAGGAGAAGTGAGCTTTCACGTTTCAAACCGAAAGCACTGACATGTAAAAACAGCATGATGAAGCATGTTAGCGCTCATGCGCCCAGGAAGGAACTTCCTCTAAAGTGCTAATGGACTAGCTGAAATAATAAAGTGTGATGAGAAAATGACATAAAATAGGTTTTAATTTAAAACTGTGGAGTCACGGTCAGATGACTGGTGCTCATGCAGGTGATGCGAGTTTACTTCTGGCTTGCAAGCTGCAATATTTTATGATTTATTTTCGCCCTCTTCTTCCCATCATACGTTTACTTTCTACTGTTCAAGCAATGGAAGTGGTACAAAACAACAACTGGACTAAATTCTCTTCTCTTTTGTAAGTTGCTTTTGATAAAAGAGTCAGCTAAATGAAAACAGCTGCTTTATGAACTTTCAGACTTAGCTGCTTAGTGAAACAAAAACAAAAAAGAAAAGAATAATGATTTTCTCATGAATATGAACACCGCTACTCCTCGCATAAACAGAGGATAGCATGATGTGTCCGTGATTAATGACCAAATATAGGGTGAATCCCATTTCTCTATCTTCCCCTTCATCTTACCCCTGGCCCTTGTCCCTCGAAACCGAGTGGTAAGCACTAGGGGTGAAACATACCCCTATGAAATGAGACGCCACTTGGTTACTGTTACGTCATCATACATCGCCGCTAGCTGGCTGCTACGTCACCAGAGGAGACAAGTGTTGATCACAAACTCTCCGTCTAAAAGTGTGTGTTTGTCGATTGCGTGAGTTTTTTGCGTGAGAAGCGATGTTTTTTCTATTCAGAGAAACGCGGGACTGTTGTGCAAACCAGCAATGTAACGTTAGTGTGGAAAAATAGCGATTTTTAAAAACGTTTCAATTAAGAGCATGGTTGCAAATATATATGTATGTTACAGGACTGTGTAGAGCACAAAACAAGACTGTCGTAATTTTAAATCAATTATTTAAGCTGAAAATACTCTCTGGATGATCTGGCCGCAGTGTGTTCTGGGTTCCCCTTGGTTTCAAGTAAGCTCGCGAAAATTCTTGGTTTTAAGGGGTATCTACCCCTTCCCCTTACCCCTACCCCTCAATCAAACGAGAATTGGGACAGCCCTTACTCTCACGTGAACGCGCAAAACTAAGGGGAAGGGGTAAGACAGAGAATTGGGATTCACCCTAATATAGTCTGTTCCAGCATAGTTCTTGCCAACTGAAAATCATTTTAGTTTAATAAAATATATACAAATTAGATGAAAAAATAAACATACAGTATTTAAATTTAAATTAGAAATGTTTTATTTTTTACTTTTATAACTTTAATTATAATAATAAAATAGTTACTGTTTTTAACATCAATAACAATATTATTGCAAATGTTGTATTCACCATCAAATCAAATCAAATCATCTAAATAATCATCTAAATCATCATCTAAATAATAATAATAATAATAATTAGTAATAGTAGTAGTAGCAGCAGCAGCAGCAGTATTATGTCAACAATATCAATACAAATAATTGTATACATTTTTAATTCAGCATAATTACCATTGCTATTACAACTAAAATGATTAAAAATAAATCTGAAGCACATTTAAAACATCAAATTTAGATGAAAACTAATACTTGAAAAAATTAGAAATTTTGCCCTGGCAACTAACATAAACAAAAGGTAAGCTTAAGTACTAAAATGAACTAAACTAAACTAAATAAATAAATTCAAGCTACATCGAAATATTTAAAACTAGAACTAAAATCAAAAAGCATGTAACCGTGTAAAACCATACTTAAAACAGAAATGGAAAATATGAAATAACTACTTCAAAATATTAATAAATGTATAATAGTATATAAATCATACATAATAGTATATAAATACTATCCTGTGTTCCTCTTATAAAGTTATCATATCAAAATGTACACCAGTCATAGACTACATTTGGCACCTTTGGCTCCTCAACTGCATGGAAAACAGCTACCAGCACATTTCTCAAAATACCTCCTTATGTGTCCCACGACAGAAAGTAAATCATACAGGGTTGGAACAACAAGAGGGTGAGCAAACAATGACAATTCAGTTTTTTGGGTAAACCACCCCATTCACAAAGTGATGGCCTTTCCTTTGCTCCGGACTAAACATGATAAAACGAGTGCAAACCGGCGGAGCTCAGCTTTCTGGTCACGCTCCTCTCTCTGGGTTTAATAAGCCCGATGACTCCTCAGCTCAGAGAACTGTCATCCCGCATCTGATCGCATGTATGAGAGCACATGTGCCCTTCCTGAGGGAACAAACACTTTACAACAATACACACACTAGTTTCACACTAGCTTATTCACAATTTCACTGTATGAAATCCAGCGTTAATACACAGACACACAGAGACATAAACGCAGCCTGGCGTGTTGGCATATGAGGGGATTATCTGAAGGGTTATGATATGCAGCATCCCAGGTCAGGTCAGCGCACATGCGTACAGATAAGGATAATCACTGCTGAAAGCTGACCTACCACGTGATGTCATACCCGTTACATCATCAGCACATAACCTGAGAGAGGGGGAGGGGTGATTACATCATCAGTGTGTGCCCGCAGGAACAGCTGCTGCCTCCAGAGCAGCGCACGAGAGGAACACTCAACAACACTCACACACACACACACGCACAAACTCTCACACTCACTCACAGACACACAAACTACAGACATCTCTCAGTTTCCGTCAAGCATCTAAACACATGTCGCTCATATATGAGCACTCTCACAGATGTGTCATCTCTCTGGAGGCAGTGCTTTCACATTATCCACACACCGAACCAGAACACCGCATTTCTCACAGAGACTGAAGGGTGTTTGGTACCTACACATAAAAGCTTTCAGAGCCAAAACAAAAACCTGTTCTCGCTACACAGCTGATGTGATTTTAAACCATTAATGTCACGAAGAGACCACGAGTCCTGATGCACAGACGCTTCTGAGAAATCTCCAGAGTCTCTGATCTGCTAAAAAACCTAGTGAGCATTTTCTTCTTAAGAAATTTATATTTTTATTCAGCAAGGATGCATGGAATGAATCAAAACAGACAGTGGAGACTTTTACATTGTTACAAAATACTTCCGTTTAAAACAAAAGCTGTTCTATTAAACTTTCTAATTCATCAAAAAAATCAAAAATACATATTGTATTATGGTTTCCGCAAAAATTCAAAATATTATTCTCATTTCTGAAGGATCATGTGACATTGGAGTAATGATGCTTAAACTTCAGCTTTGATCACAGGGATAAACTACAATAGAAAACTTGTAATATTTCACATTATTACTGTATTTTTGACCAAGTGAATGTAGCAGAAAGCATGGATTCAAGCATACATGGTTAATTCACTGGAAATTCTCATACCTGGAAATACATTCAATTCAGAGCAGAAATTCAGTTTGATCGGTCTAAACACCACACATTGACTTCTTGGTTTAATCAATACTAATGATGCAAAGCTCAAAGCTGCATGTCTTGCAGTGTTCGGAGATCTGAACTCTTGTCATATCTATACGGTCTAGTGTAAATCTTTAGAAACAGTGAACAGACCTGTAATGTTGGTTGGGATGTAACTGTGATGACAAGGCAATATTTTCTGCAGATCTTCACACGGACGGTGATAACTAGGTCATCTGAGAGCGAGCGAGGTTCCCCACAGACATAATCAAGGGAAGCGGAGATGAATGTGTTTTAGAAATAAGGCTCTCCTGAAACACCGGAGTGAGTAGCGGCTGTATGAACGGGTACGAGTGTGTTTGATTTATATTAGGCGTGGTGGTTTTTTATTATCTGTTTGTCCATACAGAAGAACAACCTTTTCTAAAGCATTTTTTAGATTGATTATTGCACTATTGTAAGTTATGCTTGCAGGCACGTCCACAAGTCTCAGGTTCCTCCGTGATTTTAGGAAGATGCTTTTTCGAAATATGCAATGCTTGTTGTGTTCATCTCAAGATGCACGGTTCAGTAAGGACTATGAACCCATCTGTATTTTATTATTGCTTTTATTAATATTGTGAATTAGTTACCATTTTAATATTTCTTTTTTTTTATTATAGCTTAACTTTATAGCTGTATTTATTAATGTATTTAATTTAATTTAAATTTTAGTACTTAAACTAATTCATTTCAGTTAGTTGCCAAGGCAGCTTTTGAAAATAATATTTATATATTTTATTTTATATCAGCTTTATTTCAAATGATGTAAAATAGAAAGAAGTGATTAATATGAACATGACAGCATTGATAATAATAATAATAATAATAAAAATGAAATACAATAACCCGCTTGAGACACAATAAAACATTTAAAAAAAAAAAAAAAATCCTCATCTGTTTGCTGATGTGCTGCCGGGTTCGGCTCCTCAGCTATCCAGCCAAGACACTGTTTCCATGACTACACTCCACCTCTCTCTCTCTCTCTCTCTCCGGCTCATAGTGCACACTATCTCACCCCTCACACTCTTTCTGACACTGATGCAAGCCGACGGCTACACAAAAAAGCTTCTTGACTTTCGGTGTGTGTGTGTGTGTGAGTGTGTGTGTGTGTGTGTGTGTGGGACACGGCAGGTATGCTAGAAACACCATTTAACAATCACAAAACGCCCTGAGTGAGAAACACGTCCACAAACGCTCGTGTACGACACCGATCTGTGAAGCCCCTCTGTGCTGCTGAATGAAGAAGGACAGCACAGAATACAGCTGCTTTTGAAGGTTAGGTGTGTAAGAGTTCTCAATGATCAAACGTGCTCTCTTAGCCCATTATAAACTGCAAAGGCTTCTGATGGATTATTCAGTACTGGGACAAAAAAACAACAGGACAACATTTTATATATTAAGAAATTATAAACAAATCAACCGCAAATAAAGAGCAAAAAAAAATGTAAATCCGTTAAAACACGTGCCAGTTTCTTACAAATGTAATCTTTGTATGTATGGTTTTTGTATGCATGATGTCAGGTTCAGTTTTTTTAACGTATTAAATGTTTTTATAAAAAATTGAAATGTATTGATGTGGTATAACACCTTTAATACATCTGAGGGAACATCTTTATTATTTAAAAATTATTATATTTTTCGATGTAAAAATACTTCAACAAATCCTGAATTTGTAAATAATAACTTTTAATAATAATTGAATGATTGTAACATTTAATTTTATGACAAAAAATATTAAAACATTTCCCTAGACCTTGAATTAATGTGATTGTGGGTATATTCATTATTTTCAAAAAAATGAAATGAAAAGTAAAAAAATATATAATAATAATACAATTAATATACATAAAATGAGGAACTACAATTTTTGTATTAATATATATATATATATATATATATATATATATATATATAGTTTTTTTTTATATATATATAGTTTTTAATACATTTTATAACCTAAAATAAAATAAAATTCAAATTAATTTATTTATAATTAAAAAATAGTTAATAATAATTCATAATTCTTTTAAGAGACTTGACAGAGTTATGATGGGTTTGCAGAGGTCCTCTCTACGATATCATTTTTCCTGCAGGTTACTATATGTGGCTTGCACCAAAAATATGTTTTAAAAAAAAATTATAATATGGAACTTTTCTAAATTATTAAAATAAAATATACATAATATAAAGTAGATCTTTATAAATCATTTCATAATTATTTCTACGGTCTTTGAAATGTGGTTAAAGTTCTGCCGGTAAACACATTTATGGTAAACCAATTCAGGTAAACAATTCCTTTCTCGTCTGCCATTCGTTGAGTTTGGGAACCCTGTTTGAAATCCATCATGTTAGCAATTTCCTAAAAACGCCCCATTTCAGCTTTAACCGTCATGAAATGCGCTCACACACAAACAAGACTCCCGTGAGATAATCACAGCAGTCTGTCGGTGGTCAGACGTCTTTACAAATATACTCCGCATACGTGTGCTTAAATAACCCACAAGCATGAGGAAAGAGTGAAGCGACACACCGTCCCGAGTCCCGACACAAACCAGACAAACCCAGGAGGTAAAGCGTGCAGGTCAGAGGTCATGGGTACACACCTTGGCATTAATATAGGGGTCAAATGGGCCGCAGCGTTTGAACTCAGTGTGGTCTAGAGTGCTCTGGGAGAGGGGAGAGAACAGGAAGGAGATGTGTTCAGCCTCACACACACACACACACACACACACGACTCACTGTTATTGAATGACATGATCGAACCACAGGCTGGCTTACAGTCCGTCGAATGATAAACGTCACATGAGAGATTATTTGTGAAAAGTACATCTAACTAGAATTAATCAAAATCAGAAAAATCTGAACTATCAAATGATAATTTGACCAATCGAACGAAGGAGAATAAACCAACCTTTTGAAATGACCAAAAACTGAAATGAAACAAAAGGATGTTATCAATCCAATCCCAAAAAATATACAATTAATTCAGAATAAATTATTAATACTAATAATTTCATTTCAATGTTTCATTTCATTTTGAGACATTCCATGCAAGCAATAACAAAGGTGTTAAAAGAAAACTGTGATTATTATGTTACTGAATAATATTGAGTGCATCACTGCAGAATAATAAATGCACGAAAGCCTCTCTAAATGATGCAAAACCTTATTAGCAGACAGACTGTTCCTGCTTTCCTCTGGGGACATTTCAGACAATACAACCCTGTGCAATAATAGACAAGTGCAGGTGCATATGAATATTCAGCTTCATTTGCTGAAGGATGTCACAGTGTTGGAAATAAACAGGCAACGGCTTCAGAACAGGACGGCAGTGAGAGCAGAAAACGCAGACTGAAGCCGATGCGGAGACAATAAACGTCAGCGTCACTCTGTGAACATGCAAGATATTACTTGTCACTGGCGTTAGCAGTCAAAGCTCATATATTCTAAGTATTGTTTACCTACATGTGAACCATTGTGTCTTTCAAACACAATGATAACCGCAAAAACTTCAACATAACAGAAATGATTTTAAATGTCAAAAAAAGAGCAAACACTAGCAGGTCTTGTTGGTAACCAAACAGTTACTGAATTCAATTTTTTTTTTAATCAATAGATGCCAGCAACTGTTTGGTTACCAACGTTCTTCAAAATATCTTATTTTATGTTCAACATGAGAAAGAAACTCAAACAGGTTTGGAACAACTTGAGGGTAAGCAAACGACCATTTACATTTTAGGGTTAACTATGCCTTTAAACATACTTTTTTCACATCTCTCACTATACTTTACTACTACTTTAGAATTATTATACTACTATGGTTTAAAACAATATGCATGAGAGTACTATACACATTTCAATCAGTGCACTACAAGTCAAAAACACTTGCACTCAATGGAAACGTCAGTGTTTATATTCAGATATTGGTAGTTATTGATTCAGCACCTGAATGTGGTTAATCTGCAACTATAGTTTTCTAAAGTTCACTGACATTGTATCAATTCAAACTTTCGCAGCTGATGCAGACAAAGTAAAACCATCATCCAATGTCATCTTCAACTTTCACCCTTAATACAAGTCTAAAAAACCCTTTAAATTCACCCAGATGTGTAAAAATAAACTACCATGTATTGAGGGTGAGATGTCACTGAACTCATGTTTAGCTTTATCTTCACTTAACATGTAAATGAGAGCAGTGTGAAGAAGCTGTAAGAGGAAGCGACATCTTCCAGATAAACTGCAGCTATTTCTAAACGTGTCAAAATATATCTGAAACTACTGAATTCACACAGTCAGCAAAACATGTGCATAACTACAGCACAGTTTAACGTCTACAGGCATTGTTTATTCAGACTCGCCTTTCAGTTTGAAACATTTACTACTAGTCATAGCACAAAATAAACATGAATATCATCAGAGCAGTGCTGCCCATAGACATCATGCTGTAGATAAGCCAGAATACGCCTGTGATCTGAGGTGAAGGCTGCTCTGTGTCAGTGCTCAGACCTGTTCATTGAGTTTGGGGTGAGATGGACCCTGATGGATGAGGAGTTTGACGATTCGCTGGTCTCCCTTCCACGCCGCCAGGTGCAGAGGGTAACAGCCCTTGTTATCAGCGATGTTCGTCAGAGCCTCGTTCCGCAGAAGCACTTCCACCACCTCACTGAGAAAGATACATTAACATTTAATGCAAATATATTCATCCAAACAAAATCAACTATTATCCTTGGGGTCAAAGGTCATCGGGACTCACCTGTGTCCATTTAAAGCAGCGTGGTGTAGAGGTGTGTATCCAGTGCTGTCCACACAGTTCACATTTGGGCCCCTCCAGATGCTGTCAAAAAAAAATAATGCACTTTTTAATTTACTATCAAAATATTATAATTATTTCTGAAGGATCATGTGACACTGAAGACTGGAGTAATAACAGAAATACATTTAATTTTACAGTAAATTCAAACAGAAAACAGCTATTTTTAAATTGTAATATATTTCGAAATTGTACTGCTTTTAGTGTATTTGTGATCATAAATACATCCACGGTGAGCAGAAGACACTTTGCAAAACATTTTTACAAATATATTTTGACCGATAGTGTATTCAGTGACCTGTTAATAGTTCCCACTCTTTCTGATCAATGCATTTCCATAACTTTACCATTATTAAACACTTTTAATATTTTGTGAATGTGAACATTTAAAACAAAGACAAAATAAGCTTTAAAATAAACTAAAACTACTCCAAA
The DNA here is from genome assembly GCA_027422435.1 of Schizopygopsis pylzovi. Taxonomy (NCBI): domain Eukaryota; kingdom Metazoa; phylum Chordata; class Actinopteri; order Cypriniformes; family Cyprinidae; genus Schizopygopsis; species Schizopygopsis pylzovi. Next base: position 40,962,541 of record CM049816.1, read on the forward strand.
TCAAGATATTTCTCATATTTTCACTCTCAACTGTTTTCTTGTATATAATAATTATGCACTTTGAATAGTTATTGTAATTATAAAACTGTAATTTCTACATCTGGAAAAAAAATCCTAAAAATTAAGCAAATCTTGTAATTTCATGCGTATTTTGTACACTTATGAATACTATTTTTTCTAGTTATGCCAAGCTCTGTTTTTTTCCCCCAATAGAAATAAATAAATCAATTCTTATTCAATAAATTAAAAACCCGGGACTACTAATGTTGTGGTGGGCAATGCGGGGCTTTGGAGTCAAAAAGTTGAGATTCATTCATTTGTAATTTGATTCATTTTTGACCAATAACTTTGCATGAGTTCCTTTTTATCATGATTACTGAATAAGAGAATGTCCATATATCAGCTACTAAATGTAAATGATTATACTTGTATAAAAAAGAAAGAAAACCTGAATGCATTCTGAACCTCTTGCAGACCATAACCAGAAAACATTTCAGAAGAGTTCAGAGGAGCCTGGATTGTGACGCCGTCCCTTGATAACCTTGTGAGAGTTCGGACTGTGAATGCTGGTGTAATGTATGATTCATCAGGTAGCTAACGCCATGGGATTGAACGTCACAGAACATCCTTCTCTTGCATGGACACTCAATTTCTAGCAAATTGGGCTGGCTAGATTTGATAACGATAATTATTGCGTTATAATTTTCCTCTAAAACGATATGACTAATTCAAAAATGTTCGATATAATGTTTATGCGCCAAAAGCGGAACGAAACCACGTGACTCATTTGACTCGCGCCACACGGCCGTTCCGCTCGGATCACAGTTCAAACTGCCGCGCGGCACGAGCTCACTAGAGCAGATGCGTTTACTCGGTCACGTGATCACTAAGCAGTGCCGTGAGATCCAGTCAGTAGGCGCGTTCGACTTAAAGCCGGCCTGCACCGAATGGTCAGTGTAAGACATCAAAGTACCATTCTGTGCAGCGCCGCTTTAAGTCGAACACGCCTAATGTGAGAACACAAGCCGAACATGAGAAACACTGTGCAACGAGACAGTCAGAGGCTTTTCAATATGCACATCGCCATTATTTACCATGGATTTACTGTAGTAACATTCACTGCACTATGGTATTGTGGCAGAAATGTGGGATGGATAACACACATTAATTATTACAGGAGTAATGGTATATAATTATAGTAAGTATGTGTGGTTAAGGCAGCTATAGCATGTGTACATATACTGAATGGTTTTCAGACTACTGTCTTTCATACAAATAGACTCTTAAAAACCATTTAGTTATATTTGACCATGTTATTGAGGTGCTATATGTGTGGTTTTAACTGTTTATCATTATTTAAATGTATGCTACTATAGGAGATAGTAATAAAAACTTGGTCAGAATACATTATACCATATAAAACTGAGGTTGCTACAGATGTTACTGATGTAAAATTACCTGATTTTGATAATGAACAAAAATGTTACTGCATCCTAACTCAAGCTACGATCAAATGTGTATTTCTAAGAGACAAAAAGTGATATTATTATCATTCATATTATGAGGCAACCCAAACCGGTTTCTTGATTTTGAAACAATATCAACTCATTAGAACATGCAGAAACTAAGAAATACATATCTATTTAGATTTATGTGTTAAGGAAAATTAATGGTCTGGTTTCTAAAACTTTCACTTTGGAGCAAAAATATGGCTTTAAACTTGAAAGAAATAAAGATTTGACATTTATCGTGATAATTATCGATATCGACTGATATGAAAATAATTATCGTGATAATTTTTGGGGCCATATCGCCCAGCCCTACGTCAAATATAATATATTCCTCATGAATACAGAAAACAAGTTGTTTTTTTACTTGCATGACACGGTTTATAGCAGTTCATGTAATTTAAACCGGAAATTTGTCAATAAAAAATTCATATTAAAATGGGTTATAAGTAGTAATAACTTGACAGTTTTTTAGTAGTTTATTCAATAATAAATATTAAAAAAGGGGAAATGTATAATAACGTTTTGAAAGGTTTTGCACACGCTCTAATTAATGAGAAATGATTAATCAGATTTTGAATGCATTCAAATTTCACTGAACATCCCGGACAGATTTTATGATTATGATATTCTGATCCAGCTCCTGTATAACTGGTATCTCAAGATTTGCATTTACATTTATTTACATTTATGCATTTAGCAGACGCTTTTATCCAAAGCGACTTACAGTGCATTCAGTCTATACATTGTTTTGTCAGTATGTGTGTTACCTGAGAATTGAACCCACAACCTTTTGCGCTGCTAACACAATGCTCTACCACTGAGCCACAGGAACTACAAGACTACCTGGAAAGGCACTTACATTCATTCAGAGGGCTATTTTTAAATAAATTAAATGGCTTAGCCGCATTCAAACTAATTAAATTTAACATGACCTTCCACAACTCCCTCAGCGTGCTTGTACTAAACAAAACAACCGCCTCCTTGTCTGTTCTCAAACACACACTGGACCTCACTGATAACAGCCTAAGGCTCTGTACCCGAACTGGAATAATTCCTCTTGCTGTAGCTGTACACATCTTGTATAGGATACAGGAGCTGTGAGGAGAAAAGGCCCTGATTCCCAGAGACTTGAAGAAGAGCGATCACGTGACGTGCTGCATGCACTCGCTCACTGTCAAGACAAAGAAGCACAAATGAAGACACAAAGCACACAGACAAAAGAGGAAGAGGAAAGGAGAAGCCGGTGGCAGAGAGGCTCTGAGACTGTGCTGCGGGCTCCACCCCTCTCGGCTTTTCTCTTCTCCCGCTCCAACTGTCTGCCGTCTCCTTCACTCCACACCATAGCAGAGAAACATCACACGGAGAGGGAAAAAGAGACCGCACGAGCAGAGAAACGTGTTGCTGATGCACAGAAGATCGATGTAATGAACCAACATTATCTGCCCTGCATTCAGTGATAACGGACTGAGAAAAAAAAAATATATATATATATATTAAATTGATAAAATGTGTCAGTAGAGATATTACAAAAACATCTATATTTCAAATAAAATATGTTCTTTTTAAACCAACTATTTTTGAATCAAAGTATCACTGTTTGCACAAAAATAATAATCAGCACAGCTGTCTTCAACATTGAAAATCAGAAATTATTCTTGAGCAGCAAATGAGCATAATTATATTGATTTCTGAAGATCGTGTGACACTGAAGACTGGAGTAACGATGCTGAGAATACAGCAATACATTACATGTTTACTTATATTCCAAAAGCAAATGGTTATTTGAATATGTAAATATAGTTCACAATATTACTGTTTGATCAAATATATGCAGCCTTCTTGAACATAAGATTGTCCCAAAAAAAATACATTTTCTTTATTAAACTTTACAAATATTTATTTAGTTTAAAAAAATTGGACCAAAATGTTCTCTAAATTTAAAGGATATTTTCATTAACAAAAACAACAAAGAATGACAAAAAAAAACTATTGCAACTAACTGCTCTCTTTCTGGCAATGTTGTGTGTTGGTCAGATAGGAAGTAACAGTGTGGTTTATAAAAGTCTCTGGTTTCTCATGATAGTACGGAAGTTCTAAGCGGCCATGCATTATTATAATTTTTCTGTCTTGTTTTCTCGTGATCACGACTTAATTTTCTCGTGATCTCGACATAACGAAAGTTGTTTTGTCGTTATCACGACTTAATGTTCTCGTGATCTCGACATAACGAAAATTGTTTTGTCGTTATCACGACTTAATGTTCTCTGTGTATTCGGCATGAGAAAATGCTATAGAAGCAGCATCATCGCAGCATCATGGATGATCGTATTTGCTTTTACTTTTGATCAGGGACTCACTCAAACTGAAATAGCTCTGTGTCTGTCAGTGATTGACGACTTCAGTGTTGCCAGATCGGGTTGACGATTTCCAGCCCAAAAGCTCACCGAAACCCGCCCACTTCAACAAAAACCAGCCCAAAATTTGAACTGCCAAAATAATGTGATATGATTTTATTACCATGTCAATCAAGATTAATAAGGACCATTTTTATCTCCTCAAAATAAAATAATGATGAAAAAAAGGTAATAAATATAAATAAATTTCACAGGAACATGGATCAAAACAGGGTCATCACATCTCACCAACATAAAAGATGGTACATTGATTGACAAGTCTCTGTTAAAATAAACCAAAAAGGGTTGTGTTAAGGAAAAATGAGTTGATGACTGCACTAAACATTATTTTGCTGTGATACGTTGAGCTCGAGCATATTAAGATAACGTGGCTAAGATAAAAGTGAAGAAAAAAGCAGCTGATTGGGCGGTTTTTAGTTTTTTAAAAGCAGCCCAAATTTGGTCTACCCGCCCAATGCGTTATTCTCCGGTCCAAGCCGATCAAAAGAAGCCCAATTGGGCGGCAACCCGCCCAATCTGGCAACACTGGACGACTTACACATAAGTGTTCGACACTTGAGAAGGAGGCTGTCGGGTCTGCAACTTTATCGACGAAGACAATATAGCGACCCTGAACGTGTAGTCACGTGTAGTCAAATTCAATTTCCTCGGGGACGCCCCTCTCTCTCAATGCAGAGATAAAGTCCATATTTGCTGCAGGAAATTAGTAACTTTATGATGGAGATATCAGCCGCTAGCGCTTACACCATAATATTCGCCAGAAACATTCACAAGGTGCGGGATTTTCTCGCGATAGCTACAATTACGTCGTGAGAAAACGGTTTTTACGTTGAGATTCACAACTTTCGTTATGTCGAGATAACGAGAAAATTAAGTCATGATAACGACAAAACAACTTTCATTATGTCGTGATCACGAGAAAACAAGAAAGAAAGACAGAAAAATTATAATAATGCATGGCCGCTTAGAACTTCCGTATGATAGTCATCATGTAGTATCCTTAACATCCTATAGAAACACAAAACATGAGTCATTTAACAGCATATGAAACACTCTGAATTATACATTACCCATCTTGGGAAGTATTCTACTTCTCTGAAAAGAAGCAGTCTAAATGATTGCATTAGCATTGCAAAAATGAGTAAACCCCTGAGACAAACTGCCAACCAACGTTTGCGGCAAAGAGGACTTTGTTTTTTTTCAAGGATACTTAAATTCAACAAGCGGCATTACACAATTGCTTGTAGAGATTTTTGTAGTGAGTTTCCAAACACTCAGTGTTTAATATTTGCACAAACTTCATACTAATGACAGTTAACTCATATTACTATGAATGAGAGAAACAGGCAAGTGCCGCCTTCTGAATAAAAGAGCCAATCACCAGCTGGTAAAGTCATCACATCACTGCAGGTGCTGTTAGAACCTCTGGTTCCCATAGAAACAAATTATTAATTACATTTACTTGTTAATGGGTGTAATATATTGTTGTCAGTTGTGTCAAAAAACACGCAAACAATGCGTCAGACTACATTAGAAAAGGAAAGGTTGGTTTCAAACAACCATATGCACTCAGACTGCATGCATTTCCACTAAAAACTTGCTATACATGCTTTCAATAAAGTATTCTCCAGCCGAATGTGGTATGAAAACTCATATTTGTATCATATTTCAAATAAGAGTCGACCATAGGCAATTATTATATATTATACACTATTACCCATGGTAAAATAACATTTTATTTATTATCTTATAACTATAAATGTATCAATAAGTTCCAGAAGCTTTAAATACCTTTATTATGAAGACGGATCATATCTGCATTGCTTTGTCCTGTCATGCTACACTATCTCAAAATTTCATTTTGTTCTTATTTTCTCTCAATTTCCGTACATTGTGCTGCACTAGAAGTTGTGGTGGCCACTGAGGTCAAGGTCAAGGTTTCTTTATTTGTCACATAATAAATTATACAGGGTATAATCAGAAGTGAAATGTAAATCAAATCAGGTCCGCTCAGTGGACAGCGCAAAAGAATAAAAAATGATATAAAAGTAACACAACACAAGTAGTAGTAGTAGTAGTAGTATACTACTACTAGTATGAATACTAGTATATATAGAGCATATATATGGTAAAAAAAGAGAAATAAGAATAAAATGTGCAATGGAATAAAAAGTGCAAAACAATGAGATGTGCAAAACAATAGATGTGCAAAAAACAGTGTACTGGGACTTAATAAATAGTAATATGAATAAGAGGGATGTGCAGACGGGTTGTTCAGGGTATTTACACAAAGCAGCAATACGGGTGATGAGAATATACGTTTTACAGTTAACAATCTTGTAAGTTTATGAGATTGGGTTTGTGTTAAGGAGTTTATGAGTTTATGAGACTGGGTTTGTGTTCAGGAGCCTGATGGCCTGAGGGAAGAAGCTCCTCCCCAGTCTCTCAGTCTTTGCCATCATGCTCCTGAAGCACTTGCCAGATGGCAGTAAACAGAAAAGATGGTTACCGGGGTGATTTGAGTCTTTGAGGATTTTAGCAGCTCTGCTTTTACAGCGTTTGAAGTAGATGCCCTGCAGAGAGCAGACCCTGAGAAAGCGCACGACTCTCTGTAGAGCTTTGCAGTCCTGGTTTGTGGCGTTACTATACCACACTGAGATGCACTGAGTCAATACACTTTCTATGGCCCCTGAATAGAAAGTTTTCAGGATTGCTGGTAAATATTAAAAAAGGGGAAATGTATAATAACGTTTTGAAAGGTTTTGCACACGCTCTAATTAATGAGAAATGATTAATCAGATTTTGAATGCATTCAAATTTCACTGAACATCCCGGACAGATTTTATGATTATGATATTCTGATCCAGCTCCTGTATAACTGGTATCTCAAGATTTGCATTTACATTTATTTACATTTATGCATTTACCAGATGCTTTTATCCAAAGCGACTTACAGTGCATTCAGTCTATACATTGTTTTGTCAGTATGTGTGTTAACTGAGAATTGAACCCACAACCTTTTGCGCTGCTAACACAATGCTCTACCACTGAGCCACAGGAACTACAAGACTACCTGGAAAGGCACTTACATTCATTCAGAGGGTTATTTTTAAATAAATTAAATGGCTTAGCCACATTCAAACTAATTAAATTTAACATGACCTTCCACAACTCCCTCAGCGTGCTTGTACTAAAAACAACCGCCTCCTTGTCTGTTCTCAAACACACACTGGACCTCACTGATAACAGCCTAAGGCTCTGTACTCGACATAAACATGTCGACGGACTGGAATAATTCCTCTTGCTGTAGCTGTACACATCTTGTATAGGATACAGGAGCTGTGAGGAGAAAAGGCCCTGATTCCCAGAGACAGCAGCTTGAAGAAGAGCGATCACGTGACGTGCTGCATGCACTCGCTCACTGTCAAGACAAAGAAGCACAAATGAAGACACAAAGCACACAGACAAAAGAGGAAGAGGAAAGGAGAAGCCGGTGGCAGAGAGGCTCTGAGACTGTGCTGCGGGCTCCACCTCTCTCGGCTTTTCTCTTCTCCCGCTCCAACTGTCTGCCGTCTCCTTCACTCCACACCATAGCAGAGAAACATCACACGGAGAGGGAAAAAGAGACCGCACGAGCAGAGAAACGTGTTGCTGATGGTAATGAACCAACATTATCTGCCCTGCATTCAGTGATAACGGACTGAGAAAAAAAAATTAATAAATAAAAAAAAATATATATATATATATTAAATTGATAAAATGTGTCAGTAGAGATATTACAAAAACATGTATATTTCAAATAAAATATGTTCTTTTTAAACCAACTATTTTTTAACCAAAGTATCACTGTTTGCACAAAAATAATAATCAGCACAGCTGTTTTCAACATTGATAATCAGAAATTATTCTTGAGTAGCAAATGAGCATAATTATACTGATTTCTGAAGATCGTGTGACACTGAAGACTGGAGTAACGATGCTGAAATACAGCAAACATGGTACAGTTTACTAATTCGAAAAGAAAGGTTGGTTTCAAAACCTATGACAGACTGCATGCATTTCCACTAAAAACTTGCTATACATGCTTTCAATAAAAGTATTCTCCAGCCGAATGTGGTATGAAAACTCATATTGTATCATATTTCCAAATAAGAGTCGACCATAGCAATTATTATATATTATACACTATTACCCATGGTAAAATAACATTTTATTTCTTATCTTATAACTATAAATGTGATCCAATAAGTTCTCTAGAAGCTTTAAAGGTACCTTTATTATGAAGACAGGATCATATCTGCATTGCTTATGTCCTGTCATGCTACACTATCTCAAAATTTCATTTTGTTCTTATTTTCTCTCAATTTCCGTACATTGTGCTGCACTAGAAGTTGTGTGTGGCCACTGAGGCAAGGTAAGGTTGTTTATTTGTCACATAATAAATTATACATGGGTATAATCAGAAGTGAATATGTCAATCAAATCAGTATCCGCTCAGTGGACATCGCTAATAGAAACACAAAACATGAGTCATTTAACAGCATATGAAACACTCTGAATTATACATTACCACATCTTGGGAAGTATATCTACTATCTCTGGTAAAAGAAAGCAGTCTAAATAAGAATAAAATGTAGCAATTGGAATAAATGAGTGCAAAACCCCTGAGACAAACTGCCAACCAACATTTGCGGCAAAGAGGACTTTGTACTGGGACTTAATTCCAAGGATAGTTAAATATGAATAAGCGGCATGTGCAGAATTGCTTGTAGAGATTTGTGTCAGGTGTAGTTTACACAAAGCAGCAATACGGGTGTTTAGAATATATGTTTTACAGTTAACAATCATACTAAGTTTATGAGATGGGTTCTCATGTTACTATGAGTTTATGAGTTTATGAAGACTGGCAAGTCCCGCCTTGTGAATAAAAGAGCCTGATGGCCTGCTGGAAGAAGCTCCTCACCAGTCACTGCAGGTGCTGTTAGCCATCATGCTCCTGAAGCACTTGCCAGATGGCAGTAAACAGAAAAGATTAATTACCGGTGATTTGAGTCTGTTGATGGGTGTAATAGCAGCTCTGCTTTTCAGCGTTTGCAAGTAGATGCATGCAGAGAGAAGACACCTGAGACAATGCGTCACGACTACATCTAGTAAGAGCTTTGCAAGGTCCTGGTTTGGGCATTACATACCACACTGAGATGCACTGAGACTGCAATGCACTTTCTATGGCCCCTGAATAGAAAGTTGCTATCAGGATTGCTGGTGAGACCCTGAAGTATTCTCTCAGCTGTCGCATGATGGTATGAAAACTTTGCCTGTCTTTCTTATCATGAGTCTGAATGTGTGTAGTCCATGTCAGGTCCTCGAAGATGTTTACACCGAGGTAACTTAAAGCAGCTCACCTCTCACAGGGGTCCCACTGGTCAAAAGGTATAGGCCGCTGCTGTACCTTCCTGAAGTCCATGATCAGCTCTTTAGTTTTGCTCACGTTCAGAGAGAGACAGTTGTCTCTCTCTGAAGGTGACACAGAACACTGACACTGACACTGAATATAGGAAAGATCAAGTCCATTGTCAGTACAAAACAAAAAATTTTAAAGCATAACTTGTACATTATTCTATCAAATCTAAATTGTCTTTTAGAGTTTTCCTCTGATTACGTAACACCTCCCTCCTCTCAATACAGCACATCATCATAATGAAAGATAAAGAAATATCTTTCAACGGAACTCGGACATCATGTTCCACCGAAACGGGCATCTTCGGCCACTGGGCTGTATTGTAATAGCACCATGGAAACTGGATAGCAGTGAATGGACGGACCCCATGAAGCCTCCACCATGACACTGCCGTTCTACACAAAGACTATTTTCAGCCCCACAAAAAGTTCAAATCTCATAACCGTTTCAGTCCACAAAATGGCATATAAAAATAAGCAGCTCTGCTTCAATAAGAATGCTTTTCCAACACTAGAACGAGGAGGGAGGAAGAGAGACGTCTACCCAGCATGCTGTGCAGCTAAATTGAATTCTTGGAGTAGTTCTAGCACACTTTGGAAACGGTGGGAAACGCTGATGGGCGGGAGAAAGAGATTCCAGACCAGAAAAAAGAATATTCCTCACATTAAGATACCAAAATAAAAATAAAATGTTTTGAACAAACATAATGTTGGACAATACTAAACATATTAACAAAAATGACACAAAATACAGATCGATGGCCAGTAAGCACTACTTATAGCCAGTATTTCCACAGGCCCCCCCCGTCCGAACAACCATAAAACCACACTTCATGATGCAAATGAACACCTTCTTTCCCCACACAGACATCTGTGGCCTCATGACCTTGCAGCATATTTCCTCCGTGAAAAGATCAGCCCATCAGAATATATCAGGAGGCTGAGCGACTTTGAAGGAAAGGCGGCTTGAGTTGGCATAAAGGCCCAGAGCTCTGCCCGCAGCCAGCTTCAGCCCCACTGAGCACATCTCTGACTGGAAGCCGGCAGGGAAGCACGTCCATTCAGGACTCAGATTAAAATAATGAACAGACCGAGAGAGGCACCTTACGTAACAGCTCTCATAATGTCAACATTTAAGCCATTACGGAAAAAAGCTCTGCATGTGAGAAAACCGCATATGGTGGTTTCAGTGCTGGGATGGGACTTTAAACCGCAGTTTGTCAGCTACTCATAATTTAAAGAAGCCTAGTTCAGCTGCAGTCAAGACAGCCTTTTGAAGCCACAAGATATTTATTAAGTTATTCTAGCTGATATAAATGTCCTTTTGGTGTATTTTTAAACATATTTAAGCAATATCGTTGCATGCATGTGATATTGCTTTTATACAAAAGTTCAGTAAACGAGAAGTAAGTGTTTTTGTTAAACTTACCCTTTAAATACAATATTGCACTTACCATATTCTGTTGGCAGGGTAGGTCTGAAATCACTGTACAGCATTATATAGTGCACTTGAGAGAGCATAGTGGTGTCCGAAACCATAGTGGACATTATCATTCAATCCCATAATGCACTGCCATAACAGTGTTCTCAACAACTGAAGAACCACTAAAATGCACGGTGGAAATAATGCTGAATAAAATCTGAAGTATATGTAATCATACATGTGTAGTTTTTAATTTAATACCAAATTGTTTAAGTGCAAATTATACTACTAGTTTCCATAACTGATTTTAAGATAGGTTTAATTAGCTATACTGGAGCTTATAGTGTCAAATGATTCGTACACAGCCAGAACAAACTACGCAAAAAGCAGCATCCATTCCAGAGCGATCAGTGTCTGAATTCGTTCACTCATTTTCATTCACTCCTTCAAGTGAAGTATAATAGTGGATTAATGTAGATAATAGCGAATGAGTTTATAGGGGGATGATTCCAGTGGAGTTTCTTGTCTGAATTAATCAGCGTTTTTGAATGAAACAGTTAAGTGACTGATTCAATGAAACGGTAAAAGACAGTCATTAGTTTAGTTTCTGAATGATTCAGCATTTTTTTTTAAGTCACTTGAACAAATGATTCAGTGACTCACACATAATGACATTCATTTGTTAAAGAGTCACTAAAAAGCCCCTCTTTTACAGTCAAAGCTGCTCAGATTCGAGGACCCGAATTGACCATTGTATTAAATTATGATAAAATTAATTTCTACAGAAATATTCATAGCATCATAGCATCTGGCACAACAAGGATCTCAATTAGGTTGACAGCATTGAAAAAACTAAACCAAACACTAAACGTAAAAACCTAATAGCTATAAATGTCTATACAACCTACAATAGGGTAGAAAATAGTGATGAAAAGCCCAAAAAGATTTTGATACAAAATACAAGGTAAAATGTTGAGCAGTGACCTTAAATGAATCAATGAGGCTGTTTCAGTGAGTCAAAGAAACAGACTTCTAACTCGGAGATACAAGACATCAAACACTAGACAAGTCTGGAAGACCTTAATAAACCCTCATAAGCAGCCTCAAGTCAAGGGCATGAGTCACCAGCTCTAGAGGATCATCTTCATCCTCTTACATTTCTTCAAAGATGAACCGAACACAACACAAGTGAAATAGAGGATAAGGAAAGTGAGAATATATTTTTAAACAGCACCCCATTAAGGGAATGGAAGTGGAGGGGCTAGTAGTCCGTGTGTATAGGACCAGCTTTAAGACTCTGGCGGTAAACAGAAAAGCTAATCCCTAATTTCCCAGTGGGGGTATTGGCCTGAACATCAAAAAAAAAAAAGTCTAAAATAGACTGGTTTGCTGTAATTTGGTGTCACTTAAAGCAACGAGGAAGCAAAAATTGCAAGGAGAAAATTCACATCTGATGCAACTTGCATGGTAAAGAAAGCTCTCAATATGATCTGGTTTAAGGGCGTGGAATAAACTAGAAAATAAAGAGAAAATCCAAAAACATACTTGGACCCGCCTCTTTAAAATTCTCATTGTTCAATGAAAACTTGCAATACAGAAAAAAAAAGAGTAACTTTTTCACCCAACTACTGTTCGCCTGATGATGCATGTATATCCCACTAATATGCTATAACAGCAAACAGATAAAAGACAGGGAACAGGTGAGGACATGTCTAACGCAGTCACTGATATCTTCTTGAGCCTATTAGCTGGGTGGTGGACACTCTGCTGGGGATTAGCCGTATCCCACGGCACATTGCCAAGAGGAGCCTGATACACGGTGCACACTGCCAGGGCATTGGAGTTTAATTAAGGTGTACTGAACCCAGAGCCAGAACCAGATGCATCATTGGCACATGCTAATAAGAATTCCCTTCATCCACTACCCGCGGTTTGTGCCATACAAGCAGCCTGGATAACTACTGTGTGCAGATTAGATGTATACTGAAGAGCATTGGTTTAATAGGCTTGGAGCATGGTGAGATGGGATGGGTTAAGATGATAGCACCGCTGCTTATGTAAGGTGTTGTAGAGTTTCCAAACTTTTTGAACAATTGCAACAACACCATGGCGAGTTCAATGACATTTCCGTTTATAAACGAATCGCATTCAATTATGAACGCGATATTGCCTAGCTTGTCAGTGAACTACGGCTCTGTGTATTAACTGCCGCTCCATATGAAAACAGGTAATGGAGATATTAGTGCCAATCACAGGAACCGGCTTCACTGACGAGATGCACATAAGAATCGCATGTTGATTAATTGCACAGCCCTAGTAGGCACTAATTCAAACTAGCTCAGTGGATTAAATGACTTGGTAAATTGAGAATCAGCGACAGACCTCAGAGACCTGCAAACACATGTCAAGTAATAAAGAAAGTATCAGAAGCACTGATGGAGGAGTCATTGTGAGTTTCACTGGTGACACTTTTACTAGCACTCATGCCAAGCAGAAAGCAGATGGAGTGACAACGTTAATTCCAGAGAGGCGTCAAAACAGCCAATTCAGACACCACACTGCTATCTTCTTTGGAAAAGCCACACCAGATTAAGTGAAGAGACCTCAGACAAGATGCCGATACATGGTGACCACCTCTCTACTAAGTGCAGTAGTTAACAAACTTGAGACTAGCTCATATTATCATGGTCTTGCCCTTATGGACTCAGGAGCATGAGGACTTGGTCTTGCTTTGGACAAGACCGTATTCTGGTCTTGGTCGTTATTCGAATGAGCTACTCTCAACTACAACGTTGATTTTGTAAAACTAACCCTCAAACATAACATACACTCTTTATTTTAGACTGACCACAGGTGAGAGTCTGATGGACATCATTTTTGGAGAAGGAAACGACCCACTTCTCTCCTCTGGAAATAGAACACTTCTGTTCCAGTTTGGCTGAAGCTAGACCGCGTTTCGCGTTGCAGTGCCGAGAGACTTGAACAAAGTGTAACACGCATACTCAGGTTGACCTCTTAGTCTTCACTCAAGCACTGACACAATTCGGCCCGCAACAAATCAAGGATACGAAAGGCAAGAGACAAAACGCTCTTTTAAAGGAAGCAAATATGACATTCATTTTAGAAAATATCAACCTCTTTATAAACTACATTTATAGAACATTGTCTCTGAGACACGAAACCACAACATCCGTGAGAGGAAAGAGTCTAGAAGATACAAACCTAATTAAAACATTATATTTTTCCAACTGTGACATTCCGCTGACACTGAAGAAAAATAAAGCAACTCAGGGGCTACTTAATTAGAACAAGCAATCAAAATGTCTAGACAAGACTAACTGGTGTCCAGAAAGGACATTACTGCGGCCAACTCTTCTGTGTCCAAATAAAACAGTCTTTGAAGTTCGTAAGTAGGAGTAGGTGGTGCTCACAGCAGGTGGGTTACGGCCTGCCAGGAACCAGAGGATGAAGAATGGAAAGCTGCCTTCGGAACAAAACAAGAGCTGTTCTTTCAGATAGTTGCACAAAAGTGTTGCTCAAACAGAAACTATGTATGCAGATTTTCTGAGAATCTGACCACCATTCAATTCTGAAGTTTCACATGTTTAAATACTTTTTGCAGAATTCTGCAGATTACCCCAAAATAATCAGTGGGTCAGATGTGAATTTTCAAATGACTACTCTTGATTTTATACAGAATAAGGGGGGGGCTTTGCCTAAGCAGCATCATAAATGAAACTGAACCTCACGTGTTTAAACAAGAAATATTGTTGATTATTATCAATGAACAGCAAATTAGCATATTAGAATGTTTTCTGAAGAATCATGTGACACTGAAGACTGGAGTAAAGATGCTGAAAATTCGGCTTTGATCACAGGGATAGATTAAAAGAACAATTATTACAGTACAAAACAATAAATTTTAAATTGTATTTTATTTTTGATCAAATAAACATCATTGATGAGCATGAGAGACTTCTTTCAAAACAAATCTTATTGACTTCTGAGCAACAATTTTGACAAGTTGTGCTGATAGGCATTGACTCGTTTGAAATTAGCATTAGCTAAACTAACAATAACATCCTCTACTAATAACGAGAATGCACACAAAGTTAAATATAAAAAAGTGTTAAAGCAGCAGCATGTTGTCACATCTTTCAGACAACTCTCATAATGAGAGGAGAATTGAAGAGGGTCAGATCAACAAAACACAGCAGAAGCTAACAGAAGGCAATGTTCTTCCCTAAGCTCAAAAAAACTATTTTTGTGTTTATACTGAAACCAAAAAAGGGAACGTAAATTATGTATTGACTTTTTATTAACTAGTGCGTCAACACTTCAATCACAAGATTAGTCTGTTTGGGTTTCAGATTTATTTTCTATCAGAACATAAAAGTACATTTTTTGTGAGTTCGCAAATGTTCTTGTTTTTTTGAGAAATGGCCATTCTGTTTTTGCACTCCTAGAAAGAAAAAGAGGATCTTCTCGTTCAGTTCCTGGAATGCCATCCTGATGGTGTCAGATTCCTCATAACCCATTAGTTGAGAAAACAACTGCTGAACTCTGAATGGAGTTTCCAGAGATGCTTGCTGTAATAACAACCACCTCAAATTCCCGAGTAACATGATTGAAAACCCCTTAAAAAACATCATTCATGTAGTAAATGCATTTCTAAGTGAACAAATAAGGTATCAAACTATTTGTTTAGCCACCCACAGCAGCACAGTTTTGGTTAATAGTCACTGCACTCCAAACTCAACCAGTTAAAGATCTCCTAAATTCAGTTAAAACACAGATAAGGTGATTCGGCAGTCATTATGACATAACTACAGGAAAAGCCAACAACAGGCTCTAATTTTACTGTTCAGTTCCTGATAAACCACATTCCAGCAAGCGCAGAGAGTGTGTGTGTGGAGACAAATGAGGGCAAATTATTTAAAGTCAAAGATTCTGTCAGTCACTCCCAGTGCATTCTGGTTCAACACAGAGCACTTCCTACTGATCTTATCCTGAAGCTTTAATACACATTTAAACACACTCAGTGATAAAATGCACAACAGGAAATATTTAAATGCGAGTGTGTGTGGAAATAGCCGCTGAGAATGACTCAAGGGTGTGAAGAGTGTCAAGGGTTGAGAATAGCAACTGTTAAATGCACAATCTGAAATCACCCTCGCTTAGTCAAGGCAAGTCATTTTAATATCTGTGACTGATGTAAAATGAAGCATAGTATAATCTAGGCATGGACAATATGAACAAAATCTTATATAAGAGTACATTTATTTCACGACATACAGGTGCATCTCAATAAATTAGAATGTCGTGGAAAAGGTCATTTATTTCAGTAATTAAACTCAAATTGTGAAACTTGTGTATTAAATAAATTCAATGCACATGAGTCATTGAACATTCAATGAGTTTAAGTCTTTGGTTCTTTTAATTGTGATGATTTTGGCTCACATTTAACAAAAACCCACCAATTCACTATCTCAACAAATTAGAATATGGTGACATGCCAATCAGCTAATCAACTCAAAACACCTGCAAAGGTTTCCTGAGCCTTCAAAATGGTCTCTCAGTTTGGTTCATCACAATTAAAAAAACTGAAAAAAAGACTTGAACTACTTCAGTTTGTGTGCATTTTATTTATTTAATACACAAGATTCACAATTTGAGTTGAATTACTGAAATAAATGAACTTTTCCACGACATTATAATTTATTGAGATAAACCTGTACTTCATATCACAAAACAATTTTGCCTGAAATAAGGTTGTTACAATATCAATATTTTAGATACCATTAGAATTCATAATTTCTTTTGTCACAGCAAAAACTCATCTTTAGAGATCGACCAATGTATCGGTTTTGCCAATAGTTGATGGCTGGAACTATCGGTTCGCAGAATCGTGCTGATAGTTTCCACAGAGCGCCATTTACATAGTTTTCCATTCAATTACATTATATTTGTCCCAAATCATTGTTAATGTAAATAATGAATTGTGCATTTTCAGCTAAATGTTTGTCTTTCTTTCATTCTAATAAAGTCTGTATGATTAATTTACAGAGATATAAATAAAATAATCTATCAAATACATTTTTATATTTTATTTAAATTAGAATATTTTTGAACACAGCACTTCAAATTTATACATGCCACATTGTTCATTCTTGAAGTAAACTTTTGCACGTTTGGTGATTAAAGAAACTGTCTCAGACCGCCGCTCGAGTTGAATGTGACGCGTCCGGTGTGATAACCTGTGCCTTTGTCCTAGACGCAGCACTGCACTTTTGCCCAAATGTGTGACTGCCATATTTTGATTAAGTAGTCTTCAAGTGTTCTAGAATTGAAGCAGTAAAAATTTGAGTATACATACAATATCCATATTAATATAATTTCAATGCAATGGTCTTTGTGTAGATATTTAAATATGGCCATCTTTAAGCATGATCGTTGAAATGAAATGGTAACACTTAACAATAAGAATCCATTTGTAACATTAAAATGAATGAAAGCTGTATAAGTATTGTTCCTTGTTATATTGTGTTAATTCAACATTTACTATTACTAATACATTTTTAAGAGGTCATACGACGTTGCTAAAAAGAACATTATTTGGTGTATTTGGTGTAATGCAATGTGTTTATGCGGTTTAAGGTTAAAAAACATTATATTCCACATACCGTACATTATTATAGCTCCTCTATGCCCCGCCTTTCTGAAACGCGCCGATTTTTACGTTCGGAGAAGCGAGGCATGCTCTGATTGGCCAGCTATACAGTGCGTTGTGATTGGCCGAATACTTCAAGCGTGAGACGGAAATGTTACGCCCCTTATCGTACTGTGATGCTGTGTCCCGGCATGACGACACAAAAACAAGAAAACCCATTATAAGCTAGGCATTTGTTACATCCAGTGGGGACTTATATTGTCTTTATACAAGTACCGAACTGACCCATCGCAGGGGGCTTGACTCACAGTCATTCTGACCAATCATAACACCGAATCCATCATTTTGTCCGTCAAACAAAGCAGACCAGAGAGTAATTAACTTCGGTGGACGGAAACTTTATTGACATCTTTCTGCAGCTGTAATAAAATACCTTCTGATGTTCATTCCTGTTTATTTCATGCTTTAACTAGTAAATATGAAAAGACGATTGGTTCACCTCCACTTGAACTGAGGCCCTACATTGATCTGTCATTATACATTAAACAGCTAGAAAACGGTATTTATTGTCTGAATTTTATTAAAAAAAAAATGGACTGGTTGACAAATTTCAACTGGTTTATCATGTTTAACATCATTACACCCACGCCTATTATAATTACTGCACTGCAGCAATACTCTAATAATAAAGCACAAATATTGGGTAAAATAGTCAAAATTGAGTGATACTTTTCTTAAGTACATCTTACTGTAAAATCTTTATTTGTCTGCCATTTTGAATAGTCTCCACTGAGCTTAAAACAAAGAATTTTGGGATTGTCTTCTTCATGAATAATAATGCCTTCAATTTTTAGCCAGTTTGACAAATAAGATCTTCGAAGGCAGATTTACGCACGGCGACCGTATTAAAAAATATTTATCAGGTGTTCATTTCATATAAATTTATACAATGTAGAAGCACCGAGAATGTTCAAATACCTTTGGAAAAGCCTTTGGGAGACAGCTTACAAGGCTTTAGGAGTCATTCATAACTCACTCCTGACCTTGCAAAACAGGCACTAAAACTAGTAGCACCAGAACGATGAATACGAGTTAAAATGTAGAGCTGCACCCTCTTGACAACAATCCACAGAGAAGAGAGGGAAATGTTCAACGCATGCATTTAATCCAGTCAAAAGGTTCATTTTGAGGGCAATGACACTGTTGTTGAGAACAGTCCTAACCAGGTCAATGGAACTTCCCTTCACTCAGAGATGAGAGGATTTGAAATAAATTGAGCTGACATTTAGCTCATCCTTTTCATTATAGGTTATTAGAAATGAAGTTCATAATCAAGTTTTGGGCTGGGAAGGCTTTTTTGGCACTTTTGTTAAGCACACTAAACAATGAGACAGCATTCTACAACTATTGAAGAGAAAGGAGGAAGTGGCATTAGGAAATGTTGCAGGTCAGACTTGGACCTTCATCATCAGCATGAGCAGAACAACTCAACATATCAGTGGCAAAAACAAACAAACACACAAACCCTAATCTCTAACAGAAGAAATGTGTTTTATACCATTTCCTAACCTGATGCGATGCGATAAGATTCCAGCAACAAGCAATTTGTCTGTTCACACCAGACACGATACAGCTACAAAATCAATCACACATCACAGCCAATCAAAAGAGCCTTTGAGCATGCACTCTCTCTGCGGTCTCGCTACAAAAAGAGCACAATCAAATTGATAAATGTGAAACAATATTCAAAACACATACTCACCGACTGATGTTTGACACAGAATACACTTCATCCACAAAGTTCACACAGTCTGACTGCTCTTGTTTTCTTTAGGGCTGCAACTAATGATTGCATTGATAACAGATTGTGCTGTTGTGTATTTATTCGATTAATCAAATACTTGGATGAAAACTTTTTTTTTTTTATAAATTGAGAAAATAAACATATCCGTCAAAGCACGACACGTAAAATCCATTAATTGGCAGTTATTTTAAGCTCTGACGTAAATTATCCAATGTTGCTTTTATTGTGGTTATTGGAAGACGATTAAACAAAATTACAATTTTAATATTATGTATAAAACATAAGTACCTAAGATAATCAATCGTAGTGAGTAATGAGTAGTAATGACTATTGTAGTTGCAACTAGTTAGAACAAAAACTCTTGATTAACATAGAAAGATATTTTTTCCATGCATTGAATCTGATTAAATGTTAGAGTAGGTTTTCTAGAAGTGGAAACAACAGTTTGGTTATGGACTCAAACCTACATGCACTTTAGCAAATGTGTCAGAAGCAAGTGCGCTAACTACTTTACCACATTTCCAACACTGGCAAAACTTTCAATGAGGCCAGTAGACCTACATGCAAGCACACCTCATCTTGGCTGGATCTCCTCAACCAGATTTTGCCCAAAATATAGCTATCTAGTGTATAAAATGAAAACAGGAAGCGATACAGATCGGTCACAGAGTTCACCACACAAACCACTCAACGTTGAGGTGTGAAGCAGCCACATCAAACAGAGCCTTGTGTGTTATTCACACAACACGGAAGCGGGAACATAACCCACGCTCTATAAAGCGTCAATTATCCTATAGCCCAACACAAAACTCATACAGGATAGATGCAGTTTATTTGGCATTTAAGCCATTTAACTGTTAGGCCTATATCTCATATTTTGATCTGAATTGCTCACTCTTTGTTTAGGGAACTAACTATTAACTATGGCTTCTGCCTCAATATACGCCTAATTTGTCATACATTTAGATATAGCATTGGATTAGGGCATCTAAAATATGGTAATGCAGAATAAGGCATTAAATATGTGCTTTATCAGTACTAATAACCAGCCAATATGCTAGAAATATGATTGCTAATAAGCAACAAGTTAATAGTGAGAATTGGTCCCTAAACTAAAGTGTAAGTGTTGGGGAAAGTTACTTTTATATGTAATGCATTACAATATAGCGTTACTCCACAAAAAAGTAACTAATTGTGTTACCAAGTTACTTTTTTATGGAAAGTAATGCATTACATTTGCATTATTTTGTGTCACCTGGGCTTGCTTATTTATTTTTAATAACAGAAAACCCAAAAGTTATGAAATGAATAAGCCTCAGGCTGAAGAATGTGCCGTGCCTTTGCACTTACTCCCAATTTCGCTCAACGCAGGGAAAGAAAAGGTATCAGTGAATATATAGCAAAACAAAGCAACTTTCATTACTTTGTGTAACTTATATTTTCTTGTTCATTTAAAAGTAATGCATTACTTTACTAGTTACTTGGAAAAAGTAATCTGATTACATAACTTCAGACTATGATTACATAACTAATCAGACTATGATTAAGCATGAAATATTCAAAGCACAATCACCCACTGATTATGTTAAAATGATTGCAAAACGAAATACAACGGCTTCCTCACAGGCATCTTGAAGACATGCTTACTGAGATAAACCTCTTTGCTGAGTGGGTTCAGCATGGTTAGTTTCTCACTCTTGCTCTCCGTTTCACCGCTCTATATTTTGACAGTTCTGTCGTCCATGTTAACTCCACAACCACAGTCCCGTTCAGTTCCCAGACACTGCAGTTCTTCAGGAAGCACCTGCCCTTTCATCTCCCCCACAGGAATCCACCACTACACTGCACCACCATCTTTCAGAGAAACTTCCCTTCGCCAGGTTTTGTGGGAATCAAAAGGGACAGTCTAACACAAAACAGAGTCTAACAAAATCTCCTGGTAAATAACACTAAGCACTTTTACAGAAGTTTGCATTGGGATTGGTGTAGCACACAGAAATGGACAGTTGATGAGGTTTCAGAGTCTTCCCAGCAGAGGATATTGCACAATGCATCCTTTAGTCACAATGCATCTAATAAAGCCTCTTGAGAATATGTTGAGAATCCAGTCCAGTCATACAGGCCTACTCCCATAATGTTAAAAAACATGAGACAAATGGCTCTTCACTCAATACATTTGTATTATTTGATGATATAATTATGGAGGAACAAGTCATCTATAGCTTTTAAGGCACTTAGCACATGATCTGAAGTACTGACAGCAGTCAGAGTTTGATTGTCTGATCCTTCACACACTCTTTGAGCTATTGATGAGCCAAGTAAAACCAGAACAGTGAACATAACTAATCTTTCCTGGGGCGTCATTTACAAAACTCTCCGTAGATTTCATCCTAAAAGTGTACGTAGGCACAAACACTCGATTTTGCATGCGTACAAGTTTTCAGATTTATAAAACCACATGAACCTGCGCAAAAATCCCTTTATAAATCCCAGTAAGAGGAAGATTGTGCGTACATACATCTCCACCGCGACTCCTCCCCGAAATCACTGGCATATAGACCCCTTCACGGTATACGTCACAGGAAAATTTGAAGTTCGCAGTGCGCATGTCGGGGTCAGAAAGTTCATTTTATCCCATTGTGTTAACCAGAAAATTTCTCGTCAAGACAAAACTTAGGGCTGTGACGGTGGCAGATTTTTACCACCGCGGTGGTAATGGACCAACTACCGCAGGTGGCGCGGTGTTGTGATATATATATATATATATATATATATAAAATTCTGAAACGCAAAAATAAATAAATGAGGCTCAATCATCTATTAACAAACAAACGTGTTTATTTTAGCACTTACGTCAGTGAACACTCAGCCTGCAAAACACTAAAATAAATATCAAATAAATAATACAGTTAAATAGGAAAGTAGCCTTAAATGAGAAAGTTAAATACACCCGGTCTACCTCACGCGAGCGGCACGGCGAGAACCCATTATAATCAGTGATGCTGTCTACACCAGATGCGCGATACAACACAACAAATCGGTCGCAGTAAACTGTCTCGTCCTATTTATGACGAACTGAAACAAAGTTCAAATGTCCTGTGGACAGACTCGACCTATTGTGTTGCGACGCGGCTTCCACCAAGCAAGCGGGCGCGTTAACTCCTCGTCTGCTGCACGCGCTCTCTGTGGAATAGGAATCGCGTCGTATGTTGCCACATTTCTTGTTAACATCTTCCATTTACCGCGGTCTTATTCGTATTTGGCCAATTTGGAGAAATCCTCACCAATACACACCTGATCATCCGGGCGTTTGCGATGACGTGAACTTGAAGACACTTGTACAAACGCGGATGGGTGACATGAATGGAGATGATTCCAGATCAGCGATTTCGTATTTGGTTTCCCAACAAGGTCCATCGCTCATCACGAAATAAATATGCAGAATAAACAGTATTTTCCTGCACTCAAACCTGCCAATCTAAGGGAAGCTATTAAACGGGCAGACTGGGACAATGCTACGATCAAAGAGGCTCGTGTTGGTAGCGCTCACTTCATATCAGGAAACGTTAAAGTCATCCTTTATCATCCCTTTCTGTTTGCTTAAACTCGAAAGCCTGGATTGCATGAACAGTTTTCTGTACGTTAAGCTATGCAAGTTAATAGTGTTGTAAATGTCATGGACCTGTGTCATGCTACAGACGTAGCCAGCTGCTAGTAGTTAGCCGCAGGCTAGCGCCAACATTGTGCCAACAACGGTAGAGTTAAGCCATGATAAGTAAACAAATGTTTTCTGTAAACTGTAGACTGATTTAATAGTTAGGTGAAGTTTGATATCTGGCATAAATTGTGACCTGTGGCATGCTACAGACTTAGCAGATAGCAGACTAGCTTTACATTAACGCTTTCACTATGACAACAGTAGATCGTGTTGTAATCAATGTGTGCAAGTCTTTTTTGTAGGAGAGGCATCACTTGACTCCAGTAGTCCTGACTTTGTGCCCTCCTTGTTTGTGTACACAAAACAAAGCCAGACACCTAAGACAAAAATGGAAAGGTCCAAATAATAATAAAAAAGTATCTTATCTATCTATAAGGCTTGTCTGTTTCTCCTTGACACAATATGCCGGTCTATTAGCCGCGCCATTTTTCTGACCCCAAGCTGCGCGCGCACCCAACCTAGGCTTTCGATGTTTACAAACATTGAAGGGGTCTATATATGACGCCTACTTTTACTATGCATAATCTCATCTGCATATCATTTCTATGCATATTCCCATCCAAGTGACACCATGTTTAACACCGTCAAAGGTCCAAGACATTAAGGAAATGAGATACGGACTTTAAATGCAATAACATTTATTTATTTTTCGCTAAAAGTAATCCACTATCCTTTATTCTAAAACAAATCAAAATATTCATTAAAAACAAAACTGTTTAAAATAATTATCTTCAAATAATGTTTTAAAGTTAAACTCATTCTTTTTTCACTGGCTATTTAGTGGAAACAGTAGGCCTTTTTTATTGCAGCGTTAATACAATTGTCTGACTCGACTTAAAAACGAAACGTGCAAATCTTACCGTTTACTTCCAGTTGTATCCTTCAAATACAGTGGTATTTTTCATAATGTAACGCAACGGTTATAACTGAGGCCCCGATCTCTATCAATCATCAGACCAATCAGATGTCTTCCAAAGGACCTTATAATGACAAACTGGTTCTGTTGATTCACAAAGAAAGTAGTGAAAGTCTCTTTTGGTAGATAAGAGCCAGACAGATAGTATACAAACAGGCAGATAGCCAGGTTATAGATAGGGATGAATGTATAAACAGATACATAGACAGACATACACACAAACAGACAAGCATGAAGATAGACAGAAGGACAGAGAGGCAATGGACAGACAAACATTAAAAGCCAAACAGACCGGTGATAGACAAACAATTCAATGGACAGATAGACAAGATAAACAGATAGATAAACAGATAGACAGACAGACGAATAATAGACTAATAAACATACAGACAGATAGGCAATGGACAGATAAATAAACAAACAAAAAGCTAACAGACAGAAAGGCCATGAAAAAACAGGAGGACAGATAGGCAGGCAAAAGATGAAAAGAAAGACTGGAAATGAATAAACAAATCAACAGTCAGATAGATAAACAAGCAGACGGACAGTCAGGCATTTGCCAAACAGATAGAAAGATGGACGGAGAGACAAAGAAAAAGGCAATAGACCGACAGGCAGACAGTGTGTATAAAGATATCTCAGAAGAAAGAAATGTTAAATACACATGTGGACACAATGTGTATAAACAGATGAGCACACTTATGAACACGTCCAAATCTGCAGACTCCATCATGTTGAAACGACATTCCAAGAAGGAGAGCGAGAACTCAAACGTAGTCTCTCTAACGCTCAAAACAAAACGGCAAGTCTCAACATGATGCCTCGTTCCATACAGTACACCGGAAGAAAACGTGTCCTTTAGTTTCCAAGCATTATGAACTCTCTGGTACACGGAGACAAGCCCTTCCATCACTTCACAGGTGTGTTCACGGCCGTAACGGGACAGTTCATCCAAAAATCATTTCATCATTTACTCACACTCATGTCTTCTTTCTACCTAAAAGGAGTTATTAAACAGAAGAAGCTGCACTTTTCTAGACAACGAATAAGAAAGGTAACCACCAGCCGTCAAGCAAGATGTTCAGTGATTTATTTAGATATTAATTTAACATTGTTCCTCATACAAAACTAGTCATATAACCTTCAAAGACTTGGAATATAGTATATGTAAGCTCTACCAATTACTTTTACAATGCCTTTTTGTCCTTTTCTGGAGCTTGACAGTCATTGCTTCACATGCACCTTGACTGTAGAGTGTACATTCTTGAAAACATCCCTTTGGTGTCCCACACCAGATAACATCTCTTCAGAGAGTTAAATTAGTCTCCAGTGCGACGTGAATTTGAGAATATTCGGGTGACAGGGCTTTGACAAGTGCTGGATAGTGTCCACAGAGGCCCAAACTGTCAGCATTCAATGCAGATCTCTTAAAAGGAGTACAGATGTACCTCTACTGAAGAGAAGAAGCCCCTCTGAGAACCACTGCAAATATAGAACCTTCTATCTGAGCATTTCAGGAGATCTGCCCAAAAACACTGCTTACAAGCAGCTGATTTACAGCTAACATACAGATACGAATGAGATCTAGTGCTTCCTCTATAATACATCAAGACATATCCGATATTCATTTTGAGATTATCAGATGACAACTCTGGCTGGCCAATTACAGATTTAGTAGCTGCCATTTGTTTCAGTTTCACATCTACCAGCAGCAATTTGTTTAGACTAAACAATCCGTTTTTGATTTATGAAAATGTTATGCAAGTTAGTTTAATTTCCAGCAACTTGGTATACATCTCATTTCAGTATAAATCAACAATATAGCATCAATCCAGTATATCTTTAGATACTAGAATCTGTATCACTCACTGACAATCCTTTTCAGTTGAGCACTGTATTAAAATCTTGCCCCGGCAATAGTTCACATCTCATTTGCATTGTAACATGGCACATTCAGTATGGCACAGTAATTATGAGACTTGCAAATCCCACTTCCATGCCACTGACATCAAATATGTCAGAAAAGCCAAACACAGGGAGCAGATTATGTCATACAAAAGTCAAAATGTATTAATGCACTATGGTGAAAGTGTTTTAAGGTCACAGCATGAAAATAAGCCTTTATTGATCACTTATTTGCTTGTGTAATCATAATTTGTGAGAATAGATTGTTGGTGTTTGACTAAACACCATCAATCCTTCGGATGAGACATTAAACCGAGGTCCTGACTCTTCATTAAAAATCATTAAAAATCCCATGGCACTTCTCGTAAAGAGTAGGGGTGTAACCCCGGTGTCCTGGTCAAATTACATCCACTGGCCCTTGTCAATCATGGCCTCCTAATAATCCCCATCCACTTGATTGGCTCTGTGGCTCTCTCTCCTCTCCACCTGTAGCTGGTGTGTGGTGAGCGCATACACTTGATTGGCTCTATAACTCTCTCTCCTCTCCACCTGTAGCTGGTGTGTGGTGAGCGCATACACTTGATTGTCTCTATGACTCTCTCTCCGCCGTTGTCCTGTGGTAGCCGTTGCATCAATCTAAGTGGATGCTGCACACTGGTGGTGGTTGAAGAGAGACCCTCCACATGATTGTGAAGCGTTTTGGGTGTACAACAATACACAATAAAGTGCTATATAATAGTGTTGTCAAAAATATAGATATTTCGATAAATATCGATACTGAAATATCTGAACGGTACCAATACTAATTTTCCGAAGTAGCGATACTTCGATCCTAGCCGAGCTGTCACTTTCACTTCTCTCCAAAGGCGCGTTGACAAACACCACACTTGACCGCAGTGCCTGTCACGTGTCTCGTCTCATTCGCTCTGGTTAAATAGCAAAAGTGAAGTGAATATAAAGATGGCGAGTGCGGCTTGTTTCTAACAAGCAAAATATGTTTGCTTCTTAAATCAGACGGACTGAGATGCAGCGATTACTACTTGGACGGACTTCTTAAAAATGCAAATCAACTCTGTCAGCAGGAGACGCTTAAAAGCGGGAGAAATAACGTAATGTTAACGTTAGAGGTTGTAACGGCTGTAAACTGAGCGTACAAACGCTGCTTTATCAGACATATAACATGCAAGATGAAATGAAAATGACATCAAACATTTCCTAAAGACAGTGTTCCTTCAAAAATACAGTGATATAAAAACACCTGCGCCTCGTTTTAATTTTTAAACATGCATTACGTGCTCATGTTATTCAACAAAGCCTTTTTGAAAAGTTTTGATATTGTGGTGGGTCGCCTCAAATAAATGTATGTATGTGAAACACATCCCACAGCACAACAACCTGAGCCCAACTTCATTACTAATCACTTTAACTGTGTTTGTAGCCGGCGCCACTAACCAGCCCGATATACAAACACAGACCGGAAGTTAACTTCGGTCCGGGCGCGTGCGCACGATCAAACCTGATATGAGTGTTGTCTCGTTTTTTCACCGTAATTATTAAAGTTAATATAATCTGACTGAGGAATCTTTAACTGTGAATCTTTAAATACTTTAACTGTGGTCAAATGTAAATTAACTTGTGCTCATTTAACTTCATTAAAAAAAGTATTACTTAAATTCTGCAATTTGTCTTCATGTCGATCCAGTGAGCATTGTTTTCGCGTGTGATGCACGCACGTTTGCGGTGATATGTGAATCCGGCATTAAAATCTGTTCATAAAATAATATTATGTATTAACCAGCATTTATGAACGATGAGCAATGCATTTGCTACAGTATATTTTAATCTTTGATAACAGTAGGTAATAAAAATACAACAGATCATGTTCGCTCTGGTCCAATGAAAAAAAATATTAACAGATAGAACTTTGGATTTTAATTAGTACATGTATTAGTAAATGTTAGTTTAAATATACTTTTAACAAAGATTAATAAATGTTTTGGAAGTATTTTTCATTGTTTATTCATGTTAACTAACGTTAACAAATATCTATTACCATTAACTTAAGTTCTACGATTAGTTAGATAGTTCAGTTCATTTTAAAAGTGTGGCCAAAAATAAAATAAAATACATGTTTTATTAAAGTTTGGCATTTTCTTGTAGCACCAGAAAGAAGATGAGACTCGACCTGCAACAAAAACAACACACTCACAACCTACACTAGACACTACACCTTGAACAAGTGCACTACCTCAAGACATTTTTGTTCATGTAAAATATACCTCATTGTCATGTTATATTTATCTAAAAAAAAAATAATAATTGACCCCCTTAATGTTGTGGCAGTTTTTTTCTCTCCCTGGTATCGAAAATGGTATCGAATATCGATATTTTTCAAGGTATCGTATCGAAGTTAGAAATTCCAGTATCGTGACAACACTACTATATAAAATGCATCATTCATTCATTGACTGGCACTAATGTTCAATTCACGTGAAACATGAATTGTATGTACAGGTTTTGAAGTTTTACAAAAATGTAGGTAGAGGCACATACAATCATTAATAAGAAGTGTAACTGGCCTTATTAATATGTTAATATTAATAAGTGCTGATTTTTGATGGATTAGATCTTACTGCTCTCTTTGTAAACTAGCCAAATCTGATGGCAAGGAACACCACTGTAAACAAAAGCAGAGTAAGACACACTCACACCACAAAAGACTATTGACATTTACACTACACACAAATGACAGGCTGCACGCAAACACAGCACTCCCTTTAACACCTGCCAATAATTCAGTCTCTGGTAAGTAAATACAGATTGATGCTCGTAAAGATCCCTGGCCCATGAGCAGAGGGAGGACAGACAGAGATCACTCTTTTATTCTTCTCCTGCTGGCACCGGTTCCAGCCGATCATCCGTTTATTTACCTACGACACAAGCTGAGCCGGTCTTTCTCACCATAGAGCACTGCCAGACATTGATCCGCTGAGCCAGCCGAGACACACAGATGCCAGTGGACTCAAAGACTTCTGACGGACTACTGACTTCTGATGGATGGCATGATATCTGGCCTCTAAATGTAGACTAGTTTGCACTAAATTTGCACATGGAATTGGTAGATTCTGTATGTGTGGGTTAAAAATGGCATGTGTAATGCCAGAAGAGAGGTAAGGTGGATAGTTACGAATGATAGCACATCAGACGTCCAAACAGCAAAAGCAAGGCTCTTAAAATATATAACAAGACTGTCCTCCATACAATATAAGATACTCAACATATACAATCCAACAAACCATATCTATGAAGAGACCATATATTCAGTTTATAGCTCAACATCCACTTTGAAATTGTCCCTGAACAGATTCAGACTGGACTGATATGCAAAACTAAATCAGAGCCATGCATTCTGGTGGCTCAAATGCATGCAAATGTGATCAGCTCTCCGTTCACAAACTGCATTGAGAATAATTTGCATTTGCATAACACTCCTACACGTCAACATTGTAAATGCATGTGTAAATCACATCTAGCGGGAATGTCTTGTATACATCTCAGTATTACGACACTGCTGTATGAGTACTAGATTTTGCTTTGTGATAGCAGGGATGATGGCGCACGTTATTCATGCTTTCATTACTTAAAGAGGAACATCATTGTGTTTATATTGCAAAAGAACTGACATATTGGTTTCAATAAGGAATGATTCCTTGAGCTACTTTTGTTTTGAAAGCCAACAGAAATACATGGGTTTAAAAATAAAGTAATTCACTTGTAACCAAGAAAATTGGAGCTTTATGTTATAATAACCATAAGGTTTAGAGTCAAAAGTTCAATTGTGCAAATCGCCAAAACAGCATTTTTTTTTTCTCTGTCCTCCAAACTAAAATGTCAAATATCATATTTTTTAAAGTGCCTGACGGGTCACAATTGAGCACAATTAAAACTACTCTGACATACATTAAGACAAGAAGCAGTTTTATAGTGAGAGCAGATCTGAACTATAATGTGACCCTGGACCACAAAACCAGTCATAAATCCTGTAACACGGTTATATTTGCAGCAACAGCCAAAATACATTGTAGGGGTCAAAATTACAGATTTTTCTGTTATGCCAAAAATCATTATGATATCAAGTAAAGATCATGTTCCATGAAGATAATTGTAAATGTGCTACCGTTAAATATATAAACACTTAATTGTTTATTAGTAATATGCATGGCTAAGGACTTAATTTGGACAACTTTAAAAGGCAATTTTTTCAATATTTAGATTTTTTTTGCACCCTCAGATTCAAGATTTTCAAATAGTTGTATCTCAGCCAAATATTGTCCTATCATAACAAACCATAAATCAATTGAAAGCTTATTTATTCAGCTTACTCAATTCTCAACGTCAAAAAATTGACCCTATGACTGGTTTTGAGGTTCAGGGTCTCAAATGTGAAACACTACCAGACTGGGGCATTGTCACACGTTTCAAATGTAAACCCATATACAACGTAAAACATAAGCTTTTTTTATTATTATAGCAAATTACATTTCAATACAGTTCCTCTCATATTACTCAGCCTTACCACATATAGTGTGACAACATGACCCGCTAATGACAACACAGTGTCATCTTTTTCCCTGGCAAATGTTCATTGTTTGTACAGTTGAGACTTTAATGTTTGTGTGTAACGTTACGCAGAAAGCGACTTAAAACCTGAGAGATATCAGTGAAGTAAAAAAGTGTGACAAATAGCCTCGGTCTCGTCTACCGATAAAGTCTCTCCTCCGTGGTTTTCTCTTACCTGAGCAGACTGGAGAGCGTGTGAGAAGAGCTGTGCCCACCGCTCCCGGTATTCCCGGACGACCCGGAACCTCCGGCGGAGGCCGACCCGCCCGACGGTCTCTTCCCGGACAGGAGCTTCTCAACGGCGGCCAGATTCCCGGTGCGCGCCGCCTCCAGCAGTTCCTGCTCCTTACCCATCTCACAGCGAGCAGGAGGAGCGGCTGAGAGACGATCACACGGCCACACGAACCCACTGTACGGCTCTCCAACGCCGCAACACGCATCCACGCGCCGCTCGACGCGCTCTCTTCCCGCTCCGGTGCCCTAGGTCCAACAGCGGAGGCTGTGTCAGGGTTCTTCCCGCTCTAAGCGCAGCCGCTCCGGGGAAACTTATCTCCCTGCGCCGCACAAACTTCCTCTGGCACGGATCGACACGTCACTTCCTCGACGGGTGCGCTCCTTGGTGACGTCGCGTTCGCTCCGAATTATGCACAATCATTTAATTACACTAATGATGGTGGAGCAGCACGTAGGGAATTGAAATCGATAGGTTACATTATGCGAAGCCCTCGTCTGATAACTCATCCTGGCATTAGTGGAAGAAGAAGCCGGGACAGTTTATCAAGGATTTATGGAACATAGCTTCAGTTGAGAGATGATCAGAGGAGTCTCTAATAAAGCGAATCATTATGAACAGACAGATAGACTGATGCACATTAGCAATATATTACGATTTTTGCATTTCTTATACATATTTGGTTTTATAGGCATATTTCTTTTTTCTTCTTGTTAGTTCTGCCAATCTTGAGTATTTTAATATTAAATTGATGTTGAATTATAAAAAATGTGTAGGCTGCCTTTTCAAATCAAGCTTACGCTTATTGATCAGAAGATATTAAGTTTTGATTGTTTTTATGAAGCATTTGAGATGCTAGAGAGACGACTCTTTTACTAATCATTGAATCACATCCAATATAAAGATATTACAGCAGAATTTGAACAGAACATGATACAATGTATGAATATTTTTTTTGCCAGAATTGACTGATTAGCCAAACAGTTTGATTGATCTTAAGCAAATAATAAAAATATGTATTTAAAGGGACTTTAATTTAAGTATAGATTTACTTCTTGAGCGTCATAATAATATATATATGTAATAAAATAAAATATATTTTGTATAATTTAAAATTAAATAGGCCTAACAATTTATGTAGACTTTTTTAATATATACAAAAAAATTGTAGTATAAAAAATTATAACAATTATAATAATAATATTAAAATAAATTGTGAATATATTAGTGGCAGGGACCATAATTTCAGTGTCTTAAAACAGAATCACACTGAAATAGATTATTTGGGTGGAATTAAGTATCTATAGTTAATACAGAAAAATACTATAATATTCAATCAGTGGTTTAAAGAGGAGTTTATATTATTAAATTGATCTAATTAATTATACTTGAAGTCTTCAGTGTGTATTTTCTACTCAATAAATATTAAAATATCCGAAAGTAAATTTTCTAACATTTTAAAAATGTCTATTTTTTAGATGCAAAAATGGATGGACAAATCACAGACCAGGCTTATGCCTTTTATTATTTATATATATATATATATATATATATATATATATATATATATATATATATATATATAATAAAATAACATTATTATTATTATTATATATTTTTTTTTAAAGCAGGTGCGAATCAGTGAAAGTAATATACGTAAACAATTATAATTATTTTAAACGGCCATCGTACAAATATCTGTAATTAGACAATAGGATCTGAATGCGCTTGAATGGATGATTCGTCCCTGTGTGATATTATGTAGTAAAGAGCGCCACCGGACGGTTGAGTGATAGCAGTGGCTGATATGAATTAGTGGTTGATGACTCTTATTTTGAAACTGACCGGATGTTGTAGTTTGTACCGAGTCTGATCAGTGCAGACGCGTAGTTTGTGGAAAACACTTCTTTGATTCCGTGTTTTTTTATCAGCTGTTCTTAACGCGGCTGTCGGTCTGAGGTATGTTATTAATCAAAGTCAGTTTATATGTGTTTTTGTTTACACAGTAAGCGGCTTTTTATCTAACAAGTCATTTCCAATTCAGACCAAAACAAATGTAAATCTATGTACAAACCTACCATGATTATTATCACGTTTTCTAGGGCCGTGTAAATATCATATTACGTGAATAAATATAATAACACATGTTATATAACTATGGCAAACATTCAGTAGCATGAAACATATCAAAATAACACGGTATCGCAACAGTGTCGTTTATAAAACGGCGTTTTCAAGAACGAAAGCTTCACATCATTAATGATACGTAAAGTAACGTTAACATTATGTACAGTATATAAACATATCCAAATATAGATTCAGTACCGTATATACAAATAATGCAGGCCTAACTAGAAAGAAAACAAGCCCCGTGCATTATGGGGAATCATTTTTAGATATGCTTACAGTTGGGTTTTTATAATATAATATATTAAAAGTAAAAAAAAAAAAAACCGAGCCTTTGTGCAATAACAGGGATGTTTTATAGCATAATGCCATGTAGTTAAATTGTTTCATTAAATTATATAATTGTTTTTCTAGAAATTAAGCTTTGCAACGCAAAGGTCATATATTTATGTGTTTATGTATCCGAGTTGATTAGGGCTCATAACGCAACATTACGCAGAGTAGAGTTTAATTAATATGAATTATTAACACATAACGGTGTGCATTACAGGGCGAGTTTGTCTGTCTGTGTCTGCTGAGCATAAACTAAACGAGTTGGTTTCTTACTCGTTATTTAATTCACCTCATCTGACATTAATCTGTCAGCCCAAGCATGGCAGACCCGGCCCGTGTGAGACCCAACATGGAGTTCAGGGAGGCGAGCGCACCCAAACCGGGCGAGGGGTCCGGGGACGCTCCGGGGGGCAGCGGTAAAGCCTCCGAACCCACTGCTGTCCAGACCACTACCAAAGAGGAGGGAAAAGCAGTGAGTGTTTTCTGAATCGCAAAGACTTGAAATGATTTGAAAGATATGTATTTATTCATGATTGATCTGATTGTGCTTCAGAGGTCTGCTGAAGATGCTGCTGGTGAAGAAGACGAGGAGGGATCTTCATCTCTTCTTCCTCATGCTAAAAAACTAAAAATGGAGCATGACAAGAAGAAAGAGAAGCGCCAAATGAAAGTTGATGAAGATGAAATACAAAAGATGCAGTAAGCTGTATTTGATAAATGATACTTCTGGTGCCGTTTATGCATTATTCTGTATTCGAACTCCTCATTTTTATTCCATAGAGTTTTAGTATCTTCATTCTCTGAAGAGCAGCTGAATCGCTATGAGATGTACAGACGCGCTGCTTTCCCAAAGGCAGCTATTAAGAGAGTAAGTGTGGAAAGACATGTGTACAAGATTTCATTTGAAACGAATCATAATCTGGAACCAACTTAAAGTATCATAATTGGAACCAATACGAGTGAAAAAGATTGGACTGTAACTTGTGTATAATTGTTAATTAATACTTTGAGACTTGTTGCATACTTGTTGGACTTATCAACACAAGCAGGGCTCTGATAGCATGTCTTGCTAATGGACAATTCAAGAAAAACATAATATTATACTGATGTAGAGTTAAATGATAAGCGGTAATACAACATTTATTATAAGAAAATGAGCAAATTCCCATTAGGATCCTTCCAAGTTATCATAGAAACTCTTAACGGGACCCCTGTAAACATTTGTTTACGATCTAAGTGTCACACTTTGTGTTTCAATTATAACATTACACATCTGGAAAAGGTTGAAATGCATTGTTTCTGTTTTCCAGCTGATTCAATCCATCACAGGATCTTCTGTCTCTCAAAATGTGGTCATCGCCATGTCAGGAATTTCCAAGGTGTTTGCTGGGGAGATCGTCGAGGAAGGTTGGTAATGCACTAAAATATGATTCCACTAGAAACCGTGTGGCTCATTAGTTGCTTCCATGAATGTTTTCTTCTCTTCAGCTCTCGATGTGTGTGAGAAGTGGGGAGACACGCCACCTCTGCAGCCCAAACACATGAGAGAAGCCGTCAGGAGATTGAAGAGCCGGGAGCAAAATCCCAACACCAAACACAAAACAATCCTCTTCCACTGAGCTCCAGGCCTCTCAGACTCTCCCTCGGTTTGGAAAGACTCGATTAGGAAATCTTTTTCACATATCTGATGTGTTTGGAATGCACTTGTTATCTTCGGTTTTGTTCATGAAAAATTTTTTTGGTTAACATTAGAAGACGTGGTGTACGTATTAGCCTCTTGTTTTGTCCACAGTCTGTCCTCGGGAGCACGATAACTTAAAAAAAAATACTGTTTGTATAATGGTGAATATCATACAATTCCTAGCTGTCACTCAAAATGAAGCATGCCATAGAAATGTCTGCGGACTCATTTTTTATTTTGTAATATGTTTTATTTTGAGAAATATGTGCAGTGATGTTTTGTGTATTGGAAATTATATAAAAATGTAATCTTTGTAATTGTGATTAAACCCAGTTTTCTTTACCATGAGACCCGACAGTCATAAAGCGTGACTAACAGATTATATTCATGTTAATCCCAAACATACTACAATGATAATGATGATATTACAGTGATCTGCAGCTGCCCCTCTACTGTCCTCCGCTGATCTCATGACCTGGCCGTCTACATCCTCCAGGTGTTGTTGCTCATCTTACTGAGACACCATTCAATAGAGTTCACGTGTTCTGCTTTCATTAGTTTAAAGTTACCGTGAAATCAGAATTATGATTCTTATTTTTGTAGAGTATGGCAGTAATTATGAATGACTTATCTGTACATTATTATTATTGTTTCATTTAGGTGCCCTTGTAATCTTTAATCAAAATAACTACCCAGGCTGAAATAAAAAGGGCAAAAAGCCATTGTGTTTCATGCTGACTGTACCTTTTGTTTAATGAAACGCATCACAACCAGATAAGTCGTGGCATGGTGTTTGAGCCATATCAATATTTAATCAGAACACACACAGTATACTGGGCTCATATACATTTGCGTTTCTTTAAGCTTTAAGTAAAATACGTCTGATTTTACTGTAATTATTGTGCAGTGCAAAATATCAGTGCTGGTTTACTGTGATCTGGATTATATAGTCAGGTTACAAAAAGTAATTGTAATTAGGATATATTACATTTTAAAATGATCAAAATTAGACTATAGTTAATTAAACGGCAGTAAACGCTTACATTTATTTGTCCAAATGAATCCACTTTTTTCTGTACAGCAGGGCTGCTCTGCTCCTGACCGTAGACTGTCCTGCAGAGTTCAGCTCCAACTCCAATCAAACACCCCTGAAGCAATTAATTAAGGTCTTCAGGGTCGCTTGGAAATTAAAGACGGGTGTTTGATTAGAGTTGGAGCTAAACTCTGCAGGACAGCCCCGCTGTAGAGCTTCTTCAAAGTTTTCCAGTCGCGTAAAGCTATACATCAGACATTTTACAAGTGCTCATTTTATTGAGCAGCAGACAAGGGGTGAAGTCTGCAAATCCATGTTAGCCTGCAGTTTGCTATCAGTAAAAGCCCTCATTGCTAGACAACAAGCTAAATAAATGTTGACTGCATGCTCATTTAGAATAAGGGTATATATATATATAAGGTTCAGAGTTACAGGATTAGTTTTGAGTTGACAAACCAAACCGCTCTAATCTGGCTTTGTTGGTACCATGACGCTGATCAACTTTCTTTGTCAACTGAGGCATTGATCCTATTATTCCTGAGTTTGAGTCAGTTTTAATATTAATTGACGACATCTAATGCACAGGTGCCATTGGCACATCCCGCTATGCTCAGTGACACTTCAGGTGGCACTTCTGGTTTTCAGGGGCATGTGCCACAAGTTTTCCTGACGCATGTCACTCTCCACTCACTGAAAAGCGGCTGTCCAAATGACACAGCTGAACTGACCAGTTTTCATTGGCAAGTGTTGCAACTATATCTATAGAAGATGCAATTCTGATGCAATATCTTAAACAAATAGCCTAATTTAGTGCTTTTGAAAAAGTAAATTAAAAGTATTTGTAAGTCGGTTATACTGTATCAAATGTTGTGAGTTTATGGCACATCTGTTTTTGAGTGGCAGATGACACTGAATGTGCTGTTTGTGGGAGATCACGCAAACTACCCATTCTAGGATACGAGATATAGGAATGACTGCAAAAGGTACAATATTTAATATTCTATATTAATATAATAATCGTATATAAACTAAATTTAATTCAGTTTATAATTGTAACTGTGTAACAAGAAACATGTATATATGTGACCCTCTCTGTAAAAACCAGGCTAAAGTCTAAAAATCTAATTCTGAGATAACGAGCATCAAAATTTGATTACAAGCATTAATTTCACTATGATTTCAATTTTGACATGACCTTACTCAGTCAATATTAAAGATACCAAGAATATATTTTCACAGAATGTTCTTTACAATATATAGTATAATTTTTTGCATAAAATAGAAAATCTAAAAAAAAAATTACTTTAGCTGGGTTTTTACATAGGGGTCATATATATATATATATATATATACAGTGCTCAGCGTAAATGAGTACACCCCCTTTGAAAAGTAACATTTTAAACAATATCTCAATGAACACAAAAACATTTTCCAAAATGTTGACAAGACTAAGTTTAATATAACATCTGTTTAACTTATAACATGAAAGTAAGGTTAATAATATAACTTAGATTACACATTTTTCAGTTTTACTCAAATTAGGGTGATGCAAAAATGAGTACACCCCACAAAAAAACTACTAAATCTAGTACTTTGCATGGCCTCCATGATTTTTAATGACATCACCAAGTCTTCTAGGCATGGAATGAACAAGTTGGCGACATTTTGCCAGATCTATCTTTTTCCATTCTTCAAGAATGACCTCTTTGAGAGATTGGATGCTGGATGGAGAGTGATGCTCAACTTGTCTCTTCAGAATTCCCCAAAGGTGTTCGATTGGGTTCAGATCAGGAGACATACTTGGCCACTGAATCACTTTCACCCTGTTCTTCTTCAGAAATCCAACAGTGGCCTTAGATGTGTGTTTAGGATCATTGTCATGTTGGAAAAGTGCACGACGACCAAGGGCATGGAGTGATGGTAGCATCTTCTCTCTCAGTATAGAGCAGTACATTTGTGAATTCATGATGCCATCAATGACATGCAGCTCCCCGACACCAGCAGCACTCATGCAGCCCCACATAAGGACACTGCCACCACCATGTTTCACTGTAGGCACCATGCATTTTTCTTTGTATTCCTCACCTTTGCGACGCCATACAGTTTTGAAGCCATCAGTTCCAAAAACATTTATCTTGGTCTCATCACTCCAGAGTATAGAGTCCCAGTAGTCTTCATCTTTGTCAGCATGGGCCCTGGCAAACTCTAGGCGGGCTTTTTTGTGCCTGGGCTTTAGGAGAGGCTTCTTTCGTGGACGGCACCCATGCATGCCATTCCTCTGCAGTGTACGCCATATTGTGTCACGGGAAATAGTCACCCCAGTTTGGCTTTCTACTTCTTTAGATAACTGCAGTGAACTTGCATGTCGATTTTCTTCAACCCTTCTCATCAGAAGACGCTCCTGACGAGGTGTTAACTTCCATGGACGA
The DNA here is from genome assembly GCA_027422435.1 of Schizopygopsis pylzovi. NCBI lineage: Eukaryota > Metazoa > Chordata > Actinopteri > Cypriniformes > Cyprinidae > Schizopygopsis > Schizopygopsis pylzovi. The sequence goes on from CM049816.1 coordinate 41,000,814, forward strand.
CCTGGACGTCTCTGTGAGATGGTTGCAGTTCCATCTTTTTTAAATGTTTGTACCACTTTTGCTACAGTATTCTGACTGATAAGTAAAGCGTTGCAGATCTTCTTCTAGCCTTCACCTTTCTTGTGTAAATAAATTATTTTCTTTCTCAGGTCTTCTTTCTTTCTTTCTTGTGACATTTCTCTTCCATGTGGTGCCATTGCTGACAGCATGAAATGGGAAGGGGTTTTCTTTTTAAATAACACCCTTTTATAGTCAACTGTCTGCTGAACACCTGTGTAATGAATAATTAGACTCCCCTGTGGTTGAATTCTTGTTAAATTAGACATTTGTAGTCTAAAATTTAGCTTTGCTCCAGAGACATTCAGTGGGGTGTACTCATTTTTGCATCACCCTAATTTGAGTAAAACTGAAAATTTTGTTCTCTAAGTTATATTATTAACCTTACTTTCATGTTAAAAGTTAAACAGATGTTATATAAAACTTAGTCTTGTCAACATTTTGGAAAATGTTTTTGTGTTCATTGAGATATTGTTTAAAATGTTACTTTTCAAAGGGGGTGTACTCATTTACGCTGAGCACTGTATATAGTATGAGCATGCATTTCTTCTGGAGTTGCCTGAATGTTTTGTCAAAGAATTTTACTTTCTACAGACACATATTTACAATGAAAAAGTACTTGTTCATGAAAGAAGATAAATAAAATAAATTATCTTGCGTTATCAGTGCATTCACAAGTGAAACTCGTTAAATTAGTTTATATAGTTGAAAATATACAGCGATAGAGACTCGAACATGTAAGCTCACAGTCATTTTTAAAGTGTTATCTATTAATTCTACAGCTTATTTATGTTACATACGATCTGTATATATTGAAATTCATTTAAAATAAATGATTTATAATACCAGTTAAACTAAAATTGCTTGTGTGTAATGGATTATTAATAATATAAATCATATAATTATATCAAATCACATAAAATAACTAAGTTTTTGGTTTTGGTCAGTCAGATTTCTTTAGCACTAGTGCCCTTTTATTTGGAGCAAGAGAAACTGTGGGAGTGGTTTTGTGTGTGTGTGTGTGTGTGTGTGTGTCAGAGATGTGTCACTTTGCTCACATCTGATTGGTCCAGTTTTAGTTTGAGATCTCTTACCCAGAACATAACCTGCCCGGAGAAGGTTAGCTGTGGAGTGTAAGTTACTATGGGCAATGAACACCAAGCCACTTTCATGGGACCTAAAGTCCTGGATTGGTGCAATCTAAACTGAAACTTATCTGGCTAGCCAGCTAATCTGGCTTCATGGTACAGGCCCCACATGGAGGGCTTCAAGAAAAAAAAAATTGCGAAAAAATGCTCTCATTCAAAAACAAATTCCAGCATATTCATTTGTCAGACACGACTGGAACTACAAATGATACTGGCTTCTATGGTCAGATAAAAAAAAAAAAGAGCTTTTCAGCACCAAACACTCAAGATGGGTTTGGTGAACACAGGGATAAAAAGTATTCTATGTGTACAATGAAATATACTGCTGTATTTTTGATGTTGTGAGCCTATATTTCTGCTGGAGGTCCTGGATATCTTGTTTAGACACATGGCATCATGGATTATATCAAATACAACAGATAAAAAATCAACAAGTGACTGACTCTGTTAGAAATCGTATAATGGGCCATGTTTGGATCTCCCAACCGTACAATAATCCAAACATAATCCTCAAAAACAACACAGAAATTGGTCACTGAGCACAAAACCAAGCATCTGCTTTGGCCATCCCAGTCCTCTGACCTGAACCCTGTAGAAAATGAGTGAGGTGAACTGAAGAGAAGAAGCTGTGTATCTGAAGGATCTGGAGTGATTCTGGATGAAGGAATGGTCTCTGGTCTCTTGTCGGGTGTTCTATAACCTCATCAGGCTTTATAGGAGAAAACTCAGAGCTGTTCTCTTTGGAAAAGAAAGTTGCAATAATTGTGGCCAATATGAACTAGAGAAAGCATTTATTTCACAATGAGATTTCCCCCTCCACTTTCAATTGCTTTACTTCAATGATAGGTTAAAAGTTTGTGATAAAAAAAAGAAAGATCAAAACTATAAACAATGCAGATTTAGTTGCTCATATTTACCAAGGGTGTCAATATTAATGGATGGCACTGTATATTACATACAAAGGATGTTCGGGTCAGGATGCTGTAACACAACTGTATGCATGGTTGTATCACGGTAGAAGCACTGGATAGAATAATTCCTGAACCTATACCACAAAGTCACACTGCTGCATTTCAAAGACCAGTATTATTGTCCTTGCACTCGCCAAAAATATGCATGGCTCTTCTTTTTTTTTTTTAGAGTGATGCTCCCTTTGCAAATATTTGTAGTCAACAATGTTTTTGACCAAGTTAAGGCTATTCAGTCTAAACTAAGGCTATTCAGCTGACGCTATCCATGCACTAATCAAGCAATATATGTTTTAATAATAGTGTGGTTATATTGCTGCAATGTTTTAATGTCATTGCTTTATTACATCTCAAACAGAATATTGACAAATCTCCTTTCCTAATAACGTGCTAATTTACATTCTAAAGTAAACAGTCTCATGAGAACGGCTCCTCACTCCAAAGAAGAGAGGGGCGGGTTCACCAGAGCTCATTAGCATTTAAAGAAACATGGAATATAAAACAGCTTGCTGTAAACAGAGCTGATTTTAAAAAGGGTGTTGTTTTACACTACCATTGAGAAATTTTAACCAAAGTATGTTATAGACTTTAAATTAAGACCCTAAAGATTCATATCGACTTGGGGAAAATGGGCTTCTGATGACCCGTTTAATGTCTTTTTTGAGATTACTTTTTCGGAAATGAAAGCTAAGGCGAGATATTTAAAGTTTTCCTGTGTGACACTGTTGTCATGACCTCCAGTGAGCATGTGACGTAATCCGGCAACACTTCACCGGTGTGTAATATGAGTAAATTTTTTATCATAATTTTTTGTTATCACTTATAGATCAGGGGTCTCCAACGCTGCTCCTGGAAAGCTACCATCCTTACTTGCCCGTTTCAAAATTAAAATGCAGTGCGGGTGTTTTTATAAAAAAGGACCAACCTTCTTCAGAAAAGCAGTAATGTAATGCCTGATAAAGTAGCATTTGTGCTTATTTGATTACAGCCGTTACTGTGGAAACCGCTATATCTCAAACCCAACAGCGCCTCCTGCTGGCAGAGAATGGATTTGCATCTGCAAATTCATATTTGGACCCAGGAATGAAGACTCTGAGAACCCCTGTTAAAGACCAAATGCGTCAGAGAAACAAGTGTGCAGCCATCAGTGGTGGTCAGTAACGAAGTACAACTACTTCGTTACTGTACTTAAGTACATTTTTCAAGTATCTGTACTTTACTGGAGTAGTTTTATTTTGAGTAACTTTTACTTTTACTTCACTACATTCCAAAGCATAAGATCGTACTTTTTACTTCACTACATTTCATAAAACATATCGTTACTCACGTGATACATCACGTGCTCCGAGACGCAGAAGCGGTGTCTTTTTCATGAACAAACTGACTCTTTTCAATGAACCTGTTCAATCGGTTCGCAAATCGCAACAAACGATTCATTGACGCATTGCAATGATCCGATTGCAGCTGTTCTCCAGTCGAAAACTCACTGATTCAAATGATCCGTTTAGAGCGAGTCTTCTTCAGTGAACTGAACTCACAAGTAAAGAACCGGGAGATCTTGTGAGCGCGCGCTACTGATGCTGTGAAACGTACATGGGCGTAACCACCATATACTTTGGGGGGGACGGTCAAAAATACCGCGGCAATTTTTGAATAAATTAGAAAAAAATATCACGTTTAAATGGCTCAGTATTATAGCAAGGTTTCTAGCATGATACCCTGAAAATAGTCTGAATAATGAACTGCTGGAGTCACAGATCAAGGAGTTCCCGCACTTCCCACTCCATTGATAAGCCTCTATTCATTCGTTGATGGCCTGGCCTGTTTGTTTTTACGATCTGATCCGCGACTGAACTTAAAAAAAAAATATCTGGGGGGAGGGCTCACATTTGGACCCCCCCAATATCTATACCATGGTTACGCCCTTGGAAACGTAAGTTACTAATGTCGAATTTTAGGATTCATTATTGTAACTGAAAATAATATTTAGGTCAAAACTGTCAGTTGTTTGTGAACTAAATCTGCTGTGATCTATTTAAGCCCACTGAAATGCTTAAAAGCAGACAGATCAACATCAGTGTCTCTAACGTTATGTTTTAGGTCAAAAAACAAAACATTAAAATAACACCGATTAAATAAAATAACTCATGCACGTTAATATTCCCCGCTGCTGTAACGTTAGCAGTTTTATTAAAATGCTATGCATTTAGACCTATGTGAAGTCTGTTTTTATATTGTTTATCAACAGTATACATTTTTATATTGTTTAGATCAACTAGCGAGTAGACAGATATGAATGTTTATTCATAACCATACTGAAAATAAGTAAATATTGTTAGCTGATGCTAACTGTCTAGCTAACAAGCTTGCTGGTGCTAAGTTGAGGAAATTTTTAGATATAAAGTCCAAATATCTTTATTCAGCCACCTAGATCGATTCCATCTGAGGGAAAAAGAAAGGATGTGATGTTCAGAACATAGTAACTACAGTAATTATCAGAGTGGGAAGTGATGCCCTCCGGGGGCATTTGGCCAGGGGTGTTTTTACACCACAGACAAGGTTTGAGAAGAAAAAAAAATCATTATGAAAATATAATTAGATTTTCCTTAAAATGTTCTTCCTAATTTCAGGCCTAATTCTCATGTCATATATAACTGACGTTCTGCAAAACAACAAGTTCTAAAACACGTTTTTCTTACTGGTGAAGATTAGATGGTGAAATCTGTTTTCTATGTGCTAATATAAAATTAAATAAAGTAGTCTATATAAAATTGCAAAATAAATCTGTCTATCAGTACTTTTTTACTTAAGTACATAAAAAATTGAGTACTTTTGTACTTTCACTCGAGTAAAATTGAAAAAGCAGTACTTTTACTTTTACTGGAGTAATATTTTATTATACCTATCTGTACTTTTACTCAAGTACTTGATCTGTGTACTTTGCCCACCACTGGCAGCCATCATTAGAAATGTCTTTGAAATTAATTTTGCGGCAATTCTATAACATCTCCCATTCTTGTTGGCGAAGCAGAAATGGACAAAATAACTGGTGATATTGTATCTAAAAATATACGTTACATAACATTAACTTAAATGCCATTTCTCTACAGCAGAATTATTATTTTGGACATTTATTCAAAAAAAAAAAATGTCACCAGTAGCTAATAAAACATTACTTTTGGTCATTTCTCCATCAAATAAGTGCACTGACGATAGAGAAAGTAACTGACAGAAGAAACACAAAGTTCAACTTTAAGAAACATTTTATTGATCATTATTGGTCTTGACATTTTCACACAGTTATGGTTCACAGAACCAACAGAATATCAGTTTTGTTTAATGGTTTTGTTCTGGTGATAGAAGATCATTAGAATATGCTAATGAAGAGATCAGAGGTCAAACTAAAACTGAATTTCATCCACAGCAGGTCAGAGGGACATGAACAGTGCTCAGTGCCCAAAACATGATGCAGACATCAGATAGAACCAAGCACAACTCAATTCAACAATTTAAAACCAGATAACCATCCAATCTTACGCTACCTGCTGCGCAAACCATTCTGCTCTGGGACAAACCACATTACCCTCGATAAAACACATGCAAACGCAGTTATATCAGGTGTCCATCTAAATCCATATCTATGCAAAGAAATGCTCACATATAGGAATTTTCTGTCAAAATCCCATGATTAAAGAGATAATTGCTGACAGCAATATTAATCCTGATGGCAGCACAGATCAATTGGTGAATTTGATGAGAAATGTTCAAATTCACATTGAAATTTCTGATTTTTGATGACAGACTTTGGTATCTTGGCAAATCTGAGCACAGGTTGAGACAGTACCAGACAGACAGTAAATTCAGTACCAACTCCACAGCTAAAAACAATCAATACAATTAGTCAAATCAGGCCAATATGCTCATTCTGATCACAGGCAAAACTCATCAACAGTACTGTAACCCTCAAATACAATTCAATAAAACCAACAGTCTGTGACCTTGATGATGTTGCACTTGTGAAATATTTCAAGTAAAGTCATGCATAAAACACCAACAAATGTTTTTTTCTTCTTCCATGCAGTGAATGAAGTTATATGATAATATTTCCATTTCTACCATCTAAGTCTTTACAGTTTAGACTATTAGTTTTCCAAAGGTTGTGGAAGACAGAAATATCTTGACACACTAACAGAGACGGTTTAGTGTATATGAATGCTACACATTGCACTGAAAGCTGAAGAACAGAGACACGATGACACTGCAACTCTACAGAAAAAGAAAAATGTGCCACATTTAAAATAACCAGACATTTGCTGATAAATAAATCAATCCAAACGTCTAAAGACAGGGATGTTAATATCACATAGACCGAGAGGAGCCACATTTACTATTTTCTACAAACCCATCAATAGACACAGGATTGATCTGCCTCATAATACTGATTCACCACAAAAATGAGCCTTGTGATGGTCCTAAACCTTACAGTACACACCAGAAATGCTGTAGCACCTGTTAGTTCAATTAGGTTTTGTGTACAGGACATCATACAAACACTTTCACATCACCCTTTCTTTACAACTCCCAGTTAAACATTTTAAAAGGGAAAATACAATTAGTAAATAAAAATTAAAACTGAAATGCATCGTCCTAAAAAGAAACAAAAAAAACGTTATTATTAAATTACTTCCATTATTTTATATAAAACAAAAAGTTGCACATTTCATTGATGTACTTGTTAATGGACATCCAATCGAAAGAAGCCATCTCATACACAGAGTTCAAATAAATATGCATAAACGTTAATATTTTTAGTCTGAACTCTACAAAGTATAGTGAGATATCTCAAAGTGACAGTGTAACAGACTATGACCAAAAAACAAACGTTTTTCATTAAATAACTAATTTACAATGTAATAAGTTACACTGACACAAGCAAGCATTATAATACTGAATAAAGGTCATTGCACCCCCCCGAAACGCTCGTCCGTCAAACAAATTCGGATCAGGTTCGATTTTCTGCGTTTCACATCCGTAGCAAGCATTTGGATAGGAAACGATGAGGAATACGAAAAACGCACACGAAGATTTCAGACTCAGTGTGTAATGACCTTAAGAGTGACTGCTGTGCACCAAATCATTTGACCACCAGCATTGGCACTAATGTTTCTCTATGATCACTTCATCTGTACGGCATGAGCACCAGGATCCTACACTAGAGGAAATGGATGCATCGAAGGAAGTACAATGACCGACTGTACACTGAACCTCAGATCAAACCTGTGATGTTTACAGTGCATTTAAGTCAAAGTGCTTTCATGAATAACACACACCAGCTGTACTTTACACACTGAATAACAGCTGATAAGAAACTTACAAAACAGTACTCTAGTAAAATCCACAGCTCTTTTCCTAGACCTAGCACACTGCCTTGCTGTCTACGCTTACTAGTTACCTTCAAAGGCAGCATCCCAACATGCAAAGCACCTCACAGGAGACCGATTTGAAATGGTAAGTGAACAACTTGATTCCTCTAACACACAAGATTTGAAACAGTAAATAAGTCCATTTGAAATAGAAGGATCTTTGAGGGCAACATGATTTGCGGAGTACCTGTTGTGTCAAGAACATGTCTTAACATGCTTTCTATCTGTTAGGGCCGGTAAATGACACAGACTTCACAAAGCGTTTAGATTCGGATTCACAAGCTCCAGATTCACTTCGACTTGATGTAATTCTATACCGATTAATTTGGACATGCATATAGGTGTCATTTTTCTTGAGGAGAACAATCTCAACCAATGCTGTGAACTTACTGTAACATTTTAACTATTAAAAGTTCAAATTAACAAGTCCAAATTTACTTGCCATTTTTTTCAATATAACATTCAACACAGGATTAAAACCAGAGTTGCACACATAAATGTAAATTAAATGATTGGTTCACGTGCCGCTTGAACGTAGACATCAATAAAATTAAAGCATGTCAAACACAGTTTGTAGTTTAAATTGTGTGATAAAATGTATAGAATTTGAAAGTTGAGACTTTCATACTAAAAGTAACAGCACAAAGCTTATTGCAATTATTGGAGGCACACGACAAATACTATTTAGTGAAGTTTCGTTAATGCATTAACGGAAAAATCGCAGACTTAAAAGATCAATTCTTGGTTAGTTAAAATCGATTAACTGATAATATCAACCCAGCCCTACTGTCTAGGGAGCTCTCTAGGTTCGGGAACAGAGCTTGTATCTACCAGCACCTTTACAACACTCAGAAACGTCTATAAAGCCTAAAAATGACTAATGTGCAAGAAGCATGCTGACCAGAAGTAAAGAGATGATCCAGTGTGCAGTGAAGAGTCTGCGGCAGTGAAAGAGTACATTTGTCATCCGTTTCACTGACTTGACTTCAGTCCTGGGAACTTGCTGAACCGGTGTAGTGCAGTCATATACAGAAACCACTACAGGAAGACTCATGGAGGATGCTCAGAGACTGAGGAGAACTGGATGGCATGTGATTCCACACTCAGACGTGAGAGATTAAAGGTACAGAAAGGGATGGATGAGAACGGAGTCCGCAGAGGCAAACCTCTTGTTCTTCTGGTTCATCTACAGGACATGTTCTCTTGTGCTTTCTCATTTGGACGCGAGTCTGGTTTCTTTCCCTTTGTACATCATGAGGTGAAGGAGGGGTTGTGTTTCCTGACTTCCTGTAGCAGGCGCTCTCGGTCAGTCAGGGCTTTCTCTAGAGCTGACTGGACATCAGCGAGCCTGGACTCCAGAGACTGAACCATCAGAGAAACAGAAACAGATGACTAAATATCAACTATGATCAGCTGAGGCACTAAACACACTATAAAGCTCTATTCAGACGGGACTAGTTTTCCAGGGGGTCGTTAGAGAAATTAGTGTTTCACAGACGTACCGTACGAATCTGCCCCGTCTGTGTTTTTCTCACACAACTCCTGTAATAGCTCCAGAGCAAATTACCTTGTTTTTCTGCAAACTCCGTGATGCTCTGAGAAACTAATAACGTCTGAATGTGAATGTCTGTGATTTCCAACAATATTTTTTCACTACGCGTTACCGTGTGTTTTGGCCAACGTGAACTACCGTAGACGCTCTTACCGCATGCATTTTTTATATGTTTGCATCCAAGGAAAGAAATAAAAAATAACAATAATAAAAAATGTCAGGTAAGATTGCTCGCATTCATTTCTGCACTCAATTACATAATGTTTTAATTGCATATTTACTTTTATGAAATTTAAACACGGTTTTACTACAAATAAAAATAATATAGTTAAACTAAAGTAACCACACAGTAAGCATGGTTTTGCTATACTAGCCATATAGCTTCACCGTGGTATTCGTAGTAAAACTGTGGTTATATTAATGCTAATGAATATGAATGATTATACGCATTGCACGCATAAAGAGAGCATGATCTCTGCGACGGCCAGATGTACAAACAGACCCTTCCACACCACTGTCATAAATGCAGAGATGCTAGTCCCGTCTGAATTGGTACATGAAAATCACAGACGTCAGGTGATCAGAATCAAAACTCAAACGTAGTTTAGAAAACTATTCCCGTCTGAATAGGGCTTAAGAGACAATCTCAGAGAGCAGTTGTAGTAATAAACCTTCACACATAAAGAACAAAAGACATTTAGGCTTCAGACATGTAATTAAGATATCAAATGTCACTGTTGATATTTCAGAGTTTTTTCTTGGCCTCGAAAGGAATCGTAGCCAAGCACGAAACTTACAATTACTCCATATCCTGCAGGCAACTGAAACTGTATTTTTTATTTCTCTGGAAAGAACAAACACACAGAGGCAGAGAGACACGGACACACACACACTATAAACTTATGGAAGCCCATTTTGGCCATAAAAAGGTCAGGCTTTTTTTGGCTTAAAAAGCACAATTATGAATATTTAAAATTATGAGATAAAAAAATTCCAAACCCAGACACCAAGTCATAATTGTAGTGATTAGTTGATGTTCCTGTTATTGTCCACTAGATGGCAATAGTAACAAACATAGGTACCAGATACATATGAGTAAACAAGTGATAACCAGCTTGTGGGCTTAAGAAATAAAGAGGCTACGCGCCAGTTCATACATTTACTTTTCAGAGTGTTTATTCAACCAACACCACAATAATGAGATCTTTCAAATGAAAAAAGCAAGTCAAAATTATGAGATAAGTCATAATTATGACATGTTGACACTGACAAAAAAAAAAAACAGTCGAAATTAATAACAAACATAATTGTCAAAAAATTCTAAATTGACATATGGCAATTATTATGAAGCTAAAAAGTCAATTATTACAAAAAATGTAATGACACAAAATTTAAATTTTATTTTGTAATAAATGTATTTTGTCTTTTTATCTGAATCCAATTTATTTTGATTTCAATTTCAAGTTTTATCTCTGAATTTTGACATTATGATATACCAAAGCATAATGTTTCTTATATGGCAAAAAAGGGCGACCATACAAAGCTCATTTGCGCTTGTGTATAACTAAAATATGGTGCATCAAGATGTCACATTAGGTTTGATGCCAACAACATCAAAAGTCATTCTTTCTTTCCTTTTTCTATGTCCATCATGCATCTGGAAATACCGCGTTCAATTATGAGATAAAAAAAGAGAGTTAAAAACTACGATAGGGGCAGATGTTCTGTTTAACATCTCAAACAGACTAAACATTACGTTGTGTATAATAATTTTCTAATATAAGATACCTTGTTTTTCTCCTCGGCTCTAAAGCAGGATTGGCCAGCTCTATCTTTGTCCCCGTCTGTCTCAATCCCTGATTGGCTCTGCGCAGCTGCATGCGTAAAAGTGAAACAGAGGAAGCAAGCGTTAGTTTAACAGGTGACAGCACAGATATCCTGTAATCTGAGCAGCTGCTGTAACCCAAACTCAAAGGACTCACGTCTCAAGCGGAGGACTCCATCATCCAAACGCTCCAGCACAATACCGTCCAGAGAGAAGAGCACAGGAACTGCTTGAGGAGCGGTCGGGTAGACCCGAGGACCATCATCCTGTCAGAAAGAGAGAAAACAGAACAATAGTCTTGTATGTAAAATGTTGAAGCTTGTTCATTAACTGATAATGTATCAAAGGGAATGGCTAGTCTTCCATTAGCTCTGATTATGGGCATCATTTGGCCCTCATTCTCACCTTTAGAGTAATAGCAGTGTCCCGTAAGCACAGTCTCATTGGCTGGGGGTCTGCGCTGAGCTCATCCTCCAGGAAGGGTCCCAGCGAGTTTAAGGTAGAGGCCAGGAGCTCTGCTTTGCACCCTGTAAAGCACATTTCCATGAAGCCCATGCTCTCAGACAGAGGAGAGTGTCTGCCTGCACGCGGCCCCATCTCCATCCTGAGGGCCGCCGCTGGGGGACAGGAGAGAGACCGGGGCCCGGGAGACAGAGGAGCGCTTGGAGAGGAAGAACCAGCTGTTGTGAGAAAAAAAATATATGTTTTAAGAAAACTTTTTTGTAAATATTAAATAAGTGCACACACATGTTAACATCAGTTTGAGAATCAGTTACCATAGACATGACGAGAGTGAGAGAGGTAATTATACAGGGTGGTTGCAAAGACAGATTAACATATGGTTGGAGGAGCAGATTGCATGCTTTGAGTCGTGAATAATTAGTGGTTGGAGATACACAAGTTCTTGACTTCATATCCAGGGAGTGAAAAGAGACATACCATGAGTACTATCAGTGTGTCACATGATCTGCACCTAAATATGCATATCCAATTTCCCCAGTGTTTAGGACCATGTGCAATGCATTTGTGCCCAGGGATTGTGCACAGGGACCTATTTGTGATTTTCATACAATCTGTTTAAGCCCAGCTGATGGTTAAGTTTAAGAGTGGACATTTATGTTTTATTTTAATCATTTGTTTCTGTATGAAACACATCATAAAAATGTATACAAAATCACCACCTTGTAAAATGGTGGTATTCTCATGAGATCAGGTTGGATGCACCTGTAAAGCACAGCAACTCAACTCTCTTGTTTTGTGTCATATTCGTATGTACGTTTGTCATCTTCTGAAAAGCTAAATTAGCACAAGGCCATTCAAAAACCGAGGGTCAGTCGTGGTGCTCAGTGAATGTGATCATCAATGGTATATTGTGATTTTTTTGGCCATGAGAATCACGTAAACAGTGTTGTGTCTTAAGTTAATGTAAACAGATGGGACAAAAAGTGGTCAACTGTGCCCAAATAATACACTTTTTTTTAAATATAATAATTAGGTCTTAAAGCAGGCATCCTCAAATCTGGCCCACTCCTGCAGAGTTTAACTCTAACCCTAATCAAACACACCTGAGCATGTTAATCAGAGTCTTCAAGATTATTAGACAATCTCAGGTGAGTTTGATCAGGGTTGGAGCTAAACTCTGCAGCAGATTGGCCCTCCAGGGAAAGATTTGAGGAACCCTGTCTTAAAGTGTAAAGAGTTAAAATGGCATATTGTCAATATTTTTGCATTCACATTTAGCACCCTAACCCTGTGTCAGTGCCAGTCCTGCCAGCAGGTCTGTGACTTTATGGTTGCCATGTTGTTTAGGTACAAGCTCTTGGGCTTCCAGCGCCACCACGATATCTTCACCACGTATCTCCGCCAGGCACCCCATTCGACTCAGACACAGAACTAACACAGACACCTGAGAAAAAAAAATATTAAAAAGCCTTCATTAAAAATCAGACAACTATGATCAAAGTAATTGTTGTTGATCAATCATGACAGCACTGAATGATTTCTAAACTTTCCCTCACTGATTAGTAAAGTACCGTCTACTTTTTTTTCTTCACTGCCATCAAACCTGACACAGTTTTACTCTGAATGTGCAAATGTGACAAACACAGACTGACAGCTCCTGGTTACAATGTTTTCAAATGTAATTGAAATTTGTTATTTACAATGCAATTAAAATGCTAAATCGATATGTAAACTGTTTTCATTAATCCAGATCTTGAAACTTCATTAAGTTAATTTAGGAAACTGAGGAGTTACGACAAAGGACAAATTAGGAAACAGGAAATAACAATAAATATACAGCAGAAAAAAAATATACCAATATTAGTTAAAATACAATATTATATCATTTATTTAAAAACAAAATATTTTTCTGAGATTTGCACAATGAGCACTGCTTTTACAACACAGTGTCAAGATGCATTTTCTGATGATCTTCCATGCAGAGGACAAGTGGCAGGTGTTTAGCCATCTAGATGTGCTACGGATAAAAACTCACCATATCTTGAGCAATGTCTTCAGTGCTCTGGGACAGAGAGCTGCTGAGGTCTGCTGATGACCCGCCTTCTGTTCCTGGAGCTGGACTAACACAGCTGCCGGAGACGCCTGGACCATTAGGACGCAAAGACTCTGAATCACAACAACACAAATACACATGATTTAGACACTGACAGTTATAGCTTTTAAAATGAAAGTGCAAGTGCTGTACCAGAGTCCATGAGGATGACAAAGTTTTCACTGATGTCACTATCAATGGACAAGCCATCGTCCTCCAGACTACTTTCTAAAATGGCACTGTCACAGGAATTTTGGGAAGGCGACTGTTTCATGGACTGAAGCCGCAGGTTACCCATTATGGAGGGACTGGACTCTTCTTGCCGTGCACTTTGCTCCCTACAGAAGTCACATCAACACATGACACTTGATTAACCACACTGGCAGGAAGAGTAGAGGAGAGGAAGAGGAACTGATTAAACAGTAAAGGGATAGTTCATTAATTCTGTCATTAATAATTCTGATAATTACTAATCTTCATGTCATTCTAAACCCATACAATCTCTCCCTCCATTAAAAGTCAATTGCTCCAGAACTTTGACGTTTCAAAAGGTTCATAAAGACCTACAAGTCCTAAAGTAATCCATTTGAATTGAGCGGTTTAATTTGCAAATGATTAAAAGAAGACATATTATGCCCTTTTTACAATATGTAATATAAGTATCCGGTGTCCCCAGAATGTGTCTGTGAAGTTTCAGCTCAAAATACCCCACATATCTTTTATTGGGCATATATCATTAACGAAAATGTCTATACTGAGTGGAAGCAGAAACACGCCGTTTTGTGCATGTCTCTTTAAATTCAAATGAGCTGCTAATCCCCGCCCCCTGTTGCAGAATAGTTATATGCCTTTACAGCTTCTAGCATCGATACTCTACTAAAAAACATCTGTTTGGTTTTGATTATCATGTATATCGTGCTAAAATCATGTGTTTTAAACCATGTTAGTTTAAACTTCTGATATACAGTTTTCTGAGTGCACACATCCGAAGCATGTGCACAGAAAGCCTCAGTCATTAAGGGGCGGTATTATTATAATAAGATCCCCTTTCTACGTCACAGGGGGAGCGAAATCTGAGCGGCTTGTTTTTTTCACAAGCTTGCAGAGAAAGGCTTACCAAAATATAATATACTTTCTCACGTTTTCTGGGTTGGTAGAAGCACCGGAGACCGATTATAGCACTTAAACACGAAACAATTTCAGATCTTCATGATACATCACCTTTAATTTAGGCTTTTCTTTACATATAAAATTGCACATACATACTGTATATCAATACATACAGTGCTCAGCGTAAATGAGTACACCCCCTTTGAAAAGTAACATTTTAAACAATATTTTAAACAACATTTTCCAAAATGTTGACAAGACTAAGTTTTATATAACATCTGTTTAACTTATAACATGAAAGTAAGGTTAATAATATAACTTAGAGAACAACATTTTCAGTTTTACTCAAATTAGGAAATTAGGGTGATGCAAAAATGAGTACACCCCACTGAAAGTCTCTGGAGCAAAGCTAAATTTTAGACTACAAATGTCTAATTTAACAAGAATTCAACCACAGGTGAGTCTAATTATTCATTACACAGGTGACAGTTGTCTATAAAAGGGTGTTACTTAAAGAAAACCCCTTCCCATTTCATGCTGTCAGCAATGGCACCACATGGAAGAAAAATGTCACAAGACCTGAGAAAGAAAATAATTTCTATACACAAGAAAGGCGAAGGCTACAAGAAGATCAGCAAAGCTTTACTTATCAGTCAGAATACTGTAGCAAAAGTGGTACAAACATTTAAAAAAGATGGAACTGCAACCATCTCACAGAGACGTCCAGGTCGTCCACGGAAGTTAACACCTCGTCAGGAGCGTCTTCTGATGAGAAGGGTTGAAGAAAATCGACATGCAAGTTCACTGCAGTTATCTAAAGAAGTAGAAAGCCAAACTGGGGTGACTATTTCCCGTGACACAATACGGCTTACACTGCAGAGGAATGGCATGCATGGGTGCCGTCCACGAAAGAAGCCTCTCCTAAAGCCCAGGCACAAAAAAGTCTTGCCAGGGCCCATGCTGACAAAGATGAAGACTACTGGGACTCTATACTCTGGAGTGATGAGACCAAGATAAATGTTTTTGGAACTGATGGCTTCAAAACTGAACGGCGTCGCAAAGGTGAGGAATACAAAGAAAAATGCATGGTGCCTACAGTGAAACATGGTGGTGGCAGTGTCCTTATGTGGGGCTGCATGAGTGCTGCTGGTGTTGGGGAGCTGCATTTCATTGATGGCATCATGAATTCACAAATGTACTGCTCTATACTGAAAGAGAAGATGCTACCATCACTCCATGCCCTTGGTCGTCGTGCACTTTTCCAACATGACAATGATCCTAAACACACATCTAAGGCCACTGTTGGATTTCTGAAGAAGAACAGGGTGAAAGTGATTCAGTGGCCAAGTATGTCTCCTGATCTGAACCCAATCGAACACCTATGGGGAATTCTGAAGAGACAAGTTGAGCATCACTCTCCATCCAGCATCCAATCTCTAAAAGAGGTCATTCTTGAAGAATGGAAAAAGATAGATCTGGCAAAATGTCGCCAACTTGTTCATTCCATGCCTAGAAGACTTGGTGCTGTCATTAAAAATCATGGAGGCCATACAAAGTACTAGATTTAGGGTTTTTCTCCCTACAGAAGTCACATCAACACATGACACTTGATTAACCACACTGGCAGGAAGAGTAGAGGAGAGGAAGAGGAACTGATTAAACAGTAAAGGGATAGTTCATTAATTCTGTCATTAATTACTAATCTTCATGTCATTCTAAACCCATACAATCTCTCCCTCCATTAAAAGTCAATTGCTCCAGAACTTTGACGTTTCAAAAGGTTCATAAAGACCTACAAGTCCTAAAGTAATCCATTTGCAAATGATTAAAAGAAGACCTATTATGCCCTTTTTACAATATGTAATATAAGTATCCGATGTCCCCAGAATGTGTCTGTGAAGTTTCAGCTCAAAATACCCCACATATCTTTTATTGGGCATATATCATTATCGAAAATGCCTATTTTGAGTGGAAGCAGAAACACGCCGTTTTCGTGCATGTCTCTTTAAATTCAAATGAGCTGCTAATCCCCGCCCCCTGTTGCAGAATAGTTCTATGCCTTTACAGCTCCTAGCAGAGATACTCTGCTAAAAAAACATCTGTTTGGTTTTTATTATCATGTATATCGTGCTAAAATCATGTGTTATCATGTTAGTTTAAACTTCTGATAAACAGTTTTCTGAGCGCACACATCCGAAGCATGTGCACAGAAAGCCTCAGTCATTAAGGGGCGGTATTATTATAACAAGATCCCTTTTCTACGTCACAGGGGGAGCGAAATCTGAGCGGCTCGATTTTTTTCACAAGTTTGCAGAGAAAGGCTTACCAAATTTTTTTTACTGGGTTGTTCTTTTTCACGTTTTCTGGGTTGGTAGAAGCACCGGAGACCCGATTATAGCACTTAGACATGAAAAAATATCAGATCTTCATGATACATCACCTTTAATTTAGGCTTTTCTTTACATATAAAATAGCACATACATACTGTATATCAATACATACAGTGCATCAGCGTAAATGGTAACACCCCCTTATGAAAAGTAACATTTTAAACGCAATATCCTGAAACCTAACATTTTCAAAATGTGACGCTAGTATATACATCTGTTTAACATACTGACGTGTTCTATGTATTGTTCATCAATATGTTTTATGTTAATAAAACAAGAGAGTTACATCCATCGATCACATAATTTGATCAAGTCTTTTAGACATGGATTTAAACTGAGTCTAATTATTATTACCAGGATTGTCTTTCTAGAAACCCTTATTTATGCATCAAATTGTGACCAATGGAATATCAAAGAGTGAGAAAGAAAATAATTTTTATCACAAGAAAGTTTCGAGGTACAAGAATGTCTTCAACTTTTTACAGTCAGAATACTGTGAAGAGTGGACATAACATTTCAAAAAGATGGAACAACCATCCACAGAGACTCAGTCAGTACCACGAATAACACCTCGTCATTAGGAGCTCTTCTGCATGAAGGGTTAAATAACAAGTTCACTGCAACTAATTGAAAAAACTGGGTGACTATTTCCCGTGACACAATACGGCTTACACTGCAGAGGAATGGCATGCATGGGTGCCGTCCACGAAAGAAGCCTCTCCTAAAGCCCAGGCACAAAAAAGTCTTGCCAGGGCCCATGCTGACAAAGATGAAGACTACTGGGACTCTATACTCTGGAGTGATGAGACCAAGATAAATGTTTTTGGAACTGATGGCTTCAAAACTGAACGGCGTCGCAAAGGTGAGGAATACAAAGAAAAATGCATGGTGCCTACAGTGAAACATGGTGGTGGCAGTGTCCTTATGTGGGGCTGCATGAGTGCTGCTGGTGTTGGGGAGCTGCATTTCATTGATGGCATCATGAATTCACAAATGTACTGCTCTATACTGAAAGAGAAGATGCTACCATCACTCCATGCCCTTGGTCGTCGTGCACTTTTCCAACATGACAATGATCCTAAACACACATCTAAGGCCACTGTTGGATTTCTGAAGAAGAACAGGGTGAAAGTGATTCAGTGGCCAAGTATGTCTCCTGATCTGAACCCAATCGAACACCTATGGGGAATTCTGAAGAGACAAGTTGAGCATCACTCTCCATCCAGCATCCAATCTCTAAAAGAGGTCATTCTTGAAGAATGGAAAAAGATAGATCTGGCAAAATGTCGCCAACTTGTTCATTCCATGCCTAGAAGACTTGGTGCTGTCATTAAAAATCATGGAGGCCATACAAAGTACTAGATTTAGGGTTTTTTGTTGTGGGGTGTACTCATTTTTGCATCACCCTAATTTGAGTAAAACTGAAAAAAATTGTAATCTAAGTTATATTATTAACCTTACTTTCATGTTATAAGTTAAACAGATGTTATAAAAAACTTAGTCTTGTCAACAAAAAAAAATTGTGTTCATTGAGATATTGTTTAAAATTTTACTTTTCAAAGGGGGTGTACTCATTTACGCTGAGCACAGTACATAAAGCACATCAAATATGGTAAACAGAAGCTCATTCGTACTTGCCTGACACGCAATAACAAACCTCATTGGTTTATGTGCATCTAGCAAGCACGTTTACCATATTTGACGTGTTCCATGTATTGTTCATCAATATGTTTATGTTAATAAAACAAGAGAAATACATCCATCTATCACATAGTGATCAAGTCTTTTCAGAAGACATGGATTTAAACGGATTCATTTTACGATGTCTTTCTGAACTTTTTGATGCATCAAAATTGTGGTGTAATGGACCATCAATAGAGGGACAGAAATCTATCAGGTTTCATTAAAAATGTCTTCATGTTTGTTTTGAAGATGAATGAAAGTTTTATAGATTCATAACAACATAGGTGTGAGTAAACAATAACAGCATTTTCATTTTAAGTGCACTCTCTTTCTCTTTAAGGGTTAATAACATACCAAAATTGAAAAAATGTACTGTAACTAACAATTTTAAATACAGCCCTTCCTAAATATAGACATTCACTAGCCACAAGCAGTATCAGCTCTTTTCAATTATGTACTGTGTGCACTGCATGTGAGCTCATCTAAAAGATGACCAGATACTCAGAAACAAAAAATACATTGTTTCGAGTTCAACCACAAATTAAATGGCTCTGATCAGGCGATCATTTCTAGGATGGAGTCAACAATGGCCAAGTGATATAACACTTTCTTTTATTATTGGCAAATTAAAGTTCATCAGCAGTCCAAGGAGATAAAATATGAACAGTAAAATGATCAGTTTCAGCTGATATACCAGATTTTCCATATCAATACAATCCTAAAATCAAGACCAAAGCAATGCAGATGGCTCAAAGCTCTTACTTGTTTTGAGAAGAGAAGAGTTTAGTCATGCCGGATCCTCGGCTCAGGATGCTGAAGGCATCTTTCGTGATGGACAGCGCACCCTTGGTGAGATCCAGGGAGGCGCTGAATGCGTCTTTGGTGACACCTTTGGTGGCATTAATGGCACTGGACAGCTCCCCCTCCAAGCTGAAAGAAGAGCTATGACGGGACAGTAATACAAGATTCCCTGGAGAATGTGGAGGAGATGAGGAAGTAACGGCAGCCTGAGCTTCATCGTCCTGCCCCGTTGGTCCATCTATTCCTTCTTCAATGGCTTCACAAGCCTCCTCTACCGAACCCTCCTGCTCGGCCTCATCCTCTTGACCCTCATTCCCTCCTGTCCCACTGTCCTCCAGCAGGCCAAGCTCACCAGCATGGTGGGATGGCGACAGATCAGAGTCGGTCAAGCTAGGACTGTCTGTTTCCTCAGGAGAATTGGCTTCTTCTACTGGCTCGGATGTTGCAGGAGGAAGCAATAGAGCAAGTTCTATCGCCTCCATTAGGATTGAGACACAAACCGAAGGGGGCTTTGATGGTTTATGATCAGGTTGTCCCAAACCCTGGATGTCCTTGGTCAAATCTGCAGCTATTCGGGCAAGGTAGTCCTTCATCCGCAAAAGAGCTACAAACTGGTAGTGGTTGAGCCACATTTTGACAGGAGTGATGGATTGAGCTAAGATATGAATGGAGGCCATGGGAGAGTTGACTAGATCGTCGGTTTGGTCAACTTTACTAGATATGATGTCATTTACACCCTGCAGTGAGTCTAGCAGGGGTTGTTTGGTAGAAATGTTGGGGATTTTGAATCGGCATCTATACTCGAACAATGAGATACTTTTTTGAAGGCAGAAGGGCGGCACATCCACAAGGACATGGCAAAGGGCTCCACAAATGGAAGAGCTTTCCCTTTGAGCCCTCGACGAGCCCCCTCAAATCCAAAAGTCACTCGGGACAGACTGACAGACCAGACGTCCTGAGAGCGAGAGGGACGTTTGTGCGCTAATGACAGGGACTCGTTTTCCATACAGTGTTGAAGGAATGCAGACGGCAGGGGATGGAAGACGCTCTGATCGCGAGGGAAAGGTTGGCTTGCCGTGGGATGGAAGAATGTGCGGGCGGAGAAGCTGCTGTAGGTGCTGTTGAGGTCCGGATGGGAACCGTGAGGAGCGTGGCGTGTGTTGCTGAGGACGATCTGAGGAAGGCTGATGCTCAGTGACTGAGGGCGGTCTGGGTGATCCAAAATGGAGGATTCAAGAGGAATGATGAGCTGAAAAGGGAGAAGTTTCAGCTAAAACACTTGCAAAATATTATCGAATAAGAAAAGACGTCTGTTTTAGTATGGAGGTTTTTTTCGAGGCTTTAAGTATAAATCATGTTACTGAACGAAATTTGTAAAGGGTCAATTAAGAATGGGAATGTCTATAGCTGTTTTACATCACCCTGTTTTTATGCACATTTTGAAACATTGCATAAGAAACAAGTTATGGAAATGACAAATCCCTTAGTTCGCAAAACTTTTTTTTAAAGGGTTTTTAAAAAAGGGTTAATGCGAATAATGGGAGATGAAAACACATTTACCGAATAAATTCCTCCATGCACACACAAAAAAATAATTCATGTGACATCTCGTTCACAGCATCTGAAATGTTACGCTCTATCTAAATGCCCGAGCAAAGTCTGTCAAAGTATGTTTGTATAATTGCCTCCCAGAACTGTCTTTACACAACTTCGTTCCCAAACAGCAGCATCCACCTCCGAAAGTAATGACCATGTCTATTGTGTTCGTCTGCTTGCTCTGAGGTGCAGGTAATTTATTATATATAAAAACTAATATATTCAGTATCGTATCCTACTTTTCTTAGTGACATTTAGTGCCAGTTTGTCAGGATGTAGCGATTTTGTTCTCTTCGACTCGTTGGATGGAAACGGTGCTTATTCGCAATGTTTTATGCGATATTCCAGTTTTGCTTATAAGTAAAATGTACAACTTTGGATGGAAACCCGGCTTACGATAAAGAAAAGGATTTTTTTTTTTTTAAAGTAGCACCAAAAGCTTCTTAGGAACAGCTGTATTTCCTTTTACAAAAGCACATAAGATCTGTTGGTTCACCTTCAGCTGTGTTGCATCCAGGCGGATATCGATGTGTTCGTCCGTCTTGCTGCTGTCCTGGAGGTGATAAAAGGCTTTGACCTGATCTAGCGTCCTGTGTAGACCCCGTGAGAAAAGAGTCATCCACAAGACACTTGGGGCATCCAGACACAGCTGTAGACCATTCAGCTGGGCATATAGATTAGAGCAGGGAACTAGAGAGAGAGGAGGGGCCAATGGGAGGAAAATACTAATTATAAGATTAGATTTAGATAAATCAAGGACAGATCAACCTTCACACTGCGGTTCAACAAGAATGTGACTTTGTTAATGTGAATGCTAAAAATCGTAGCTAACGCACCAGGAAGCCCAGGGTTATCAGGGAAGTAGTATTCAGTGAACTGAAGGTGAATTGCAGGAGTGTTGTCTGGGAGATGCAAGGATTTGCGGTTGCAGGAGAGGAGAGACTGCGTTCTCTTGCTGTGACGGCCTCCAGTGGACACCTACAGCAACAGATGGGGTTTTAATAACATATATGTTTTATTTATTCATATATTGACTTTAGCTTCTCAAAAAAGGTTGTTCTGGGATTGAGTTACATTTAAATATTTTAAAATGCAGAACTCATAACCAGATACACAATTATAACAAAAAATGTGTGTGTGTGTGTGTGGGGGGGGTGTCAGAAAAAAAGGCTCCATTTATTTGATTAAAAAGAAAAGTAAAAACAGCAACATTATGATTTTTTTTAAATAAATGTTTTTAATATTTAAATCTGAATATATTGTTAAATGTAATTTATTCCTGTGATCAAAGCTGCATTTTCAGCATCATTACTGCAGTCTTCAGTGTCACATGATCCTTCAGAAATCATCATAATATGAGGATGTGCTGCTAAAGAAATATTTATTATCATCAATGTACACAGTTTAATACAGGTGTGCTACTTTATATTTTTGTGGAAATGGTGATTTTTACACCAAACATTTGAACTCAGGACAGAACATTAAACCAGTTCTTATACTTGAGGGTAACATTTATCTTATGACTTTCCCTCACATTTTCGGTTTATTCACCCTTGATAACTGTAGCTTTAAGAGTACACACTTGTCTCTTTTGAGCTACCGAGACAACTGTAAACATGAGAAAACATGCATTATATCATAAGTGACGGCATTGATGAAATGTTCAAGCCTTAAGGATGCATGACATTAAAAATTGAAAGTGTCACATTGTCTTGTCGAGGCTAAATTATTGTTATTCTCATTGAAAGAAATACTTGCCTGATCCTACGTTACACATGAACGTATCAGAGATTCTTTAACACATTTTCTGAATTGGTGTGACGTGTCCAATTTATCTCAATGAAAATCATCAATCTTGTCCTTGAACTTCCCATTTCTACTCTTAATTTGATAACCACAGCATAAGCAAATGCATACCATCAGCAACACATCACATGCTGCTTTATTCCTGGGATGCAAAAAGGCATGACAAGCAGATTTAATTTGTCCGGCGAGTCTAACTTCTGGACAGAACTGACACATAAAAAGCATGAGTATACAAGTACAAGCTTGTGGCAAAAGAGTAAAAACAAATGAAGGCTTTATTCGCAAAAACAGATAAATCCATTTTTACAAATTTTCTAAATTATGCTATCATATTTTTATTGTGTTAGTTAGCTGTTTTTTTAAAGTAATTTTTAACCTTCATTAAAAATCTAAATAACCCAACCGCAGTTTGATTAAGATTAATTGGAAAGCACAATGAAAAAGCATAATATTTTGAGAATTGTTAAAAAAGGAGTTATCTATTTTTGCAAATTATCTCTTCAAATACAGTGTCAGTGCATGTATATGTACAACAGAACAAATTAATTAGACTTTTCACGATAAACGGTTTGTTGTGATATGCTTAGACATCTAAAATATTGTTCAAATTACACATTATCTACATGAGGGATTCAAAAACTAATTGAAACCTGGGAATAAACAGAAAAGGTAAATATACATTTGACAAATATAGTTTAAAATTAATTAAAAAAATACATTAAGTTACAACAAAGGAAAAACAGATGGACTTTCAATCAGCACTGTATAGAACAAATCTTTTTTGGTTCCTCAAATCTTTCCCAGAGGGCCAATCTGCTGCAGAGTTTAGCTCCAACCCTGATCAAACTCACTACCTGTGATTTTCCAATGATCCTGAAGACTCTGATTAACATGCTCAGGTGTGTTTGATTAGGGTTAGAGCTAAACTCTGCAGGAGTGGGACAGATTTGAGGATCCCTGGTATAGAAGAATAACGGCAGTCATTCACAAGTGTGATTTCTTTATGTTTGTGTAGAGATGTCTCAGACCTGATGGATGTCCAGGTCGTCCACACGGATCACCATACAGCTGGAGCGAAGTCTCTTCAGAGAGGATCCTGAGGACGGGGCGGCTGCTGAAGTACGCCGTGAGGTCTGAGACCGCGCAGGACTGAAATTGGACAGTGATTCTCCATCTGCGTAACACAAAGCAAGACCATTTCATTACTAAGAAACTAACACAATAAAGCAAACTCTCAAAAGGAAACATAACCAGATGTTCATGTCAAATACATCCATTTTGTGGAGGAACCGATACTTTATATATTTTTTTAGTGTTTAGACTGTGAGAACTGTGTTTTTAAAAGAGAAAACATAACATTAAGGTAACATTAGCATAAAGTGACAAGTTGCTACACTTTGAAGAAAGATTAAAATTAACCTTTTTTGAAATATATAATGTGCTCTGATGAATAATTCACAATAAGACCAACATTCATTGTTGGGTTCGGGAGTTGTAGACATTCAGAGAACGCTTACTCTTGATTTTTTTGGCTGGGGAGTCTTTCGCAGACACATTTGGCTCTGAATGAGGTCCAGGGATGTCCAGATCCTCCACCCTCCTCTGAAACTCTTGCAGCAGTTTGGCCACCCAATGAGCGCGAGACTCCATCGCCCTGCAGTGACGCTCCCAGTGCCGACAGCCATCACCTGTACAGCACAGCGTATGCCACTAATCAACACACATCTCTCGACTACACATCTGGCTCTTACCCTACAGTAGAGGTCTGCTACCCGACCCGAGCCCGCAGGTCCCGAAATACTTTTGGGTTTCGGGTCGGGTTTGGGTAAATGTTTAATGGATAGCTTCGGGCGTCGGGTTAGGGTTTGTAGCTAAACCCAAACTATATGCAGAGGCTACGCTGCTTTCATAGACACGCACACACACATTATTACACACAGATATCAGAGATCGTGCAGCGCACAAACAACATGGAAACTTTTATTAGTAAAATAGCTTCGATAGGCTACTGACTCGCAACATTATATTTCTCTGCAATGAGGGGGTAAAATCGCTGTTTTTGAAGTAACTAAGCCTCATTGCTTGTAGAGAGAGACACACGCAGATGCAGGTTTACATGCACGCGCAACTTTCATCCCTCTCTCTCTCTCTCTCTCTCTCTCTCTAGCTAATTCAAATAAATTATTAATTAGCCTAATTCAAATAAATGCGATCGTACCGCACTACATCTCCGTATCTGATTTAAAGTAGGCTGAATGCTAACGAGCCTTAACTGGCAAAAATGACCATAATTTGCATGGTGGAAGATTTATCGTCTTGTCCATACAACTATTCATAAACTCGGCAGAATGTATGTGATCGCTGCACCTTATGTTCATAAACTTTCATAACCGGTAAGTGTTTTTTTATTTTGCCTTGTGAAATGGCCGAGTCTTGATGAATCAGTTTCTTTATGTATTTGTTTACTGACCGTTGCATGCAATCGTGAAATGCAGCATCCTTTTTTTTGGCTATTTGTTGTCGGGGGAAAAAAGATTTTGGGTCGGGTTCGGGCTCTAAATTTAACTGTGCAGCTCGAGTCGGGTCGGGTCCGACGATCTCGGGTACGGGCCGGGTTCGGGCTTCAATTTTAAGCCCGTGCAGACCTCTACCCTACAGTCAACCATTCACACAATACACTGACTTCAAACACAGTAAGAACCTGAAAATGAAAGCTCTATTTAAAAGCTTGGGGTCAGAACAAATTGTATACTTTTATTCAACAAGGATGCATTGTATGAATCAAAAGTGACAGTAAATACATTTATAATGTTACAAAAGATTTACATTTCAAACAAATTATATTCTTTTGAATTTTCTATTCATTAAAGAATCATCAAAAAAACACTCAAAAATATGAAGCAGAACAACTGTCTTTAACATTTATAATAATACTAATCAAATCAGCATATTACAATGATTTCTGATGGGTCATGTGACACTGGAGACTGGAGTAATGATGCTGAACATTCAGCTTTGAATCACAGGAATAAATTACATTTTAAAATGTATTCCAAACATATATTTAAAAACAGTGATTTTAAATTGAAAAAATGTTTAAAAATGTTACTGTAATATGATCAACTAAATGCAGCCTTGGCCAACATAAGAGACTTGTATTAAAGCTCTGAAGCACAACAAGTAGAGTATGTATAATTTGAAGCTGATATGAACAGCAGGGGAGTCACCTGGTCTGTGGAACGGGTAATAGTCACAGCCCAGCTTCCGGAAGGTAAGCTGCATCGCACCCTGCGTGCCTGGAGGAGGAGATTCATCTGTGTGTCCAGCAGAAATCACATCGGTTAGCCCTTGTCATGATGAAATATCTAACTGGTAGCGACATAACTTAGTTTAGCTCATTCAAATATTCACACCTGCATGAGTTTCTGTCTTCCAAGGAACACTTAAGACAATATTTATTTGAATGTCCAAACTAACAAAAATACATAATTTAAGTGGTTTAAATTCATCCTGTTTCTACCATTAACAGACACTGACTTTCATTGTTTGGAAAAGAGCAGCTTGAACATTTTGTTAAATGTCTCCTTTTGTTTTCCACAGAAGAAAATAAAAGTATGGCTTTGGACTGGCATAAGCGTGAGTAAATAACATTTTCAATGACCTATTATTTTAATGCATCTCAGAGGTAACTGTGATCAAAATTAATTACCGGAATCTGAGGAGCTGTCGTTGCAGATATGCAGGTCGAGTCGGGAGATGAAAGTGTGGTAAGATGATTCTTTGACATCGTGGAGGTCAAAATACTGGGCCAGTGTGTCGGGGGTCCCGACCGCTTCGGGTGGAGGAGGTTCAGTCCACAGAGAGTGGATCCCAGGAGAGGGAGGCGCAGTCTGATGCACAAATACAATAAGACATAAACAAACACTCAAGCACTGTCTGAGTCGTTCACAGGGAGCGGCTGATGCAGGATGTTTTAATGACAATTGTGTTCACAAGCCTCACTAAAACCTGATTCATGCAGCCTGAGCCAGCAGCAGCATAAGACAAGGGGTTCGTTTATTATCTTAAAACATCAAGAGTATCTGATGAATCATTAAGCGGTTTTCATAACAGACTGATTAGAGGGCACAGTGTGGCACCTGTAGTGTTTCAGCAGCCATGCTCTTCCTCTGCTGGGTGGACTTCTCCATGGCTTCACTCAGAGACTTGGCGTAGTGGATGATGGCCTTGAGCTGAGAGTCTGTCAGCACCCACAGCAGATCATCCAGAATAAACAGCAGCTTAGAGGCCAAGACATTACAGTCCTTCGCCTGAGATGATGAGAGTTAAGTAACGTCAGCACAGAATGCATATGATTTCATTCTGATCAAGGCTGCTCGATATATTAAAATCACAATATGGTATAGTGCAATTATCATGAATGCTGTTGTTTCATTAAATATATGCACTGCATGTTTCAAAGCGAAGCAGTACTGGGTCATTTACATACATGTAGCTCATTATAACTTTGTTTTTCTTTAAGACCAAACGTTTGAAAGTGAAGGAAAAAAAAACTTAAATATTTATTAGTTTAATATTTATTATAATAAATATTATTTTATATTTATTTAAATATCTATTACTATTTGCTAGTTATAAATATTTATTAGTATAAAATTAAATAATTATTACTATTTTTATTAAATACTATATTTTGTATTTTCCAGTATAATTGTTACAATATACTTTAACTTATTTAATATTTTTATTAAATACTACAACAAAATTACAAATATGGTTGTATAATTATTATATATTTTCCAGTATAATTATTAAAATATACTTTTTTATTTATTTATTAAAAATTCCAGTTATTAATATTATTTTATAGCAATAATGAAAGGGTCATAAAACAATAGGAATGTGGTCTATGATAACTCAAGTAAAGAGAGATTTGTTTCTCTCTGGTGACTTAATGGTTTCTGAAAGAGGTATGACGAGATGGTACGTCAAGTACACCAAAGTGTAAACTCCACATAATTTTAAGTTTTACCTAAATGATTAAGCCCTAAAAGGATG
This sequence comes from Schizopygopsis pylzovi, assembly GCA_027422435.1. Taxonomy (NCBI): domain Eukaryota; kingdom Metazoa; phylum Chordata; class Actinopteri; order Cypriniformes; family Cyprinidae; genus Schizopygopsis; species Schizopygopsis pylzovi. The sequence continues at coordinate 41,028,785 of CM049816.1, forward strand.
GTTCACAAAAAAAAAAAAAACTGAAAACAAGTCTTTAGAGTCATAAGTTATATTTTCAGCTTTTTCCTTGGAGATGCACTCCCCTAAATCACCCCAATGACTCTAGAATGATTAATTCTTCCCAAAATGAGGGAACATTTTTCCTATCACAGTATACATTGCAGAAACATAAAATATCACAATTTCCATTTTTTCCAATATCGTACAGCCCTAATTCTGATGATTGTGAAAACGGTGATTTGATCTTAGTTCCAGTAAACCAAAGCCCTATCAAACAATCTCACATGTCAGTACATCAACATTAACGTGGAATGAATGAAAATGCAATAAAAATTTACCTAAATTAGAGCAAAAATCTATTTTTCACAAAAAATGTTTCAGGCAAGGTGGAAGAACTACGTAAACGTTACAATCAGAGAAAAACCTAGGACTAGTTTGGTCATTTTCCCAGGAGCCTATGGCAAGTGTGATATGAAGAGAGCAAATGTTTGAACAGCCAATTGTTTTCAAAGCAAATATCAAAAGCGTACCCTGCGTTTGAGAGCGATGCGTATACGTCCTTGGTTGGTAATGAGGCGCAGTGGCGTGCTGCCCAGATCCTGCTCGTCACTCTCAATGGCATCCGCCTCTATGCGCAGACTCTGCCAGTTGATCTCCTTGAACGTTAGGACCTGCAGAACACCAGAGACTGTATGAGGATGAGACATAACAATGAAAAACATCAACACAGGCTCAGCTATGAAATTGAGACCAGTTATCTATAAAGGCATCATCTGGTCAAGCACATTAACTGAACCAACCTGATCTTTTTCTATCCTGATTTCAGCTAAACAAAGTTTATGATAACATCATTATAGGTGACATGTCATATAAATGCAAGCTTGTGAAGAGAAATCATAATTATTTAAATTTATGTGATTATATAAAAAAAACTGTAATGATACTATTGACATACTATTGCCCAGAAAAACAAATGTATTGAGTATTTAATAAAATAATCATAATTTTATAATATACATGTAAAATTACAATACTAATATTTACATTAGGGCTGCAAAACAATGAATCGATTCAAAATAACTATATGCATGTATATTTATTATGTATATATAAATACGCACACATGTGTATATTAAGGAAAAATACGTTAGATTTATATATAAAATATTTATATTTCTATATCATATAAATGATAAAGTATTTAAATACAAACATATAAAATGCATACAGTGCTGTGAAAAGGTTTTTTGCATGTGTCACACTTAAAAGATTCAGATTATCAAACTAGTTTTTATATTACACAAAGATAACCTGAGTAAATACAAAATGCACTTTTGCAATTACGATTTAATTTATTAAGGGAAACAATCTGTCCAAACCTACTTGGCCCTACGTGAAAAAGTAATTGCCCCCTAAATCTAATAACTGGTTGTGCCATCCTTTGCAGCAACAACTGCTGTCATGCGTTTGTGATTACTGGTAATGAGTCTTTCACATCGCCGTCGAGGAATTTTGGCATACGCTTCTTTGCAGAATTGTTTTTAATTCAGCCACATTGGAGGATTTTCGAGCATGAAAGGACTGTTTAAGGTCATGTCACAGCATCGCAATCATTTCACCTTTTTTACATTATTTAGTGTGTAATGTTGCTGTTTGAGCATAAACAATATCTGCAAAGCTGCAGTGCTGAAAGTTCAATGCAAACGGAGATATCGTCTTTTAAAATTCTGGCAGTTTTATGCCTACAAAAACGACTGGTAAGGGACTACAACGAGTTACTTCTCGGGTCCGATATGTCACCAACACAGATAAACCCTCCCCTGGGAACATGCAGCAAACGGGGCGGGGCCGTGTTGCGCAGCTTTAGAGAAGAGGAAGAGAAAACTAGGGGATATGAATCTCGATTCTGTCTTCTAACGATTCTAATGGATTCACAAGTTTCAAAATCAATGCTCTAAAACAACGGTTCTTAAAGGGATAGTTCACCCAAAAATGAAAATTCTGTCATCATTTACTCACCCTCAAGTATTTCCAAACCTGTACGCATGTCTTTGTTCTGCTGAACACAAAGGAAGATATTCTGAAGAATGTGGGAAACAGGGCAGTTCTGGGTACCATTGACTTCCATAGTATTTTTTTTCCTTCTATGGAAGTCAATGGTGCCCCAAAACAGCCTGGTTACAAACTCTCTTCAAAATATCTTCATTTGTGTTCAGCAGAACAAAGACATTCATACAGGTTTGGAAATACTTGGTGAGTAAATGACGACAGAATTTTCATTTTTGGGTGAATTATCCCTTTAATACAGTTCCTTGCGTCTCCTGCTCTGCATCTCTCTCATTCAGATCCTCAGCTCAGCTCCAACAACGAACTGTTCCATTTACAAGCTTATGTTCACATACTGTAGCTATGAGAAGCATTACACATTCATATAATGCATCTCACAATCTTGTACTGCCAGTCTATCTGAACAAATGCACATTATTATGCTTTAGCTTGGGTTATACTGATAATTTCATCCAGGGTTATTCCTGGATGGAACAACTGCTACGCTAATTGTCTTACTGTTTCTATGTTTCTGCCACGGGATTAACATCCCGTGGTAGCTAGGAATTACACAAGCTTTAGCCTGGATCCAACCCTTAAACGATCTGAGATGACCGAACACCTGAGAAGAGACGATGACAACCCCTCCGAGGACCTCAGAGGAAGCCAACCATCAGCGATTATACTGACTTAACCAAAGTCTGCCATAAATGGAGGATCAGCACCTAGAGACAACCTCTACAGCCCCTACAGCCCTGACCGTCAGCGGAGTCTAGGACACATAGATGAGCTCCAGAGACAGATCTCCAGTGAGGACCTCGTCACCTAGACATCCATCGGGGAAAGACCCCTGGAACTAGTGGACCACTTACACTCTGACTTTGCTGCAGTTGGAACAAACTACTGATTCGTCTGGCCGGAGGGGAACTGGCCCCCCGACTGAGCCTGGTTTCTTCCAAGGTTTTTTCTCCGTTCTGTCACCGATGGAGTTTTCGTTCCTTGCCGCTGTCGCCTCTGGCTTGCTTAGTTGGGGACACTTCATTTCCAGCACAATCATCGACTTGATTGCACAGATATTATTTAAACTGAACTGAGCTGGACAATGCCATTACCAAATTCAATAATGAAATGCATTCAGCTGATAATTGAGTGTTAAATCCTGTCATTTTACATTATTGACACAATTTGCCTATTTTGATATTGTGCAGTGCTTTGTTACAATTTGTATTGTTAAAAGCGCTATATAAATAAAGGTGACTTGACTTGACTTGACATGGATGTGCGTGTGGTTGCTGTGCTGTATTAAAACTTTAATCAGGATAAAACCGTAATATTAAAAGCTAACAGAAGCAGTAGCGTTTACAAAAATAACAGCGTATCTAAAAGTATGAGACAACAAACAAAAAACATACCATTAAGAGCCGTGCTTGCACAGGTTCTGCACGATCCTCTTCACTAATATCCTCTGTGTCTCAATCGGGCTCACATTGATAAGAATATAGACGACGCCATTGTTTATAATACAACCGGAGAACATGCCGCTGAGCTGAGGGGCGGGACGTTTAGTCACACACTTGGCTGTTTAGCGAATCACAACACACACTGAGTCAGCTAACAGATCTGAGCCCATCGTGTATTTCTGTGGGAGGGGCTTCAAAACCAGGAAATAATCAGGCGTTTATCAGAGAAGGGATAGAGCGGTGTGGAATAAAGGTAAATTATGTGAAAAACGTGTTTCTGTGGCTCAGTGGTAGAGCATTAAATTACCAGCGCAAAAAGGTTGTGGGTTCAATTCCCAGGGAACACACATACCGATAAAAAAAATGTATAGCCTGTCGCTTTGGATAAAAGCGTCTGCTAAATGCGTAAATGTAAAAATAATGCATTTTTTAAGTTAAGGCAATCACCCATTTAAGTCCAGACTTTGGCTTGGCCACTCCAAACCCTTTATTTAGTTTTTCTTGAGCTATTCAGAGGTGGACTCGCTGGTGTGTTTGGGATCATTGTCCTGCTGCATAACCCAAGTGTGCTTGAGCTTGAGATCACAAACTGATGGCTGGACATTCTCCTTCAGGATTTTCTGATGGAGTGTAGAATTAATGGTTCCATCGATTATGTCAAGTCATTCAGATCCTGAAGCTGCAAAGCAGCCCCAGACCATCACACTACCACCACCATGTTTGACTGTTGGTATGATGTTCATTTCAGGAAATGCTGTGTTGGTTTACGCCAGATGTAATGGGTCAAATTTTGTCTCATCAGTCCACAGAATATTTGTCTTGGGGATAATCAAGATATTTTTTGGCAAATGTGAGACGAGCCTTTGTGTTTTTGGTCAGCAGTGGCTTTTTCCTCGGATCTCTCCCATGGATGTCGTTTTTGCCCAGTCTCTTTCTTATTGTTGAATCATGAACACTGAACTTAATTGAGGCAAGTGAGGCCTGCAGTTCTTTAGATGCTGTTCTGGGTTCTTTTATGACCTCCTGGATGAGCCGTCCTTGTGCTCTTGGAGTAAATTTGGTAGGCCGGCCACTCTTGGGAAGGTTCACCACTGTTACAAGTTTTCTCCATTTGTGGAAAATGGCTCTGACCGTGGTTCGCTGGAGTCCAAAAGGCTTAGAAATGGCTTTATAACCCTTTCCAGACTGATACATGTCAACTATTTTGTTTCTCATCTGTTCTTGAATTTATTTGGATCGTGGCATAATGTGTTGTTCTTTAAGCATGCTTCACTTTGTCAAGCATGTTCTATTTAAGTGATTTCTTGATTCATCAGTTCTGGCAGCATTTAGACTTTGGTTTGGCTAACGACATTTAACTCAGCTTTCTAAAATAATGTGGTTAATCACAGTTATTTCATGATTTAACAAGAGTCGGCAATTCATTTTTCACGTAGGTCCAAGTAGGTTTGAACAGCTTTTTTCCCTTAATAAATTAAATCATTTTAAAAACTGACCATGTTTCAGTTTTTCTTTTTTAATAAATCTGCAAAAATGTCAACAATTCTGTGTTTTTCTGTCAATATGGGGTGCTGTGTGTACATTAATGAGGAAAAAAAATTAACTTAAATGATTTTAGCAAATGGCTGCAATATAACAAAGAGTGAAAAATTGAAGGGGGTCTGAATACTTTCCCTACCCACTGTATATGTTTGAGCATTTGTATACATATACATAAATATACACAGTACTTTTATTTCGAATCGTTTTGCAACCCTAATTTAAATATTAAACTTGTATTATGGGATGACTGCTTAAAGCTTCTCCTTTGCTGGTAACAGGTTTATAAATGCTTCTCACTTCAACTCTGTTGAAATTAGTGACGCAGTATCACATTTGTTGATTGCGGCCAAATCACAATTTTTTTTTTTATTATTTTAAATGATTATACTTTTATATCATGCAGCCTAGCTGAACAACTATAAAAGTGTGCTAGTTTGACTGCAGAAACACTCCACTGACTTCATCTCGCCTACCGACGTCATGCTTCAGCGAGTGGTGTAACCCTGATGGCCGCGGGCGAGCAGAAGCACAGCTCTATACTGAGAGAGCACGAGAGCTCAACATCCATCTTACATCTAACTGCATTATTGCTTAGCATAGGCTGGTTTAGAACATCTGGCAACCCGAATATACTCTTCATATATCAAAATGATTGGCCTGATTTCATTATCTAATAGCCGTCTGGAAAAGTAATTGAGCAGGGACTTTTCATGAGCATGTGCTTCTGTGAGAGAAGAAAAGCAAGTGAAAGAGGAACAAGAGGAGGAGAAGTGAAGTGTGGAAACACTTTGATCTGACAGCTGTAGATCTCTGCACTATGACGGCGCTGCTCTTTGTCCCCTTTTGGATTATGTAACATTGCTATTTTTCTCCGCAATGATTCACTTGTGCTTTAGAATGAAGAAACGGACTGTTAAAAGTTGCTTCACCTCTGGGTGATCGCTTGTAATGCCACAAAGCCACATTTCTGTACTTCTTCAAAAGGTAAATGTGGCAAGTGTTGATAACCGTTACCTCGGGTGCTTCTTTGAGCGCTCAGTGTGCCAGGACGGCCAACACCATGTATACTGAAGCATAAACCTGCTTTTACTGCTGTATAGCACTTTCAAAGCAGGTACTCCGTGTATGTCTGTACCGTACCTCTCCTCTCTTCGGATGGGTAATGCGTGTGCTGCGCAGGTCGCCCTTCTGCCATTTAGGATCGAGGCTGCAGCCCTGGAGCTGCCAGAGCTCAAAGGAGGCATGAAACGCTCGGGCCTGAACTTTAATGGTGATGGAGTTGATGATCACAGACATTCCCTCCACGACCTTCTCAGCAAAGCCATACTCACTGCAGAGACAACAAACAGAGCACAGACTTCCATTAGTCAGACCACAGACTGGATCTGACATTCAATCCAGTGTTGCCACTGTCAAATTAAAATGAGAAATGTTGCCTTGGAAACATTGTGAAGCGCTAAAATTACTAAAAGGCAAATAAATTCAATCTAAACATAAAAAACAAACAAAAATACGAAATAAATATTAAAATAAAAAATAATAAAGTTCTAATGTAAACTGAAAATATAAAAATAAAACGTTTTCAATTTTTGTATAAATACTATAGACAAAATAATAGTCAAGATGGTAAAGTTTTACCAGGTCGAAGTATTTTTACATTTTTAACATGACAAAACTCACAACACAATAGTGTCACAAAGTTGCTATGGCGATTCAGATTTGAGTTTCTAGGTGTTTCTAGAACATTCTATCTTGTTCCTGATATTCTGAAGAACAAAGGTATCTGCATGGGTTTTAAAATCAAATGTAAGGCTTTTCAAGACCTGCACATATAAAAATAATACCATATGTTGGGAGAGTGAGAAATATCATGTTTATGGTAACATGCTGAAATGTAAAATGACTAAAAATGAACATTTTCAGTCAATGTATATATATATATTTGACAAAAAAGAGTTTTATGAAATGATAAACCTCACTTTTCAGCCTATAAACCATTTTAAGAAAAAGGAGAATTCACAATGATGATAAAAAATATTACTTAAAAAATAATCAATAGCAGTTCATAAGCAATTATTTAGCATGAATGTGCCACATTTTTACTTTGAAACATGCAGCTCTTATATTTAATGAAATCATCACTGTTTTAATTTTAATAATCACAGTAAACCATTTCACAACTCCTGTTTTTCTGTCCCCAAAATGTAAGACTTTTTTGAGATATTTAAAACCAAGACTTTTCAAGGACCGATGGGGACAATTATTACTCTAATGATATTCTGTTCTCTAGCTTGGGCGTATGTTTCCTTCACAGTCTGCAGATATAATTTATGGTCACCATTTGAGGATTTATTTGTTTTTAGTACAAATGGTGCGATACGTTTTACTCTGCCAGTACTTGGCATTAAGTGTTTGAACAAATAACAGTATTGATGCTTGACTTAGCAAGTACCACTATTGACTCTAAATGTCAACGTGTATAATGGAGAGGAGATCATAAGTCTGTCTGTATTCATTTGTAAAAACACTGGGCATGATAACAGCATATCATTCTGACCTTTGGCCTGCAGTAATGGCAATCGGAGAGGGGCCGTTTGGGGGCCGGGGTTCCTCACAGGTCCTCATTTCAACTTCTACTTTATCCAGGAACTGCAGCAGGAGAGGAAACAGAGTAGGTCAGAACTTCTGATGCTCTCGGTCACTCATTTTATGATGAACTACAATCCTCAAGCTATGAATTATCTATGGAATATGGAAATATGAATCTCCCAGGAATAAGTTCTAGGAATCTAAATAACATTAGCTAACTTTAACTGGATAACAATCTAATGTTAGTTAATATGGGGTGTTTAGTGGTAGAGCATTAACCATCATAATGCATTTAAAATCTGCACACAAATTTGGTATTTTGGGTCCTTTTTGATCCAGAGGAAAACAAAACCGTACTTAATATTTTTCAACTAAAAACATGTATCTGATTAATACCTTCTCATTTCAAAGCTTTGAATGTTATCGTGTTATTACTATATTTAGCCAACACACTTTTTTATAAGAAATTATTTTAATTGAAGAAAGTCTATAAAAAAAACTATATATTTTTAAGTATTCATGAGAATGTATATTTGAAAACATCATCATAAGAACTGTATAAGAACATATAATCTGATAATAACCAGTAGGAAATCCTTTGAAATCAATGGATTTAATTATTAAATGTACTTGAACTTATAACTCATGACTGATTTATGAAACCTACATATTCACTTTACAACATCAACAGAGCAAAATATTACTCTTGAATGTTCAAACAAAATAAATTCAGTTTACTTGCATACATTTTCCCTTTAACATGAAAAAGTTGATCAATATTCCATGCTGCAATAGTTCATCAATATGTGCATATTAATGTTTATCCACAGAATGTAGCCCCACAAGTGCATGTGTAAGATATGGGATCTACAAATGCTAAATATATTTCACAAAGATCTACTGTAACTCATTAAAGTAACATCTGCAAAAGATCATGTTTAAGCTTCACTTACCTGGGTCAAAATGGACCAGAACATAATAAGTGAATCTTTATTTTTAATAGGTAGCCTATATATATATTTTAAATCTTAAATAAATAGCTTTTGCATCATTTAGCAAAATTTTAGCAAAAAAACATAATATGATGATAATAAACACATTGATGGGGAGATTCTTACCAAACATATGGGACTGGTCTTCAGCTTTGTCCATTGTATCTGACAGAGAAAAAAAACACACATCTAAATGCCAATGAATTTGTTTGAATATCTTTGTGATAATTTACCATGAACTCTCCGTGCTCTTTAGCATATTAATAATGATTGCTCCAGGCTCTCTCCATCTACCCGTATAGCAGCCTTGTTGCAGTAGACGCGGGTGACGGCCAGCCAGGTGGGCAGATCCAGCATGTTCTGCAGGACCTCCTCATCCAGCTCCAGGTTGGACAGCTGCCCCTCTCCCTTCAGCGTGCTCAGGTTGATCTTATCCGGGGAGAGGTTCTTCGTGAACCTACACAAGACGAAACAACCACTGATTGGTTAGAAGGTTTATGAGCTATGAATAAGAAAAGGGGGAAAAAAATAAAGAACTAGTGAAAATAAATGTACCAAGTTCTCAGAAATGTACTCTTCTTATGTCAATTTTATACGGTTTTAATGTTTTTACACCATGACCCAATATTTGACCCAAAACGGTCACGTGGTGTTACCATCAAACCTAAAATAAAACAACTAAAAGATTATGCTAAACTACTTAAGGGTCATTCCGTGTCAACACAACCAGAGGTCAATCTTTTTGATTTTGCTAATATTTTTTATTAAGACAGACAGACAGGTATAGTAGTGAAAGTTAAAATATTAAATGTCATGGATGACTATTGAAGGAGTAATCCACTATTATGTAGAGAGAGGGGGGAACAAAATGGCAATTTTCACCTGAGATTCAGAGCCAAATTACAAGGGGCTGAAAATAACTTCAGAAAGATGGCATCATCACAATGTTATTTTTACAGAGATTGGTAGGTCTGTTAGTCAAATCTGTTGACTTTAGCAGTCTTTGTTGCATTCTGTGCTGGCGGTGACCATTCAAAAATGGGGAAAGAGCACTTTTCACATTTCTTCTCCCGAGTTTGCATGCTTGTAGCTCAAGAAGTTTAAAAGATATCTTAATACCCTTTTAGATATTGGGTCTTAACTAACTTTCCTTTTGGCATCTTCATTTAAGGCCCAATATGGTTCGGTTCCAGAGATATTGGAATTTTAATATTGGTCCAGGAGCAAATTGTTAAAATATATTTTCAGTGGTCAAAAACCAAATGTGGGTCAATTTGCAAAATGTTTGATGCTTTTTTTTTCTTTTAATGTTGGAACTAGAGATGTATCGTGTTTTCTTCTGTCAAAAAACTGCATTGAGTGACTGCATACCTGTCTGAGTGCCATACATATTCTTTTTCCAAAGTTTGCAGGCCTATAACTCAATAACTATTAAATATATTGCAATGTCATTTAAGATTCTAGTTCTTAATAAACTTTTATTTTGGAATCCTCATTTTCAAGGCCCTACATCGTTCAGTCCCAGAGATATGTGCATCTCAATAAGGCTCTATTTTCAGATTGTTCAAACAAGTCATGGTCTATATTAATTCCATATTGAATGTGTTTATTGATAAATAAACAGATATGATAGCAAAACACAACACACAATTATCTTTGTAACACACAAAAGTCTAACAGGAAGAAGCTTAGGCCTGTGAAAGGTTAAACTGTGATTAATCGCATTCAAAATAAAAGTCTATGTTTACATACTATATGTGAGTGTACTGTGTATATTTATTATGCATATATAAAAACACACACATACATGTATATATTAAGGAAAATAAATTAGGTTTATCTATGATATATATATATATATATATATATTTAAGAAATGACATACAAGTAGAAAGGTATATATATATATATATATATATATATATATATATATATATATATATATATGTAAATGTATACATATACACTATAATGTCAAAAGTATTGTCACCCCCTTCTAATGAAAGGTTTGACTACTTTATTAATGTCCATGAGTACAAATCTTAATGTTTAAGCATATAATGATATTCTAGGGAATTGTGTGCTTCTAATTTTATAGCAACAGTTTGGACAGAACCCTTTTCTATTCTAACATGACAGTCTCTCTGTGTATAAGACAAGGATCAAAGAGAAATAATGATTCAGTCAGTGTAGAAGAACTTGACTGGTCTGTAGAAAGCCAAATCCTAATCCCAGCTGAACACCTCTGGTGTGACTTTAAATGCAGACCTTGAGCCAAAAATTCATCACCAAACACCAGAATAGTCAGTGTATGACATCAAAGTAACGCGAGAGCCATTCGAAAGCATAGGATCCATCTGCTCTCTTATCGCTCTCGCGCCGCGGTACTTTGATGTCATACACTGACCATTCTGTGCAGCGCCGCTTAAAGTCGATTTTTAAATATACTATTTAAATATAGTATTAGTTACCCAAAAAAATAACTCAAGTAAATGTAACTCGTTACTACCCACCTCTGCCTATTTGTAAATTGACTGTTAAGAGAAAACATTTGCAGTTTATTATCTGTGATACCATTCTAGCCACTGGACGCCTGTTTAGCTCTATGTAGCAAGCCCCAGTTGCAAAGAAATTGTCATTACACAAATTCATTTTATAACATTTAGATTTAGATGTTATACATGTTTAGATATTATCAATGGCTACTGATCTAGATCAGTTTTTTGTTCAATTGTTTTGTTGTTTCAGTTATTGCATTATTATTTCAGTCAAACCTATAAAACCTTTTGTTACCCCAAACTACATAGGCCTATAAGAGTCTGATCGGTGACATAAAAGTGATCAGAATGCAGCTACTTGTTCTTGTATTACTCATTTGCTTTTGAGATGTGTTTGTGATATTTTGAATGTAGTGCTTCATTTTGCAAGAAATGTGAGGAATTTTGCATTTTGTGTGCAATTCTTGGGTTTGCGGGTACAGTTTTGAAAAAAGAGGCAAAGTTTTGAAAATGTGTGTAAGCAGTAGAAAAAAAAACTATGACCTATAAACTCTATAATGCCCTTTTTTTGTAATTGAGGACAACACTCCACGACCAATAAGCTATAAGGTCATGAGAACACATAATAATCCCATTCCTCAAACTCTCTTGCTCATCTTTTGTCATTTCTGACGCTACTATAATTTTAGGTAATGAGGTCTGAACTGAAACCCCCATCACAAAGACAGTCATTGACTAACAGCCGGTAATACGATTACACCATTCCTGCAGTAAGACTGCTTTAAGCTCACGGGAGTGTTTCCAACCCCTGCCCTCAAAACCTGCAGGGATCACACACACACAAGCACACAGAGCACATCTAATATTCACTGTACAGCGCTGCACACCACCTGCCTTTACACTTCAGAAGATAAAACCAGCATGTTCACAATAAATGCAGAGCTCAGCGCTTCAAACAACTGAAGTGTTTCATGCATTTGAATGGGAAATCTCATATGTTCAAAGACTTCAAAGATTAACCCAGCCTTCAGAAGACAAATGAGAGAAAAGACACCGCCATGCAGTATTACCACAACATTTTGGTTATGTTTCAATATGCTGCAATTAACTTTACATGCTACACAACATGACTGTAATACTCTGTGATGCTTTAATGTTGTATAGTTGATAACAGTCAGATTAGAGAGAGAGTTTTTCCACTGAAAGAAGGGCTAATGAGAATGTTGGCACTGGCAGAAACTAGTCACTGTGGAGAAAAGAGCAGCGTGAACATTCTTCAAGGCTTCTCCGTTTGTTTTCCACCGAAGAAAGAAAATCACATTTCACAATTTTGAGAAAGACAGAATATGAAACAGGTTATCATAGTGAACTAAAGTCAAATCCACACTGCAAAGGTGACAAAGAAGCACTTCTATGGCATTTAGATGTCTTTGCACAGACTGTTTAATGCTGCTCAGAGGTGGCATGAATGCATTTACACATACAAGCACAACTCTATTCTTTGATACTAGTGGCTGAGGTGGGTCAGAGAAGGCTTATTTTAGTCTGGCTTTTAAGCTGCATTATATTTTTACATAGAATTTTGAGAGGCACAGAATAGCCGTAACACGGTTGTGTAAAGATGCCTTAAAGCTAAAACCATTAAAAAAAATAATCGGTACTTTAAATAAAATATAAAAAACCTTAAGATTATTTTATTTTAGCTAGATGCCTAAAATACTAATCATTTAAAAAAATAATACAAATTCAACTATACAGACAAATATACAGGTGCATCTCAATAAATTAGAATGTCGTGGAAAAGTTCATTTATTTCAGTAATTCAACTCAAATTGTGAAACTTGTGTATTAAATAAATAAAATGCACAAAGACTGAAGTAGTTTAAGTCTTTGATTATTTTAATTGTGATGATTTTGGGTCACATTTAACAAAAACCCACCAATTCACTATCTCAGCACATTAGAATATGGTTACATGCCAATCAGCTAATCAACTCAAAACACCTGCAAAGGTTTCCTGAGCCTTCAAAATGGTCTCTCAGTTTGGTTCACTAGGCTACACAATCATGGGGAAGACTGCTGATCTGACAGTTGTCCAGAAGACAATCATTGACACCCTTCACAAGGAGGGTAAGCCACAAACACTCATTGCCAAAGAAGCTGGCTGTTCACAGAGTGCTGTATCCAAGCATGTTAACAGAAAGTTGAGTAGAAGAAAAAGATGCACAACCAACCGAGAGAACCGCAGCCTTATGAGGATTGTCAAGCAAAATCGATTCAAGAATTTGGGTGAACTTCACAAGGAATGGACTGAGGCTGGGTTCGAGGCATCAAGAGCCACCACACACAGATGTGACAAGGAATTTGTCTACAGTTGTCATCAGAGGCGTCTTACCTGGGCTAAGGAGAAGAAGAACTGGACTGTTGCCCAGTGGTCAAAAGTCCTCTTTTCAGATGAGAGCAAGTTTTGTATTTCATTTGGAAACCAAGATCCTAGAGTCTGGAGGAAGGGTGGAGAAGCTCATAGCCCAAGTTTCTTGAAGTCCAGTGTTAAGTTTCCACAGTCTGTTATGATTTGTGGTGCAATGTCATCTGCTGGCGTTGGTCCATTGTGTTTTTTTGAAAACCAACGTGAATGCACCCATATACCAAGAAATTCTGGAGTACTTCATGCTTCCTTCTGCTGACCAGCTTTTTAAAGATGCTGATTTATTTTTCCAGCAGGATTTGGCATCTGCCCACACTGCCAAAAGCACCAAAAGTTGGTTAAATGACGATGGTGTTGGTGTGCTTGACTGGCCAGCAAACTCACCAGATCTGAACCCCATAGATAATCTATGTCAAGAGGAAAATGAGAAACAAGAGACCAAAAAATGCAGATGAGCTGAAGGCTTCTGTCAAAGAAACCTGGGCTTCCATACCACCTCAGCAGTGCCACAAACTGATCACCTCCATGCCACGCCGAATTGAGGCAGTAAAGCAAAAGGAGCCCCTACCAAGTATTGAGCACATATACAGTAAATTAACATACTTTCCAGAACAATTCAATAAAAATGTTTTTTTTTTATTGGTCTTATGAAGTATTCTAATTTGTTGAGATAGTGTCAAATGTGAGCCAAAATCATCACAATTAAAAGAACCAAAGACTTAAACTACTTCAGCCTGTGTGCATTGAATTTATTTGATACACCAGTTTCACAATTTGAGGTAAATTAATGAAATAAATGAACTTTTCCACAACATTCTAATTTATTGAGATGCACCTGTGTATGTATGTATGTATATATATATATATATATATATATATATATATATATATATATATATATATAAAAATGACTAAACACATTGAAATTACTAAAATTTTACATTAAAATGAAAACAAACTATAAACATTTTTTTTTTTTTTTACCAATTCAAAATATGAATAAAATCTGAATGATACTAAAATAAGATGATATTAAATGAAATAGTGGAAGAGGTTGTTGAAGATGATGAAAGGTTTTTCTTCTCCGAGTGACTCGAGTTGACAGAGCTGTGAGAACAAAGAGGACTATGGGACAAACAACAGACTGGCGTCTGGAAACTCAGCATCTCTCAGTGTCTCCTGAGAGTGAAGCAGCCAGGTGTGCTGGGGACTCTTTCTCTACTCGTCTGAGACGGTTCGACACTTCAAAGTCGGGCTGGGTGATATAGCAAAATAAAATGATTGTTTCATCATATACATCTATTTATACACATCCATATATCTCTGCTAATCCCTTGTACTATATATTCGATCTGAAATAACTTAAAGCACTATAGTTGTCCCAACTATAGTGCTTTAATAGTACTTTTATTTTTTTTTGTTTTTAGTATGAAAATGCTACACAAAGACCTCTGTAAGCATTTTCAGTGATGTCAAACAATTCAATAAATCTGTTTTGAAAAGTCTAATGACTCTCAGTAATGTGAGCTCATCGTTCTGTGAAGAGACCACAGCTAGACACGCAAGCCCAGCTTAGAAATATTCCTCACTAAAAGCTTCCCTCCCAGAAAACTTGACAAACACCCCATTCTTATAAAAGGACAGTTTCCGCAAGACCACAACATCAAAGCCTTGGGGTGTTAAAAACCTCAGGAAATCGTCTCCAGTTTTCATTCTTTCATTTCCTACCAGGCCAGACACATTAAAGGGCTTGTCTTTTTTAAACATGTCCACCATTTTCAGCTGCAGGTGGTTCTCGGGGGAGGATGTTCTCAACGGGGACTCAACGCCCCTGAGTGCTGCAAGATGAGTCATTCATATTTGTATTCTGTTTTTGGGGGAAAGTAAGTATACTTGAATGTGTGTAACTGCATTCAAGCCATCAATGCTGACCGACATGGATTAAAGCCCACACAGCTTCACTTTTGAGCGTATGGTGTCTCTACAGCCTGAGAAGCAGAAGGTGTTCAATCCCCAGATGGAGCGAGCCACGAGCTATCATGTGACTCCAGCAGGATTGTCCTGGATATCCGTATCACTCAACAGATGAAGCAGCAGCTTAATCTACTTCAGCAGTCGTGGCTGTTCAGTGCCACTTGCACACTGACTAGAAGAGAAAAATATGATGTGGTGCTTGTCTGGTCAAAACTCATCAACAACACAATGCTAAAGCTATTCTGAGATGATATTCTGGTCTCTAGTCCTCATATTAGTTTCAGAATCTGGGTGTCGTCATTATTAGGGGTCGACCGATTATCGGCGCCGATATTAAGCATTTTACCGATTATCGATATCGGCCATTTTAAAAACAGATTTGCCGATAATAATTTTTTTTTTTTTTTTTTTTTTTTTTTTTAAACAAACATACTACTTACAGGTGACATTATTTATTGGTGAATAAATAATACAGGTGAAACTATTTAATGTTTAAATGCACTATTTGGCTCGATGCAGCCTGTCTGAGCTCAACACTCTGTGAGAGTGAGGCGATCTCTCAATCTCTGAGAGCAATCTCCGCCCACCGCTCATCTGATATGTAGAGAGTCACGAGTCCGACCAATCAACGCGGAAAACTGAAGGCAGTCTCACACCGAGAGCACTTGCTAACTGGAGCTGCCTCAGTGATCACGCATCAGTTGTCTCTCAAAGGTAAAGCAGCAGCAGACGTTGCTGAAGTTGCAAAACACCTCAATATAACCTATGATGTCCGCGATGCGGAAAATGCGGGCGGAATCGCGGAATGCAGTCATATAATGGAATTTACCGTATAACGCGGAATGTGTCGAAGTTTGGATGAATTAATCAAAAGTAGGTCAGTACACTTAAATCGACTCGCGCTATGGACTAGTATCTATAAATATTAAGCTGCAAAAACACTATTTAAATATGAATCCTGCATGTTCTGCATCTCTGTTAATGAATGACACGGACGTGCGGTTTCATTTACTGCACACATACTGAAGCGTGTGATGCTCGCGGTGACTTCAGCGTCTGCTGTCTCACTAAATGAGGACATAAATACATGAACAACATCCCCAGAACTGCTCGGAGAGTCACTTGATGAGCATTTGACCGTTTCATTTGAGTAAAACGAGCGTCATATCATATATACATAGGCTACAGAAACTTAAAAGGTCCTCATGGCAACCTGTCAAAATATAAGTTCGGTTTAGCCGAATATATTACTGTATACGTAATACAACTACAACAATTATTACAACTTTTGTTGAGAATAATCACACAATACGCTAAATACGTTTACTTTAAGTTCTACAAAATGTTTACAGAATGCTTCTGGGTGATCTCTGTACTTATGTTATTATTAATATTCTTAATATTACTGTTTATTTAATGTTGTTGTTATTAACAGTTTTCAGAATTAAAGACATGTTTAAAAGCATTTAAAGAACGTTTTTTGTCAGAGCTCTTGTTATTATTAATTTTGGCATTCATTTTCATTTTTACACCAGACACGTATATCGGTTCAAAATATCGGTTATCGGTCTACTTAATCTGTAATAATCGGTATCGGTATCGGCCCTGAAAAACACATATCGGTCGACCCCTAGTCATTATGGTCAGAGCCAAATTGACCCTAATTAAAACTAAATTAACAAACAAACAAATACATAAATAAAAGAAGAAGCATAAACTAAATCAGTTGAAACAGTAAAGTGCGAAAATTATAAACGGTACTGTAAGTTAATTGTATTGTTTTTTTTTTTTTTTACATTTTGAAATGTGAAAATGCACTTCTTCTGTAGCTCAAACTTTAGCACAGGGAGTTATCAACACCAAGATCATGGGCTCAATTCCCAGCGGACTGAACATGCAAGAACTGATAGATTTTTTTTTTTTACAAAATAAAGTAAACTCCTTAAAAATATATAAATATAAAAAAGGGTATTTGCAGCTGCCTTTAACCATAACATATGCAGGTTAAATTATCTCATTATAAATTGTGTATGCATATTCCACAAGATTTCAGTGTTCACAAGCATAAAATAAAAACCATAGATTAAACAGTATGTCTAACTATTAAAAAAATTGAATGGGTCAAATTGACCTGCAACCTAATACAAGGCTACATACGACTCCTTCAAGGGAAAGCTAAAGGATTTTTTTTGCCTTTTTTATACCTTGTTTACTGTTTCCCAGGCAAAAATTATGAGTCTAATCACTTATGATTGAAAAAGAAACAGCATGTCTCTCCCTCATTAAAAGTGGCATTTATGTCTGTAGCACAAAAATGATAAATTACATGTCAGAGTTGGATATTTAGAGACGAGGTCTGCTAAAATCAGTATTTCAGTATGACCACTAGTAATAGTGAGGGTTACCTTAGTAAACGCTACTAAGGAGAAGGTCCGAGTGTGTGTGTGTATGTGTGTGTGTGTGTGTGTGTGTGTGTGTGTGTGTGTGTACAGGTTTATATATCCTGCTGGGGACTTAAACCTGAATACACACACTCATGGGGACTCGTGTCACGGTGGGGGACCTAAATTGAGGTCCCCATGGGTACAGAAGCCTATAAATCATACAGAATGTTTTTTTTGAGAAATAACAATGCAGAAAGTTTCCTGTAAGGGGTAGGTTTAGGGCAATAGAAAATACAGTATAAAAACCATTACGCCTATCAAATCAAATCAAATCACTTTTATTGTCACATCACCACAGCACAAGTGCCTTGGTGAGTGAAATTCTTACGAGTGTGCTCCAGACAGTACAAAAAAAACAAAACACAACAATTTACATATGGACAGTACATATTTACAGACTGTACAGAAGACAATGTGCAAAATACACATACATATACTCAGTACACACAGTGTACTATAAAGACATACTTAGTTACCAATACACATTATACACCGTATGTACACGTCTGCATTATATACACATCTATACATAGTAATATGTGAAGGTGCAACAGATTATAAATTTACAGCAGATTGGTTGTGCAACAGATAGTTGTGCAAAGGTGCAACAGATTATGCATATGCAATGTCGTGGGTGTGCTTTGTATGGTGTCCAGTGATAGCAGATGTGTTAGTGCAGTGTGTGCGTGTAGTCCGGTAGAACTATTAAAGTGCAGTGCATGGCATGTTGTGGGAGTGTGCTGTAGGGTGAGTTATTTCTGACTGTTCATTAGCCTGATAGCCTGAGGGAAAAAGCTGTCCCTCAGTCGGCTAGTGCGGGATCGGATGCTGCGGCGACGTCTCCCTGAGAGCAGCAGAGAGAGCAGTCTGTGGGACAGGTTGCTGGAGTCTTTGATAATCTTGTAACAACTATGGAGAGTCGCTACAAGGATAGCTGACCAGACTCTGTGTTTGTGTGTGTGTGTGTGTGTGTGTGTGTGTGAGAACAAGCATGACAACATGACGGCTCTCTGACACAGTGAACGGAGGAGAGGCTGATCTGAATGAGCTGGCAGAGCTTCAGCCGTGGCTCAGAACAGCGGGAACTAGCATGTGTTTTTACACCCACAGAGAGCCTGCTGGGTAATCAGAGCCAAAACACTGGAGTACAAGGGCTCCGGCCTTCTGAAGAATCAGAAATGTTGTAGGACTGTCTTTCTCTACCGTGGACGTAATATTAGACCTATTTTATATCACTGTTCCAGTTTTACAGCAGACTTTTATTCAAAGTGACTAAAAGTTAATTTGTTACAGGGACAAAGCCACTGGAGTAACCTGAGGTTAAGTGACTTAAAGGATAAGTTTGTGGATTTTTAACCCGATTTGCATTATTACAATGTCTAAATGGACAAAGTCTTTTGACAGCTCCGGGGGTTTAGTGAAAACTAACTGTGGACTACTGATCGGTGCATCATGGGTGTTGAAGCGTTCCTTTTTTGGCAAAAGCAAATGCTACAGCCCATAAACAACCACGTTTTAAAATGAAAAATAAAAGGAGACGATGGCCTGACCCACGTTCTTCACTTTTTTATGGCCAATATGAGGACTTATGTATGTAGTCACACAATCAATCAGCAAGGGCCAAATCTGTTTCAAGACAACCTTTCCTCTAAAACTGAATCAGGGCTTTCAGTCCAGCCTGACTGAACCACACGTCTGAATAGCATCTTACAACCCACATATCTCAGGTAAAGTTCAACCAGATGAGGGGTATTTTTATTTATGCATTTAGCAGACGCTTTTATCCAAAGCGACTTACAGTGCATTCAGGCTATACATTCGTATTGTCAGTATGTGTGTTCCCTAGGAATCGAACCCACAACCTTTGCGCTGCTAGCGCATTGCTCTAACGACTGAGCCACAGGAACACTGTGTTATCGGTATTGGTATTATTGTTACAACTAAAGCCATGAATCCAACCTAAACCAACCTAAACCCTACAAAAAACAAAATCACCAAAAATAAAATTCTTTAACAAATTAATTAAAAAAAAAAATTAAAAATAAATGTAAATAAATAAAAAATATAATTTAATAATTAAAAATTCAAATAATAATTAAGAAAAGCCCACTGGTTAATTTCCCAAAAAACTCAAATTTTGTTATAATTTTCCTTAATTTCCTGAACCATTCTCACCCTAAATACTGGAATTTAAAATAAATACCACTCAAAGATAAATTATTCCACAAATATAAATAACTGAACCCAATGAATCGAAACCCTTATAGCCGGTTCAGGGAACCAGGTTCGAATAACCACTTCCCTTACAGCCAAACATCCAGATTTTCCCAGGGAACAAAAACCCGCCGGAAACTCGAACCCTCCCCAAAACCGGTAAATACGGTAAACTTCCCCAATTGAGTTCGAGCTACCCGGAAGGGGCTTAACCAATGGCGTCAACCCAAAGGTTTTTGCAATTCTGGTGAAATTCGTTGGCTGCGCTAAACGGGCAACTTGCCAAAGCATAAAACTGCCGATTTAGCAGCCCCAACCTAGCGTGTTGTGATAAAAACCTAAGGCTGATACACGGGCGAACAACCATTGTAAATCAAAAAAAACTCTCTTGCTCATCTTTCGTCATTTCTGACGCTACTATAATTTTAGGTAATGAGGTCTGAACTGAAACCCCATCACAAAGACAGTCATTGACTAACAGCGGGTAATACGATTACACCATTCCTGCAGTAAGACTGCTTTAAGCCCACAGAAGTGTTTCTAACCCCTGCCCTCAAAACCTGCAGGGATCACACACACAAGCACATCTAATATTCACTGTACAGCGCTGCACACCACCTGCCTTTACACTTCAGAAGATTAAACCAGCACGTTCACAATAAACGCAGAGCTCAGAGTGGCCGCTTCAAACGACTGAAGTGTTTCATGCATTTGAATGGGAAATCTCCATCTGTTCAAAGACTTCAAAGATTAACCCAGCCTTCAGAAGACCAATGAGAGAAAAGACACCGCCATGCAGTATTACCACAACACTTTAGTCATGTATAAATATCATGCAATTAACTTTATATGCTACACTACATGACTGTAATACTCTGTGATGCTTTAATGCTGCCTAGTTGATAACAGTCAGATTAGACGGAGAGAGTTTTTCCAAGTAAGACTGAAAGAAGGTCTAATGAGAATGTTGGCACTGGCAGAAACTAGTCACTGTAGAGTAAAATGGCTTCTCCGTTTGTGTTCCACTTCCACCGAAAAAAGAAAATCACATTTCACAATTTTGAGAAAGACAGAATATGAAACAGGTTATCATAGTGAACTAATGTCAAATTTGCACTGCAAAAGTGACACAGAAGCACTTCTATGGCATTTAAATGTCTTCTCACAGACTGTTTAATGCTGCTCAGAGGTGATTTACACATACAAGCACAACTCTATTCTTTGATACTAGTGGCTGAGGTGGGTCAGAGAAGGCTTATTTTAGTCTGGCTTTTAAGCTGCATTACATTTTTACATAGAATTTTGAGAGGCACAGAATAGCCTTAACACGGTTGTGTAAAGATGCCTTAAAGCTAAAACCATTACAAAAAATTACAAATCGGTACTTTAAATAAAATATAAAAAACCTTAAGATTCTTTTATTTTAGCTAGATGCCTAAAATACTAATCATTTAAAAAATAATACAAACTCAACTATACAGACATATATACAGGTGCATCTCAATAAATGAGAATGTCGTGGAAAAGTTCATTTATTTCAGTAATTCAACTCAAATTGTGAAACTTGTGAATTAAATAAATAAAATGCACACAGATTGAAGTAGTTTAAGTGTTTGGTTCTTTTAATTGTGATGATTTTGGGTCACATTTTACAAAAAACCACCAATTCACTATCTCAACAAATTAGAATATGGTGACATGCCAATCAGCTAATCAACTCAAAACACCTGCAAAGGTTTCCTGAGTCTTCAGAATGGTCTCTCGGTTTGGTTCACTAGGCTACACAATCATGGGGAAGACTGCTGATCTGACAGTTGTCCAGAAGACAATCATTGACACCCTTCACAAGGAGGGTAACCACAAACATTCATTGCCAAAGAAGCTGGCTGTTCACAGAGTGCTGTATCCAAGCATGTTAACAGAGAGTTGAGAGGAAGGAAAAAGTGTGGAAGAAAAAGATGCACAACCAACCGAGAGAACCGCAGCTTTATGAGGATTGTCAAGCAAAATCGATTCAAGAATGTGGATGAACTTCACAAGGAATGGACTGAGGCTGGGGTCAAGGCATCAAGAGCACCACACACAGACGTGTCAAGGAATTTGGCTAAAGTTGTCGTCAGAGGAGTCTTACCTGGGCTAAGAAGAAGAACTGAACTGTTGCCCAGTGGTCCAACGTCCTCTTTTCAGATGAGAGCAAGTTTTGTATTTCATTTGGAAACCAAGGTCCTAGAGTCTGGAGGAAGGGTGGAGAAGCTCATAGCCCAAGTTTCTTGAAGCTCAGTGTTAAGTTTCCACAGTCTGTGATGATTTGGGGTGCAATGTCATCTGCTGGTGTTGGTCCATTGTGTTTTTTTGAAAACCAACGTCACTGCACCCGTTTACCAAGAAATTCTGGAGCACTTCATGCTTCCTTCTGCTGATCAGCTTTTTAAAGATGCTGATTTCATTTTCCAGCAGGATTTGGCACCTGCCCACACTGCCAAAAGCACAAAAAGTTGGTTAAATGACCATGGTGTTGGTGTGCTTGATTGGCCAGCAAACTCACCTGTCCTGAACCCTAGATAGAATATATGTATTATCAAGAGGAAAATGAGAAACAAGAGACCAAAAAATGCAGATGAGCCGAAGGTCACTGTCAAATAAACCTGGGCTTCATACCACCTCAGCAGTGCCACAAACTGATCACCTCCATGCCACGCCAGATTGAGGAAGTAATTAAAGCAAAAGGAGCCCCTACCAAGTATTGAGTACATGTACAGTAAATTAACATACTTTCCAGAAGGCCAACAATTCTCTAAAAATGTTTTTTATTGGTCTTATGAAGTAATTTAATTTGTTGAGAGTGAATTGGTGGGTTTTTGTTAAATGTGAGCCAAAATCATCACAATTAAAAGAACCAAAGACTTGAACTACTTCAGTCTGTGTGCATTGAATT
The DNA here is from genome assembly GCA_027422435.1 of Schizopygopsis pylzovi. Taxonomy (NCBI): domain Eukaryota; kingdom Metazoa; phylum Chordata; class Actinopteri; order Cypriniformes; family Cyprinidae; genus Schizopygopsis; species Schizopygopsis pylzovi. Next base: position 41,051,907 of record CM049816.1, read on the forward strand.
TATTTAATACACAAGTTTCACAATTTGAGTTGAATTACTGAAATAAATGAACTTTAACCACGACATTCTAATTTATTGAGATGCACCTGTATATATATATATATATATAAAAACTAAAAATGACTAAACATATTGAAATGACTAAAAATTTACATTAAAATGAAAACAAACTATAAAAATATATATTTTTTAACTAATTCAAAATATGAATACAAATCTGAATGATACTAAAATAAGGTGATATTAAATGAAATAGTGGAAGAGGTTGTTGAAGATGATGAAAGGCTTTTCTTCTCCGAGTGACTCGTATTGACAGAGCTGTGAGAACAAAGAGGACTATGGGACAAACAACAGACTGGCGTCTGGAAACTCAGCATCTCTCAGTGTCTCCTGAGAGTGAAGCAGTCAGGTGTGCTGGGGACTCTCTCTACTCTTCTGAGACGGTTAGACACTATTCTGTTTTTGGGGGAAAGTAAGTATACTTTAATGTGTGTAACTGCATTCAAGGCCTCAATGCTGACCGACATGGATTAAGGCCCAGCCAACACAGCTTCACTTTTGAGCGTATGGTGTCTCTACAGCCTGAGAAGCAGAAGGTGTTCAATCCCCAGATGGAGCGAGCCACGAGCTATCATGTGACTCCAGCAGGATTGTCCTGGATATCCGTATCACTCAACAGACGAAGCAGCAGCTTAATCTACTTCAGCAGTTGTGGCTGTTCAGTGCCACTCGCACACTGACTAGAAGAGAAAAATATGATGTGGTGCTTGTCTGGTCAAAACTCATCAACAACACAACGCTAAAGCTAATCTGAGATGATATTCTGGTCTCCAGTCCTCATATTAGTTTCAAAATCTGGGTGTCGTTATTATGGTCAGGGCCAAATTGACCCTAATTAGAACTAAATTAACAAACAAATACATAAATAAAAGAAGAAGCATGAACAAAATCAGGTGAAACAGTAAAGTGTGAAACTGTGAATATTATAAACGGTGCTGTAAGTTAATTGTATGTTTTTTGTTTACATTTTGAAATGTGAAAATGTACTTCTTCTGTAGCTCAAACTTTAGCACAGGGAGTTATCAACACCAAGATCATGTGCTCAACTCCCAGCGGACTGAACATGCAAGAACTGATACAAATGTGTTTTTTACAAAAACAATGTAAAATCATTAAAAATATATAAACATAAAAAAGGGTATTTGCAGCTGTCTTTAAGCATAAAATATGCAGGTTAAATTATCTCATTATAAATTGTGTATGCATATTCCACAAGATTTCAGTGTTCACAAGCATGTTCATGAACCTAAATGAGAGTCACAGCATAGATTAAACAGTATGTATTAAAAAAATCGAATGGGTCAAATTGACCTGCAACCTAATACAAGAGCTACATATGACTCCTTCAAGGGAAATGTAAAGGATTTTGGGGGACCCATAAATTGAGGTCCCCATGGGTACAGAAGCTTATAAATCACACAGAATGGGGTTTTTGAGAAATACAAATGCAGAAAGTTTCCTGTAAGGGGTAGGTTTAGGGCGATAGAAAATAAAGTTTGTACATTATAAAAAACATTACGCCTATGGAGAGTCGCTACAAGGATAGCTGACCAGACTCTGTGTGTGTGTGTGTGTGTGTGTGTGTGTGTGTGTGTGTGTGTGTGTGTGAGAGAACAAGTATGACGGCTCTCTGACACAGTGAACAGAGAGGCTGATCTGAATGAGCTGGCAGAGCTTCACCCGTGGCTCAGAATAGCAGGAACTAGCATGTGTTTTTACACCCACAGAGAGCCTGCTGGGTAATCAGAGCCAAAACACAGGAGTACAAGGGCTCCGGCCTTCTGAAGAATCAGAAATGTTGTAGGACTGTCTTTCTCTACCGTGGACGTAATATTAGACCTATTTTATATCTCTGTTCCAATTTTACAGCAGACATTTATTCAAAGTGACTAAAAGTTAATTTGTTACAGGGACAAATCCACTGGAGTAACCTGAGGTTAAGTGACTTAAAGGATAAGTTTGTGGATTTTTAACCAGATTTGCATTATTACAATGTCTAAACGGACAAAATCTTTTGACAGCTTCGGGGGTTTTGTGAAAACTAACTGTGAACTACTGATCGGTGCATCATGGGTGTTTAAGTGTTCCTACTTTTTTGGCAAATGCAAATGCTACAGCCCATAAACAACCACGTTTTAAAACGACAAATATGAAGAGATGATGGCCTGACCCACGTTCTTCACTTTTTTAAGGCCAATATGAGGACTTGTGTATGTAGTCACAGAATCAATCAGCAAGGGCCAAATCAGTTTCAAGACAACCTTTCCTCTAAAACTGAATCAGGGCGAAGGGCTTTCAGTCCAGCCTGACTGAACCACACGTCTGTATAGCATCTTACAACACACATATCACAGGTAAAGTTCACCCAGATGAGGGGTATTATTGATAAAACTAAAACCATGAAACTAAACCTAAACCTAAGACTTAAAAATAAAAGTCACCAGAAATAAAATTACATTTAACTTAATCTAATCTAAAAAATAAAAATAAAAAACCTAACAAATAAATGTAAAAACTTGAAAAAATATAATATAATTAAATAACTTACAGTAGATATAACTTAACGAAAACTTAACATTTTCATATAGATTAACTTGCAGTACTAAAGTAACCAAAACTGAAATAAAAATATTGACATATTTAAAAAAAAAAATCATAATAAATTGCTATAATTGCTTCTCCATTCTGTCACCGATGGAGTTTTGGTTCCTTGCCGCTGTCGCCTCTGGCTTGCTTAGTTGGGGACACTTCATTTCCAGCACAATCATCGACTTGATTGCACAGATATTATTTAAACTGAACTAAGCTGGACAATGCCATTACTAAATTCAATAATGAAATGCATTCAGCTGATAATTGAGTGTTAAATCCTGTCATTTTACATTATTGACACAATTTGCCTATTTTGATATTGTGCAGTGCTTTGTTACAATTTGTATTGTTAAAAGCGCTATATAAATAAAGGTGACTTGACTTGACTATAAAAATAATACACTAATAGAAAAATCCTGAAAACATTAACTCACATTTTTTAATTCAACTGAGAAGGGAAATTTTATAAAAAAATATATACACAAACATATTCAAAATATGAATAAAAATTATAATCATTTACCAACGATACTAAAATAACACTGACTCAAATATGACATATTTCTGAATCCCCAGATGTGTTTTAATCAAGGGCACAGAGGTGATTTCATTGATCAGCCTTGCGGGATTCAAACCTTCAACCTTTCAGTTACAGCCCATAACTATCCAATGAGTAACCAAGCACAAACCAAAGACAAAACAGCGAATATCTCCGTCTAATACTGCTTCTTATGTCTGGTTACAGTACGTGTATATTAACTATCGTGCTAATTCTGAGTTTCCCGAGCTTACCTAAAGAGAAAAGGCCAGTTTAACCCGACACTGCTCTGTCACAGGCCCAGTGTTTGTGTGCAGGTGACTCGTGTTATTCCAGCAGTGTGCTGCAGTCCATTAGCCTGTCAGCTAACTGACCCTAAATATGCATTTCTATTACTGCCCGATATCTCAAGCACGGGTTCTGCTACACTGAGCGGGTGTGTGTGTTGATATTTAGCGGTGTGAGAGTCCCGTGATAACAGATCCGAGGCGGACACTAACACTGATAAATCAAAACACGACACTCCACGCGCATCTTACCTGGACAGGTGCTTCAGGATCTGCTTTTTGATTATTCCGGCCATCCCGTCAGACTAGCTACCTCTCCAGCATCTTCAGAAATCTCTCGCTGACACTGACACACACACACACACACACACACATACACACAAACACGCACACACTCACACGCCGCTCACGACTCGCTGCTGCTGCTGTCCAGCGCCGCCTAGCGACGGCCAATCAGAATGACCGCACCGACCACATGCCAAAATAAAAGACCTGATTGCGCACACAAGGACTTTTACTTGGCAGTGAAGCTTCCAGTGCACAAATAAATGAAATAATAAAAACATTTAAATACGAAAACCTATGAAGACTTGTTGAGTCAGAATATTTAAAATGCATAACGATCACACATATTTACTGTGCTATGGATGGATAGTAATAATATGAATAAATATGAGTGCATTTCCACAATACAGACTCAACCACTAGGGGGCCTCAGCAAACTTCGAATTTCCAACTTCCAAGCTAACATTAGAATAAGCTAAAACAACTAAAATAACATTTTTAACTAAATTAAAAAACTATTCTCATTTTAATCAGCATCTTGTTTTTTATTTGAAGAATTATACAATTTGAATTTATAGACTTGGAAAATGTACCTAAATTAACTAAATCCTATAACTCCTAAATTTCATTAATATTTTTTATAGTTATGCTAAACTTTTTCAGGTAGAAGTTCTGAGTTTTAAACATACATTTAATAAATTGCCAATATAAAGACTTTGCCATTTACTCCCATTGCATCAAAGAAGTCAAGAGCTTCACCTAGTTTTATAATAAAGCATGTCATAGTGTATTTACTTCAAAATAACCTCCAGGCAGTGTTATATCGTGTTAATTTCAGCTAAACACCGACTTATCAGTGAATCAACACAGTGTAGCTGGAAGTACACTACATGTATAATACAACAAAATGTTATATACATTCCGCTGTTAGGCCAACCCTAAAAGTTAACAAAATAAATCCCTATAACTTCAACTCTTTTACATCCTCCCTCAAGGTTAACTATTCATCAATAAAAAAGATCAGCGTAGAAAAGTGTTGATGAGAACAACGTTAAGCAACTTATTACATTATTTACATTATTACATTAAACAACATTTTAAAACGTGAAAAAAGAGAGTTCGTTGCTTATACGTTTTTACACGTAGCTTATATTTATAGTAAATATATTTTAAGTAAAATATTTATTTTATTATTCAGATTAGTTCGTTTGGTTATTGTAAAAGTCTAAAGACTTTTATTTTGAACTCTTAAAACATGTTTGAGAGGAAGTAAATAACTGACTTTGGGCTTCACGCTTCCGGATAGACATAAATACACTGTTATTTTTTGATGATTTTATGTTGATTTACTGTTTTTAAGCGGATACATCAGGTATGTTACGTCTTACTCAGCCTTTGTGTGCGCAAAAAGTCTATTTGTACTTTGTACTTTATAAATGGAGATGATACATATTCCTTTCAATGTAAACTACGTTAATAGATGAGAGCTCCATAAAGAGCTGAACAACAAGTGCGCTAGCAATGTATAAAAATACCTGAAAGCTGGCATCATATTCCGGTCTTTATATTTAACTTATGTTGGTCTGTTACTGTACTGCAGCCTGACTTTAATTAGGATTGATTATGATTATTATTCGTTTTGATGGGGATGATTTAATGTGTGTGTTATTGTGCTGTCAGACTGACACTTATGATGATTTTGACATTTGTTATGATTAGGCACAAACCAGAAGACATAATTAGATAATAATTACATGACAATACAAGCATGGAATAAGAAAATAGAGATTGAGTTAAGTTTAATCAGACTGTGTTCCTCTGCTTTTCTGGCAGGCACCTGAAGAACCCACAATGCCTTATTTTGGCTCAGAGGAGATGGTGAAAGAGCTCAAGCGAGCACTGGCCAATCCAAATGTGCAAGCAGACCGTCTCCGGTACAAAAACTACATCACCAAAGTCATCAGGTCCGTGAAGTCATCGCCTTGTTTTTAATGAAAGAGACCGTTTTCAAAAGGACACACAAACAGCTTACCCCAAAATTAATAAGATCCTATCCCTGATATTATTCTGGGAAACAGGAACAGAGATATTTTGCAGAATATTCAACTTGCTATTCTATACAATGAAATAAATAAAGCTCATGAAAGTGAATGGGGACCGGCGTTGTCAGCCACTAACAATCATGGAAAGCCTGAAAATATCATATCCACTAATATAAAAATAGTATTTACATTCCTGAAATCATTATTGAAATTAATAAATTGTTAAAAAAGTGTAAATAGTGTGGGAGTTAGCTATTGCTTGTGTCGTGTGTAGAATATAAATTGTTTGCAAGACATAGTAATGTGAGCAAATTGTTCTTTAAATCAGTTTGAAAACGTATTTATTTGGTTAAATATTTTGAAGAGATTTTTAACAGAATCAAGCCAAGTACAGTTTTGGAGTTTTTAGCAAAAATAAATTAGAAAAACATGATATAACTGTGATGTAATGCATATTTTTCAAGCCTTATGAATTTGCAAAAATTGTGGATTCTATGAGAAACAGAGTAGACTTGACTTTCATCATAATTAGATTATATTAATAATTATCATAATTCCACCGTAGCTAAGTAGACAGAACTTGTGAAATGTTGTTTCTTCGAAGGTACATGACACAGGGCCTGGATGTCTCTGCTTTATTTATGGACATGGTGAAAGCCAGTGCTACAGTCGATATTGTTCAGAAGAAGCTGGTTTATCTGTACATGTGCACCTATGCCAGTGACAAGCCTGACCTGGCGCTGCTGGCAATCAACACACTCCGTAAGGACTGCGCTGATCCTAATCCCATGGTGCGGGGGTTGGCCCTGAGGAACATGTGCAACTTCAGGTTTGTATGTTCTTTTTGTCTGTCTAGACCCAGAATATCATAGATGTGCTCTTTTCACAGCACTTTGGTTATTACTTAGCAATACCATAGCAAACGCCACAACAGCAGCCTAGCAACACCCTAACAAGCAACATCCTAGCAACCACACAAGACACCCTAACAAGCAACATCCTAGCAACCACACAAGACACCCTAACAAGCATTCAGGACACAACAGCAGCCTAGCAACACCCTAACAAGCAACACCTTAGCAACCACACAAGACACCCTAACAAGCATTCAGGACACAACAGCAGCCTAGCAACACACTAACAAGCAACCCTAACAAGCATTCAGGACACTACAGCAGCCTAGCAACACCCTAACAAGCAACACCTTAGCAACCACATAAAACACCCTAACAAGCATTCAGGACACAACAGCAGCCTAGCAACACCCTAACAAGCAACACCCTAGCAACCACACAAGACACCCTAACAAGCATTCAGGACACAACAGTAGCCTAGCAACACCCTAACAAGCAACACCCTAGCAACCACATAAGACACCCTAACAAGCATTCAGGACACAACAGCAGCCTAGCAACACCCTAACAAGCAACACCCTAGCAACCACATAAGACACCCTAACAAGCATTCAGGACACAACAGCAGCCTAGCAACACCCTAACAAGCAACACTCTAGCAACCACATAAGACACCCTAACAAGCATTCAGGACACAACAGCAGCCTAGCAACACCCTAACAAGCAACATCCTAGCAACCACATAAGACACCCTAACAAGCATTCAGGACACAACAGCAGCCTAGCAATACCCTAACAAGCAACACCCTAGCAACCACACAAGACACCCTAACAAGCATTCACACAAGAGCACTAGCAACACCCTACAAGCAACACCCAAGCAACACACAAGACACCCTAACAAGCATTCAGGACACAACAGCAGCCTAGCAACACCCTAACAAGCAACATCCTAGCAACCACACAAGCAACGCTAACAAGAATTCAGGACACAACAGCAGCCTAGCAACATGCTAACAAGCAACATCCTAGCAACAACACAATACACCCTAACAAGCATTCAGGACACAACAGCAGCTCAGCAACACCCTAACAAGCAATGCTTTAGCAAACATCCAAGACACACTAAGAGTAATTAACAATGCCTGGCAACACCCTAGAACCCCCCCAGGTCACTTTAGCAGTCACTTAACAACCACCCAGAACACAGCGACGACATTCAAACAGTGCCCCAGCAACAAACACTGCAACAGTTGACCTTGCTACTCTAACAAGCAACGCCCAAGCAACTACTCAGGACACTTTAGTGATCACTTCGCAATAACCTAGCAACCTCCCAGAACACTGCAACAACATTTTATTAACATCCTAGCAAGCACACAAGACACCATAACAAACCTCCAGGAAACAAAAACAACAGCATTGCAGCACCTCAGCAACCAACACCCTAAAAACCATCCAAGACACACTAGTAATCACCTAGCAACCATCCAGAACACCACAACAACAGCCAAAATATATCCCAGCAAAGTTCCGCAACACTGCAACAATTTGGCTTCTAGTATCCTAACAAACAACAACCTAGCAACCACCCAGAACTTCACAACAATATCTTAGCAACACACTAGCAACCCTAGCAATCAACCAAGACACACCGTAGCAACATCCTACCAGCCGTTCAGAACATTGCAATAAACTAGCAAGCGCCCAGGACATATTCAGAATCGCTTAGCTACAAACTAGGAACCATTCAGAACAACACAACACCCTAGCAATGACCGTGCAACCGGTTATTTTCTTCTTTTATTTGCTTGTTTTTCAGGATGCCGGGAATGACAGAGTACATAGAGCAGCCCATTGTTGCTGGTCTGCGGGACAAGGCCAGTTACGTAAGGAGAGTCGCTGTGCTTGGTTGCGCCAAAATGCACAGTCTGCAGCCCAACACAGAGATTGGTAGCGCCAAGTATTCTGTTTATATGAATGATTACACTTGCTAAGAATAATGTGATCAAAATCACTTGCTTGTTTTAATACAAGTACATAAATAGGCATAACCAGAGAGATTTATGATTTGGTCAGACTGTTCCCTTGTTGTTGAAACAAGGAATGTTTCTGGTTCAGTGTCTGTGATGAATAAAAGCATGTCAAGACTTGTTAAAGTACAAAGAACATTTTTAAACAGAACACATTCTTCTAGACAAACCTGTTGGAATGCATATTTGTTGAAACCAGACCCTGTTTTATCAAAAGCAGGGTAAAATCAGGAAATGTTTTTCACGATGCTTCTAAACAGCAGTAGAGTTCAGTACAGTGGCATTTCCTAAATGTGCAGGGTGTGTGTAGCCTCAGGGGGTTTTAATGAATTTTCTGTAAGGATCTGGTTAATGTTTTAATGTAATGAATATCTGAATTACAGTTCTGTTCATCCAAAAAAAGAGCTGAAAATGTCCTCCCCATCAGGCCATCTAAGATGTAGATGAGTTCGTTTCTTCATCAGAACAGATTTGGAGAAATGTAGCATTACATAATTTGTTCACCAATGGATGCTCTGCAGTGAATGGGTGCCGTCAGAATGAGAGTCCAAACAGCTGATTAAACATAATAATCCACACCACTCCAGTCCATCAGTCTTGTGAAGAGAAAAGCTGTGTGTTTTTCATTTTTAACTTCTAACTGTCACTTCTAGACAAAATACCAGTCCACGATCCATAATAACGCTTCCTCCAGTAAGAGATCAAACTCTGGTTGTCGCTCACATCAAAATCCCCCGACATATTTGTGTTATGAACTGCTTCTGCTTGTAAAGTGTTTGATCTGTGCATATTTCTGTCCTAATTTAGACGAGGCAACTTTTTAGCTGAAAAAAAAGCTATTTTATGGATTGAGCACTCATATTTCACGCAATGTTATGAAATTAAAAACGTCTTGATGGATTTGTTTCGTACAACACTCAGCTTTTTGCTTCATAGTGTGTTAACTGATGATTGGATGGACTGGTGTGGATTATTACAGTGTTTTTATCAGCTGTTTGGACTCTCATTCTGACGGCACCCATTCACTGCAGAGGATCTATTGGTGAGCAAGTGCTGCAAAATTTTCAGCAGATTTGAGTTTTTGGGTGAACTTTTCCTTTAAATAAATAGTCTCTTTAAATATGTGTAAGTGTCAGCCAAATGAATGCATGTAAATAAATGGTCTGGATGTGTGTCTTTCAGATGGCACTATTGTGAATGAGCTATATGCTCTTCTGCGGGACCCGGACCCTGTGGTTGTAGTGAACTGTCTTCGTGCCTTAGAGGAAATTCTCAAAGATGAGGGTGGTGTGGTTATTAACAAACCCATTGCTCATCACCTTCTCAACAGGTTTGCTTTAAGAATGTCAAAAATGTTGTTAACAGCATGTTTTATGTTCTAGGCAAGAAATGTGCTCTTTGTATTCATCTTGGTTTTGTAGTTTAAAAAAAACAACATTTTTAGTTAAGTAGTAAAAACATTTCCTTCCATCTTGATTATCTTCAGTTTATTTTTAAAAATATCCTAAAATACTAATTTGTAAATATCATTATATTTTTGGGAAGATGCTTCCAGTTTTAATTTAGTATATTGCAGGATTTTATTATTAACTAAATAAAATATTACTTAATTTTTTTTTTTTTAACTAGTTGAACTTGATGTACTAAAATAACTAAAACTAAACAAATAAAACTGATTCAAAATATTACTGAAACCTATAATAGTATCTAAATTATACTAAAATAACACTGGTATATTTATATACTATTAGAATATTTAGTAATTTTCAGTGAGCTCTTGTTTTTATATTTTGAGTTTTAATTTGAATCTTAGTTTAGGTTTTAGTCATTTTGTTATGGACATTTCTATTTAGCTTTTAATTTAATGGGCATTTCATTTGAGTTTTAGTCATTTTAGTACTTACAATTATTTTAGTTAGTTGCAATGCAACATTTTTTGTCAAGTTTTTCCATCTGATTTTTAGATTTTATTTAGTTTTTTCATAGTTTTAGTTAACTATAACAATACTGAGTTTTAAAAGTCTTTCAAATGCATCGTGCATGTCTTTGACCTCTTTAGCAGATTGACCGACTTTGTGTTTTCACCTTCAGAATGAAGGATCTGGACAGTTGGGCTCAGAGTGAAGTCCTCACCTTCCTGCCACGCTACCGTCCTCGTAACGATGACGAGTTGTTCGACATCCTCAGCCTATTAGACGCCTTCCTCCAAAGCGCTCACGCACACGTCGCAGTTGCCACGCTCCGCCTCTTCCTTCACTTAGCCTCCGCCCACCCGTCTGTGCAGGCCGACGCCCTCCTGCGCACAAGTGCACCCCTGCTGGCCACCTGCGGTGCTGCGTCACGCGAGCTTCGCTTTGCTGGCCTCTGTCACGTACAGCAGGTCATGCGGAGTCAGCCGGGCCTTTTCGGCACACATTACAAACGCTTCTTCTGTGGATACTCTGAACCCAGTTACATCAAGCTTCGCAAGATGGAGATCCTGGTGGAGCTGGTGAATGATGAAAATGTGGCTTTGGTTTTGGAGGAGCTGAGTAGCTACTGCACTGATGTTTCTCCTGAACTTGCGCACGCAGCCATTGCCGCTATAGGTACAAGATGCTGTTTGTTTCTCTCACTTGATTAAAATACAGAAACTTCATTTTGAAGAGCAAATGTCAAACTTAGAGGTTGTAGGCATTTTGCACAATCATGGTGAAAATGAAACAAAGATGAGGTCCCTAACTTTATTTTTCTTCCTTTATCAGTCATTTATTCATTCATTCATTCATTTGAGGTTTGTTTTGTAATTTGCATATTTACATATTATCAATTATAATTTAGGGCTGCAACAACTAATCGATAAAATCGATTATTATTGATTATGACAGTCATCGACAACGATTCTCATTATCGATTAGTCAGGTCTGCCCACAGTGCACGTCCAACTTCAGCAGGTTGCTCAAATTACAGCACTGAATAAAGCATTTCTATGGACAAGATGCATCTAAAAAATAGTGGAGGAAACAGAATGAGATGCCGCGAGAGAAGTACGGGATCCAAGCTGTCCACAGCATTAAAATTCTTTATTTTGAGCTTTAAGTTAATGCATTAGTGTCAGGCGCTGTGACACATGCGTGTGCGTCCTCAGTGTAAAAACTTTTAGTTTACGGTGATATCCTCATCTATAAATGTCACAAATTCACGTGAGCATTTCCATTTTTGCATAAATGTCCGTCCTGACAGCCTATGTTAAGTTTAAAATACCGAATGACAGTCTGACAGACAGAACACAGAGAGGGAGACAATTAAGAGGCTATTCAGCGCAAATATATCCATTGTGCTGAATTATCTGTTGTTGAAAGTTAATTAAAAGTTTAAAAGTCAGCATGCAGTGTGAATATTTTATGAGAGTAGGAACTTTAAAGGGATAACAGCATGTAATTATAATTATAAATGTGAGACGCTCCATAACCGCCTTTTACAGGATAAAGAAATGACAGTAAGACATGACTGTGATCAAAGTGAACGTGTGTTCCTGCAGAACACTCCTCACTTGTTGGTTAACGCTGAGTCTTTATTATCTTGTATATGTATATTATTATTTAAATTTTTAAAAGAGATTTAAACTATATTCACTATATACAATGCTTAACAAATGTATTAAAACAAATGTATGTACGGTTTTTAACAGATTATTAAGGTTTGTGCCACTGCTGCTCTAAACTAACAGCATTGGTGATTCCCAAAATCATGTTTTAGCTTTCTGTATCGGTTAGTCCTGCAAAATGCGTAAGCTCTTTAGTAACAGGCTATTTCTAATGCTATAATATAATTATATAATCATATAGTTATCTATGAAAGAAAGGCAGATCACTTTTTAGTGTTTTTTCAAATACCCAATTACAATCAAAAAGTACATAAACAATGCAAGCTGTTATGAGGCCATTTTTGTTATAATAAAATTGTATATTAATTTGCCCAATAAATGACAATAACATTTTTAGATTAAATTTTTTTTTGACATTCCTAAAATATTTGTTTTCTCTTTATGACAGGTGGTTTAATAAATTAAGCGCTGTATCTTTTCATAGCATTCAGTGTGTTTGAAGGACATCGAGCAGAATGTGGAATAGTGTGTTTTTTGTCAATAAAATAAAGTATTTTTATTTAATCGAAAGAATAATCGACCAACTAATCGATTATCAAAATAATCGTTAGTTGCAGCCCTTATTATAATATTGTTTATATAATAATATTATAATATTGTTCCATGATATTAATTATAAATGCACACAAAAGTAAAGGGACACAATCTGTACCCTGTTTTATAGAAATTGGTGTGAAAATTTGCAATAATCTGATAAATACATATACTACTAAACAGACAGAATATTAACCCTTAATGGCTTTGTTTTCATTTATGTCAAATTATATATTATATTTACTGACTAAGGTTAACTTTATTTCCACAGCAGGCAATATAGCATTTCATATCGCTTGTCCAGTGAAATAAATCTCACTCTTTAATTTATCATCGCAACTTTCTGCTGAAATTACTTTTACTTCTAAATTCATGTTAAGGACAAATGTTTCTCTCTTTTTTTTAAGGTCGTATTGCACAAACATACAGTGAAAAGTGTCTTGATATCCTGACCGGACTGCTGGCATTGAAACAGGATCATATCACGTCAGGTATGAGAGAAAACTGAGCCACACCTGTGTGCATGCTTGTGATTAGTATATCTTCTAGTTAATGAGTGACGGAGAGTAAACATTTTTACTGAGGGAGGTACTGTTTGCTTTTAGCAGGCACTTTCTCCGGCCTGGATAATAGCTTTGTTTGCTAACAGACATAATCAGTTCACAGAATTAATTATTCCTGTGTGTGTGTGTGTGTGTGTGTGTGTGTGTGTGTGTGTGTGTGTGTGTGTGTGTGTGTGTGTGTGTGTGTGTGTGTGTGTGTGTGTGTGTGTGTGTGTGTGTGGTGTGTGTGTCTGTCTGTGTGTGTGTGTCTGTCTGTCTGTGCGTGTGTGTGTCTCTGTGTCTGTGCGCGCGCATGTGTGTGTGTTGTTAGCCGTGATCCAGACGTTCAGGGATTTGGTGTGGTTCTGTCCTCAGAGTACAGCCGCTGTGTGTCAGACTGTCGAGGCCTGTGTTGACAGTCCTCAAGATAGTGAGGTGAGATAATTCACCTGCTTTTTTATTTTGACCATCTACAATAAGTAGGCACTTTATGATGCTTTTTCTTCACAATCCCACAAAAAAAATTGAAAAAGTGTTTGTTTTGTTAAGTAATGCATACTTTGTCAATTTACCATTGTCTACAAAAATAATTTCAAGCATTTTTGCATGTGTCTTGCAATGGAAAAGGTAATAAATACATGCAAACTCCTCACCTTTTGGTGAAAACTCAATTTCTTTGAGATTAAAATAGGTCACCTACAATATTTGTGTAGATCCATTGAGAAAGTGTTTTTGGTGGGGGGGTCTTTTTACAGTACCATTAGTACCAATCAATGTCTGTACCCGCTTGTAGTCAACCACTTTTAAAGCACTTTTTGCGTGCATGCTCTGGTTTGTAATGACAAAATCACAAGTTTATTTACGTGTTTTTGCAGCATTGAGTATTGTAGTCAATCACAGGAATCTCTGTTGAAAGCAATGGCAAATCAGAGGTGTTTTCTGTAAGTTAATCAACATAATCCCCTCTGAGCAAATTTTACAGAGTTCTACATGCTTTCAGATCTACCTAATATAATCCGAAAGAGAGAAAATGCAAACACACGGTATAAATAAGAGATTGATTGTATAGTAAGTCATATATTTATCAGGAGATTTCACGTAAGCTTGTCAGTTGCGCTATAAGAGCTTTGCTCTGTTTCTCTTGAATCTCTACATAATCCATTGACAATTTGAAAAAAAGTTTTGTATGTCTAAGAAGACCGAACATCCACGTATACTGTTTTAAGGGTGACAAATGCGAGTGAATCCGCTAAATTGTTCCGTCTGTCAGTGCTATGATTAGAATTAGCTGCGTTTTCATCCACCTATTTTATGCGCATTTTAGAATATTGCATTAAAAAACATCAAGATGCGCATAAATAAAAAAAATGTGCATTAAAAACGTATGCGCACATTTGAGTAGGATAAACGTTTTATCCGGTAAGAAATAATGCGCATAAACTACGATGGAAACACATTTACCGAATAAATTCCTCCATACGCATTGAAAAATTCATGTAACTGCGCTATGAGACGGTATAACTTGACTAACCAGCGGACCGATCTCATTCACAGCATCTATAGGTTATGGTTATTCTGAAAAGCCTGAGGAAAGTCTGTCATCAAAGTGTTTCTGTATAATTGCCTTACACAAAAACAATCGGCATCCACCTCCGAACGCAGTTACAGCATTTATTGTGTTACGTCTGCTCTCTCTGAATGATTTACATGTTAAGTAAATGCAAAGACACGATAGGCAATCCTGCGGCGCTATTCGCGCGAATGAGGCGGCGCGAATTATGCGGCACGAATTGAGCGTTGCGCGAATCGCGCGAGTTGAAACTTTTTGAACAAAGTGAACTTTGGCGGATATTCGCGTCGCGTTAACCAATCAGGAGCTTGCTCTAGCAGTGACATCATTACGAGCGGAGGCAGAAAATCCGAAACAACAATGGAGGACAAAGTAATTGTGGTTGTATGTGGGTACCCGGAGCTGTATATACATCTTCGTACTTTTACAAAAACAGGAATACATTTTGCAACGAGACTGGAGCTGCCTGGCAGAAGCCCCTCCCATGACGCATATGTGTAGTGAATTTCACACGCGAATGGCGCAAATTTCACACGCGAATGAAGCGGAAACTCAAAATGTTCAAGCGTCCAACTACACGCGAATTGTGCGATTATATGATTATATACAAAATATGATTAAGCTGGCCAGTGAAAACATTGGAAATCTTTTCTTTCTTACTTACTTTTGTCGATTAAATAAATTAAAGAGAATTAACAAATCACAGATTTTTACCCCAAACTTTTTGGGAATAGGGGTTGTATATATTGATGCAAATATGATAAACATCTCCACAGTATTTGCATGTAATGTGTTATTTATGCCTATGCTAATATGGTAGCACTATTGGCCTCTTGATTATAAATGGTCTTTAATTCCTCATATAAATATTATAAAATATGGATATTTTAAGTTGGGAGCAGAACCTGGACTATGGAAACATTATAAGTCATATCCAGGCTTTTAGTCTCTGTGCATCATTAAGCATCACTACAGGCCTTCAGATCATCACCAATTCACAGTCTATAAGGAGGGGCTAATGAAGTTCCTCTGGAGAACAGATGCCTCGAATTAGCTTTACAGAAGACAACAAAGCTAAAGCCCAATGCAGACTATCACAGTCTTCTGAATATCCACAGTATAAGAGCAAGCCGAGGCATATCTGACCTCCTCAGTTTAAAGATTTAAACAGCTGATTGTTTAGTTAAGTTTCCATGACAGATTAACGTTTGACCTATCAGAGAAGGATAAATCCTTTCACTGTTTGTGTCAGGGAAAGCAGGCTCTGCTATGGCTTCTGGGAGAACATGGTGATCAGATCAGTAGCGCCCCCTATGTGATGGAGGGCTACATAGACGGGCTGAAGACTGAACTGTCCTCAGCCATGAAGATGGAGCTGCTGACCACCTCGGTCAAGATGTTCCTGTGCCGCCCCGCTGAGACTCAAGACATGCTGGGCCGTCTTTTACATTACTGTATTGGTGTGTAGAGCATGTTTACAGACAATGTCAAATAGAAGCAACAAAAGAACAAAAATAATTGTGTTCCTCCAGGTTTATATATATATGACCCTGGACCACAAAACTATAAGGGGCGATTTTTGTAATTGAGGCTGAATAAATTAAGCTTTCCATTGAGGTTTTTGTTTGTTAGAATAGGATGATATTTGGTAGAGATACAACTATTTGAAAATCTTGAATCTGACGGCGCAAAAAAATCTAAATATTGAGTAAATCGCCTTAAAAGTTGTCAAAATGAAGTTCTAAGCCATGCATATTACTAATCAAAAATTACGTTTTGATATATTATTTACGATAGGAAATTTACAAATGATCTTCATGGAACATGATCTTTACTTAATGTCCTAATGATTTTTGACATTAAAGAAAAATATGTACTATGTATTGTTGGCTATTGCTACAAATATCCCCCTGTGACTCAAGACTGGTTTTGTGGTCCAGGTCACATACAGGTACATCTCAAAAAATTTGAATATGGTGAAAAAGTTTTCTTATTTTTCTTGTAACCTATTTCAAAAAGTGAAACTTTCATATATTTTAGATTAATTACATGTAAAGTAAAACACTTCAAAAGTTTTTTTGTTTTAATTTTGATGATTAGAGCTTACAGCTAATGAAAGTAAAAAATGCAGTGTCTCAAAATATTAGAATATTTACATTTTAAGTTTCAATTAATGACCATCCATACAGTATAAATTCTGGGTATCTCTTGTTCTTTGAAAGCACAATAATGGGGAACACTGCTGACTTGGCAATGGTCCAGAATATGATCATTGATGCCCTCCACAAAGAGGGTAAGTCACAGAGGGTCGTTACTGAAAGTGGTGGCTGTTCAAGGAGTGCTGTATCAAAGCATATTAAATGCAAAGTTGACTGGAAGGAAGAAATTGGGTTGGAAAATGTGCACAAGCAACAGGGATGACTGCAAGCTTGAGAATACGGTCAGGCAAAGCCAATTCAAACACTTGAGAGAGCTTCACAAGGAGTCAACTGAAGCTGGAGTCAGTGCATCAAGAGTCACCACGCTCAGACATCTTCAGGAAAAGGGCTACCAAGCCACTTCTGAAACAGAAACATCATCAGAAGCAGTGCTTGAAGTGAAAAAAAGTGTCTCTTTATCTCCATGCTCTGGCTACCGGTTGCAGCTCGGATCAAGTTCAAAACATTGATGCTTGCATATAGAACAACCACAGACTCAGCACCTGCCTACTTCCACTCACTATTACGAATCTACATCCCCTCCAGAAGTCTGAGATCCGCTAGTGAGCGATGCCTCGTGTCACAGAGAGGCTCAAAATCACTCTCCAGAACATTCTCGTTCACCATTCCCGGCTGGTGGAATGATCTTCCCACCCCTATCCGGAATGCTGGATCCCTGTCAATCTTCAAGCAACAACTGAAAAATCATCTCTTTCAACACTACTTGACTTCATTATAAATTTCCCCAAAAAAACAAAAACAAACTGTCTTTCTCTTTATTTATTCCTTCTTTTGCTAGCTTGTACTTATTTGAACAATGCCTGAGACTTGGTATTACGAGCACTTCCTATGTCTGTTTGCCTCTTTGAGATGAATCGCTTCATGTATTCCCCAATTGTAAGTCGCTTTGGATAAAAGCGTCTGCTAAATGTAAATGTAAGTGCCGGTACTAATTATTATTCTACAACTCCGCCTGTCTCCCCTGACACCACCTCCCCTTCTCGCGCACCACACAATGAAGTAGACCGACTCTGCTTGAGTTCATTCACGTGATGGGTCGAGATGAGAGGTAATCCCGCCTGGGTAGTGTGCTTTACATAATTTCTGTACAATTTCTAATCATATATGGGAGCATAGAGCCTAATCACCCAGACCCTGACGATTTTACTCTGCGTACCGGCCCATTTCAAGCACTGATCAGAAGCATCTTACTTGGGCTAGGGAGAAAAATAACTGGACTGTTGCTCAGTGGTCCAAAGTCCTCTTTTCAGATGAAAATACATTTTGCATTTAATTTGGAAATTAAGATCCCAGAGTCTGGAGGAAGAGCGGAGAGGTACAGAATCCATGTTGCTTGAAGTCTAGTGTGAAGTTTCCACAGTCAGTGATGATTTGGGCTGCCATGTCATCTGCTGGTGTTGGTCCACTGTGTTTTCTGAAGTCCACAGTCAATGCAGCCATCTATCAGGACATGTTAGAGCACTGCATGCTTCCTTCTCTGACAAGCTTTATGGAGATGCTGATTTCATTTTCCAGCAGGACTTGGCACCTGCCCACACTGTCAAAGGTACCAAAAGCTGGTTCAATGACCATGGTGTTTACTGTGCTTGATTGGCCAGCAAACTCACCTGACCTGAACTCCATAGAGAATCTATGGGTATTGTCAAGAGGAAGATGAAAGACACCAGACCCAACAATGCAGATGACCCGAAGGCCGCTATCAAAGCAACCTGGGCTTCATTACACCTGAGCAGTGCCACAGGCTGATTGCCTCCATGCCATGCCGCATTGATGCAGTAATTCATGCAAAAGGAGGCCCAACCAAGTATTCAGTGCATCGAAATTAACATACTTTTAAGAAGCCTGACATTTCTGTTTAAAATATCCTTTTTTTATTGATCTTATGTAATATTCAAATTTTCTGAGACACTGAATTTGGGATTTTCATGATCTGTAAGCCATAATCATCAAAATTTCAAGAAATAAAGCCTTGAAATATTTCACTCTATGTGTGATGAATCTATATAATATATGGGTTTCACTTTCTGAAATGAGTTACAAAAAATATTTACCTTTTTCATGATATTCTTTTTTTTTTTTAGATGTACCTGTATATATGAGTAAATAGTAGTCTATGTATATATTAGTCTATTATGCTAGTCATTTATGTGACCATAGTATTTTAGAAACCGTGCCTCAGGCCTTCCTTTCCTTTTCTCATTGTACCTTTTTTTTTTGCTCTGTGTGGTTCATTCTGAGAAATGGTCACAGATGTGCACTTCATGGTGTTTTCTTTTCTTTTGACACATTTAGTCAAGAGCTTCTTGCTTCTGTTATTGATTTACAATATTCTTTGGCCCACCGCAGAGGAAGAGAGCGACGTGTGTGTGCGTGACCGGGCTTTGCTGTACTACAGACTTCTTCAGCGGGGAGTTGAAGAGACGAGGAAGGTTGTAACCGGACCCAAATCCGATCCGTCCATGAGTGTTCTCACCGGACGGCAAGAAGAGCCCATTAGTGAGTGGGCCTCTACCTTCAACACACTCAGCCCGCTGGCTGGACGCGATTTATGCCCTCAGACTGCTGTTACATCGGCCGCTGACCAGCCATCCAGCAGTGCAGAAAAGCAGCTGTTGCCAGGTAAAGCAGATCTATTTTCATTGCATAATTTTTTTATGATTTTCATATTGTGTTTTAAGTATAAAACGTGATATTTTAGCATTTACTCTATTATCATTTTTTCATTTTAATTAATATATATGTGTGTGTTATGTGTGTGTGTGTGTGTGTGTGTGGTTTTTATTACATTTCAGTTTGTCTATTTATTTTCAAGTGATAAAATTTGTAACAATGTAAAATTTTAAACAATTAACAAATTAGTTTAACACACAATATATATATATATATATAGATATATATATATATATATTATATATATATATAGTATTTTTTTTATTATTATTAAGTTTTAGTTCTTAGTATATTTAGTTTTAGTACTTTAACAGAAATTAAAACATTTTACCATGTTTTTATATTTAATTTTATTTCAGTTAATGTTTACTTTAAAAAAAAAATCCGTTTTAGTTAATAATAATAATAATTGTTTACACAATTTGAATTGTGATTTGATTAAATCTACAGTAAGTAAATTGTAATAATGTACATTTCATTTTTATTTTATAATAAATCCAATACCAATACAACATCATATAACTGTCTCATCCTACGTGTTTTTTAAATCTCTGTGTATGTTTTTATTACACTTTATTTCTTAGTTTTAGTTAATTTAGTACCCAACGTTAAACTTTTATTTAATTATTTATATTTTATTTTATTGTGGTTAAAGTTTTACTTTATTTTAAATACTTTAATAATAATATTTTTAAAATAATTATAGAAAAATCAGTTTTAGTTAATAATTAATAATTATTTTTTTAAATATTTACATAATTTAAATTAATTGTGATTTAAATATATACAATTTTAAATAAAATTATTGTCATTGAAAATATCAAGAATATGATATTATAATTGTATAATAAAGGCAACACTAATATAGCATAATATAACGGTCTCACCCCACCCGTGTTTCTCTGACTAACAGAAGGTACAGATGTAACCCTCTCCAGCCCAGATGACACAGAAGAGGAGATCAGTCTCTCTCTGGGGCCTCCTCTATCCCATGACACTTTTGAGAAAACGTGGCTGGACTCGGAGGTTCTCCACAGGCAAACTCTGGGATTCCCTCGACCCAGAACGGCTCCGGATACGTTACAGGCTGCCTTACAGCTGGTGAAGATCCAGACTCTGGCCTTCACTCCGGGAGACACTGCGCCGTGGAAGGCCTACATTTACACCAGGAGCACTGGGACCCTGATCCTCGCCGAACTGCTGCAGGGGGACCCGCAGGCCCCTGGGAGTGATGAAAGCCTGGTGGTATCTGTCAAACAGCAGCCCGTAAACCAGCATGCCATCAGAGGATTTGTTACAATACTCAAGAGTGTGCTGCAGACTCATAATGTTGATAGTTCATGAAATTCAAAAGTCAATTATTGCTACTACTATTGCTTTGAGGACAATGTACAGTGTATTACAGTATCCCACTTAGAGCATTTTCAACAAATAATCGAAGGGTTTTTCTAAGCACAAAACCCTTCCAGTAAAACAGTAGTATGCTGCTGGAATCTACAGACCATTAAATCTGTTTTTAGCACTGTATGACATTGGCTTACACACATGCAAATGTATCACACGTATGGTGAAATAAACAAAAGCATGTCTCTTTGCAGGTATGAGGAAGTTCAGAATTGCTATTCGATGCCGGTTCAACAGCAGATCTGTATTGTATATCTTGTGTGCTTTTCACAGATATAGTCAAACTATACATTTGTGGTATTGTGATCTCGCAGCTGTAGCACCCAGATGCATAATTTTATCTCTATCTCAGGTTATAATTTTCCTTTTCAACATCTTGCAGACAAAGCAATCTTTACTGTACCGTAAAAATCTTTTTAGTTTATGAACACGATTATTTATAGTAAATCTGTGAATCATTATACAAAACAGGTGCCTTTTGTGTCCTGCATTATCATGAATATACTTGTAATATATAGTATTATAGGCATTTTTGAAGGATAATAAAAATGAAAGAATTAAATTTTGTAAGTTCTGAATTAAAAAAAATATGTATGCATTTATTTGTCTCTTTAAAGTTTTTTTTCTGTATTGAAGATAGATAGCCAATTCATTCACAGAAGCCGAGTGCGAATTCCAGGTGAAAAATATAGGCCTGGTTTCACAGACAGGGCTTAAACTAAGCCAGGATTAGATCATAGTTCGATTAGGACATTTAAGTGATTTTTATAAACGTGCTTAGAAAAAAAACATTACTGGTGTCCATCTTGAGACAAAACAAAGGCACTGATATATTTTCAGATCAGTCAGTGCAAGTTTCTTTCAGTGGAAGCAGCTCAGATTTACATCTTAGTCTAGGACTAGGCTTAAGCCTTGTCTGTGAAACCGGGGGATGTTTGACAACTGTTTTATGACATAAATGTTAACTGTCCAACCGTAATATCCAATGATGCAAACTACTCAACTTTTTCTTAAATTTCAATGTTTAGATTAGAAAATATTGTATAATTTACCTGAGTCGTGTAAATCATAACTGAATGTGATGAGACAAGATACTTGAGTACAAATAAGAGTGAATGTGTGCATTTTGTAAAATATTATTTGCAAATAATTCAAATTTACAGCTAGATTTAGACCCTTTTTTTTATGGACCAGCCCATCCCATAGAAACTCAATTGGATTGAGATCTGGGGAGTTTGGAGACCAACCCAACACCTTCAACTCTTTATCATGTTCCTCAAACCATTCCTAAACATTTTTTTCCAGTGTCAAGGTGCATTATTCTGCTGAAAGAGGCCACTACCATTTGGGAGGAACCTATTTCCTTGAAGGGTGTTCATCGGGGTGTGAAACTCGATTCTGAAGGGCCGCAGCCCTGCAAAGTTTAGTTCCAACCCTGCTCAAACACACAAAACTAGTTTTCAAAACCTGAAGGACTTGACTAGCTGGTTCATCTTCCCATAGTGCATCAGCTGCCATCTCTTCCCCATGACGCACACACTCCCAGTCATCCACATGATCTAAAAGCAGATTTAGCACTGTAGGTGCTTTCGTGGTGGACCCTGGCCAGTCTGGCCCCATGAGCAGCAAACAGCAATGCACTATGAGTTCTGATACCTTCTCATCATGACCAGCGATTGGACCATATAAAATAGCCCCACATGCACCCATGACCCTGACACCGCTTCACCAGATCTCCTTCATTGCACCACTTTTGGTAGGTACTAACGCCTCATATCAGGAATCATATCATAAGACTTGCCGATGTTCTGGTGAAGACCGTTTTGGAGATGTTCTGATCCAGTCGTCTAACCAATGCTATTTAGTCACTCAGATATTTTCACTTGCCCATGTGTCATGCTTCCAATACATGAAGTTCAAGAACTGATTGTCCAAGTATGTAATATTTGCATGTATGTGTTTGAAAACATGGTTTATGGGGACACAAAAGTGTATAATATGTCATGGGTGTTACAAAGAGAAAAAAAAACTCAGTATGGGTGATTCTTAGACTATGGACACTTTTATGTTCTTTGCTCATATTTTTCAAAATACACACAAGTTTGGACAAATTCCTTTTTCTTTGTCAAACTAGCAATAAAGCCACCTTAAAAACGTTTTACTATCTTTCTATTATGCTTTTTTCATACTTTTAAACCTCCTTATTTATAGGTGTCAAAATCACTGTTTTCTCCTTGTCACACACCCAGACTTTTAAACTTCAACAATGAAAATACAGTTTAAAATATGACTTATTTGGTAACTATTAATGTACCTGAATTAATCACTTGTAAAATAATTAAAATACATTATAGTATTTAATGTGAGACCACTATCAGTATTACTCTTTATACAAAATATAGCTGTCGCACAGTATTGGTGTCAACAATGTAAAGTCCCTTTAAAAGTTTGTGTGAAAGATTGTTCAGGTGGCTTCTATGGAAATGTTCAGTGACATTAGAGCACATGTTGCACATGGAGGGAATTAAAATTTTCATCAACAACAATTGAAGAAAAATCAAGGTAAATACTGCTTCATCAGTTAATATATTTATTCTATGTCATTTCCAAACATGCTGTAGCTTCAAGGCTGTTTTTAAAAAGCTAAAGAATTTTAAGTTAAATAAGAGTATGTTGCATACATGAAATGCTAAGTATTACAGTTTTTCTCAAATGCTAAAACACATTTCACAAACGTTTCCTCCATGTTCCCCAAAGTCTAAACACAACACCCTTTTCTAAAGCTACATAAACACAACCACATCTTCTCACTTCAAAACTCAAACTTTCACACCAAAAGAGTAGCTCGAAGCTTTCAAAAATGTAAACACTATACACATTACACACTACAGCAAAACACAATGCTCAATTTGTGAGAAGGTCCTTTGTTTCATAACTGCCAATGCATATTTTTAGAAACTTTACAGTAATGGATCTTCTTAGATCTCTGCAGATTAGCATTTAGATTTGTGAGTTTCATATGAAGAGTATAAATCTATAGTAAATTCTGCATGTACACTACTGTAACACAACTCAATGCAAAAACAGAATCTATTGCAGACAACAGTACTCTTGAAAACATGATCAGGGTGTGAAGTTTTTTTATTTACTTTATTCACACCACAATCACTGTGCGGCATCATGTCGCTGAGCTGCATCGGGCCACATCACCTCATCCACATCGCAGGCTATATTGTCTCTTGCCAGGCACCGCGGGAAAAACGCCCTGGAATGGCGAATCCATCCTTGGAAGGCCTCCACTGGGATGTCAACACAGGCCAGCTCCATTGCCCTTAGGAGGTTCTCTCTAGTGTATGGTTGTCTGTCATAAACCTTCCATCTCCACGATGAGAAGAACTCCTCTATAGGGTTCAGGAAAGGGGAGTAGGGTGGCAGACAGACTTTTAAAAAGTGGTTACTGTTGGTGGTGAACCACTCTCTGATTTGGTTTGTTCTGTGGAAGCGTACATTGTCCCAAATGATCACATAAATGTGATGTGCGGGCCCAGGATGGTGTTGTTGGCGGTCCAGGAGGATGTCTTTTAGCTCCTCTAGGAAGGTGAGGAGACGTTGGGTGTTGTAAGACCCAAGGACAGCATGCCGGTGGACAAGCCCCTCCAAACCCATGGCCGCACAAAGAGTAATATTACCCCCCCGTTGGCCAGGAACCTCAGTGATGGCTCTTTGGCCAATAATGTTACGGCCTCTTTGCCTTCGTTTCTGCAGGTTGAAGCCAGCCTCATCCAAGAAGAGGTACTCATGAGGTCTGGCCATCGCGTCCAACTGTAATATCCTCTGTGAAAATGTGAAAGTGCACAGGTGTTCAGAACAACAGTCAATCAGGTAGCACAGTATTGTCCAGAAGTAATGTAGGCCACTGAGCAACACAGTATGTCCACTAACTGTACTGTGAACATGGATGTATACTTACTTGCACATACTCGTAACGTAGGTCTTTGTGTTGCACAGAGTTGCGCTCAAAGGGAACCCTATAGACCTGTTTCATCCGCATCTTTTGGCGCCGGAGAACTCGGTCTATTGTGGCCAAGCTGACATCATCAATGCTCTCAAAGTTGACATTATCGGCAATGACTTTGTCTCAAAAAAAGAGATTCAAATATTGCTGACTGTGGCAAGCATTTTGCATCACATGAGCTTTCATATGAGAATATGAGCAGAGTTCTTTTGCAACTTGTGTTTTAGCAAGGAAAAATGTGTTAAGATTTATGAGAACGGAGGATTGTGTTTTGTGAATTGTGTCTTCATGTGAAATGTGTTTATGATATTGGAAAATGATGGCTAGATTTAGTAAATGTGTTTAGACAACTGGTCATTTGGTTTAGAGGATTGGCTTTTGTGTTTTAGCATTTGAGAAAAACTGTAATATAAAAATTCAAGTTATTTAAGTTATATTTATATTCTAATAAGCGTTTACCCAGGCCAATATTATTCATTGCCGAAAGCCCGGAGGATTATCAAAGACTCCAGCCACCCGTCCCACAGTCTGCTCTCTCTGCTGCCCTCAGGAAGACGTCTCCGCAGCATCCGATCCCGCACTAGCCGACTGAGGGATAGCTTTTTCCCTCAGGCTATCAGGCTAATGAACAGCAAAAACTAATACACCCTGCAGCACACTCCCACTTTATGATATGACATGCACTGCACTTTAGCACAGTTCAACTGGATTACACGCACACACTGCACTAACACAACAATCTATCTCTCTAACACAGTTCAACTGGACTACACACACACACACACTGCACTAACACAACAATCTATCTCTCTAACACAGTTCAACTGGACTACACACACACACACACTGCACTAATACAACAACCTATCTCTCTAACACAGTACAACTGGACTACACACACACACTGCACTAACACAACAATCTATCTCTCTAACACAGTTCAACTGGACTACACACACACACACACACTGCACTAATACAACAACCTATCTCTCTAACACAGTACAACTGGACTACACACACACACTGCACTAACACAACAATCTATCTAACACAGTTCAACTGGACTACACACACATACACACTGCACTAATACAACAACCTATCTCTCTAACACAGTACAACTGGACTACACACACACACTGCACTAACACAACAATCTATCTAACACAGTTCAACTGGACTACACACACATACACACTGCACTAATACAACAACCTATCTCTCTAACACAGTACAACTGGACTACACACACACACTGCACTAACACAACAACCTATCTGCTACCACTGGATACCATCCAACGCACATCCATGACACTGCATATCCGGCTTATGTATAATCTGTTGCACCTTTGCGTATTATTGTGTGTATATATGTGTACATAATGTAGAATGTGTACATACGGTGTATAATGTGTATTGTTAACTGTAAGTATGTCTAATAGTACACTGTGTGTACTGAGTATATGTATGTGTATTTTGCACATTGTCATCTGTATAAGTCTGTAAGTATGTACTGTCTATATGTAAATAGTTTCTGCACTGTCTGGAGCACACTCTCAAGAATTTCTCTCAACAAGGCACCTGTGCTGTGGTGAGGTGACAATAAAAGGGATTTGATTTGATATTACATTTCAGAGTGGGACAGGTGTACAGTTCAGCATTTGGTCTTTAGGGCAGTTCATTTATCTCATTGACAAATGTATAATTATTGTACAATGTGTAAAAACTGGTCAGACTAGTTACACAAATGATCGTAGACAATTCTTGAGTGGCATAAATTATTCTATTTTTAAATAACAGTTGTATATTGAGATGTGGTGGAAATAACATTTGTTCATTGCAGGTCGGAATTATTATATATTTTTTTAAATATGAACAATTTGTCTTGTAATCTAAGTTTGTCCTCTTACAAATTATTTAAAGGTATGAGACTGTTATGTGACTCTTGAACACGTTTTTTGATGCAGCTTCACAAGGCTAAAAGTGCCCTAGTAGAAGAAACGTCCATAACTGTACCTGAGTAAACCACATGTGTGTGTAGATGCTAATGCAGAAGTACATAAGCAGAAGAGAGAGCTGTTGGCTTCTACTCAAATCCTATACAGCTACAGTAAAACCACGTGATAATAATGACATTTATTTGTGTAGATATTTGTCTTGCCATGATGTGATTAAATAACTAAAGAAAGTATAATTAAGCCAATAGATCAAAATCCGTTTGAAACTCATGACAGCATTCATTTTACCGAGTGTAATCCCTAGCACTGACTGACAAGGAAATGACAACCTCGACAACCTATCTGACAAGTTTCATTCAACCTTTGCTCGGCTGCCATCTCAGCGATAAGCACTCCTCATGACAGCAGCGCGCGAGGATCATCATCCTCTGGATAACGCGAACACTTCACTGAAGGGAATAAAGACCGCATCCAAGACACTAGGAAGCGAATTAACTTCACTGTGAACTCCATAGACACGCGGGGTTCTCGCTTTAATACAATATCATTTTGAATGTTGGCGTATACCGCTGTTCAAGGCTGTAGGTGATATAAAGGTACGTGTATTTATTCAAAGTATATGAACTGAACTGTGTGTTCAAAATAACACTGTTAATCTAGACATGTGTATCCGTTTTCCATATACTTTCGATTAGATTTTTTGACATAATATGGACGTTCGAATGGGAAATATGGGCGTTCCGAATTTCGAATAATTGTTTTATCTTTGTATTCCAAATTTAAAATGAGGTTTATAATTGTATTTTGTTATTTAATAATATAAACGTTTTTTTTCGCAGTTAGAAATAGGCTAAGACACAATTAACCCCATATTAAATGAGATATTGATTCTACTAAGTACTATAATTATATAATATAATAATTATAATATAGGCTAACTATAGGCTAATAATATATATATATATATATATATATATGTGTGTGTATGTATATGTATATGCATAATATATATATATATATATATATATATATGTTTATTTTAGTTAGCTTTTAAAGGCTTAAAGATGGTTTCTTCCACCAATGCCTTGTGAAACCTTATAGAGGCTTTTAAACAAAGCAACTGCCCTAACCTATTTAAATTGCAAATTAACCTTGTTTCAAGGAACGTAGCCTAGTGTCAGTGAGTCTAGACTAAATCCTAAAACCAGTTTGCCTGGTTTACTCTCTTCGTATTGGTCTGTTTGCTTACTAATCTACTCAGAAATAACAACATGATGAATCTCTGTAACCGGTGTGCTTTCATCCAATGCAAATAGAGAGCATAATGGTAATATTGTTAAGGCAAAGTTAATCTTTGCTCATGAGGAAACAGTCAGTTGTGTTTTAAAGAAAGGCCATGTTTCATGCTTTATCAATGACAAATCCTTTTAAACATTCATTGATTCTTCAAATGACCTCGCAGCCAGTTCCCAGTAACGTTTAGGCTTTTGAATGTTGTTCCTTTTTTATATCACTTCCACAGATAACTAAATTGGTCACTACCTGGACCACCAAACCAGTCATAGCGGTCATTTAAAAATATATATATTTGGTCACACTTCATATTAGGTGGCCTTAACTACTATGTAAAAATAAACAGATACGTAAAATATACTTATTGTGGTCATATTGTATTTCAAAACACCTTTGCTGCTATTGAGGTGGGATATGGGTAAGGTTAGGGACAGATTTAAGGTATGGGTAGGTTTAAGGGTGGGTTAAGGTTTACAGGATGGGTCAACAGTGTAATTATAAATATAATTATAATTGTAATTACATATAGGTATCTTTAAAGTGCCCCTATTATGCCTTTTTGAACATTAAATTTCATGCAATGTAGCTGTATGTGAACATAAACTATCAGCAAAGTTATGAAGCTGTGAAGTTGTGAAATCGCCCCCTTTTATGGCAAGCCATTTTGACTTTTATTCATTCTCAGGATATGAATTCTTGATATCAACAATACAATTTTTACTAGTTAAAATGTTAATTCTTGATATCAGGAATTGGATTTCTACTAGTAACA
This sequence comes from Schizopygopsis pylzovi, assembly GCA_027422435.1. Lineage (NCBI taxonomy): Eukaryota > Metazoa > Chordata > Actinopteri > Cypriniformes > Cyprinidae > Schizopygopsis > Schizopygopsis pylzovi. Next base: position 41,081,226 of record CM049816.1, read on the forward strand.
ATGGCAATTGTTGATATCTGTAATTTTATTTTCACTAGTTTAATGTCACCATAAGCTGCCATTCAAATGTAATTGTTGATATCAATAATTCATTTCTTACTAGTTGAAATTACAATTTCACATACCAGAAATACAATTCTTACTAGTAAAAATGTATATTCTTGATATAAACAATTGGGTGGGTAATTTCTGATATCAACAATTAAATTGTTGATATCAAGAATAGACATTTTTACTAGTAAGAAGTGTATTTCTGATAAGTGAAATTGTAATTTCAACTAGTAAGAAATTAATTATTTAATCAACAATTGCATTTGAATGGCAGCCTACGGTGATTCTTTGAACTGCTTTGCACGAGTCGTTTACGAATCATTTAGAAATGAGGTAAAATTAAATCAATTTTTTTGAGAAAACTAAAGTGATTTTTGACCTTGCATGTATATAAACCTGTTTTAGGAGACTTATAAAACAATATTAGCAACCTTAAAAATGGCATAATGGGGCAACTTAAATATATAAGTACAATGTAAAAACAAGTATATACACAATAAGTGCAGTGTATCAAATTATTATTTTAAATGTATGTACATAGTAGTTAAGGCCACCTAATATAAATCGGGACAAAATATGTAGTAAATAAGCTTTCTATTGATGTATGGTTTATGATAGTACAATATTTGGCTGAGATACAACTATTAGAAAATTTGGAATCTGAGGGTGCAAAAAAAAAATCAAAATATTGAGTAAATCATGCTTTCAAAGTTGTCCAAATGTATGTTCTTATGCATAGTGCAATATTTGGATATGATATTAATATTACGTATATGCTTGCGTTCTGAAGTGAACGAAAAAAATCGCTTTATTGTGCCAATCCCTAAAGAGGTCACAAAATCACTTTCACTAGACTGTCATTTTTCGATTAACTGTATCCCATCTGGTGGAATGACCTTGCCTAACTCAATCCGAAGTCAGCTGAATCCTGTACCCATCTTCAAGAAGACGGCTACAAAATCACTTTCACTGACTTCCATCTTTCATTAACTGTTCCCATCTGGTGGAACTACCTGCTCTATCTCAATCCGTATTTGCATCTGAATCCTGTACTCATCTTCATTTAAAGGCTAAAAACACATCTCTTCCATCTTTATTTGACCCTCTAACTCTAGCACTCTCTATTCTAATTCTATTTTATTTTTCTATAAAAAAAAACCTAGGTTTGTTTTTTTATATTCTATCTACTTGTTTTTTTTTTTTTTTTTTAAAGGCTACCTTGCTACGTGTACTACGTTAGGAACCGTGACTTGTCATTGCACTTGCATGTTGTTGCTCTTTTGTTGGTTTTGATTGCTTCTGTCACGAATCTGGTTGCCACTCACCACACTACAGCTGCACAATATCACCCATGGACTACAACTCCCATCATTCACTGCACTACGACACACACATTCCCATCCACCATTGCACCAATCACACAGCTGTCACCAATCACTCATTAACCCTGATTGTTTCACCACACCTGCACCTCATTCACACACACACATATAAGCAGCACACTTCCTTGCACTCACCGCAAAGTCTTGTCCTTGCCCCGGCTGACATTTTTGAGCGTTACCCATCCTGCTGTTTGCTATCTTTGTGTTTGACCCTGGACTGCCCGACCTTGGAACCCTGAACCTGTGCCTGTGACCCCGACTTCTGCCTGGTATTGTTTACGTCTCTGCCCTGCCTCTGATATTCCTGTTGGTGCCCGCTGACCTTTGCCTGTTTGATTCTGTCTATTAAATATCTTACTGCACATGGATCCAGACGCCTTTGACCAGTCATTACAGCTTCTATAATGTCCTCATTTGTAAGTCGCTTTGGATAAAAGCGTCTGCTAAATGACTAAAGTGTAAATGTAAAATATTACTAATACAAAATTAGGTTCTGATATATTTACGGTAGAAAATTGACAAAATATACTTAATTTCCTAATGATTTTTGGCATAAAAGAAAATATGATCATTTTGACCCATACATTGTATTGTTGGCTAATTTCTACAAATATGCCCCAGCAACTTCAGACTGGTTTTGTGCTCCAGGGTCACACATTCGAGTTTTCAAATTAAAATAACTCTAAGGACATGCGGATATGTTTGTGAAGTACATCAATTGTTCATTAAAATAGCAATAAGGTTTAGTTTAAATCAACTTTCAGACATATTACAGTCTACGCTACATAAAATATTTTTGGAAGTCAAAGCAAAAAGTGACATTATTTTTTTATTAAAGCACTTACAGTTAAAATCTAATGTGTAGAGGCAGCTTATGTTTTCGATAACATGCTTTTATGAATTGCTCTCTACAAAATCTGTTATTTGAGCTTCAAAGCTGTCTAAATGGTTATGTGGTGATGCTGCTTCACTAACCAGACCATTTGGTTATGCGTTACACAGGTACAGTAATTCCTGCAGGGGGAATATTATATTCCATGTAAACATGTTCTTGTTTAATCAAGGGAAAGTCACGAGGGTCCTGGCGTTACATGAACATGACAGGATAAAAATTGGATATCAAATTAGTAATCTATTCTGTTCTGATTGAGTATGCTATGCTTCTCAGCACAGCTCAGTATTAAACAGCTAAGTCTCAGATTCTTGGTAAAATAAACAACAACCACTGAATTTTGCATTCTTATAGAATTAATTTGAAATTGGATATTATTGACATTTGCTGATATGCAATATTTATTAATAGTAAAAATATTAATATTCTTTGACATCTATGCTTACACTCCCTGGGTATATATGCTTTTCCCTGCACTTCTGGATGGCGATTTGCTAGTTTGAGAAGCACTATTCTGCTGCTCTAAATGACCGTGATGAATGTGTGAGCTGAATGGTTCATAATCTGCCATTAATTATTCAAACTGGGTCATGTGAATAATTGAACAATGCAGCTACTGATTACAGATAATCAAACATATTGGAAAAACAGCATTTTGAGTTACAAGTGAAGCTTATCATGTGTGTTTAATGTTGGTGGTGCAGTATTAAAGTGCCTGTGTGTCTTAACAGAAGAAGGTGTGGAATGAGATGCCATCTGAAACAAGTCTTCCTCCTAGCAGCTGGTCTTCTCATTTTGACCAGGGTCTACATCTATATGCGGAGAGAAGAATCGGGAAACCTCAACACATTCAAGGTACTTGTGCTAATAGCATGATTATTAAAATATTGAAACTTAAAGGGATACCCCCCCCCCCAACAAATAAAAACAAACTAAACAAAAACATTTCTGTTATCTTTTACACACCCATGCATTCTTCTATCAGCAGAACAGAACAGATGCGGGTAACCAGTTATGTTTACAGCTAGAATTGCATTGTATGGGCTAAAAATATATTCTTTTATGTTCCACAAAAGAAAAAATATTCAAACAGGTTTGGGATGAGATTAGGTTGAGTGAATATTACCAGGGTTTTCGTTTTTGGGTGGAGCATTCCTTTTATGAATCTTAAAAATGGCTCATTGTGTTGTATTTCCTCAGACAATGTTAGTCTCAGACTGTGGCACACCACTAGATAGCCTTGTTCCGTTCATAGCATGTCAAGTTTCCTGTGCATTTGAGTCACACTGTTAATGATTTTTCTAAATCCGCATGGATCACAGCATATCTCGTAACAGAATATTTCCCATTACGTTAAAAGGCAGTTTAAGAGAATAGTGACATGGAAGCACATTTCACAAAAACATATTTGTTTCCTTGTTTGGTTAGCACAATATTTGAAGCATCAAGACAAAAACCATATAATCTTTTTTTTTTACCGTAACTTCCGAAAAGGTTTAATTCATGCAGTATACACGGCTATTTTTGAATAGTCGTCGGTGAAGAAAATAGGCCATGTTACCCACGTGATGGTGTGGTTACAACTGCAGGGACTAACTACTGAAACTAACCAGCCAAATGTTCAACTTCCTGTCATGTTTGTGGTTCTCTACACTCTTCTGAAAAAAGGTACAAAAGCTGTCACTGCACTGGCACCTTTTTTACCCTTAAAAGATGCATATTAATACCTAGATGGTACATTTTAGTAGCGGTTTGAAGGGGAACGCCCCAGTGACAGACTGGACCTTTATATCCTTATAACTTTATACAAAATATTTGTTTTTTTATTCAGGGGCCACTGACCTGGATCTGGGATAAAGGAGACTTGGGTGGAAGACCTTAAGGGCCATTACCTGCATTTCAATGTTTCCATTAAAGTCCTGGCAGGAGTCTTCCAGCCGTTCAAGAGTGAGTTATCTATTTACACCTACATGCATGCAGATAAGTGGTGTCAAACTCTGCTCTAACACACATACCTATAGTTTTCAAATAAGCCTGCAGGACTTGATTAGCTGATCAGCTGCGTTTACATTAATATTGAAGCTAAACTTTGCAAGGGTCTGGCCCTCCCAGAATTGAGTTTGATACCCTTGATGTAGTTGTTTTGTTTTGGTGCACCAGATCTAGACGATCAAATGCTACTTCATCATTAAAGGAATTGCAATTAAATGTGGTTCATTTTTTAATACTGCATAAATAACAACATTTATGCAAAATAATCACATTTATGTAGTGCAGCCAATAAGGGGCTTTGCCACTTTTAAACGTATTATGTATCTATGCACATGTAAACAAAATTGATGTCTTCGGTCATTGCATAGAGTTGCAAGTAGTATCAATTTGTTTTTGAGTGTGAGACTGCTTTCCGTTTGATCGCCTCTGTCTGGAAAATGTGAAAATCACACACCTGCAAGTTTTGTTCTCCAGTAAAATGGCATATATATATATATATATATATATATATATATATATATATATATATATAACAATATTATTACAATTTAAAATATTTTTGTTATATGTTCCCTGTGCTGTCTTGTATTCAACTTTTATGTTTATGACTTCAAAGTCATCTTTGTAGCAAATTAAAATGGGGTGCAATAAATGTCAAATATTTAGATTAGCTTTCAGAATTAAATGCAGCAGAATTAATATTACAATTAAGTGGACTGTTTGTGGAGACAGACACTGAGGAGACTCAAATATAAAAATAATTTTAAATATAAAATAGTGAAATCATTTATTAGCTTTAGGAATGTAATCTCTTTGGCCATGACACAATAGCTTTTCTCACTGTATACAGTACAAGAGCATTTGGCAAGATCGGCTCGTTAAAGGGACTTTGTTTTTCAAGCAGTGATGACAGAATCAGTGAAGTAAAACGAGTATGATGCAAGTTATGGTAACATACACCATATACATGGACTCATATATGAGCATATCACACTCATTTCCTGCACAATTATCTGATTACTTTTTATTGCTCTGGACTCACTGAACCACTTTGGTTCTCAAGGGACTTTTAATGAGTTTGTGGAGTGAACACTTGTGCTGAGCGGATCCTCCTTGACTGTGAGAGAGATGGAGGAGGAGCCCACAGTAACCACTATAGACGAGCCTGGCATTCAGTGTGATGGATCCACTGCTGTAGTTGGTGTAGGCACAAGCTCCACTCTGGCACCCTGCTCTGCCCTGGTCTTCAGCTCCACCCTGATCTAAAGCTCTGCTCTGGTCTTCAGCTCCACCCTGGCTCCCTGCTCTGCCCTGGTCTTCAGCTCCACCCTGATCTTCAGCTCCACCTTGACTCCCTGCTCTGCCCTGGATTTTAGCTCCGCCCTGATCTCCAGCTCTGCTCTGGTCTTCAGCTCCACCGGCTCCACCCTGGTTCCCTGCTCTTCCCTGGTCTTCAGCTCCACCCTGATCTAAAGCTCTGCCCTGGTCTCCAGATCCACCGGCTCCACCCTGGTTCCCTGCTCTGCCCTGGTCTCCAGCTCCACCCTGATCTCCTGCTCCACCCTGGCTCCTTGCTCTGCCCTGGTCTTTAGCTCCACCCTGATCTCCAGCTCTGCTCTGGTCTTCAGCTCCACCCTGGTTCCCTGCTTAGACTTTGTCTCCAGTTCCACCCTATCTCCCTACTCTGTCCTAGTCTCCAGCTCCACCGCATTTCTCTGCTCTGCCTTGGTCTCCAACTCCACTGACTTCACGCTGGTTTTCAGTTATACCCTGATCTCCAGCTCTGCCCTGGTCTCCAGATCCAACCTGGTTCCCTGCTTCGGTCTGGTCTTCAGCTCCACCCTGGTTCCCTGCTGTGCTCTAGTCTAGAGGCTGACATTTTTTCGGGAATCCCACGGGTCACGGGAAACAAAATCGCTACGAATCACGTGATTGGGACGGGAGAGGAAAAAATGTAATCGGGAGTGAGCGGGACCGGGAATAGTAATAATACCCAGCTTTACACACAAATATACCTTTCATATAAATAAACTATAAACTGTATATTTTAATTCTGAACTCAATTCTAGTTGCCCTGTCTCTTTATGCTCTCCTCCTGTTTGCTTTGGTGTGGCTGGTTAAATTAATGACGCAGTCCGTGATGGACAGATTGTTAACGGCTGGTCTATGTGGTGATACACTCGGGCAGGACATCCAAACGCTCACCTATCATTCATCAACCTCAAATATGGCTTTTCATCTGAAAGATGTATGTAGTAGCAACTTTACATGGACGCTCAATATGATGTTAACCTAGAGAAATGTGCGCTATTGAAGTGTTTGTGTGGCGAATGGAAGCGCGTTTGCTGCAGGACAGGCTCCGGTGCGCTCACTTGCTCTTAAAATCTCCGTCATTTTTGGTCATACAGATAAAAGTAGCCTAATACATCTTTCAAATCTGTAAAGACTCTACGTTTATTTGTGTGCACTCAGAATAACAACGAAACGTTGCGCTTTTAAGCAAACAGGATGCGCTTTAGGTCTCATGTGAACTTGAGCGAGAAACTTCGAAACTCCGTCTTTGAAAAATATATCTATATGTAACACCCCCTCCCAGATCCACACCACCACAACTCGTTCTTGCTCCGAGCGGGTCGCAAAACCCGGGATTCCGGCACGGGAGGCGGACGCTCTAACAAGGAACGCTAAAGGTAACAGCCGCTAAAGCGCTTCTTTTTGAGGTCAGGGAAGTGAGGTTTACACACAGCCCTTACTGGCATACATCCGTTACATATAGAGAGTGAAATGTATAAAAATAAAAAAACACAATAGAAGACGTGTGTGTTAGCATGGATGATTTACATGAAATTTAATCTGTGCAACACTGTGCATAATATGGCTTTCAGTTCAATATAATAACAAAAAACTACATTTTGGGTTTTTATTCAACTAATAAGGTGGGCACGCTGTGATCTGTACTATATTTTTACTGTAACTGACAGATTTCGGCGAAAAAAAAAAACAACAACACGGGAGTGGGAGGGAATGGGAGTCATTCTTCCGGGAGTGGACGGTACGGGATTTTCCCCCAGTTTTTTCGTGGGATTGGGTCGGGAAGAGATTAATTTTTGTGGGAGTGGGACGGGAGAGGTTTGAGAATTCACTCCCGTGTCACCCTCTACTCTAGTCTTCAGCTCCACCCTGGTTCCCTGCTTCGCCCTTGTCTCCAGCTCCACCGGCTTCTCCCTGGTCTCCAGCTCCACCCTGGCTCCCTGCTCTGCCCTGGTCTCCAGCTCCATCCTGGCTCCCTGCTCTGCCCTGGTCTTCAGCTCCACCCTGGTTCCCTGCTTCACCTTTGTCTCCAGCTCCACCGGCTTCTCCCTGGTCTTCAGCTCCACTGGCTCAGCCCTAGTTTTCAGCTCCTCCCTGGTCTCCAGCTCCACTGGCTCAGCCCTAGTTTTTAGCTCCGCCCTGGTCTCCAGCTCCACCCTGCTATCCAGCTCCACTGGCTCAGCCCTAGTTTTCAGCTCTGCCCCGGTCTCCAGCTCCGCCCTGATTTTCCTCAAGTCTCCTTGGGTCCCCATTCTGCCTGTTCCGTCCTGGCCTCCTGCTCTACCTTGGTTCCCTGGCCCTTTTGCCATAGGCCTGGCACTGCGTCTCTTCCACAGAACGTCTCCTGGACTTTTGTTTTGGGTTTATTTGGTTTGGTCTGGAGCTTCTGGAATCTGCTCCTTGGGGAGCATGTAACATGTTCCCTGTGTTTTCTTGTGTTGGACTTTTATGTAGAAATTGTGTTTCCAGTGTCAGCTTTTGTAGTCACTTGTGGTCCTTTTGTTTATTGGTTCCTCGATTATCTCCCCAGGTCTCTCGTTATCTTGTAAAATGTTTAACCCCCTGTGTATAGACCTTGTGTTTTCCTTATTGCACAGTCAGTGGTTACTGTTGTTCCTGTATGTTTATGTTATCTTTTCCCCTGTGTTCCCGGTTGTCTCTCTCTCTCTCTCTCTCTCTCTCTCTCTCTCTCTCTCTCTCTCTCTCTCTCTCTCTCTCTCTCTCTTTCTCTCTCTCTCTCTCTCTCTCTCTGAAAAAATAAGGCAACATCTTGAATACAAATTTGTCTCAATGAAATGAAAACCCAATGAAACCCATAAAACGACTGTATATTCACATCCCTGTTGTTTCATGATTTTTTCAGAGTACCTGACGGTGGGCCTCTCGTCTGTGAAGAGGAAAAAGGGCAGTTATCTTCAGGACACTCTTCGGTCAATCTTCTCTGCCTCCTCAGAGGAAGAGCTGGATCAAATGTTCGTCGTTGTCCTTCTTGCTGACTTTGATGTGAGCTGGATTCAGCAGACATTAGAGAAGATTACAGATGAATTCCACACGCGGCTGTCCAAGGGTCAACTTCTGGTCATCCACGCCAACGAAGACAACTATCCTCCCCTCACAGGACTAAAGAGGAACTTCAACGACGCTCCTGACCGTGTGTCCTTCCGTTCGAAGCAAAACGTGGACTACTCCTATTTGCTCTATTTTAGCAGTGATCTCTCCCAATACTATATCATGCTGGAGGATGACGTGAGCTGTTCAAAGAACTTTCTCACCAGCATGCGTGAGCACATCGGTTCTGTGGGCAACTCGAAGTGGGTCACAATGGAATTCTCCAAGTTAGGCTACATCGGAAAACTCTATCAATCCAGAGATCTGCCCATTCTAGCCCGATTCCTTTATAATTTCTACCAAGAGATGCCCTGCGACTTTCTGCTGTCGCATTTTCACAGATTGTTGATGCAGGAAAAAGTCATTCGTTTCCGCCCATCTCTGTTTCAGCACACGGGGACTTACTCGTCATTTAAGGGGACAGTTCAATCACCTAAAGGATGAAGACTTTGTTGAAGAAGTTGCCAATAACCCTCAAGCAGACATTAGCACAAATATTGAAACCTTTCAGACCAATACTGTCGACAAAGCTTACAGCCAAGGCTTAGAGTATTTCTGGGGTGTATCCCCTATTGGCACAGAAAACTACATTTTAGTGGCCTTTCATGAACCTGTTCTTATCTCCCGTGTCCAAATATTAACAGGATTGGATGGGAAAGATGAGCTGGTCTATGCTGATGTGGAACTTGGAAAAACGCTGGTCAAAAAGGAGTCGGTGGTGGAGTGCTCCGGATTTGACAAGCTAGGTTCTCTTCAGCAAGGCCAGTTCAATGAACCGGCTGTTCAGAAACTTGTGCCGGCAACCGTGGCATGTTTACGAATCCGAGTCACGGCAGCCCAAATGACCTGGGTCGTCATACGCAAGATCCAGGTCTGGACTGTTAAAGCTGACCAAACCAGATGAAATCTTTCTGCTGTGCATTTCTCATCACTTACAAAGGTTTGAATCTTTATAATAGACACATGCTTGGTTATCTGTACGTGATGGAATTATGTCGTTTCACTGCATAAAATAATTTTATAAATATTCTTAAAACAAGATATATTTACTTAGGCATACTATATTTTCTTTAGAAAAGTATATTTTAGGAAACTAAATTACATTAAGTTTTCTGTTTCCATAATAATATTTTGTTGTTAATAATATAAATAAAAGAAAATACATTTTAATAAACTTACTTAACTTAAAATGAACTTTTAACAATACTTAAAAAAATAAAAATAAATAAATAAAAAACCTTTGGTAATTTGTTTCAAGGTTTCCTGAGATGATACATATCAAATTTGATATAATTAGGGTTGTAGTAAGGGTAAAAAAAATCAGATTAATTATTTTATTTAGATATTTTCTGTTTTAATTTTAGGTAAATATTTAGTGTTTTTGTTGGGTGTTTTTATTAATATGTCTGTATAATTATTTTATCACAATTTAGTTTGAAAACTTATTTTGGTTTATGTTTATTTTGTTTTAATTAATTATTATAATTTTTTATGATTTAAGGTTTAGTTAATGATAGGAACCCTAATTTGAACTCCTAAAAAGTATGAGGCTTCATTTTTTTTTCAATAAAAGATGACCTGGATGTTGTGTAGATGAGTGGCAAAAGAGGATACCAAGATTCAAAGATTCATTTTACAGTCAAACTACAGTATTTAGATTTACAAGACTTGAAAAAATAAGGGATGGTTTGTAAATTCCGCCCCTGGGGGTGATGATTTTGAAATACAACTCCCTAGTTCCATCACTCCTAGAACCAATGAGGGGAAAAGTGCTGATACTGGTTTACATTCAACGCACGCCACACACACACACACACACACACACACAAACACACACACTCTTAAATTAACTTAAGTTTGCTCAGTATTTGGGGGAAAGCATAGATTTTATACCAAAGTGTAATGTTGAATTTCCTGTGTTTCTGACAATCACATCAGCATGTGTGCTTTACTGATCCTCTCATGCGTGGTATTAACGCTTGTTGAGCGCAATATGTTCTCTCTCCCTCAGGGACAGACTGAGAAAGAGCATCAGAGATAACTGAACAGCTCACCATCACAAACTGATATCTTCACAATGAATATGAGTTTAATCTCTGTCAGTTAATCTTTTTTATTAGTCTTTTTCAACTGCTTACACACATTTTCTAAACTTTACCTCTTTTTTCTAAACTTAACACACAAATCCAAGAATTGCACACGCAAAATGCAAAATGCCTCACATTTCTTGCAAAATGACACACTGCATTCAAAATATCACAAACGCATCTCAAAAGCAAACATCTGTCTTACGTTGCAAACACTTTTGCCATAATATATTTTTTGATATGTCATATACACGGTAATTCAAAACCTAAAGCTCTTCTTTCGTGAGCTCCTGTGGACATTTCTGTACAAGATTGAATGTAATTGTCAGAGAGATTTTAAAAAATTCACAGTAAACACGAAAGCAAGATTAAAACCAAACAATATTTTTTTCTACTGTAAGCATTTGTGGTTGTTAAAACAGTACTAGAGAAAAGAAAAGAAATACAACAATGTGCAGTTGGACGGAATCCAAACATAATTTGGAAAAAAGCGCTTATTCCAAAGGAATTGTGTGGGAGTGTGAGTGTGTGCCATAAACTGTAACATAATACATACTATTTTATACAATATAGTCAGAATGTCTTCTTAAATTGAGCTGTGCTGTTGTACAGTATGATAACCCACCAGACTGTAACCAATTATGCAGTGCACTACAGTAAATGAATGCACGGGGGCTAAAATTCCTATCTCCTGTGGCTAGAGCATTGCATTAGCAGCGCAAAAAGTTGTGGGTTCAATTCCCAGGGAACACACATACTGATAAAACAATGTATAGCCTGAATGTCTTGTTGCATTGTATAGCCTGAATGCCTTGTTGCATTCAAAAGTGGTTTTATCCAAAACCACTTTTGGATAAAAGCATCTGCTAAATGAATAAAAATGTAAAATATATGTATTATAGTATACCGTATGTTATGCTGAAATAGCTATTATGGGTACATTAGAACATGTACATTACAGTAAATTCTTACATACCTGTTATCATTTCTAAAGGTTCAAATTATAACCGCCACTGTAAATCGACTCTCTCATTGTTAGACCATGGTTGATCAGATGATCAATGATAGAAGCCCTAATCTCATCAGAGACCACTCTTCTTGTTCCCGGTCTTTGTCCTCCTCCTCTTCCCTGTCCGACTCGTCCTCTTCCTCCTCTTCCTCCCATTGCTCCCCTCGAAATCTGCCTCGTCCTTTGGCTCTCCCTCCAACTCCCCTTACTCTGTCTGCATTGTTCAAAACCTATAACTTGACCGTTGGCCTATTCTAAAGCCATGATTGGTTGGTGTTAAGTAAAGCAATGAGTGTTTGCACATGTGAGGAGCTCGTGTGAGGCGCTGATGAATTAGTGTGACATTTTGATTGGTTGTGTTTGAAAAAGGAAATCAAAATACTTCCTGTTAGATATTTGTGTGTTACGCAGAGAATTGTGTGTTGTGTTTTGCAAAAAATGTTTTATGAAATTGAAAACGGAGTCAAAGGCCAAAAATTAGCGTATGGTTTTGCAGATTTGGTGTGTGGTTCTGGTGTTTGAGTGTCAGGTTTCAGAAATTGTGTGAAAAGTAAAGATTTTGTGTGTAAGCAGTTGAAAAAAACTGTATTAAATTGTAATATTTTTCCATAATTTTGCTAAACTGTTTACACTACTGTTGTCGATGACAGCCAATTAAACTAGTTTCATGTTTCTCATGCACTCTATGAGTGTCTCATGTCGTTATTGCTAAATAAACCACCTCAGGATGCTACTCCACATTGTATTATATTTATTTGATATAATGACATGCTAACTGTCCTGGGTTGTCTTTATGAATATCTCTGAGTCTGAAACCACTAGTGAAAAGCTTCTATTTAGCATTTTTATAACTTAACTTGTATAAATTATTTTATAAAAGATAAAATGCAGAATCTAATCATTTACATAATCATGTTTCCACATGCAACAAGGCTGCATTAAAATGATCAAAAGTGACAGAAGGGACATTTAAAATGTTACTATATAAAATGTTTCTTTTGAACTTTATCAACTTCATCAAAGAATCCAGAAAAAAAATTATCATGAATGATTTCCACAAAAATATTAAGCAGCACATCTTTTTAAATATTTATAAAGAACCATTATTATTAATTAAGTACCAATAATAATTGAGCCGAATATCAGCATATTATACCGATTTATGAAGGATCATGTGACACCGATGACTTGAGCAATGATGCTGAAAATTCAGCTTTAATTAATAATTAACATTTTACAAAATACAGAAACAGAAAAGAGATATTTTAAAGTGTACTAAAATTTTTTCACTTTTTTTCTGTAATTTAGATCAAATAAATACTGCCATGGTGTGCAGAACATACTTCTTTAAACATCTTCATTATTCCAAACCGTTGTCTGCCAGTGTGTATCATGTGCAGTTGGTATATGTATTTTATATATTGAATCTGCACATTCTCCGTTGACCTCTGACCTGGCTCGGCTGGCTGACCGCTCTCAGACGAGATGGCTGAGGAGGAGACATCATAAAACATAGGGATGGGTCATGTATCCTCGTGACCTAGTTTTCCCCGGAGCGACCAGCGTGTATCACGTTGCCCTCTAGCGTTAACTTCCACGTCTCTAGATCAACGTGACCAGGTCGACTTGTTGGCAGGATACTGATTGCACAACCGTATATTGTCCTCCTGGCATCCTCCGAGCGCCACAGAGAATCTCTCAGTTATAAAGGGCTCAAATGACATCCTAATTATATAAATTCTGCTAACCCCGACACTGTGATTATTGAAGCTGACAGTGCACTAAACATAGACTGATTCAGTGACAGTCAATGCTGTGGTCGAGACAAACACACGCCTGACCCCACGCCGAGGCGCTGTCATATTCACCTCAACAATTCAACTGTGTGCCTTTGGTCTTTTTGAGCATCAGTTTGAAGGTTTCTTTGAAGTGAAGTTGAATATGTTTATTAAAACTGATTGATAGAGAGATGTATGGATGTGAGACTGAACTAGTGTAATGTAAATAGTTAAATTGTATTAGGACTATCGTATTCATATTTTCATTTTACTGCCTGGTTGTTTTTAGTCTTCTACGTATAAACTGCACGTTGTTTTGACAGGTAATATAAAAATGTGATTCATGTAGTCATGCAGATTTTATTCAAGTCAGAAGTATTATAGGAATATATCTTTAAACTAACAGGCTGATTAATATTTAATATGAATCAACCTGAAAACATACACAAATATATTTAAGGGTAAAAACAGGTAGAAATAGTAATAATAATAATATCAGCAATATTGCACTTTTAATATCATACATCACCCTATTATTTTACCTTAAGATTATATTTTTTCTCTGATATTTTTAAAAATTTATATTTTTCATAAATAAGGCTTTTTAGCTGTTAAAATGAAATAATTTTTTATTTGACTTTCTTTTACTGTTTATTTTGCTTTTAATATGTATTGCTTGTACCCGAACAGAATGACTTTTCAACAAAAGACACTATTTATTCATAATTAAATTCTTAAATGTAAGCCACACAAACCTAAATGTATTTGTGTATGTCTTAAGCTTTTAAAATATATTTGAGAATAATTCAACATTGCACTGTGTGTGTTATACACTTTACATGTAATGTGAGTCATAAAAAGAACACTGTAATGACATTCATACACGTTTATTATTCACCTATACATGGCCCATCGTTTTCAGATATAAATCACAAGCATAAAATGATTCCTTCTGGTTTTATCAGTCTGATCTGTTTTCGTTCAGGTGTCATGATGAATTATGCAATGAAAACATATACAGATCTGATGACAGTAGAACCAGAGTTCACTAGTTCATTAAGCACTTTTTTCTTGTAAAATTATATTCTCTTTATAAAAACTTGAATTAATAACCTTAACAAACATTTTAACATTATATAATACTTCTTGAATGTACATCCAAAAATACAGTAAAAAGTGCAGTTATTGGAACTTATAGGTAAGCTAATGTAGTCAGGTGCATTATCTCATATAATTAAACAAAGTTTTTTTTTTTTTTTTTTTTAATAAACCCAGTTCATTAAAATCCTGAAGCACATTTTTAGGCTGTATACACTGTTGAGCATATGTTGTGTTGAGTGACTGAGCTCTTCTTGATGTTGTGTTTGAGCATGAGCGAGGTTTGGAAGCATGCCGTGGCAGCACATGTCCCAGCGGCCGAGAGCCAAGCATTAGCGGGGATTAGACACTGTCCAGGTGAACCACGCAACACGTGAAACACACACAGCAGAACTGGGACATGGCCAGAAATGACTGTGATAATCAAACAAAACAGTTGATACAGACAGAAAACAGTCTGCATGGGAAGCTCGCAAACACCCAAAGTCAAATGATGCACAAGTCAAGTGAATGAAAAAAAGCTATTGCCTCCTGATTTGAAAGCTATATATGATTATCAGATTCAATCATAGTTTGACTTAGATTAAAGCAGTATTATAGAATCAAATCAGTTTGTTTAGCTCAGTCATTTTTACCAGACAAAACATGTTTTACAGTGCAATGCCCCATAATGTAAACAAAGAATAAACAAATTAATTTAATATATTTTCTTTGTTAATATTGTCTTGTTCATATTCTTTAGTGTTATTTTAATATACAAAAACGTATGCCTTTACTATTCTAGTATATAGATTTCTGAACATTTGCTTCATGTAATTTAATTCTAATAATTATTGCCATAGAAATGTGGTGAGAAATTGACATAGAAAATAACACATGGAAATATATTAATACATGATGTTGAAGCATCTCTCTCTCTCTCTCTCTCTCTCTCTCTCTATATATATATATATATATATATATTCAGCTTTTCATAGAATTAATAGAAACTGCAAGTTGTTTATATTTTAGATATATTATATTTTCAGTGATTCCTAGCTAACCTTTAGAAATTGCATTGAAGTTTATATGTTTATGTTAAGCATAATATATAGATATTCTAAGCCTGTTTTGATGTTGAAATTGTAATAATTATTTGCAATATGTAATCAAACTGTAAAAATACAATTTATTCTTAAATGCAATGTCACATTTGTCATATAATAAAATGTGAGATGTATTCCTTGATTTTCATTGGCAGGCTAATACTAGTTTGAAATGATAAATAGCGATGCATAATGATCAGTTCCACTAAACTCTTGCTGTTACATCAAGAGGTGTAGTAACGGGGCCGCGCGGAGCCATTGGGTCCTGGTGTCACGTTGATGTCCAGTCTGAAGACCCTCCCTCCCTGCACCGTAAGATAAGAGGCACACAGATCGTTTGAGATTAGTGTGAGTCTGAACGCACACAAGGGACTCTGACTTCTCTCAGCAGCATTGATCAGGACACCAGAGAAGATGAGGATGTTCTTTTGCAGTCTGCTTGTTGTGTTGGGAGGAGATGTTCTCCTGGCCTGCTCTCTGAAGAACTACACGCTGTACGTGGAGAGACACGAGTGCGGGCACTGCATGGCCATCAACACCACCATGTGCAGCGGAATGTGCTTCACACAGGTGAGAGCCGGACAGCTTTCTTAGATGCGTGTCCAGTCATTCTGACAGAAAACTGTCCAGGTGAAAACCACAGAGAAGCAGGGTTCACGAGGAATGCTATTTTCGGTTTTATTTTGAGCAAAGTGCGGTGGGGCATCTGATTATGAATATTAAGAAATTATATTGAATACAATACTGCAAGCTATTTAATCATGAAAAATGACCAATGTCTTATTTAAAAAATACTTTGAGTATAATTGTTGTAGCTTGTGCTTTGTGTGTGTGTGTGTGTGTGTGTGTGTGTGTGTGTGTGTGTGTGTCTGTGTGTGAGAGAAAGAAAAAGAGAGACAAAGATATATATATATATGAGAGAGATAAAGTGAATCATAAAATTGAGACAACAGTATTCATAAATGACTTGTTTTGTGGCATAAAACATGAAACACCAAAAAGAAGAAGAGTTATCTTTCATTGGCCATTTTATAGCCTATTTCGTCCATATTGCTTATGAATCAAAATATCAGAAGATGATATGTGAAATCAGATAATAATATCACATGCAATCTTCATTTATATATATATGTATATATGTATATATGTATATATGTATATATATATATATGTATTTTGAGTTAATGATTTTATTATCTTGGATTTTTTCAAGGCATGTTTTGTCATTGATTTCAGAGAAATCACTATAATAAGAAATATACTCTGTATATATTACTACATAATAAACAATAATTAGTAAAGGGTATAAATACATAAACAGTATTTAGTCAAATACTATTTAGCTTTATATTCGATGAAGTATTTTATATGTGAATATCAAATATTTGAAAGCTATGTTGTGTATGTGACAGGACACAAACATGCAAGGATTTGTGGGCAAGCGTTTCCTGATCCAGAGAGGATGCATGCACCGTTCCCTGGTCTATCATTCTGCTGAGATGCCCGGCTGTCCCGTCCACATCGACCCGCTCTTCTTTTATCCGGTGGCACGCCGGTGCCGCTGCACAAAATGCAACACGACCAAGAACGAGTGTGTGTACAATCCAAAACACACTCCCAGCAAGTGCTCCGAGCAGCTGCGTGCCGTCTGAAGATTTCCTTCTGACCACCTTTGTTTTCCTCTTTGTGTTTTATTAGAAAGCGTTTCGAATTCAATATGGTTGGTTTTGTAACTATGTTGTAATATATATATATATATATATATATATATATATACACACACACACATACAAAACTCAGCAGTAATGTCTTGCGGGTGAGAAACGGTCTTTGTTGTGGTTCTCCTGTCTGTATCGTTTTCACTATACATGTCTGCATTAAGTCTCATTTACCGTAGCTCATGATATCATTCACTACTTTTTATTTATTTATTTTTTTACAAGGAAAGGCTTCCTTTTTATTAGACAGAGAAAAAAATACGATTACCAGAGCACAGGAAGTATATCTACAAATATAAGTCTCCACAATAACAATAAAACATTCTTACCTTTGATCTTTAATGTATGAGAGAAATTAAAAAATGAGGCTTGTAGAATATATTTACATATAAATTGCACATTTTGTCGATTATGTGTGTTTGCACGTTTTTCAGAAACAAAATAGGACAATTTGGCAAAAAATTTAGTTGAAACTGTTACTAATTGATGATGATGACTTACACGTTTTATTATGACATCAGCAATGTGTATACATAATGTTGTGAAAACTGAAAAATAAACATTTATGATCAAATTTGGTCTGACTTTGCCATATTATGAAAATTGCATGTACATTTGGGTTTTCTGAAACAAAATGAGTTTTAATTCATAACTATCACAATCTGTTTTTACAATATGTATATAATTCAGTCGGCTATAGTTAAAAAGCAGAACAGATACAAATCTCTATCTATTATATGGTCATATTATAGTTTCTCAGTGAAACGGATTGAAGGAAGGACTTGAGACAGTGGATACCCTCCCCCCCCATACAATCTAGAACTGTTTAACATCCTCTTTCAGGACGTATCAAGGTTAGTCTTAAGTAACAGCTTTTTTGAGCCACATTAAAGGTTCTTTGGTGAAATAATTGAAAGAGTGGAGCAAACAAGGCGTATAGTGAACAGTGGGATAACAAACCGCAGCCATTTTGTGCGAAATCACATTTAGCTTTTAGCAAATGTCAAGAATTGCCCCCTCAAACCTGTGCAATTTTTTTTCAAATGTATTACTGTCCTTTTAAGAAGTTTTCATACATTTTTTACGTGTAATTTAATGTTCTTTAGTTGTCCAACTTGCCATGTTGCCATGTTGTTTCAACCAATGTGATTTTTGATTTAGCTATACAAACAAAGTATATCATACAATTTAACATAATATAATTTGGTTAAATAAATTATATTTCAGTCAACATTTCTAAAAGTCTTGTGCATGCACTATAGCCTACATTTTATTGAATGTATGTTTTCACTAATATGAATGTTTAGTGTAACAGCCCTATTTTACCCATAATCAAACATTTCACATTTTAGCCTACTTAACATGATGCAAGTACCTTTACAAATAAAACACATGAATCTCTAATATATACATTAAAGAGAGAGTGATGGAGAGTCAAACGCTGTCATTTAAATCTACAATGTATTATATTGACTTTCATTTCTAGTGGTTTATGGAATATTTATTGTCGGTGTATCTATAATTCGATTAAGAAAGATTAAATTGGTTAAAGTGTCTTGATGAAGGGCACAATGATATTTGATTCTAGAAGAGAATCGATATATAGTACATCAGTGGCCACCCAGGAACAGTAACCTTCTATTTAGATCAGTGCTGTTTATATTTATAATATACTATTATATTACCATTTATAAAAAAATGTACCTGTTTCTGGTTCAAATATGATCACTGTTCCTTTATGGTTTTACAACAAGTAACATAAACAGTGCTTCACGAGGCCATGGCAAAACCACAATCATAATCAAGTGACCTATTAAAATCATTGTTTTATGTAAATCACATAAATGAAAGTTAAAGCTTTAAAATAAATTATTGCACAATAAATATCATATGTTAACATTTTAACGTTTCTGCTCAATAAAAGATGAAGTATATACAATAGAATATAAAGCATCATTAACATGTGACTTCTCACATACTGCTTGGTAAAATGTTTTGAATCAGTGAAGCAGATATATATATTTTTTTAAGTAGTAAATTCATAAAGAAAATAATAATTCAGAGTCATTCGTGTAGAACATTCTATTCATGTGAGAGCCTGTTTAGGAAGAAATCCAACATTCTTTAAAAACATAACATTTAAAAAATGTCCCTTTTTCCCAAAGCCTTCATCTAAAACGTATTAATGCATTTAAATGTGCTCATCTAAAATCTCTAAACACGCATACAAGTGTGCGTGCAGTAGTGTGTCTCATTGCATGCTTACTGTAAGAAGATCCTGCTCCTCTGATTGGCTGTGCAGTCAGTCACAGTGGAGACATATGTTGAGGGAGTGCACGACCGGTATTGCCTGAGGCTTCTGGGAGGGGTTACCGTATATAACCCCTCTCTGCTGCTTTGCACAGTGACTGCGCCTCTGTCTACCTCAGTCCTCAGACCAAACCACAAACCTCTCACCATGGCTCAACAACCAATCAGGTATGAACCAGAACCACTGTTCGTTGTGTGTTGTAGTCAATTAAAACCCCTTTGATGCTGCTGTATTGTTGATCAGTTTAACTCTTATACACACTGGGACTGTGGTATATTGACTGGGAAGTGTTGCAGTTAAATGAATGTGTCAACTTGATATTGCCTTGCCTATTTTGACCTTTTCTTCTATAAATTAAAAGCAATGCCTTTATTTTGTATCACTGTTAAATGGAGGGACTGGATAGCAATTAATTAATTCATTTGGAATACAACAATGATGATTTTTTGAGTTATTGATTCATACATTTGCTCTCTTATGTGTCTCCCAAGCCTCCCTGCCAAACTCATAAATGGTGGAGTTGCTGGACTGGTGGGTGTTACCTGTGTGTTTCCTATAGATCTTGCCAAGACAAGACTCCAGAACCAAAGAGGAAGCCAAAGGGTTTACAAAAACATGTATGTGTGCATTCCACATTTGTAAAATTGAGTTGATGTTAATTTAAATGAAAAGCAAAAAAGACTCACTTTAAACCCTTCACTGAACACTTGTAAGTTCACTTAACCATAAACAAGACAGCATTTTCTTAGATAGAGAGTTCCTGGGAGTAAGTGAGATAATGACCTGTCATGCTTGAAACTCGTTTTTCTTTTTCAGAAAACTATGAACAATGAAAAGGGTGCGGCTTGTTCAGAATTCATTCAAACTCAGTTTAATACTATATTATTATTTTGATTAGGATGGACTGTCTGATAAAGACTGTTCGATCTGAGGGATACTTTGGAATGTACAGAGGTGAGTAGTTTTAGCAATTTGACAGATTTGACCTTCCTAAAATGTAAAGCCCCTGAGGACATTTTCATGATGCAACATAACTTGCATGTCAGCACTTTACGACATTTAAATACGAGTGAGAGACGCTGATCCAAAGCATTTTGACTAAAATGGGTGTTGGTTCCTATGACTTACTTTTAGATATTTGATATAGTTTGCAAAGTTCTACATTTGCAAACAAATACAAATGTATTTATTGTATTGCTTCTGTGTCAGGAAAAATTTGATTATCCAAAGCAGGAATTTCCTCCCAAACTTCGAACTTACCAAAAGTTTCCATAGATCAACTGATCAGTTTTTGTCCTACAGGGGCAGCAGTCAACCTGACATTGGTGACTCCTGAGAAAGCCATCAAACTGGCCGCCAATGATTTCTTCCGTCAACGGCTCAGTAGGGGAGAGTATGTTCCCTCCACTTCTATCAAGAAATTGTATAATATGTAATACATATTAAATAACAGAGTTGAATGATCCTCACCTGTGTTTCAGACTCAAGCTGAGCGTGTTTCAGGAAATGCTGGCTGGCTGTGGAGCAGGGATGTGTCAGGTCATTGTCACAACCCCGATGGAAATGCTCAAGATCCAGCTTCAGGATGCAGGGCGACTTGGTGAGGCATAAATACTGACCCACGTTCACCTTCTATCATGATTAATCTACAATTATGTTATCATCATGCTATTTAAAAGAGAGAGCTTAATGAACTGAACTGAGTCTGCCAGATAAGAGAAACATATGAAATGAGCAAAATGGTGTGGCCCCAGGATCGGAGTTGAGAACACTGATTTAGTAGACTTGTAAAGTTTATTTTATGCAGGAAGTTACTTGACAGGCTATGCCATCTTTTACATTCAGTGGCCCAGCAGAGGAAGTTACCCGTGCTCCACACTGTGAAACTTGGATCAGCCAGTCCGGTCCTGAACTGTTCGTACAGTGTGGGTCCTGTGTCTTCAATCAGGAAAGTGTCAGCCATACAGATTGCCCAGGAACTGCTTCGCACAAAGGGCATCCAGGGACTTTATAAAGGACTAGGAGCAACCCTCATGAGGTACGACTCTATCCTTGAAGGTAAATGTTAGGGCAATGCATTCTAAATTCAATCCACTTGCTCAATCAAGTTCAAGTACCATATAAATACCAAAAGGAAACATTGGTGTAAATCAGGTGTGTCCAATCCTGCTCCTGGAGGGCCACTTTCCTACAGAGTTTGCTCTAACACATCAGCCTGTAAGTTTCTAGTGATCCCAAAGACCTGGTTCAAGTGTGTTTAATTATGGCTGGAGCTAAACTCTTCTGGAAGGTGGCCCTCCAGGAGCAGGAATGGGCACCCCTGGTGTAGCATGATTGACCTAAGTTGGACTTGCCCCTTGGTCAACATCCTTGTTGGTCCTAATACAATATTGCCATCAACAATACATTTTTTGAGTCAGGTTATGGCAGAGTTAGAGTTTTGAACAACTTTCTTAATAGCCTATCAATGCTTTCAGATTTTAGGGGATCAGGGCTGTATTTGTTTTACTAGATACATTTGACAAAGAATGCTGATCCAGGAACGTCCAACTTGGGCAAATTATCTCTCGAGACATTAGTAAAACAGACCTTGGGTCTTCTTACAGGGACATCCCTTTCTCTATGATTTACTTTCCATTGTTTGCCCACATCAACAAGCTGGGAAAGACATCTGAGGATGACAATGTGCCTTTTTACTGGTCTTTTATTTCGGGCTGTGTGGCTGGATATACAGGAGCTGTGGCAGTCAGTCCTTGTGACGGTGAGTCCTCAAGTATTTGAGTAAATGTTAGTGAATGTGCAAGACTAAAGTTGATCCCATCTCTATCCAGTTGTGAAAACCCGGCTGCAGTCACTCAATAAAAGTGCAAATGAAGACAGCTACAATGGTGTGGCAGACTGCATCAGGTAAAGCAACCTGGGGTTAATGGACATTCTGGGAAAAAGAATCAGTAACCATTAATGCAATTGAATTTTTCGGCTGTATTATTGTTGATCCTGCTCTTTTGTTCCTACAGAAAGATAATGCGCAAAGAAGGGCCAACTGCTTTTCTGAAGGGTGCCGGCTGCAGGGCGCTGGTCATTGCTCCACTCTTCGGAATTGCTCAAGTGGTTTACTTCATCGGTGTTGGAGAGTTTCTCTTAGGTCAAACCCCATTCAACCTTTACTCTGTTTAAGTTATGAAAACACCTGAATTAAACTTTGAAGACCAACATAGCTCTAGGTGGAACTAATTATCTGAGTAATAATTTGTTTGAGATTGCAAATTCGTTCAAATCTGGGTCATACAAAAACAAATATACCCAAATCAAAATCATTACAGTAATTTGGAAAACTCCTTTCAAGGTTAAATGTTTCTATATGAAACAAGTAACAGAACATAATACACTCTCAGAAAAAAATGGTACTAAAGTTGTCACTGGGGTAATACTCTTTCAAAATAATATGTAACACTTAAGTACTAATATGTTCTTTTAAGGTACTACTGTGCACTCTTTAGGGGTAAGCAAGGTATGAAGGCGTATACCACTCCAATACCTTTTTTTTCTCGGTGAGCGTTCAATTTCGCCATCTCACACAAACTATTATGTGTTGTATAATTGTTAAGAGTGTGTTGAAACAAATGATTGTTGGAGAAGACTGTTAATGGCTTAGAGTTGAAGTTCATGTCTTTACATGCTACCTATAGCATATTAAACTGGCTTATTCAGGAAGTTATATAATTTCACATGATAACGTTTCTTTTTCTTTTGGAAATGTATGGTCAAAGAAGTCAGGTTTATCCTCAGTGAGGGTTGATTTGAAAGCATACAGCCATGATTCGTGCACTCAAAGGGCCAGACATTTTTATACATATGTCCAACGTTAACAGTTCTGTCCTACCTTTCCTGTGAAGTTCTGTATACATGCACAATATAACGGAGGCACTGCTGATTAATGTGGACATCAGCATGGAGACATACCTATAAGGACATTGTTATACAATATACATGACTCTGAAGAGACACAGGATGTTTGATTCCTGCTCAAGTGAAGTTTTACACTCACAGAATTAAAAGACATTCTGTTCAACCCAACCTTGTTCAATTGTCATACTTAAGAGTCTGTGTAAACATATTGAACCATTCCAGAAACTGAGTATTTGAGTGTGGGATACACTTTGACATTTAATAAACAGGAAATATGGAACAAAACTATGTGGTTTGACACAAGGACCACAATCAAAATATGTGCTTTGTTATTGTTAATTCCACCAATGTTCCTAATTTTGTTGTTAGCATGTGCAAATACATCTCAGAAGTTTCTTGAAAGTTCTTTTTAAAACGTGGAATGACACAAAATAATGACATTTTTGGATAAGCTATTGTCAATTAACATGTCTAATAAATGTGGCAATAATTTACAATAGGAACACAAAGAACACAATACATTTACAAACCATTTTAAGATTAGTGCAAAGTATTTAAAGATGACTGATCTGCTTTGTAAGTATGGTGGTGTTAAGATATGTGAATAAAAAACAAATCTACCAAACAAGACAAACTGTAACTAAGTTCAGGCAAAATTTGTTCAGTTGGTAGTTCTACTCAAGCCTATAAACAAACTGCATCCTTAGTGCTTATCAGCATTGAAGTATAACATTTGCTTCATTTTTTTAGCTCAAAATAGCCCAAAACCAGAATAAAGGTTGGTACAGTGTGTAATACCATGTATTCAATTATGTGTGCTTTAATACAACATTACAAAGTTAAAGATTCGAATAAAGCATGAGATACAGTAAAGAAAACTCATTAATATGCAGCCATTTAAAGTGCTTGGTGAGTGTTAACTAAGAATACATCTGTGTTGGTGAAAAGTGCTAAACTGTGCACTACAGCTGAAACTTTAGCCTGACTCTGCCCTAGTACTTCCTGCATAGCATGCACTTGTAGCTGACATGCATTTCATGCCAGAAACACAAGACAAAATGAAGTCCTGCTATGAAGCAGTGAAGTTGCAAGGGTGACTGTAATGTATTAACAAAGAATTAAATTACAAACAAAAAGAAAAAAAAATTTACAAATCGAAAGTGGCATTTCCATTTGACTTCGGTGCTCGTGTAGCAAGGAATAAAATGGGTAACAAAATATTTTTCAAAAATGAATACATTTCTTAGCTTAAATGTGAGATTTTGAAACAAATAGTTTGATATAAAAACAACTACAGTTTTTCATGTTTTAATTCATTATTTCTCAGAAAGATTAACTGAGGTATTGGCACACTCTACTTGGTGGGCCTAAATAACCTGACAAATCGGCATGATCTATATTTAAAATTGAGCAACAGAAGCTTTACTCTATACCTACTGCCAAGCTGGTGCCAATTTCACACTGTGTGGGTATTTACAGATACAGACCCCCCCCCCCCCCCACACACACACTATCTCTCTCACTCTCTTGATATAAGACTTAAGCCCATGTCATGTGATACAACATGGTTTCGATTGTGCTACTAACATTTCACTTCCAGAGCCTTCCATTGCAATCAGTTAAAAAGACAATCAGTATTGATGTCATGTGATGAGGGGGCAACTAAGGTCCTGTGGTAAATCCGAGTCAGTCTGCTCGGAAAAGCTGGGGTGCCCATACAAATTTTAATTTAAAAGACAACAAATCGGTAACATGAACACGAGAAATCGGCAAGATCACACGAATCAGAAACTTCAAACAAGTTTATTTGTTCTCGTGCTGCAGTGTTCCTGAGAGACTTGAATGCTGTTTGAACTTGTTCTCCAGAAAATGAATTAAACACAAATTATGAACACTAACATCAAAAGACTGCAGTGTTACGTTTACAGTACAAAAAAAAAATCTCAACATTGTTTACACAAAGTGTTGGAATAACACACTAAAAATAGTTTATTACAGAGCCTCTACTCGAAAGCCACACTACATGCTCCATCTAGTTATTTTACAGTCTGAACAGGGTTGCTTTTGGGTATGAGGACAGATCTACATTAGCATTGACTGTGAAAGGAACACTTGTTTCACTCTGTTAGCATCAATTATGACGTATTCTAATTGCTACTCTAATGCTTCAACTTGAGGAACTTCAGCAGTGATGCACCAGCAGAAATATATCTGACCAACCAACGGCTGCTCGGCTGCTTTCATAAATTAAAAAAAATAATTAATTAAATAAAAATTCCACCATATACAATGTTGTCTTTTCAGTTAAATAAAAGAGGCACCTTCAAATGCATAATATGAAACAAAAAAGTTTCTGTACACTGGCCAAAACTGCTTCTATACATATTAGCTTCACAATACAGATCACCATGATCGCTACAACTGCAATGACACCTTATGAAACTCTCAAAGATATGTACACAGAATAGAAGACTGAAGATACACTCACATTTACTGTTGCTCGGTGAAATTTATACAGACAAAATACAGTCCTTTCAATAGGAATCTGCATGTTCGGGTGAAGGCGAATAAGTTCCCCACATTGATTTTGCTTATGATCAAGTTGGTCATGTGAATTTTCCACTCTGACCAACAGAAAGCTTTGGTTTGAAAGTGACTTCTGTGTGAGCTGCACTTGATGCATTGCTACACTATTGACAATAGACCATGTGTGTTGAGACTGAAAGTACATCTGGACTAAGCCAGTTTCAATTCAGTTCAGTATGTGGAACATTTGATTCTTTACAAATTGTAGATACTTCAGTGTTCATTTCAGAATCCTGCGGATTTGATCATTTGAAGTTGAAGAACAGGTGACAATTCTTTTTGTCCAATACCAGAAATGTAGGTTAAAAATGTGGGGTTCAATATTGTGAGACCTCATTGAAAATCTGAGAAACAAAATCCAATTTAAACCTCAAAACATGACATGACACAGATGTGCTTTGAGTGACCTGAGTTCCTTTCCTGATCTAGTTTCCACAAAAACCACTAACTAAAAAAAATAAACTCACTAATTAAATAAGTGGATGTGTGTACAAAGGAATTCACATGGACAGTCTCCCAATTATTAAAAGTCAACCAATGCATTTATAATTTATTCATGCAATTTATATAAATGCATGTTGAAATAAAAATAACAACTCTTCAATAACATTTTATTTTAAGGTGTCCTTGTTACACGTTACATGTACTTACTATTATAATACCAGCAACAAATTATAAATAATTACATGCAAGTAAACCTAAGCCAAACCATAATCCTAACCCTAGCCATATAGTAAGTACATAAGTTAATTAATATTACTCAGTACTGAAATGTATAATTACACTGTAACAAGGACATCTTAAAATAAAGTGTAACCAACTCTTCTTCAAATAACTCCACTTAAGGACACTGCTTGAACCATCCTCAATTGTTAAATAAATAAGGCAAATGATTTAGATGTTGTTCATGTCAGACCTGTTTCGTATTCACAGCGCAGATGGTTGGATGCAACAAATTATAGACGGTAGAAGGCACAAGACAGTGTCAGTGAATCTCCAGAGTCTTTACTTGGCTACATGTGTGAAATAAGCAGGAAACTCTACACCATAAGATCCAGCTTGAGAATGAGACTATTTGGCTCCATCATGCCAGAGAATACCGGGCTGTACCGTTATCAGTGGGGGCTTCATGAGCCCGGCTACAGCATAACAGAAACCCGATCATCGGTGTTAGCGTGAGTTCAAACGCAAGAAAAACAGAGCTGGGAATATGTGTTAGTGTGCCTTTCCTGAAGTGGAAAGGACATAGACAAATTCAGAACGGAAGCAAGTCTTAAAGGTACAGTTCAGCTAAAAATCACCCTAGAGTTGTTCCAAACCTGTATGAGTTCCTTTCAACTGTTCAACAAAGAACGAATATATTTTGAAGAATGTTGGTAACCTTATAGTTAACGGTAGCCATTGACTTCCATAGTATTTCTCTCCATATGTTGGAAGCCAAGGGCTACAGTCAACTGTTTGGTTACCAACATTCTTCCAAATAAATGTTTGTGTTCAAAGGAACTCATACATATGGAAGCCCGTTTCCGATACTGAATAAAAAAGGTAAATGCGACTTTTATCTTGCAATTCTGACTTTTTTTTGCAATTGTGAGTTTACATCTCACCATTCTGACAACAAGTCAGAATTGTAAGATATAAACTCTCAATTCTGACTATTTATTCTCAGAATTGTAAGATATAAACTCTCAATTCTGACTATTAATTCTCAGAATTGTAAGATATAAACTCGCAATTGCGAGAAAAAAGACTAATATGTTCTCAGAATTGTGAAAATTCTGACTTAACTCGCAATTGCGAGGGTTATCACACAATTCTTACTTCAGAGAAAAAAAAAATCTGAATTGCGAGTTTGTATTAGGCAATTCTGAGATAAAAAGTTGCAATTATCTTTTACATTTTTTTTATTCAGTAACAAAAACAGGCTGCAATACATACAGGTTTGGAACAACATGAGGATGAGTAAATGATTATAGAACTTTAATTTATATTAAAGAAATATATACTGGACGATATGGATACAAGGAATCTTCTTGAAGATCACCAACATGTGAGTTTCTTGTTCATGTCGTTCTGATCCTTTGGTAGGCATTTGTTTGCATTTGAAATATATCGGTGATGTAGAAGACTAAATTGTTTGTGTACAAACGTAAAGGGAAAGACATCTGTGGGTCTTCTTCTCACCCTTTCCAGTGGCCATGGGTTTGCCACAGAACCCCAGGCATCACATTTCACAATATTTTTTTCTGACATGCGAAGCCATGCAGCAACAGCCTGGAATAGCATCAATACATAAATCTGCAAACTCTCGCAGAAAGAGCTGATCAGTGTGCACTAGAACTGACTTTAGCACTAGAACTGACTTTAAATATAAATTATATTAAAACGAATTTAGCAACTTGTGTTTTTTTCGCATTTGGAAGATCAAGCTCTGCACCCAACCAGCAAGCATTAAGCAAAGACAATCCAGCAATTTGACAGAGTTTAAACAACTAGGCTGGACTAACCATTGGTTGGTTGAGGTGTACAGGATTATGAAAGTGGAGGTTTTTTTTGGCTCCTGAGTGGCAGAATAACACCCTGAGCTTGGTTGGAATATTATTGTTGTATATGCAAGTCCAGCAAAGGTTAAGTGTCAAAGGTGAAAGGTCATGTCCAGGTGAGGAAGACTGTGTTAGATCACCTCCCTACTGTTTCGGATTGCACAGCATAAGACCATACTGAAGATCATGCCAATAATCTGTAAAAAGAGTAGATGTTACGCATGAAATTATAATTGGTCCTTTTTGCTTCATTTTTAATCCACAATTATTTATTCCATGATAAATAATAATAATTATTATTACACAGTTATTATTATTACAACCTGAATTCCGGAAATGTTGGGATGTTTTTTAAATTGGAAGAAAATGAAAACTAAAAGACATTGAAATCACATGAGTCAATATTTTATTCACAATAAAACAGAGAACATAACAAATGTTTAAACAGAGACATTTTACACTGTTATCCACTAAATGAGCTCATTTCAAATTTCAAAAAGTTGGCACGGGGGCAACAAAGGGCTGCAAAAGCAAGACATTTGGAAAAGATTCAGCTGGGAGAACATCTAGCAACTAATTAAGTTAGCTGACATCAGGTCTGTAACATGATCAAATATAAAAGGTGTCTTAGAGAGGCAGTGTCTCTCAGAAGTATAGATGGGCAAAGGCTCTCCAATCTGTGAAAGAGTGCGTACAAGATTGTGGAATACTTGAAAAACAACGTTCCTCAATGTCAAATTGCAAAGGCTTTGCAAATCTCATCATCTACAGTGCATAACATCAGCAAAAGATGCAAAGAAACTGGAGAAATCTCTGTGCATAAGGGACAAGGCCGAAGACCTTTGTTGGATGCCCGTGGTCTTCAGGCCCTCAGACGACACTGCATCACTCATCAGCATGATTCTGTCATTGACATTACTAAATGGGCCCAGGAATACTTTCAGAAACCACTGTTGGTAAACACAATCCGCCTGTGCCATCTGCATCATGCAAAAAGGAAGCCATATGTGAACATGGTCCAGAAGTACCGTCGTGTCATGTGGGTCAAGGCTCATTTAAAATGGACTGTTTCAAAGATAAAAAGTGTTCTATAGTCAGACGAGTCCAAATTTGACATTCTTGTTGGAAATCACGGACACTGTGTCCTCTGGGCTAAAGAGAAGGGAGACCTTTCAGCGTGTTATCAGCGTTCAGTTCACAAAGCACAGATCTCTGATGGTATGGGGGTGCATAGGTATAGGTAATGGGCAGCTAGATGTTTTGGAAGGCACTATGAATGCTGAAAGGATATAGCTTTAAAAGTTTTAGAGCAACATATGCTCCCCTCCAGACACGTGTATTTCAGCAGACAATGCAAAACCACATACTGCTGCTATTACAACAGCATGGCTTTGTAGTTAGAGTCCATGCTGAATTGTCTGCCTCATCTAGATTTTCACCTATAGAGAATATTTGCGCATTTTTAACTAAAAATACTTAAATGCCAACCAGAACTCTTCACAGCTGGAAACCTTATAGGCAAGAATGGGACCAAATTCCAACAACAAAACTCCAGAAACTCATAACCTTTGATGCCCAGACTCTACAAACTGTTTTGAAAAGAAGAGGTGATGCTACACCATGTAAACTTAAACCCAGCTCAACTATTTTGAGACCTGTAGCGTATCAAATTTTAAGATTTTTGTGATACATTGTAAATGTTTGTTTATTTGTTATGTTCTCTATGTTCTATTGTGAATAAATTATTGGCTCTGATTTGATTTGAAAGTCTTTTAGTTTTCATTTAATTCAAATAAAAAAATGCCAACATTTCTGGAATTCGGGTTGTATTATTATTAAAATATGCAACACCATTTGGGATCAGTAAGAATCTTTTTTTAAAGAAATTATAATCTAATGTTTTTCAGCAAGGTGATAAAATGCAAATAAAGGTTCAACAAAAGTGATAAAAGAACAATGTTATAATTAACAAACTATTTATATTTTTAAATAAATGCTGTTCTTTTAAACTTCATCGGAGAATACAGAAAAAAATGTTTCATTATATTTGTTATACTAAAATATGGGGCAGCACAACGGTTTTCATCCTTTTATCATAAATAATCATACATTTTTCTTGAGTAGCAAATCATCAATGATTTCCAAAGGATCATATCACACTGAAGACCGTAATGATACTGAAAATACACCTTTAACTTACAGGAATATACAGTGCTCAGCGTAAAAGAGTACACCCCCTTTGAAAAGTAACATTTTAAACAATATCTAAATGAACACAAAACCATTTCCAAAATGTTGACAAGACTAAGTTTAATATAACATCTGTTTAACTTATAACATGAAAGTAAGGTTAATAATATAACTTAGATTACACATTTTTCAGTTTTACTCAAATTAGGGTGATGCAAAAATGAGTACACCCCACAACAAAAACTACTAAATCTAGTACTTTATATGGCCTCCATGATTTTTAATGAAAGCACCAAGTCTTCTAGGCATGGAATGAACAAGTTGGCGACATTTTGCCAGATCTATCTTTTTCCATTCTTCAAGAATGACCTCTTTTAGAGATTGGATGCTGGATGGAGAGTGATGCTCAACTTGTCTCTTCAGAATTCCCCATAGGTGTTCGATTGGGTTCAGATCAGGAGACATACTTGGCCACTGAATCACTTTCACCCTGTTCTTCTTCAGAAATCCAACAGTGGCCTTAGATGTGTGTTTAGGATCATCGTCATGTTGGAAAAGTGCACGACGACCAAGGGCACGGAGTGATGGTAGCATCTTCTCTTTCAGTATAGAGCAGTACATTTGTGAATTCATGATGCCATCAATGAAATGCAGCTCCCCGACACCAGCAGCACTCATGCAGCCCCACATAAGGTCACTGCCACCACCATGTTTCACTGTAGGCACCATGCATTTTTCTTTGTATTCCTCACCTTTGCGACGCCATACAGTTTTGAAGCCATCAGTTCCAAAAACATTTATCTTGGTCTCATCACTCCAGAGTATAGAGTCCCAGTAGTCTTCATCTTTGTCAGCATGGGCCCTGGCAAACTCTAGGCGGGCTTTTTTTGTGCCTGGGCTTTAAGAGAGGCTTCTTTCGTGGACGGCACCCATGCATGCCATTCCTCTGCAGTGTACGCCGTATTGTGTCACGGGAAATAGTCACCCCAGTTTGGCTTTCTACTTCTTTAGATAACTGCAGTGAACTTGCATGTCGATTTTCTTCAACCCTTCTCATCAGAAGACGCTCCTGACGAGGTGTTAACTTCCGTGGACGACCTGGACGTCTCTGTGAGATGGTTGCAGTTCCATCTTTTTTAAATGTTTGTACCACTTTTGCTACAGTATTCTGACTGATAAGTAAAGCTTTGCTGATCTTCTTGTAGCCTTCACCTTTCTTGTGTAAATAAATTATTTTCTTTCTCAGGTCTTGTGACATTTCTCTTCCATGTGGTGCCATTGCTGACAGCATGAAATGGGAAGGGGTTTTCTTTAAGTAACACACTTTTATAGTCAACTGTCATCTGTGTAATGAATAATTAGACTCACCTGTGGTTGAATTCTTGTTAAATTAGACATTTGTAGTCTAAAATTTAGCTTTGCTCCAGAGACTTTCAGTGGGGTGTACTCATTTTTGCGTCACCCTAATTTGAGTAAAACTGAAAATGTTGTTCTCTAAGTTATATTATTAACCTTACTTTCATGTTATTAGTTAAACAGATGTTATATTAAACTTAGTCTTGTCAACATTTTGGAAAATGTTTTTGTGTTCATTGAGATATTGTTTAAAATGTTACTTTTCAAAGGGGGTGTACTCATTTACGCTGAGCACTGTATATTATTATATTATTTGATCATAATGATGTATTAAAAGATAATATTTTAAATTGCAATGATATTTTACAATATTACTGTTTTTACTGTATTTTTGATTAAATAAATACAGCCTTGATAAGCATAATATAATTCTTCCAAAAGCACTCCAAAAATCTTACAAACCCAAAACATTTAAATGGTAGAGTATATTAATATATTATTAAATATATAGATATACGATAAAAAAAACGTTTATATGATAAAAACGTAATCCAAAACAAGGAAAATGGTCAGGATGTTGGCTTCACAAAGCCTTGATTTAAAGTTAAAAGTATTTAAAGGTATTCAAGTGATGGAGTTTGAAAGTTATACATGATCAGGATAAAACATGACTAAATTGACTACAGTTAATGACATAATGGCATTTACCATGACTCCCGCGATTCCAATCCCGACATAACCCACGATGAAGAGCTTACTGTTGAAAAACGCTTCAATGGCATCATGGCATGTCTGCATGGACTCAAACAGATTGATTATTGACTGATTGTTAATATGCATTTCAGTAACACGTCTTCCTAAACAACTCAGTTTCAATGCACGTTGAACAGATGTCACCCTAACTGAAGTGTTATACAGTTGTACAAGTGCCAAACATACGGTACTAGTGTACTAGTGAATAATGGTTCTCATCTGTGCTTCAGTCATTCTCACCTGGTTTGATACGGCGTCTGGACACACACTGGTTGAGCCACAGCAGTTCAGCTGCAGATGGGAAGCGTTACAAATCTTTCATAACAAGGTTAGGCAAATTTATAATTTAAATTATATATTCATATCAGTGTTGTTAGTGATAACTGAAACTGTGTAGTTTTTGGATAATTTATATACTGTCTAGCTGAAATAAGCCTGAAACAAAAATAAGAAATCTTGCCTTGAAAATTAATTTAATTAACGTTTCAAAGTTTAAAACTAAAACGGATTTTTTTTTTTACAAAATAGAAATTACAAAATCATATATCAAAATCATATTCAAAATGTTAATAAATAGTATAACACGTTTTAAATAAAACACTAGAAGACACTAAATAAGCATTTGGCATTTCTAAATAAGCATTGTATTCATAAACTATTAGTAATCTCTAATAGGACAATTGAATTTGTTAATATTTTGTACTTTATATTTATTGTTCCTGTTGAAATCAACAGTGAGACACAAAAAATGATGTAATAGTGTAAACTCACAGTAGCATGGTAGGACTGGACGGTTGCATTATTGCCATTGTTTCCTTGCTGATTTGTCATAGAATTGTTTTATTTCCTTAATGATCTAAAATAACGAATTAATAAAAAATAGATTTTATTTCAAATGAACTCTGAATCAACATGAGTGGGTATTTTTGCAGTATAATACCTCGTCTTTGTTGAGGAAACCAAACACTCCTGCAGCAACCTCTGCTCCAAAGATGACCAGAAGACAGGCGAAAAACTGAAAGAGAGACATTTTTACATCTACTTTAGATTTCAAACAGTATTTTATTTAAAGAAATATTCCAGGAGTTTCTTCTTTTTTTCTATTCTCAAATCAGAATGTTTTAAATAAAACAGTAACGTCCTCAAGTTTACTGTCAGTGAATAATCATAGTATATCAAGAATATACAATAATCAAGTATATCACACTCACCATTCCCAGAAGGCACTGAGACTCCCTCACGGCACCACAGCAGCCGAAGAAGCCCACCAGCATCACCAGACCCCCGGCCGCGATGAGGATATAGACCCCTGCCAGAACACACAGACACATTTCATGCTTTAACTGCTGTGAAAATCAGGGGGATTTTGCTAAATTAAATATGGTAAAGCATGCAGTATGGCTTATTGCTATAGACAGACAAAACATTACTTATTCAAAACACTTTAAATATTCAAAAAGGGGTGAGGGATGTGTCACTTTGAAAATTACAGTTGTGTGGGAATCTGTTGACTGTTTTTTTTCTTGTGGAAAGATAATTACAGCAATTGACTGAATGTTTTTACATTTGAAAGCATGTTGTCACAGAAACGTAAAGGTCTGCAATTTTACACCAAAAAAGTTAATTCATTTTATTAAGATATATTTCTTAATTTCTATTTTACAACTGTAGTATATTTTACTTTAAACTATAGTTGTAAAATAACGATATTAGTTGCGTTAAAGCTAAAGTTGTTATAATATTAATATATTTATTTCTTAGAGACAATAACAACAAAAATAATAATAATAACAATAATTATAATAATTACTTCAAAAATTGGATTCCTAAAAAGGCAGTGGAAATGTAATGTGATCACTTTGAAAATTCCAGTTTGTGTCGGACTTTTAGATACTGTTGAACTGATTTTTTTTTCTTGTGGAAAGATGATTACAGCAATTTTTTATTCTGTTTGAAAGCTGTTGGTCACAGAGAGGTAGATTGCTCTGCAAATTGTACGCATTTAGTAGTTTAAGTTTTAATAATGTACAAAATTGTTATGGATTCCGTAAGAAACACCAGTGGAAATGTAATGAGATACTAAAAATAAGTTTGAGTCCACTTTTAGATACAATTCAATGCATTTTTTAATTGTATTATTTATTTTTTATTCTGTTTAGTTTGGTCACAAGGTGGAGATTGCTCTCAAATTGAACTGGATTTATGCAGATTTATGTGAATTGGAACATTAATAATGAATAATGCCAGGAGAATAATTTTCTCCTGGCATTAGTCCATTTTCGGCACTACATTGCTGTGGTTTCAGCAGGATGTAATGTAACCGAGGCACCAGCAGAGGGCAACACAAGCGTTGACGGGAGTCTCTTTGGGAGATGGCAGATGTGTTTGAGTACAGTGTGACTGCGCACAACCCTTCGAAGATGATCTCACTGGCTTCCACTCCAGTCTCTTCCATCGACTTATTGACCTCATTAGAGCAAAATAGAAAGAGAGCGTGGGGTGCATGAATTCCCATCTGCCTCCGCAACAGAGTAAAGCCACAAGTCTGATGCCTGACAGGTTCAGTCAACATCAGGGCATGGAGAGTCCTGCTTATCTAGGATCAGCTTCCTCAGACTCCAGCCTCAAAATGTAATCTAGAGACATGAGCTCTTTAGTTCAGCATGGGGAGTTCATCCTGAGCCGGTATAATTATGCCACAGGAGACCTAGGACAGGTGGAAAGGCTGGAAATTAGATCGAAGCTCTCCCGAGAGAGAGACTGAAGAGTATATTGCGATCCCTTATCTTGCTATATCATTAAATAGGATAAACAAGGCAGATGATGAGTAATTATTATGCTGCTTGCAATGTCACCCTGTAGTATATCATATTCATCATTCAGGCCAGGGTTTTAAAAGCTACGAAAAGCAGTGATTTTTTTACCTCTTATGCTCATCAAGGCTACATTTATTTGATTAAAAATACAGTAAAAACTGTAATATTGTGAAATATTATTACAATTTAAAATAACTGTTTATATTTAAATATATTTTAAAATGTAATGAATTACTGTGATGCAAAGCTGAATTTTCATTATGCTGATATGCTGATTAAGAAACGTTTCTGATTATTATCAATGTTGAAAACAGGTGTGCTGCTTCAGTGCGATATTGTTCTAATACGACAGATTAATTATAAATGAACACTGAGTATCTTCGATTTTAGACAGTTTTGCCAGCGTGATACATCAATGGCAATGGATTGGAATAAAATAAAATAAAACAGAATAGTTTAGTTCCTAACAGTGTATTTTAACAAATTGGTTAAGTGACTAATTCAATGACTCACTCACTTTCGCCACTCACTGGTGTAACAATATAGACTGCAAAACAGAGTCACTAAAAATCCCCATCATTAGACACAAACAGAGAAAAGTCCCTGCTGTTCGAATAAACATTAGAGACTTCATAAAAGTCACACCCTCAGTACACCCTCAACACTTCACATGATTTGTGGAGTCAATCATATCTTTAAAGTGCCCATATTATGGATTTTTGAAAATGAGCTTTCATGCAGTGTGTAACACAGCTCTAAGTGAATGAAAACATCCTGCAAAGTTTTATATCTGAAAGTGCACCATGTATAAAGTTATTGTATCTCAAAAGAAAGAGTTGACTCTGAATCATTGAAACAAGTCATTTTTAAAAAGAATCCCAAACGTTTCATGTTGATGTCAGCATGAAACATTAGCATATTGCCCGCCCACTTGTTGCACGCGCAAACCTGGGGAAATTTTATTTTAGCGTTGATCTGAATGAAAATGCAAATTCATTCTTTGCCACTAGGTGCTGCTTTTGGAGCGTTAAAAGCTCACAAACACTGCTTTTAATGAAATCGACCAATCAGCGCAGATAAGTGTCATGCAAAGGAGGGGTTTGGAAAAATGAATCGTTGAGCAAATAAGGTAAAAATAAATGCATGTTATAAGAAAATTAAAGTGTTTTTTTTTTTACCTTGCATGCATGTCAACCTGTTGTTGGGGACTTTCAAAACCAAAATATGAACCTTTCATGACCCATAATAGGGGCATTTTAATACTAATACTGCTTAGGTTTAGGACTTTGTTCAAAATGCTAGCTCTCAGTATGAGCAATGGTGATACTTCTTTTCACAAACACCACTAAATATAGAAGAAAACGGATTTAAAAAAAATATTTCCCAGAACATATACTTCCTCTGTGCAGAGAGTGTTACTTCCGCATGCTGAAAAGACTCTCACCATTATCTCAAGCATTTGGGAAACAAAGAGTAAAACTGAGATGAACGAAAACAAAGTGTGACAGAGAGAGTGAACACAACCTTTATCTTCCCTCTTGAGTAAAAACATTCTTGTCACATGCTGATAATATTTACACCGTTGCTACAGTAGCTGTGGAGAAGCAAATCTTTTGTCATTGCGGACTGTAATCTACATGAAAAAGTCATGTAAAATGTGTGTGTAGATGGAGAGGACTAAGAAGCCTGAACTGGTTAATGTCAGTACTGTCAGATGGTTTATTCCAAAAACGATTAAGGTTTGGCTGGTTAGCATGGTCCAAATAACCCTATTCTCATGAAGCCGGACCTTCAGACTGACGGCAGAAGGTCTGGGAACCTTATGACTGACAGGTAAAGCAACCGATCACATTTCATGGTATCTTTGTTTCCCTAATACGACACACACACGTCTCCTGGAAGTACTGTAGAATTCAACCAATCCGATGACGGCTTCAACACTCCTGAAGTGTTTCTAATTTTGTGTGCGATATGCATCAGACGCTCAGCCAGTAATCCGATGAAGTGATGTCAGAGGCTGAGAGTAAGTAACCCCTGCTAGATACTAGAAATAAATTATTCACAAACAAACAAAAAACATCTTTCTTCATTCACGGCCATTTAAAATTACTCAAGTATTCTGACATAATTATAATAATTCAAATATTACATTATGTTGACAAGGGTTATTGCATATAACACAACCTTTTTAAAACCCCTAATATTTAGAAAATGAAATGAAATAAAATAAGTTAAAGGGTTTGTTCACCCAAAATAATATAAAATTGCTGTTAATTTACTCACCCTCAGGCCATCCAAGATGACGGTAGCCATACACTTACAGTTTATGAATTACCAAAGACCACGGTTTCAGCTAAAACATGTACTTTATGTTCTACTCAAGAAATAAGTCATCTACATCTTGGATGACCTGAGAATGAGTAAATAAATAAAAAAAAAAAAAAACAACAAAAACATTTTGTGGGGGTGAACTATGCCTTTAATGTTATAAAATGTAAAGACAGTTTTATATTTGTATATATGAAAACCTATTTTATTTAATTTATACTGATATAACACAGCTTTTTAAAATTAAAACAATATATAATCAGCATAACAATTTGAGTAAAAAGTTAGTAATAATAATAAATACTCTCTCTTTCTTCGGCTTGCTTCCTTTAACAGGGGTTGCCACAGCGGAGTTTGGCACGTTTTACGCAAGATGCCCTTCCTGCCACAACCCAGCCCTGAGAGTGCACCAACTCATGCAACACATTCACACACAAATTCACTCACTACGGACAATTTTCTTTGTCCAATTCACCTATACCGCATGTCTTTGGATGGTGGGGGAAACCGGAGCACCCAGAGGAAACCCACACAGACACGAGAAATACAAACAAAAGCATCCTGGCTCAGCCGGGACTCGAACCAGGGACCTTCTTGCTGTGAGGCAACAGTGCTACCTATACCTACCTACCTAATTCCCTATTCCCTAATAATTATTACTATAATAATAATTCTCACTGAAGTCGTAGCCTAATGGTTAGAGAGTCGGACTCGTAATCCAAAGGTTTGAGTCTCGACCCCCAACTGCTGGCTTACTGGCTGTCCACTGCCGTGTGTGTGTGTGTTCACTGCTGTGTGTGTGTATGTTCACGTCGTGTGATGTTCACCGGCCTGACTGCTGTGTGTTCATGGTGTATGAGTGTGTGTTCACTGCTGTGTGTGTGTGTTCACGTTGTGTGTGTGTGTGTTCATGGTGTATGAGTGTGTGTTCACTGCTGTGTGTGTGTGTGTTCATGGTGTGTGAGTGTGTTCACTGCTGTGTGAGTGTGTTCACTGCTGTGTGTGTGTGTTCACTGCTGTGTGTGTGCACTTTGGATGGTTAAATGCAGAGCACACATTCCGGGTATGGGTCCCATATTTGGTCATATGTCCCTTTCACTTTCAAATAAGCTGCATAATATGAATTATTTTAAAAGATCATTTTAATTATTTAAAAAATATATTTTAAAGTCTGTTACATATATATGCAGTTTTACATCATTTTAAATAATTGTATACATATACTTTTTATTATATAAATATATAGTGGAACTATGTAAGTCTATAAATATAAATGTATGTGGGTTGTATTTGTATCTGACTATGGAAAACATGACTGTGTGTGCTGCAAATGTGACTGTGGTTTGCAGGCTGAGATGAGGAAGATGACAACTGTCATGATGTCAGCACCTAAACCAAGCTTGTCTGAGGATAAGAATATTTCCTGACATCATGAAGTTCTGTCCTCCTCTGCATCCAGATATAGCACCGCATGACCTTTTGTTTCTCTCTCTCCTCCCAGGTTGAACTGTTGCTACAGCAAACCTGAAGTCTTGTGGTTACCTCCATGTATGCACAACTTGAAATGTCACATCCTGTTTTCAGAAACACCAACCTCTGAAATGTACAAGAACTCAGTGTGTCTCACGAGCTGGGCAGAAGGCCGTGGAAACGTTGCCACCCTGAGTGGCCTCAGATGTTTCCATCCAGTACCAATAAACACTATAGGTCTGTCTGACGCTGCTTTATTTCTATTTTAAGGGCTACAGTGGAGTAGCACTAATTAAATGCATGTATTATTATGATTTTCTTTCATAATCTGCAGAACTGCAGAATCTATAAAAAATATCCTATTTATTTGTATATAATTGTATATACTTTTAAATATATAATATAAACAATAATTTACATGCATTAAATATATAATATAATATATAGTTTTATAATAATTATACATATTATTAAAGTACTATAATTTCATAAATTTTCAAAAATGTTTAACTTAATAACTTTTTATAAAAAATATATTATAAGCATAACAATTTGTGTGAAAAGTTAATAATAATAATAATAAATAGGTTACATAATAGAAAATATAGTAATTTAATAATAATAGAGAAAACTATAATACAAATAATAAAATAATAATAATAATAATAATAAGAGAAAATCACTATAATCTACAAAATTCCATGTTCCCCTTCAAGGGAACTTCGAACTGCGTCCCTTAGGGGTCGCTATGGGGAACGCCCTTGTGTCTGAAGATACATATGTAAAAACACCATCCGTTGGCCGGCGACAGCCCATGACGTCACTACCGGCGCCATAATATAAGGGCCGCCGGGAGAATACATCATCCTCTTCTTCGTCTTCACTGACTGTTTTGTTTGAAGCGTGCATTCTGGTAAGAGTACAGTTTTTCTCTATCATGGCGAGCACTAGCAAGGCGTTTAAGATTGTGTCTGGATCCGCGTCCTCGTTATTTGACACCCGATGACACACACAATCTTTGCGTCTTTTGTTTGGGCAAGGAGCACGCACGCAATGTCCTTGAGGGGAAAATCTGCGTGCACTGTGAGCTATTTCTATGAAAAAGCTCCCCTCTCGTTCTGTCCCTCTTTTAAAGGAAAGAGGGGCAGCCGTCTGCTTCCCGCGATTCGGGACCCATTCGGGGCCTTCCTTTTCTTCCTAAATCTCCATGTGGGGGGTTGAGAAGGAGTGGAAAAAGCATTTTTTCTCGTATTCAAAAAAAATAAAAAAAATAAAAATAGTTTTCAGCATACTAGTTATGCTGACATTGAGGGGATGCTTGAAAATGGCTATGAGGGGATGCCCCCTGTGCAAGATAAAACTCCCTCCTTGCCATCTAGGCCTCTGAATCTGGCTTAAATGGCAGGGCATATGCAGCAGCAGGTCAGACCGTCGCTTCGTTGCACACTATGGCGGTGCTTCAGGCGTACCAGACTGATCTGCTGAAATACCTGGGTATGGCTTTCTATAAAGTCCAGGTCTGAGCCCGAACAACCAGGGGTCCTGGCCCGTCCTGGTCTGAGGGTCGGAGACGGGCACAGAAGGCTAGTGTCGCGACTCGTGCCCCTCCCCCACCTACAGGTAGGGGTAGAGGGAGGTACAGGTCAAAGAGAGGTAGGCAAGACCTGAGGAAGGTGATTCAGGCGAAACGTCCTCAAAAATTTTCTCGTCCAGACCAGAGTAACATCTACTCCCTTCCTTCAAGGGGCTTATAACACCGGCCCTTAGCTTCCGCTCTCTAAATTCCCCTGCAACCTAAGATTGCAGTCAGACTAGAAACCTATGATGAATTCGGTCAGGTTCTATGTTCATCGAAACTGCCTTACGGAAAGTGGTCCGGGCTGAGGCCTCCTTGGAGGTTTCCGTGGAAAGGAACCTCCTCGGTCCTCAGGTTATTCTGGTCTGCAATCTCATGGATTAGGCCTCTCATGCTCCACTTATATCACCCTAGCCCTGCTGGTCGAGCTAGCATTGCTCCCCTCACCTTAGAGGGTCTTCTATGAGCATACCGCTCCTGTATGAGCGTCTAAGTTCCCTCTCCACTCTCCAGAGCTTGTTGCTGGTAGAGCTAGCATTGCTCCCCTCACCTAGAGGGTTACCTATGAGCATGCCGCTCCCTTCTGAGCATTTGACTTTCCCTCTCATTCTGAAGAATGAGTTCTCCGCTCCCCAGAGCTCTGTGATAGGTCGCCAGTTGGTCGAGCTAGCATGGCTCCCCTCACCTAGAGGGTCACCTATGAGCATGCCGCTCCCATCTGAGCTTTCTCGGTAGAGCTAGCATTGCTCTCCTCACTTAGAGGGTCACCTATGAGCATGCCGCTCCCTTCTGAGCATCTGAGTTCCCTCTCATTATGAGAAACAAGTTCTCAGCTCTCCAGAGCTCATTGTCGGTAGAGCTAGCACTGCTCCCCTCACTTAGAGGGTCACGTATGAGCATGCCGCTCCCTTCTGAGCATTGTCGGTAGAGCTAGCATTGCTCCCCTCACTTAGAGGGTCACTTATGAGCATGCCGCTCCCTTCGGAGCATCGTTGGTAGAGCTAGCATGGCTCCCCTCACCTAGAGGGTCACCTACGAGCATGCCGCTCCCTTCTGAGCATTGTCAGTAGAGCTAGCATTGCTCCCCTCACTTAGAGGGTCACCTATGAGCATGCCGCTCCCTTCTGAGCGTCTGAGTTCCCTCTCATTATGAGAAACAAGTTTTCCGCTCTCCAGAGCTCATTATCGGTAGAGCTAGCACTGCTCTCCTCACTTAGAGGGTCACCTATGAGCATGCCGCTCCCTTCTGAGCGCCTAAATTTCCTCTTCTTCTAGGAATGAGTTCTCCGCTCCACTGGAGCTCTGTGATAGGTTGCTCTCCTGGTTGGTTGAGCTAGCATGGCTCCCCTCACCATAGAGGGTCACCTATGAGCATGCCGCTCCTTTCTGGGCATCTGAGCTCCCTTACTCGGAAGACTGAGTTCTCCGCTCTCCAGAGCTCCTCATCGGTAGAGCTAGCACTGCTCTCCTCACCATAGAGGGTCACCTATGAGCTTGCCGCTCCCTTTAGGGCGTCTGAGTTCCCTCTCATTCTGAAGGATGAGTTCTCCCCAGGGCTCGCTGTCGGTAGAGCTAGCATCGCTCCCCTCATTATAGAGGGTCACCTATGAGTATGTGCTCCCTTCTGAAGCGTCTGAACTCCCTCTCGTCCTGAGGTATGAGTTCTCCACTCTCCGCTCCACAGAGCTCTGTGATAGGTCACTCACCTTGCTGGTTGAGCTAGCATTTGCTCCCCTCACCAAAGAGGGTCATCTATGAGCATGCCGCTCCCTTCGGAGCGTTGGGTTTCCTGTCACTAGGGATTGAGATAGTTCTTTGCTCTACAGCCATAGAACATTAAACTAATATATATATAAGTGCACACGCTAAAACTCTGGGCACTTTCTAAAATCCACTCAGTGGTG
This sequence comes from Schizopygopsis pylzovi, assembly GCA_027422435.1. NCBI lineage: Eukaryota > Metazoa > Chordata > Actinopteri > Cypriniformes > Cyprinidae > Schizopygopsis > Schizopygopsis pylzovi. Next base: position 41,124,479 of record CM049816.1, read on the forward strand.
AGATCGCACATCAAGTATTTTGCGTTCTTTCTAAAATCCATGTTATGGTAAGTGCACATGCTAGATTTTGGGCACTCTCTAAAATCCACCCAGTGGTAAGTTAGCACATCGAATGTTCTGCTTTCTTTCTAAAATCCCGTAAGGGTAGAGTTACGCGTTGCACCTTCGTGCCCTTATTTGAGCTGGTCAGGCCCCGGTTTGTACCTTGGGCCCCACTCCTGAGCGTTTGAGTTCCTTCTCATTCTGAAAGATGAGTTCGCCGCTCTCCAGAGCTCGCTATTGGTAGAGCTAGCATTGCTCCCCTCACCTAGGGGGTAATCTATGAGCATGCCGCTCCCTTCAGAGCGTCTGAGTTTCTCAGCTCCCCAGAGCTCGGAAATAGATCGCTCGCCTTGCTGCTTGAGCTATAAAAAGAGAGATACAGCCCGAGCGTCTGAGCTCTCATTCTAAAGGATGAGTTCTCCGCTCTCCAGAGCTCGCTATTGGTAGAACTAGCATTGCTCCCCTCACCTAGAGGGTCACCTATGAGCATGCCGCTCCCGTCTGAGCATCTGAAGATCTCCACTCTTCAGAGTTCGGAAAGTGTAGATCGCTCGAAAACTTGTGGGTCGAGCTAGCATTGTTCCCCTCACTGTAGAGGGTCATCTACGAGCATGCCGCTCCCTTCTGAGCATCTGAGGCCCCTCTCACTCCAAGGGAGGAGTAGTTCTCCGCTCCCGAGCCATAGAACGTAATATCAATATATAAGTGCACACGCTAAACTCTGGGCACTTTCTAAAATCCACTTAGTGGTGAGATCGCACATCAAGTGTTTTGCGTTCTCTCTAAAATCCATGTTATGGTAAGTGCACACGCTAGACTTTGGGCACTTTCTAAAATCCACCCAGTGTTAAGTTAGCACATCGAATGTTCTGCTTTCTTTCTAAAAATCCCGTAGGGTAGGGTTACGCGCGCAGCTTCGTGCCCTTATTTGAGTTGGTCTGGCCCCGGTTTGTGCCTTGGGCCCCACTCCTGAGTGTTTGAGTTCCCTCTCAAGAATGAGTTCTCCGCTCTCCAGAGCTCGCTATTGGTAGAGCTAGCATTGCTCCCCTCGCATAGAGGGTCACCTATGAGCATGCCGCTCCTGTTTGAGCATCTGAAGTTTCTCCCCTTCCAGAGTTCGGTGTAGATCACTCGCCGTGTCTGTCGAGCTAGCATCGCTCCCCTCACCGTAGAAGGTCATCTATGAGCATGCGCTCCCTTCTGAGTATCTAGTCCCCCGAGCATAGAACGTAATAAAACAATATATACAAGTGCACACGCTAAAGCAATGGGCACTTTCTAAAATCCACTCAGTGGTAAGATCGCACATCAAGTGTTCTGCGTTCTTTCTAAAATCCATGTTATGGTAAGTGCACACGCTAGACTTTGGGCACTTTCTAAAATCCACCCAGTGGTAAGTCTGCACATCGAATGTTCTGCGTTTTTTCTAAAAATCCCATAGGGTAGGGTTACGCGCACAGCTTCGTACCCTCACTTGAGTTGGTCAAGCCCCGGTTTGTGCCTTGGGGCCCACTCCCTGTAACCCAATTTTTTGGTTTAAAAAGGGTAATGCTACCAAGGGGTCTGTTAAGACAGCTTCCTCAGCAAGCTCGTGCAGAGCAAGCGGTAGTGCAGAGCAAGCCCCAGGTGACCTGCCAGGACCTAGTGGCTACCACTAGGTACTTGGCCCTATCCCCTTAAAGGAATATTTCTATAAAGACTGATTCCAAGCCTGTGAGCTCTACCTTGGGTCCAGTAATCCCGGCACCTAGCAGGTAAGTACTTCAGGTATGCAGCTCGGGTTTTTGGCCAAAGGGGATAATGTCACTGACAGCATCAACCATCCACAGGGGCAACTCCCTGAGCCAAATGGTAGAGTTGACTAGTGCTCGCCTCCTGCGTGAATTGGGCTTGCACTCCCCTCAGCATGGTGGCGTGGATATAACGTTCCCCATAGCGACCCCTAGGGGACGCAGTTCGAAGTTCCCATGAAGGGGAACGTCCCAGGTTACATATGTAACCATGGTTCCCCGAGTGGGGAACGAGACACTGCGTCTCCTAGGCTTTGGGCCATGCTTTGTACACAAGCTTCAGACGAAGAAGCGGATGATGTATTCTCCCGGCGGCCCTTATATTATGGTCGCGCCGGTAGTGACGTCATGGGCTGTCGCTGGCCAACGGATGGTGTTTTTACATATGTATCTTCAGACACGAGTCACGCTGAGGGCGTTCCCCGTAGCAACCCCTAGGGGACGCAGTGTCTCGTTCCCCACTCGGGGAACCATGGTTACATATGTAACCTGAGACGTTTGTCCTGCCTGTTTGGCTACAGCGAGAATCCTAAAGATACATAAAAAAATATATAATAATAATAATAATATATATATATATATATATATGTACACACACACACACACACACACACACACACACACACACACACACACACACACACACACACACACACACACACACACACACACACACACACACACACACACATACGCATGCCCACACACATACGCATGCCCACACACATACGCATGCCCACACACACACACACACACACACACACACACACACACACACACACACACACACACACACACACACACACACACATACCCGTATACAGTATATACCCTGGACCACAAAACCAGTCTTAAGAGTCAATTTTTCCAAATTTAGATTTATACATCATCTGAAAGCTGAATAATTCAGTTTTCTATTGATGTATGGTTAGTTATGACAATATTTGGTTGAGATACAACTATTTGAAAATCTGGAATCTGAGGGTGCAAAAAAATCTAAATATTGAGAAAATCGCCTATAATGTTGTCCAAATTAAGTTCTTAGCAATGCATATTACTAATCAAAAGTAAGTTGATATATTTACGGTAATACATTTACAAAATATCTTCATGGAACATGATCATTACTTGATATCCTAATGATTTTTGGCATAAAAGAAAAATTTATCATTTTTATCCATACAATGTATTTTTGGCTATTGCTACAAATGAAGAGCTCTTTTCCAAAACGCTATAAATCCATTTGAATAGTTTTCATGAAAATGACATTTTTTTTACCTAGACCCATACATTTTGTTAATATTCAATTTATCCTGTTAAAATTGTCTGTTGGCTCAGTCTGAACAGGTTAAACAATGATTGTTAAATGAAACAACAATATTGTCGATTATAAATTCAAAGTTTTTTTTTTTTTTTTTTTTACGCTACAAATCCATCCTTTTTTTTATGTTGGCTTATGTCTTAAAAAAAAAAAAGTGAACATGCAACACATGACATCAGGGACTCATACTATAAACCGGTCGCACCAGTCTTGTGTTGATGTAACCCACCCGCACCATCACACCGAGCGGGTCTCGAACCCGGGTTTCCGGCGCGGGAGGCGGGCGCTCTAACATAGAACGCCAAAGGCGTTTACACACTGCCTTTACTGGCATACACATCTGTTACATTGACATCCCACAATGGGTATTAACGCGCCACCTGAGAACCTTCTTTTTTTGTTGTTTTTGTGATTTTCTTTGTCCAGTCTGCGTTTTCTACCCCCAGGTGTAGGTCTCACTGGCTCATCCAGGCCATCAAAAGTGTTATTAGAGTTTAAAGCACTCATTTTGAAGACTGAGCACAAACAAACGCTTCAAAGCGTCGCCAGGTTGGATCGAACGAATTCTGATTGGTCGAGAGGACATATCGCATTTAGGCTAAAAACAGGTTCGGCGCTTATAGCGGTTTGGAAAAGAACTGCATCTTGCAGTACATTTTAAACAAGGAAATATAGCGATTTGGCATGAAATATTGATGGAGCAGTGAATAGGTTCAGTACACAGCAAAATGGCATGACGAACTCATTTTTTTTTTTTTTTTGGCGTTTGTCGCGTTTTGGAAAAGAGCTATTCAATTATACCCCAGCGACTTAAGATTGGTTTTGTGGTCCAGGGTCACATATAAGCTATACTATAATTCAAATTATTTTAGATTTAATAATTAGAAAGATTATTGAAATATGTTACACAATATAATGAATGTTCTTTTATATTTACTAATAATTTTTGATGTTATTCATTAACAGTCATTATGTTTATGTTAACTCAAAATCTAATTTTATTTCTAAACTCTAAAACTGCTTATTTTTTTATATCTTCCTGTTTTAGGGTTTCAATCACATAATTTCAGTGTAGTCTCACATGCTTCTTTGGCCCCACAGCACATAAATAAGCTAAGAGACAAAAGTAAATCAGTATTTTTGGAGAACTGGAGGCTGCCCTCTGTAACACTGCCGAAACTAGACATACGGTTCATACTAGACATACTTTGTCTGTAAGGCTGATGATACAAGGGGCAACTTTTTGAGCAATGTTGCCATCAGTGGGCAACCAGGTGAGACACAGGGCCGACGTCCGATCTAAGTATCCTGATAGAAATTTGCTACCCATTCTCAGTGGAGAAGTGCCCAAGCAACACTGCTCAAAACAAGTTGCCCCATGCATCATCAGACTAAGGCCTCGGAGCAATATTGTGAAATATTATCAATGATTACTTACCGATAAAGAAGGTATCAGGTCCACCTTTTTCTAGAAGAGACACTGTATTTGGATCAAGTCTGAGCCAGAGGCCCACAGCCAGAACCAGCGAACCTATCAACTGCAAAAACAATAGCGAAAGATCATTAGAGGATGACATTTCAGATCCAAAGAACACAAAAAAAGGCATTTTTGAAGAATCATCATCAGATAAAATCACTAAACCACATGTTGATATGAATTAAATGACGTCAGCTCAAGTTCAATTCTTCAAGATGAATTAATTTGACAAAAATGAATAATAAAACACTGTCAGAACTTTATCTAAGGCCTGAGAAACTGTACTTTTTTCTTCATTTTTCCTGCAGTTATGGAGAGGTGGCACAGATATTTTCCACTCTGGCAGGATCCTTTCGCTCTTAAATCTAAGAAACGGCAGCTGAAGGCCAAACCATGGAAGGAAAAGCAGGCCGTAGAATTCAGCTACCACCACCATTAAACAAACTCGAATTACTGCTGACAAGGAAAGCAGACACTCATCTGATAACGCTCTTTCAAAAGCCCATTCGCTTGAGTATAGTTTGATTTGATTTAAAATTCCTTTCTTAGTTTTACACTCTTGGACTCCTGCCACCACTGGGTGCTATTTTAATGATAGTATTACTACTAATAATACAATTATTATTAAAACATTATTTTAAAAGCAATATCAGATAAAAATGATTTACTAGAATTTATTTAGCAGAAAAATGTCAATACACAACAGTAATAAAAAAAAAAAAAAAAAAAAAAAAAAAAAAGGATAATTTTTTTTTTCTAACAAAATCTATTATTTAGAGACACTTTTGATTATTAACTGTGACGAGTGGGGCGGGGCCGAGAGCCGTGGGAACGGAGCGAGGCCGGTGGAGTGAATGATAATGAACGACACCTGCGCCACTCACCGGTCTCGAGTCCCACGGAGGAGCTTCGGAAGGAATAAAAGGAGGAGTGACGACATTGGAAGACGAGAGAGGACCAGGCCTGGGTTTTATTTTATGTTTTGTGTGTGGCAGTCGTCCGTGAGGGGCTGCCGCTTTTCTGTTATGTTTGTTTATTTTGTTATTAAAATGTGATTAAGTGTTCGCCGGTTCCCGCCTCCTTCTTCCCGTATATACGAACTGCGTTACATTGGTGCCGAAGCCCGGGAGGAAGGAGGGACACGCTGTCAGAGAGCCCTTGCTGCTGAGTGGGATCGCGGTGCTGAGAAGATCGGGCAGCAGGAAGTGGCGGAGACCGCCAGTGGCTGCCCGAAGTGGTGGTGCTGGAGCAAAAGAAGAACAGGTGGGACGGAAGACTCGCTGCCGTGCTCCTGGGTCGAGGAGGGGTGGCTGCCGTCCGAGAGGGAGCGGAGGAGTCGCCCCGTTCGCCTGGAGGCCGAAGCCTGCTGCCATCCGCCATGTTTGGGGAGGAGCAGGGAACGGGGGACTCGCTGCCGGCTGCCCTCGAC